>OX381615.1:24408360-25608360 GCA_947459985.1 Diloba caeruleocephala
TTTACAATCATCCCCTCCGTGAAGTGCCTAAAGGCGTGGCACCAATGGGCGGCTCTAGTGCGATCTTACGAGGACCTGGAGCCCCCCCTTCGGTGCCAATGATGACCGCTCCAGTGGTTTTAGCCGGTAGGAGTCCGCCATACCCCTTCGCCCTTCCCTGGGGTGAAGGAAGGTCGCTGGATCCTACACAACGTTTTCCGGTGCGTGCTCTCGAGAATGTTTTTGTCCCAACGGCCAACAGTTCAACTTGCAACTTTAGCTTACTAATCGTTTCAGCTATGTTGGCAACTTTCTTTCTACTAAATATATATCATTCAAACAAATCTAGGCGTCTAAGCTGAGCTATTGTAACAAACGAGAATAGACAGATGGACAGATGGGCTTCACGATCATAATGACTGATGATATCATTTAATTCATGAACAGATTAAATGAGTGAACTAATTGATTCCGTTCAATCGTGATATTGTTATTATTGAATTTGATTACTTGCGCTTCCTTTATCGCTCGGTGATGAATAGTAGTCATTGGTTTTTATAGATCATGTTCACCTTTCGCTTTAGTAGAGTACATTCTACATCTAGGTACCTTCGTTAGCAACTGCGTAGTCAATTCTTTTGTACATGCTAAGAATATTTTTTCGACAAACGAATGCCGATCGACCTCCGCCAGTAAACCAAAGAAGACTTTTCACCGAATTATCATCATTTCGGCCGAATAAAGTCCACTGCTGAACACAGGCCTCCCCCAAAGATCACTACAACGACCGATATGGGTGTGTTGTGTGCTCATTGGGGGGGTTTTGCCATAATCGCCACGCTTGGCAGGCGGGTTGGCGATCGCAGTTGAGTTGTTAATGTACTCGAAGGACGCTGCTGCTCATCCTCCGGCTAATCCCATAGTCACCTTTTACGACACCCAAGGGATGAGATGGGTTGGTGCTATTCGTAGCCGGCACCACGCACCGAATTATATTTCAATGTAAACTGTCTATAAACTTTTAGTTACTACTAACTTCTAGCTATATAGTAAATTTGTAACAAACATAATCTTACTATATGTTAAGATAAAGATCTAAAAGGATTATTTAATTCGGAACCCTCTTCTGAAGAAATACTTTTGGTACATATCGGCTCACCTTTGCGGGACATGAGTTCGACCAAAACGAAGAAAATTGTTTGTCTAGGTTTGTCTAGGGGTCCGAGATGTGCCTATAGGCGTGGCACCAGTGGGCGGCTCCAGTATGATCACATACGAGGACCTGGAGCCTCCCTTAGGTGCCGAAGATGACCGCCCCAGTGGTTTTAGCCGGTAGGAGTCCAGCATACCCCTTCGCCCTTCCCTGGGGCGAAGGAAGTTCATGAAGAATTTCCACTGGGCACCATTAAAAAAAAAGGTCTGTATATGTACCATTGCAGTGCCGGATATTCGAGTGTTTAAACTTTAAACATTACTGTGCTCCGGTTAGAAGGGCACTGTAGCTAGTGAAATCACTGGGCATAAGAGACTAAATGACCAAAGTCTCGAGGTGATGAGCGCAGTGTGATGCCACGCAGGACTTGAGCTGGGTAGCATTACAGTTGTTATGAGTAGGCATGAAGCTTGAGCGGGACCGGGAGAGGGCCGATCCCGCGAAGAAAAAAAAGTTTGTCTAGGGGATGTTCACACTGTAGACTCTGAAGATTCTGTTGACGGTACGGTTGGTGCAGTGACTGATACAGTCGGCTGCTGCGCTCCGGATCGTGGGATCGATTTCGCACGGAACAAATATATGTATGATCTGCAGGTAGTTATTCCGGGTCTAGGTGTATTGTGTGTGGAATTCATGTCTGTAACCCACGACACAGGAGAAATCCTACGTTTTTTTAAAACAAACAACAAAAAAATTGAGACAAAAATTTACGCTCGATAAAACAAAGTAAAAAAAATGTTAGTTTTGAATGTATAATATACGCCTACTCTTGCTTGTATTTTCATAAAATGACTCCCCCAAGGCACATGGAACTCTGGTTTAACCTAAAAGGATTATGGAGATGGAATGAGTGCTACAAGCTACAATACTTTCTTTCTCGTTCATTATTCAACTTACCATACTCATGACAATGTCCTTGTGGTGTCTGGATTGAGAACATAGCACCACTCCATCTCCTCCCGTGGATGTCGTCAAAGGCGACCAACTCTAAACCAAAAGATGGGCAGCAATCTGTGAAACAGTAGCCATACTGCTCTCATCAACCCACCTAATTTCTCCCATAAATGATGACACACGGCATGTAGCCGGTTGTCTATCGAGGACGTCCAGCAGTGGGCGTCTTTTGACTGATATGATAACACATGGCAATAACAATAGAAGTTAATAATTATAAATTTCAAGAGAATAAAATCGAAAGCAATGTTCTATTTTTAAATTGTGGCCACTAAGTAGACGATTGTATTTCCAATTAATAAATGATCGTGTTTATTTGAGATTGTGTTTAAGTAGAATTTTTACATTAGTTGATTTGTTGAAAAATAGTATTTATCGTAAATATTGTAATATGTTAACAACACTGTGTTAAGTGTTCATCAAATTCTAAACGTTTTATGAAAATCATCATCAACATTTCAGCCGAATAAAGTCTCGTCACGTCTCGGTGTGTTATGAGTTATGACTTATGAGCTCATTGGGGGGTTTTGGCATAATAGCAAAGCAGGGTTAAAAAGTATTATGCAATTTTAATGTATGCTGAAATCCGCTCCCGACATTCACGCTATATACGAGCGAACAAATAATGTTATATATATATATTAGGCGAATGTCTTCATGTGGAACTGAGCAAATTATAATGAAGATTTGAATAGAATCATTAATCTTTAGGCTTGTACAGGCTGTCATATTAAAGTAAAATCGTGTACTTAAGTACTTAAGCTAGCAAATATATAGGTAAAAATACAAGCATAATGCTAAAGTCACTCAAAGTCGCTAAAGTTATTTTAATTTTAATAGTATTCGGTCATAGTCGATGCTGTCTCTTCGACACATATTGTAGGACTTGCGAGTCTATTCCTTACGTCACAATGTAGTTATGACTTCATCATCATAATCATTGCGGCCGAATTAAGTCCACTGCTGGACACAGGCCTCCCCTAAAGATCACCACAACGACCGATATGGGTGTGTTGTGGGCTCATTGGGGGGTGCTGCCATAATCGCCACGCTTGGCAGACTGGTTGGCGATCGCAGTTGAGTTGTTAATGTACTCGAAGGACGCTGCTACTCATCCTCCGGCTAATCCCTTAGTCGACTTTTATGACACCCACGGGAGGAGATGGGATGGTGGTATTCTGAGCCGGCACCACAAGCCATGACTTCCTAGTACCTAATAGGAACAGACAACTTATTTTCATGAAATATGGTTTTATATCTTTTTTTGCCATTAATTTATTGACAGAACTTGGTTAGTAACAATAACCATATAAGTATAGGTATTTATACAGTAGGTCAAGACGCAGAAATATATTGCTCCATCACATTTCTTTAGTTTCACATCCCTTTCCCTTGGAGGCATTCGCCCTGCTGTGACACAACAGAGACGGAAAATATAATAGATTCAAATGAAATGATGAGACATAAAATAATATTCTATCTACCACAAAAATGGCTCATCGCTGATTTTATGGCTCAACCGTACCCGTATCGAGTTGTGATCTCGGAACTGCGACGTTCCCACGCCACGTTTCCGCACCTGCCGAGGATCTCTACTTACACCGGACACCAACAACACGACCAAAGACCTTGTAAAGTAGCTTGTAGAATTGTAGCTACAATATATAAGTGGTCGTATAAGAATAAGAATGGTAAATCTGAAACTTTTCAGAGCGATTCAGTGTTCTGATTATAATACAGGCGCTCATAGTTGCACTGATCGGTTAATAATTGGTGAGGTTAAGCAACGCTTGGTGCGGTCATTTTATGGATAGTGGTATTTTGTTTTTTCTTTTTTGAACTGAGCGACTCTATGCTTCGAAAGGCACGTAAAATCGTCGGTCCCGGTTGTTGTCATTAGGCGGCAGTCGTTAAGCCAAGTCTTAAGGCATTTGCCAGTTTGAACAACTGACGCAAGGTTCGCCGCTAACTAAATGAAAAAGAAGCAAGAATCCATGAAAAATAATAAATTGTCGAGTATGAGTTCACCACACGCGGTAGAAGAAAAACTTTGTATTTTAGTTAATTTGTAAGAGAAGGAGATGAATACACTTATAGAGGTGGTAAACAGAGTAGTTCAGTCGAGTTCAGTCTAGTTTGTGGGGCGACTACTAAATCCCGAACAAAGAGGAGACGAAGATTATAGAAAACACTGTATACTTGTATTCTATCTCATTCTCTCGCAGGCTAAATCCTATTTATGAATGTTTGTCTCTTTTTGGTGTCGCTTTTTCGTTCCATCGAATTTTCAAATCACAACGATGCTAAAGAAGTTTCATTTATAAAAATAAGCTCACTGAAGCTCTGTAGGGAAAAATAATCATTGGAAACAATAGGTTTTCTCGTTACTCTTCACTTACTAGAAGTTCAACTCACAAGTATGTATTGTTAATGAACATTCCCAACCGCTTCATGTGTTAATTTTTTTCCGCTTCCTGTTATAACAATTTCGTTTTAACACACAATGGAGAGAAACGCTATAACCTATCTCAATACCGAATATGGCGCTTGCTTCATTAATCTTTTCAGTTTGTCGTAAAATGTCATGGGAAATGTAGTAACAAAGAATATCTATAAAACAGTGTATTAAAGGCAGATTGCACTTTGTAACGGTATGAAATTAATTAACGAATCGTATTATTTTACGACCCCAGGACCAAAAGACAATCTACATTAAAGGATTAGGAACAAAATTTTGGTCCATGGACATGTTGTTCCTAATCCTTTCCTATAAAAGTATCCACGGTAAATTAACTTAAACATCCACTAGGCATATCTAAGTTGAAGTGAATTTTCCGTGGCTACTTTTCGTATTAAAGATGGCCCAACAGGGGGGACCTTTTTGATGTACAATTTTATCTTTGTCAAAGCAAATCTTCTGTGGAAGCAAAATTGACTTTTTTGTTGTTTTTTCTTTTGGTGTGTGTAAGAATATTGCACGATTGTGTATGCATGATGAAGTTCACATTATTATGATTCTTGTTACATTTGTGTGATATGTTTTGTCCGTTTATTCATTATTTTAAGCTTGTAAAAATCGGCATGAATATGAAAATTTAATTTCACTTTGTATATTTTTGCACCCACGTGTTAATATTTATCAATTCGAAACTGTCACTGCGGTTTTCTGCATATTATTTTACATATGAATTATTGGTTCGTTTTTATTTAACTATTACATGTAGCCCTAGATACTCTCTTTCTTATATGTACCGCTAATTAATATCAAATTAAATGCATTACAAAACCATCAACAAAAACGTTACTAAAATGTTGTATCGTGTTGAGTCGTAAGGACCAAAATTCACTATAAGGACCATTTTAAAATACACTTATAACAAAAAATTCAACATCATCAATTTCTATATCTATTATGTACACCAAAGCTTATATATCCCTCATTTACCCAACAGATGATGAAGGAGGTCACATCAAGCAAGCCGGCTACGAGTCTCGAAGACAGAACGACCTGTACATGCGACTTGGCCTGCTACTGGGAGAGCGGCGTGGAGCGAGGAATAAAGCTAGGGACAGCTGTACTTCACTCGCATCACTCGACGCGCATACTTTGGCATCACACAACACAAGCCCTGTACGTATAACACAATCAGTCCATTACCTACCCACTGCTGAGACTGACCTTTTCTAAGGATGAGACAGTTTAGGTCTTAGTCCAACACGCTAGCCTAGTGCGGGTTGGCAGACTCTATTGAGAACATTTTTAAAGCCCTCTCAGATATGCATTACGATGTTTTCCTTCATCGTTAACGCAAGGGATAATCAAATTCTGATCCACACATGAATCCGAAAAGTCAGAGGTGCGGCTGGGGTTCGAACTCAGACCCTCCTGTGTGGAAGGCAAGCGTTTAACCACTAGGCTGTTACTGCGTAACCTGTACATATTCTTACTGTAATTAATACAATCTATCGTCCACTACTGCCTAAAGGCCTCTATCAAAGACGAGTTAATTAGTCGTTCAGCTAGTGTTATTTAATAGTAAAGCCAGTCCTTTCGCATCAGCAGTGCTCTAGTCGTCACCAGCATGGTTTATTCAGTCAGGAAGAAAGTGTTACGTTGATTGATAGCTGTACATAATCGTCCACTAAATGTTTAGTCAGAGGGCTACCAACCATAACGGCACCGATTAGCTAAAAACAGCGACAGCAGACGTGACGGCAGCTATCGCGCAGCCAAGATCCACCGATGCCAAATAACCAAAAAAAATAATTATGTAAAGCATTTGCCCGCCTGTCGCAACTTATAGATGGATGCATAGTTACTAGCGCCAGTAGCGTAATTTTAAGTGTAAGTGTAATTTTTTGTTCGTTGATCGTTCGACAGAGTGTGCGTCAGAGATCTTCGCCTGTTTAATCGCTATGGGCAAATACGTAATACCAAAATGACGTTTGCGAGCGGCGGCTGCAAAATTTACGCCTGTCGCAAACTGTCTACGGCCGGCATACGTAATGAGCACGCCGGTCGTTGTGGGAAGCTATGAGGGAGGCCTTTGTTCAGCTGTGGACACCCTTTGGCTTATATGAGAAGGCTACTGCCGTAAACATGCCTGTCAATCAGACTGGTGATCACAATATACAATTATTGTAAGAACACCAGAAGATGTAGCTACCCATTAATATAACATGAAATTAAACCCTCGATAGCCTTGGCATCACCTACGGGTGGAGATAGCTAACATATTTTGTACATGCCTATAAAATCTTACTACCTTTCTGTGGGTAGTATAGTTTAGTGGGTGGATCTTATACATCCCAGGTTTATACCCGATTATTACCGACAAATTTCACTCAGTGGGAGCCATCAGCTGGGAGCTCTAGGTTCTCCGACAGTGGTGGAACACGTCCGAAATCTCAGTTGACTCTTCTAAAACCCTCACTGTGCTCACAGCAGTAAAAATCCTCTACGTGCCAGGATCGCTTGACTTGGGCGTCTCCCAGATGAGTGTACTAAACTTAAACTTTAATCATTTGTTTCAGGTATCAACTCTCACTGGTTCTTCAGAGGTAGAGGTAGCCACGCCACTGGGTCGTGACTCCTTAGGCTCTCTAGCGTCTATGTCACTATCAGCAGCAAGCAACTGCTCCTCATCCAGTCCTGGAAGCAGACGGCATTCTGTCAACAGTAAGTTTCCACACTTCCAAGCAAACACTTTGCTACGTAACAGACAATTGGCACATTAGCCTTTTGGCACTCCAAACACAGCTGTTAATCTTAAGGTCCTAAATTTCCAAGCTCTTTGGGCAAGATAGTTCTTGTTTCATATCAGTTTGTGGCAGAATAATTGAGAGCTTCTATCAGCTGCGTCCGTATGCTATTATCAGCTCCTTTCGATAGAAATAAACAGTTTTAAGCTTCCATTTAAACTCTTACCTAAAGTATTTAAAGTCTGTTCCTATAAATCATTCAAAACTATGCCAAATCTAATTAGTCCAAGTAATTGCTACGTTTTTTTCATTAGGCTCTGATTGAAGTATCTAGTCGTTAAGTTACCACGCCCTATGAGTTTTATGCCTTCAGATAACAACCGCACCTTAGGAATTGTTATTAGCTTTTAGCACGAGAAATTCATAGGCATTTGTCTGGTTTCTAAAGATATCGATACCTAAGCGTATTTGACTTAGGTGGGTGGGATTTTCTATCCAGGAAAGCAAATATGGAAGGTATACATGACTATAACCAATTTTGCTTTAAGGTTATGAAGGTAGTAGGTACACTGGCGCTTGAAACAGCTTCCTATTGTAAAATTTGGTTTGGCTTTTGTTGAGATCAAACGGCAATCAAAGATAAGAAAAGCACTAGTCTATGCTAATCTTACGAGAAAACGATTTGTATCTAAAGATACCGTCCAACTGGTCTCGCGAACATCAAAACAAGTCTGGTAGTCTAGACAGCTACGATGCTCCACTTGTTGGTCTGGCAAAAAAGAATCATCATTTCGGCCGAATGAAGTCCACTGCTGGACACAGGCCTTCCACAAAGATAACCACAACTACCGATATGGGTGTGTTGTGGGCTCATTGAGCATCATCATCATTCATAGTTTTGCCATAATCGCCACGCTTCGCAGACGGGTTGGTGATCGCAGTTGAGTTGTCAATGTACTCAAAGGACGCTGCTGCCCATCCTACCGCTAATCCCTTAGTCGACTTTTACGACAACCACGGGAGGAGATGGGGTGGTGGTATTCTGAGCCGGCACCACACGGCATAAAATAATACTTTTGTTAAAACCGTCGTATTTTTATTCTAGCACTCCAAAGCGGTAGATCTGACGAACTAACACGAATGTCTAGCGGGTTTTTCAAAACAAGGAAAACGGCAGCCAGACGTTCAGCCAGGGTCAACAGCAAGCAATCATCGACATCATCAGAAATCAAAAAAGGTGCTTTGTTATTCTAAATTAATATTTTATTAAACTCCACACTGAAGAATCAAAAAATATTTAATAATTTATTAAGTTCTTAAATCAAGTTTGCTGTAAGTAATTTGATTTATAATTAAATATCTGTCAAATCATTTTGACTAAGTTTTGCGGTAGAAATTGGCTAACTGTTTTTCGGGCAAATTAGAACAATGAGTTGCATATTTAAGGTTGTGTAAATATACATTTATTTGAATATGATGTTGACATACGATATTTACACGATAATTTCGATTAAATCCATTTCCTGTAAACCTGCTTCAAATATGAGCTATATTTTTTTTACATGATACCCTTAAATATTGCTTGAAATATCAGTTTTAGTCCTTATGAATGAAAATCTTTTAGGTAGATAAGCATACTTGGTCATCGTTCTGCCCAATATTTAGGCCAACTTGCTAATATTTAACGTCTGCAACACATTTTATATCTCCCACAGTTCACCCATCACCACAGTTGACTTTACGACCGCTGTTCTTCGAAGTACCATCTACTGATAACCAGACGTTTTTCTCCGGACGATATTGGCTTATGAGAGACATGGAGAAAGCCCTGGACTCCAGCTCTGCAGGTACATATATTATTGTATTTTTTTATGACTTAACCTAGTATCTAAATATAGCTTAAAATCTATTTATTTATTTATATACACTTTATTGTACACCATATAACAAAAATAATGAAGTAAAACAACAGTCCATGTACAATGGGTGGCCTTATCGCATACAGAGATCTCTTCCAGGCAACCTTTGGATGGATTTGGGAAATAAGAAGGAGATACCTAGCAGTCTAGGTGTACATGTACAAAGTAGGGCATGTTTTTAATTACACATATATAATAATTAAAATACATACTAGTACAATAAAAATAAATAAAATCTATATACAAATAAACATTGTATGTGTATATAAATCGGAAATAAGAATAATGAAGAGCGAGTAAGGAATAACAAGTTAGTGACAAATAATGGTCTTTCACTAACTTTTTAAAAACGGGCAGTGATTGTGCACGTCTCACAAGAAGTGGTAATGCGTTCCGCAGTCAAACAGCTTGAGTGGTGAACGATTTTTCAACGAAATTAGTTGAATGCATATGGATTTTTAATGTCAAATTCTCTGATGATCTCAATAACTTAGAATGTGTATCACTCAGGAACACAAAACGTTATTTAAGGTAAAAAGGGGGTAGAAGGGTTGAAGAGTACATTATATAGTAGTGAAAGAATATACGTATTCCAGCGAAGACGAATAGGTAGCCATTTGAGCTTAGTACGAAATTCAGAAACATGATCATATTTGCGTAGTCCAAATATGAATCTTCTAAGATTCTTCTTCAATCTACAAAGGTTTTGAAGACGCTCAAGTTTATCAAACTGGCTCTCGGTGAGATCGAGATAGCTAGCATCAGCATAGTTGAGAACTGGAAGGAGGAGAGATTGTGCTAGCGCAATTTTAGTGGTAATAGGGAGGAAATTTCGAAGCCGTCTCAGGGATCCTGACGAAGCAAACATCTTACGACTGACTTCCTGTAGTTGTGCAGTCCACGGAAGTGTTCTATCTAAATAAATCCCCAAGTTCTTTACTTTTTCACCAATAGGAATGGTAATACCATCAAAAACAACCTGGAGAAGCAAAGACCAGTTTATTCTAGAGACCATTCGTGGACTACCAATAACAGTTACCTGTGTTTTTGTAGGGTTTAACCAGATTCTAAATATAACTCAACAGTGCCTCTCGAGTCTCGACATATTATTAGTTCGTAAACATCTATTTATAAAACTTGGGCTCCTTATAGATAATGAAGTGAACAGTTGCGAAAGATGCGTGAAATAGCCATAATCATAACACTGGGAGATATTTCCGACTTTAGATAAAATTAGACATTATTAAAATCACTCCTAGACTTAGACTATTGCATCCTATTATGGCGATACTAAGGTTATGAATTTAATTTAATGCACCACCTTTTTACTCTTCCTTCTTCTCAACAGGCATCCTAGTATCGGGCTGTCCAGGTACAGGAAAAACTGCGTTGGTCCTTCAACTTGTGGAATACTCCTGCTTCGGCAGGAAGAGGAACTGCGAGTATGAGGAGCTTAGGGAGCAGTCAGACATCAGGGAGATGTTGCCAGAAGAGCTCACCATCGGAATGTTCACCCATCTAGCCTCACATGTTGTCGCTTATCATTTTTGTCAGGTAAGACGATGGCCAAATTGCATTGGAAACAATAAGGCGCAAAGGATGGTTAAAATAAGATCGGAAACTACAAATAAAGAAAAAAACAGAATGATTACATCGATAATTAAGGAAAACTATATCCTGTATAAATAACAATGAAACTAGTTATAGTTTTAACGATGATTTTATTTTCAGGCCGATAACAACAGCACCTGCCTAGTGGGTGAATTTGTGCACTCCCTTGCAGCACAACTCTGCCAAGCCCCAAGACTTCAAGCTTACAGGGAATACTTACTAAGCGAACCTCATCTCCTTGCTTGCCTGTCTCTAAAAGAATGCATTGCAGATCCAGACTTAGCCTTCATGAGAGGAATTATCGAACCCCTCATAATCTTGAGGAGGAATGGAAGTATAGATTCTTCAAACAGTATTATTCTGGTTGATGGTCTTTGTGAAGCTGAATATCATAGACCAGATCATGGATACACATTAGCTTCTTTCTTGGCAAAGCATATACCAGAAATGCCTGCTTGGTTGAAGGTTATCGCTACTGTAAGGACACAATTCTTAGAACTTACTAAACAGTTGCCTTACAACAGGCTTAGTCTAGACGAATCAGACAATGTCCACAAAGATCTCTTGGAGTATTTTAACGCAAGACTTCAAACTGCTCCAATTATAGAAACAAACATCAAATGTTCAACAGGAAAGTCGGAAGGTGTTCACAATTCAGTGATGAAGTTCGCTCAATACGTGCTTCACCTCAGCCAAGGCTCGTTTTTGTTCCTAAAATTAATTTTGGATCTCCTCGAGAGGAGCCACATCGTAGTAAAATCGACAAATTACAAAGTAGTACCCATATCGCTAGCGCAAATATTTTTGTTACAATTCAATCTCAGATTCCCAACAATACAATCATTTGAGAAAGTGACTCACATCTTAAGCGTCTGCTTAGCAGCTTTATATCCTCTTACTCTGGTAGAAATATATTACTCAGTCAATTCGTTACTGGTTAACACGTTCCTGCCCTGGGATGAATTCTGCCACAGGTTTGAATCCCTTTCTGACTTTCTGGTAAAGAGGATTGATAATACGTACATGTTCTTCCACCCTTCGTTCAGGGAATGGTTAATTAGGAGAGATGATAATGAAAGTCCAAAATTCCTTTGTGATTTGAGGGCGGGGCATTGTGGTATCGCGTTCAGATTGTCCAGAGTGCAAGCGCCATTAGATTCAGAGAAGACAATGGAGTTAGGACATCACATTTTGAAGGCCCACATGTACCGAAATTTGGGGCCAGCACAGTTGGGTTTATGTCCGAGGGATCTGCAGGCAATGTTGGTAGCAACAAGTTCAGCCAGCGTTGGTGAAGCAATTGCCAATTTGAGAAACATTTACACTCCAAATGTCAAAGTATCTCGACTGATGCTCTTAGCTGGAGGGTCACCCAACCAGATTACAGAATGTCTTGGGAATGCACCATTACTGTGCATGTATTCTTATCAAGGAATATTGGCAATGGTTGGATTGTTGATCGAATTTGGCGCTGATATGGAAATGACAAATTCTCAAGGATGTACAGCTTTATCTTTAGCGTGTCAGAGAGGGCACACTGATGTTGCAAGGAGACTTATAGCTGCAGGTAATTTGTTGTCATTTACAATTAATACAAACTTGTTTGGAGTATATTTGTCATCGGAATTGAAATGTTTCTTCGTTTTATGATGAACTAGCCATTCCTCGCCCGCTTCACTAGACGTAAATTGAAATTTTGAGATAATTGTTTATTTTATTCAAATAAAAAGTATCCTAATCCACGACGTAATCCACCTCTATGCTAAATTTCATTAGAATTATTTCGACCGTTTGAGCGTGTTGCAACCTCAAAATATTCACATATAAATTTATAATAACAGTAAGATTTCATGATATGCTCACGTCAGGCAACGGTTTCACCTGAACAATTGTCATAATTTCTATCTTATTTCCAGGTTCATCGCTAAGTCACACAGACACTGCCGAACAAACTCCTCTTGTCCACGCAGCTAAGAATGGCCACAGAGATACAGTGATCTACCTACTGGGTTGTCAAACTGGAAATGATAGAAACTCCTTAGATATCGATGATGGTAGTATCGAACAACTGGTGCCAGGATCACGGCATGCACTGATAGCTGCTGCACAGAATGGTCATTTAGACATTGTGGAATATCTACTAGATACCGCAGAATTAATAGTAAGTATCGAATACTATTGCTGTCGTGTGATCCTCAACCAAGAAGAAGCCTTATTCAATACTAAACTCAGCCCATATACCTATGCATGAGTGGCCCAAAAATTATATTGCGATAGTAGGCCAACAACTAAGATTATACTTTAAGGAAAAACAGTCTGTTATGATGACACGATTCGCACAGTGGCAAGGCTTTCTATGAATAAATATTTAACAATCTGGGTATATGTACTGTACATGCGAGATTTACGCTAGTAAACTGTAACGTCGGTAGTATAGGACACTGTTAAAAAAAAGCTGTTTGTTTATTTACTTAGTTAGTTCTCTCTCTCTCTCACTCCATTTGACCTCAAAACTAGTATATATTTATATCTTTTGAATTTTTCGTCACTGAAACAAATCATATTTTCAACCACTATAATTATTATTTATATTCTAGCCGGACGGCATCTGTCCAGTAACAGGGGAAACTGCTCTCACAGCCGCTTGTTCGTCTGGCAATGCTGCAATCGCTGATGCACTCCTCATCCGAGGAGCAACACCATACTCCTTGAATGCCCGACAGCTGTCACCTTTAGCTTTGGCAGCCAAGAATGGAAGAACAGCTCTAGTGTTAAGGCTATTGGACTCTGGAGCGGATGTTATGGGGTCTGGGGGCAAGATTCCGCTAATTTTAGCGGCTGCAGAGGGTCATTCCGATGTTGTTGAGGTGTTATTAGATCAAGGTAAGTCTTAAAAGTCTTGCCGTGTGGTGCCGGCTCAGAATGCCACCACCCCATTTCCTCCCATGGGTGTCGTAAAAGTCGACTAATGGATTAGCTAGAGGATGGGCAGCAGCGTCCTTCGAGTACATTAACAACTCAACTGCGATCGCCAACCCGCCTGCCAAGCGTGGCGATTATGGCAAAACCCCCCAATGTGCTCACAACACATCCATATCGGTGGTTGTGGTGATCTTTGGGGGAGGCCTGTGTCCAGCAGTGGACTTCATTCGGCCGAAATGAAGTCTTAAAAATTATTACGTCTATCTATAAGATCACTAATCTTTAAATAATTATTTAACTCCCTAAAAATTTCTAATTGTTATGTTATTGTCCGTTAGGTGCTGATCCCGATGCTGTGGATGCTGACGGAATATCATCCCTAGGGTGGGCGTGTCTTAGATCGAGAATACCAACAATGATAGTCCTGCTTGACAAAGGCGCTGCCATAGGTAAGTCCAGAGTTTCTAACACCTTCTGAAAGCTTTAAAATAAAATGATTTTACTGTTTACTTGTGAGTTTACAAATAACTATGCTTTTATTGCCTTACATATAGTTCCTTCTACTAATTGAATATTGAATTTAACTAGATATGTAAATTCAGTTAGTTACATGTTTGTAATTTCTTTATTATTATTTACAGACCAACCGGATGGCAGCGGTCGTACTCCCTTGGGACTGGCCTGCGGAGGTCCATCAGATTTGGTCGACATACTGTTGGAAAGAGGAGCCTCACTAGAAAGGGTGGACCATAGCGGTCTTAGACCCTTGGACAGAGCTATTGGACAGCGGAATGTTCCCGTAAGTTGATTAATGATTAATGAATTCACTACTGTGGATATCAAAGTCTAGAATAGAACTATGTTTATGTTGCCCATATTATTGTTGAGATGGGGTGGTGGTATTTTTAGCCGGCACGACACGGCAGCCTTGGGTGTCGTAAAAGCCGACTATGGGATTCGGAGGATGGGCAGCGGCGTCCTTCGAGTACTATTATAACACAAGTGCGATCGCCAACCCGTCTGACAAGCGTGGCGACTAAGACAAAACCACCAATGAGCACAAAACACGAACCCATACCGGTCGTTGTGGTAATTTTTGAGGGAGGTTTCTGTCCAGCAGTGGACGTTTTTCGGCTTAAATGATGATGACATAATTGTTTATAATTCACAGGTCGTGAATTGCTTTCTGAGGAAGGGCGCTAAGCTTGGTCCGACTACCTGGGTTATGGCTTCAGGCAAACCAGAATTCATGTAAGTTACCTACAAAATTTATTTATCTAGCTGTACGAAGAAAGAAGAAACGTAGACAAATATGACTGTTACTCAAAAAGCTAAAATGAGAATGCGTAAAAATATCTGCTGAAATCTCACTTTCTAAATACTTTTCTTTAGGAAAATGGCTTTGTTCTTCCTAGGCATAAATCAGTCCCCCTCCGTGATTTGCCTAAACGCGTAGCACAATTGGCGGCTCTAATGTGATAATGTGTGTTACGAGGAGCTGGAGCCCCCTTCATTGCCGAAGATGACCGCTCCAGTGGCTTTAGCCGATAGGAGTCCGGCCGGCATACCCTTTCGCCCGTCGGCGAAGGAAGTTCATGAGGACTTTTCACTGGAGACCAATAAAAAAATAAAAAGGCATCATTCAGTGAAGTTGCTTGCTTTCCCAGCGTAGCGAGTTCTGTCTGCCGGTGACAGAACTCACTGTAACCTTTTTAAATGGAAGGTGTCTAGCAGATAATAGAACTGGCATGTTTTCTTTCGGTTGTTTTTTTGCCACCATATCCGTATTTCCTGCTCTACTATTAACTACAGAATAATTACGATTTGTATCTAACAATAAAATCCTTTTATCCAGGCTAATACTGCTAAACAAGTTGTTAGAAGACGGGAACATGTTATACCGCAAAAATCGACCTTCAGAGGCGGCCCACCGCTACCAGTACGCGCTGAAGAAGATCAACCCTCTTATAAGTGACGAAGGATTAACGACACCAACAACTCAGCCGGTGCCACACGAGCACGTGTCAGCGTTTGTGCAACTGAAGACAAATTTGCTGCTGAATTTATCGCGGTGTAAGAGGAAGTTAAACGTGAGTAATAATTGAAGTTAGGTACTGAGAAGCCAAAATATATTATACTGAATGTAAGGTAGCACCAGAAACGCAAAACAAATTTCAGGCATTTCATTGAGTAAAGGCGTCCTACTCCTAAAAAATTCAGCTAACCCACATCACAATACTCTTACCACATTTTACACTGTTTCAGGAACCATCAGAAGCGTTAGATTTAGCAGCGCGTGCATCCATCTTACGTCCGAATGCCTTCGAGTGCGCTTACGCCATGGCTCGCGCTATCCTCGCCCTCAACAAGCCTTCAGAAGCTCTTCCGCACGCCCGGAGAGCCTTACTCCTTGCTCCAACCACCGATTTATCAGCTATGCGAACGCTAAAGGCTCTCCAACAAGAAATTTTAACAAGGATCAATACTGGATCCCATAGTCTAAACGGCGATACACGGTCTATGAGAAATTTTGACACAATTAGTCTTAACATGCCATAATGATAACGGTATCAAATGGTAAAACAACCAACGGTTATGTACAAAAAAAATATGAATATATAGTGCCTATAGATTTTGTCTTAAGCTACATGAGTACAACATCTTTTTTTTCGACTTCATTCAACATATTATTTTTATCATTCATGTATCTAAGACATTCAATTCTCACTGCCATTAGTTATTGTTTTTATTTCATTATAAAGCAGTAGGGTACTAAATGTGTAAAATTTGTTTGTCCTTAACCCTTTAAATAGAGCATTAATTTAAATATTTTCTCAATGTTGATTTATATTTCACTTATTAATTCTTTAATGGAATTATTATGATTGTAAATATGATCTAGGGAGTCGAACGAACGAACATTATGATATGAACAGTATATTTTATCTGTATAAAGAATAGTTTTGTACTTTCATGATCTAGCACTGTTTAATTTACTTATTTTTGTTTTTATAAGATCACTATAAATACAATATTTTTTCCGTAAAAATTAAAGTATATATAGTGTATGACTATTATGCACATTAAATATTATTCAATATTTTGTAAGCAAGCAATGCATAACAAGCGCAAGTTGCAAAAGTGACGTCTACTTGAAAATTGTTCGATTGTAGGCTGGAGACATTATGAGATGTAAATTATGGGTTATTACGCATAGATAGTGAGGCATTATAAAATTTACCCTAAAATTCAAAAATGATATAAAAAAAAGAGTGCGTTTTAACTAAAATTTTGTTACTGATTGGTAATATCAGGTCTTCGTTTCTTCTCCATATAGTTTCTATATGATTTGAAGTCTGTGAGTGGATAGACAATCATTAGATTGATAAATAACTATCAATTTAATTCTAAAAAAATTACTACATGATGTAATGTAAATATGTAATTCTTCCTATTACGAAGTAAGTATTTTGACAATGTACAGTGTCTTAAAAAATAATTAGCGTTTTAGCCTCGAATATGATCGTGTTTATGAATATTAATCGCTTGCCATTTTATTAGAATGCTTTAATGGGTTAGTTTTTTCATTGTTATCAAAAAGGAAAAAAATTGGTGCCTCGAAACATTTGCAATCTTTCTTTTGTTATTTTTATACAACATTTGAGTTAAACTCATATGCCCATTTTCTTGCTTATTTATAATTTATTAAAAAATACTAGATTGAGTTCAAAGTAGGTATGTGAAAATAATTAGGATTGATGAATTACGTAATGGATTTTTTGTTTGTTTGTTTGTGATGTGTATCTATGTGACGAGAGTGATGTATGTTATATTTGCTAGTTTATAAATAATTTTATTTATTTTTGAATCCAAGTGCATAGCCAAACTTGATTGTCACATACAAAACCATTGTTAATCTATGTCAACAATTTAATATTTAAATTATTTCATTAATCATTTAATCTGAAATACGTAAACCTATAGATTTTTGTCTTAAAAATCGTTATCATTATGAAACTCTTAGAAATGAAATGCCAAAATAAAAAACCTGGTAACATTATAAAATATTTAATTAAGACTGACGATAAAATGGTAAAAATTATAAATGAAACAATTACTAGCTATGTTAGTGGAGTAAGTAATATTTTAAGTACAATAGTTACTCTGGCAGTACATATTATAATTGTATTAAATATTTCTTTTCATATTGCTTCACAAAGTCTTTTAATTGATACCCTTTCCAAAGTAGGTATATCCTGATGACTATAGTGATTATTATTTAGTACCGTGGACAAAATAGTAAGACCATTTGACCGTTGATCGTTCGCAAAAAGGTTCTTGGGTGGAAACCGCGCATCGGAAAACGCAGCATGGGACGAGCTCCAACGAGGTGGTCAGACGATCTGGTGAAGGTCGCTGGGAGTCGTTGGATGCGGGCGGCATGTAATCGCTCGTAGTGGAAATCTATGGGGCAGGCCTTTGTTCAGTAGTGGACGTCTTTTGGCTGATATGATGAATAATGGATCTACTTCAATGAACATAATTTGAAGAAACATCTTACTTTAATAGTGGAGCAGAAGTGGGCTGCAGAAATAGGTCAAAGTATTTTGTAAGTAAATATTCATAAACTTTTGTACCCTTTCGGAAATACCAATTCACATTCTATAGGAACCGATTTCTAAAATAATTTTCTACAAAATCTATGCGAATTTACATATACATAATCAGCAAACCGTATTTCAGGAGAAAGCATTAGCTTACAATAGTGGTTGTAGTAACTAAAGTGTAAATCCCGTAGGACTCCCCGTAACGTGGGACCAGCATTGTGGATAATGACAGCTCATGTAAAAGGAGGCTCTACTATCTCCATTCATCGGGAACTATTCAAACCCCTGCCTGCAGCTTAGCCTTTTTCTAGCAAAACACTTGGCGCTCTTGTAACCGTTAGTTATTAGGAGATATTTTGAGTGAATAATATTATAATATAAATAATATAGTTTTAATTTGTGTCCGTATATTTATTATTATTCATGAATAGGTTCGGTCTTGAACTCTATCTCGCCTGGTGAAAAGCGATGGATTAGTTCTACGATGGAACGAGCGCACCAAGAAGATGCCTGGTACTGTAAAGGTTAGCAAGAGAAGGAAACGCTCTGGCGATGAGTTCCATACTTTAGCTGTGCGCATATTCATTATGCGGTTAAAGACAAGCGCTAAGTACGACATATCGGAATGTCTACCATGTGCTTCTTCACCTATAAGTCTCTACGTTCTACCAAATCCAGCTCAGCCATCCCATACATGGCTGCAATACTCCATACAAGATTAGATCTTTGCTTTGTGCAGATCACGAATCGTTCCAGGTGTAAGTTATCGCTTTATTTTATTAAGGACGTCCAACTTTAGCTGCAATTTGTGCTTTTGACTCAGTGGTAGCGCCGAAGTTGAGGTTTGAAGTCAGCTCCATTCCAAAAGCTCCAAGCGGTCAGTAATAGGGACAAATGCACTTCGGCAATTAGGAATCAATTTAAACAAACTCCTTTTTGCGGTGAAAAGACAAGCCGTGTCAGACAAGAACAGATTGTCGTCGCTCCACTGGGAATCGAAATATAACGTCGATTTAATTTTTTAGACTATACTGTCATCTGCGTACCCAACAACTCCTATCTGAAGCAGATATTTGATATGCTGCAGGAGGAGTTGGGTGGGCGGCCAACGACACCCGGAATGCGGGTAGCTTGGTATTTGATTTTATTCATCTTTTATTTATCATGATTAGGGATGATACGGAGGTGATTTTATCGGAGGCGGAGGTGGAGTCAAATGTCTCATAGTGACCTCCATGAAATAGGAGGTGAATCGGAGGGTCTGAAGTCACAAAATCAAAAGGAAGTTAGTAAAAAATTATATTTGCTTCAAAAATGTGAAACAGAGTAACAACAGGTTACAAAAAATCTCACGCGCGACATGTGCATTGGCATTTTATATTGTAACCGGAATCGGTTTCGGAGGTAAGATTTGAAACAAAGATTTTGACACATCGGATGAGCCTGGTAACATAATCATGATTATTCGGGCTTCAACATTTCAATAGGGAAATCTGTTGCAGTCGTCAAAGGTCGGGTAGGATATAACTTAGTAGATGTTGTAGGCATAGTATAAATTGGTGGAATTGTTAAAGGTTTGAATATTTTATGGATTCTCTTATTAACATCGTTATTATAAGGCCGTTGACCATAGTTAGGGCGTAAATATACTGGTCGAAGGATTAGAGGCCTATTTGAGGTAGGCTCAGATTTTACATTAATCACTTTAACAGGAGGGGCATCTTTTGAGTTTAGCAATCCAAATTCAAATTCAGGTTTCTTGATAACCTTTGAATGTTTCTTTCGTATAACTTGGTCATGTATGCTAGTCAATGGCTGGTAAGGCATGAAGACGTGGTGGTAGTGCTTTAGTATTTCGTCAAGTTTCTCCCTCGTGACGTTCTGGTTATCGACTGGGGCGGTGTTCGTCATCTCCGTAAAGATTTTGTTGCACTGGGCTGTGTTCTTTCTCTTCGAGACTGGACAGGTCTGTAATGTCGATGAAAATAATATAGTATCCGTTGATTGTTATATAACGGTTGTATGAAAGGTTTTCATCGTTAGCCCGCGTATCATATCGTAGTATATTTAGAAAGAAGAAAGAAAGAAAAACAGTTTATATTTGCGGCGAACGTCGACTCACAAGTACAGATTCAAAGATAAAAATTCCACATATGGCATAACTAACTACATAGCTAAAATCGAAACTACATTAGGATAATTACACGCTCAAAAACCAGCACTTAATGAAACCAAACGCGTATCCGCGCTGGCAACACTGTTATTATACTTTGACAAAATGGTCAAAAAACTTGGTATCCAGGCCAAATATAACAATAATATATTTTGATCAAAGAGTAAATATTTTTGTCTGTGGTCGAAAACCAGAAACGAATACCAAAATAAAACAATGCTTACAGTGCAGGGTACAGGGTTACATAATAAGTTACTTTCATAGGGAAATTGTGCGTCGCATCTTCGCAAAACGTAGGTTGATGCTCAGCATAATACTATGGCATCACAGCGAGCCATCAGCGCTGATTTTCAGCAACAGCCTTAGTGAGTGACGTAGTGGCGGTTATTAGAACGCAGTAACGCTGAGCAAGTGAGAAGTGACCAAAATAGTATCTAAATTTGGAAGTGTTCCCCCGATTCCACTGCGCCCCTCGGCAGAATACACATAACCCAATAAAATAAAGTTCTTTGTGAGTTTGTGTAGTGTGTGTATAAAGCGACAATGTTGTAATAAATAACTTAAACTAAGCAAAAATAAACAAACCAGTGCCGCAACTAGTAAAACGAAGATAAAGGTTGGCTAGAAACCCAGAACTATTAAATATTTCTCACCATCAACATAGCATCGATAACATTCAATAACTTTTTCTGCGAGTTGCAATGTTCCGCATACATCGGTATGTTCATGAATGCGCTCATGTAAATTTCCAGTAAAGCTGCCCATTCAACCTGGTCTGTGCTGAATTGACGAATTCTGTCCTTCATTCTGAAGTAATCCATGAAATTGTACTTGTTTAATACTCCCATTTTGTTCATTATACACGTAGTGGGTGCTACAGAATCCTTGCACTAAAATGACATCATTTATTGTAATAAAAATCATGATTGTGATTAAAGTATAATCTCATAACTAATTACACTAATTGTAATCCTAATAAATCTTATACAATATAGAATAGATTTTTTATTAACAATTGAAGTATATATACTTTAATATTATCCGTGTGGTGTCCAGGGTGCAATTCTCTAAGCTCTAACATCCATATATCCTTGAAAACAAAATTGAAATAATGGTGATAACCCAATTTGGTATTCACTAAGACTGGTCCTCGTGGTTTACTTTCTGCAACGTGTCCTTGAATAGCTTCAATCATGTCTTAGCGAACACCG
This sequence comes from Diloba caeruleocephala, assembly GCA_947459985.1. NCBI lineage: Eukaryota > Metazoa > Arthropoda > Insecta > Lepidoptera > Noctuidae > Diloba > Diloba caeruleocephala. The sequence goes on from OX381615.1 coordinate 24,430,152, forward strand.
AATTGGTTTTACACCGTTATTTCGATTCTATATTCAAGGATGTATGGATGTTTGAGCTTAAGTAATTGCACCCCAGATTACGAATATATTGCACCGCTCTATCTCCCCCTTGAAGGTCGTAAAACGTGACTAAGAGACTCAAAATCAGAGTACTAGCCATTCTGCGCTCACTGACCCCAATGCTAAGTGGGGTGAGTATTGGCAAAATCCCCTAAAATGACGATACACGGTGGATACAGGGGAGGTGTTTGTTCAACAGTGGACATCTTATTTTATGCATAGAGGTTTTCCTCTACTTTCGTGTGGCTCAAAGGCCTCCAACAACCGGGACCGACAATTCTACGTGCCCTCCGAAGCACGGAGACACTCAGTTCAAATACCACTATCATCATATCAGCCACAGGACGTCCACTGCTGAACAAAGGCCTCCCCCTTAGATTTCCACAACGAGCGGTCACATGCCGCTCTCATCCAACGACTCCCAGCGACCTTCACCAGATCGTCTGTCCACCTCATTGGAGGTCGTCCCACGCTGCGTTTTCCGGTGCGCGGTCTCCATTCGAGAACCTTTGTGCCCCAACGGTTGCCATCAGTTCTACGAGCAATGTGCCTTGCCCATTGCCACTTCAGTTTACTAATCCTTTCAGCTATGTCGACAACTTTAGTTCTTCTACGGATCTCCTCATTTCTGATTCGTTCTCGTAGAGAAATACCAAACATAGCTCTCTCCATAGCTCTCTCCATAGCTCGCTGAGTGACCTTGAGCTTTCTTATGAGGCCCATTGTGAGTGACCACGTCTCTGTTCCATATGTCAACACACACTGGTTAAAGACTTGCGTCTTGAGGCATTGCGGTATTGTTGACGAAAAGACGTTGCGAAGTTTCCCGAACGCTGCCCAGCCGAGTCGGATTCGACGATTGACCTCTTTCTCGAAGTTGGACCTACCTAACTGGACAGTTTGTCCTAGGTAGACATACTCGTCAACAACTTCGAGAACAGAGCTCCCAACGGATATTGGGGTGGGCACGACATGGACATTAGACATGACTTTTGTCTTGCCCATGTTCATTTTAAGGCCCACCTGTTGGGAAACTCTGTTGAGATCATCGAGCATTGTGCTGAGCTCTTGCAGCGATTCTGCCATGACTACGATGTCATCGGCAAATCGAAGGTGAGTGATATACTCGCCATTGATGTTAATGCCAAATACCACTATGCGGTCACCAATCCAAAGACTGACCGCGCCAAGCATTACTCAACCTAACCGATCTAGCTCAAATAAGTTAGAAATTTCAAAAGTGCTGAATAAAGGAGCTCATTAAATATGTTTGAAACCGCTTGCATTACTTTGTTTTATAAAAGTTAAATATCTGCCGGGGAACAATTAGGTATACGACCTATTTATTATTTGTCCCTGTGGAAGTTCTTCATGAACTTTCTCCGTCCTGGGGAATGGCGAAGGGGCGCGTCAGTCTCCTACCGGCTAAAACCACTGGGGCGGTCATCTTCAGCACCTAAGGGGTCTCCAGGACCTCGTGTGATCACACTTAAGCCTAGGTATACAACCTATTAATAGATGGCAAGATGACCGCCCCATTGGTTTTAGCCGGTAGGAGTCCGGCATGCCCCTTCGTCCTTCTCCTGGGCGGAGGAAGTTCGTGTAGAATTTCCACTGATTTTAGTAAAAAAATAGTATACGACCTAGGCTCTAGGAACTTTTATTAAAGTAAAAGACTGGTGAAGTGGTGACTGACTACCAATCAGACTTCATAGTAGGCCCCCGGAGTTGTATATTATACAAAATGACATCTTGCGGCGGAAACAATGCTCATTATTCAACACCAGATCTTACCATGTAGTTAGAAGCAACCCAGCCAAGTTTCCTAGATTTAGTGGGCACTACAACGTGTTCAGCTCGATATATAGATTCCAAACCACACTCCGAGAGATAATCGTGGTGAATTAGCTCTGGCATAAGGCATATTTCACGACGATTTTTCTGGACAAAAAACATTAATTATTACATAGGTATGTACGAACAAAACAATGACAATAAGGAAAAAACAAATACGTACAGGTCTGTATTTAGATGAACTTATCTGGCACCCAACCTGGTGATAACCGTGTCTGAAAAATTGAACACTGTACAGTATAACCTAGCTTTCATTTGACAAGGTCGCTTTTCGTATTCATAAGCATTCGCGAATTTCAAATGTATAATAAAGAAATAGAATTACATAGAAATCTGCAAAAACAGAAATAGGTAGTAGGTGTACTTTTAGGTATTTAATTGGCCATCCTACCTTTTTTAAGCTAAACTATTGCTTGACTATCCCGCCTTTAGCGAACGTATTTTATGGACGGGCCCTTATGTAAACTGTTTGTTGTAACAATTAATCATTATAATTAGCAAAACCTTGTTCTATGTTGGTGTCAGCTTCAAATCTAACCTAATGTCTCAATACCAATATTTTTCAATAACGGCAACTGTCATGTTATATAAATAAATATAATAATACCACAGTATTTTTCAATAACTGCAACTGTCACGTTGTATAAATATAATAATACCACAGTATTTTTCAATAACGGGAACTGTCATGTTGTATAAATATAATAATACCACAGTATTTTTCAATAACGGCAACTGTCATGTTGTATAAATATAATAATATCACAGTATTTTTCAATAACGGCAATTGTCATGTTACAATAATCATCATTTCGGCCTAATGAAGTCCACTGTTGGACACAGGCCTCCCCCAAAGATCATCACAACCACCGATATGGATGTGTTTTGAGCTCATTGGGGGGTTTTGCCATAATCGCCACGCTTGGCAGGCGGGTTGGCGATCGCAGTTGAGTTGCTAATGTACTCGAAGGACGCTGCTGCCCATCCTCCGACTAATCCTTTAGTCGACTTTTACGACACCCATGGGAGGAGATGGGGTGGTGGCATTCTGAGCCGGCACCACACGGCAACAATAATATCAATGTTACAATAATATCAGCCTGTAACTACCCTGCTGCAGGAGAACGGTCTCGTCTCATACAGAGAAGATACGAGCATTGATCGCCAAGCTAGCTCACCGTGTTGGCGATTTCATACAATAGTTAGGATTCCTCCGTCCTGTGGTAAGCGATATGCCTGCCCATAACAATTAGAATGCTACCCAGGAGTCCTGCGAGGCACTGCGCACTGCGCTCATCACCTCGAGAGACGTAATGTTATTTAGTCTCTTATGCCCAATAATTTCACTAGCTAGCTAGTGCCCTTCGAACCAGAGCACAGTCATGTCTAAAGTTTAAACACTGCTTGAACGTGAATATCTGGCACTTGGTGGTACCTATCTAGCCGGCCTCTTGCAATAAGACCTACCTCCAGTAAACCTCCGTTTTTATCCAGGCCACCAAAACGTTGGTCAACGTTGGCCATGTTGTATAAATAAATATCAATAAAAAATTCATCATTTTTAGGCCAATACCACGTGAAACATTATATGGACCACATAGTATAACTTACTTGCAAATATTGGACTTCTTAGTGTAAGGGCAGTTCTGGAAAATAAAAGCAAGTTGTTGTTATATGTCGGCCAACATTTCAAACAAATGTAATGGGCTAAATGCTTTTAGTGAAACAATTACTCGTCTAGTCATACAGTATGTTAACTAATGAAGTCAGTGTCGTTTACCCCCTATGATATTTAAATAGAATTGAAGTATAATATTTAAATGCCGTCTGGTGCTGGCTCAGAATACCACCACCCCATCTCCTCCCGTGGGTGTCGTAAAAGTCGACTGAGGGATTAGCCGAAGGATGGGCAGCAGCGTCCTTCGAGTTCGTTTATGAATCAACTGCAATCGCCAACCCGTCTGCCAAGCACGGTGCTTATAGCAAAACCCCCCAATGAACACACCACACAAGCCGATACCGGTCACTGTGGCAATCTTTGGGGAGGCTTCTGTCCAGTAGTGGACGTTCTTCAGCTGAAATGATGATGATGATGACTCGTCGTCATACTTATATGTTTTTTAGAACATAATTCACAAGAAAAGCTTTTTTACAAAAAATATACCGACTTCAAAAACTGTACACGACATAAAAATATTAAAACCACTGAAAAGGAAAAAGTAACTTTATTTATGAAGTCGGGCTGGTATAAAATATAACATCTCGGTCTCGTTGGTCTGCATGAGCCATGGTTAGGGCATACCTGGCCCCGCCCGACTTCATAAATAAAGTAATGTTTCCTTTTTAGTGGTTTTAATATTTTTATATCGTGTAGGGTTTTGAAGTCGGTATATTTTTTGTTAGAAAGTTTAATTGTTTCTTTTTAGTGAAAATAAATGTTAGAACTTTTCCAACTTGGTATCAGTATTTAATACTAAAAATAAGAATGACTCAAATCGGTTTTCTGATCTCATAGGAATCAAAACTATTAAGACATCATCTAGATAAGCGCAGTCAAATTAACCAGTTTATTGAAGCTGGCTTAAAAACTGCTCAATCAAATGTAATGAAATTTATATGGAACCAACTCGAAAGCACCTGTTAAAAGAAAGAATTGCTGAAATCAGTCTACAAATCTCGGAGTAATCGGTGTACATACATAAAAAAATACGCATCGAATTGAGAACCTCTTCCTTTTTGAAGTCGGTTAAAAATTACAGAGCATACAAACGAATCGCCCAGCGAATGATTGGAATCGGCTTATACAAAAAAAAAAATTACTATTATCGGTTCACCGTACAAACCTCAGTCAGCACATCAAAAGTACAAGACAAAATGTTGTTAATCTCGCACCCAGCATCATAATTCCGGGACACGGGTTTCACCAAGCATTTAGTGAAGACTCTAGCGTTCGACTTAGTCCATGCCGGGTGAGCATTGGTGAAGTTGTGAAGCATCTTCATGTAAGCGTCTATGTCGAGAAGACCCGACGCATTTATGATGCCTAGTTTGCGGAAGACACATTCTTCTTTTTCACACTGGAATATTATACACAAACGTTGATGATAAAATAAATTCATTTGCATATTTTTAAGTCGTTTTTGATGCGGTGGTTTATGAACTCGCCTCTTGAGCACCAAAATTGGGTTCAATACCTGGTTTGTATCTAAAACTGCGTTGACTTTAATGGTGAAGGAAAACATCGTGAGAAAACCTGGATAGGACGGTCTGGAGTCGCCAACACGCAGTGAGCTAGCGTATTTTAAATTCTGTCACATAAACATAGATAACTTAATAATCAATGCTCATTCCTTCTCCGTATAACAAGCATACTGATACTACTATTTGTATCGCATTTTCAATGCTTTTGTATATATATGTACAATACTAAAATCTATATAAGAAGAGAATTTCACTAGAGAACATAGAAACATGTAAAAGTATTCCTACTATTCTCCTCCTGTGAAAGTCAGAGATAGTGACTGACTGATAGATAGATAAAAAGAGTTTATTAGCAAAAGCACAGCAGGTTAAATAAACAAAAAGGGTGCCAAAATCATGCATATACATAAAACGGATTCAGCAATATTGGCAGAGCCATACTTACAGAATGGGGTAACAGCATCAAATCCTTAATTTGGTTAACTTTTTCCGTAGTGGTCGTCACCGGAGCTTCAGTACTAACACGACTTTGTTTCGAAATGACCAATCTATCGTGAACTCCCCAACTTAAGTGGAAGTCGCACTCGGATCGCCATGAAGGTTGAATGAACTGTGTCATATCACAGCAGTCGAGAGGATCTGTGATGTCCTGTAAAATGTTATTTAATTATTAGTTTCAAGACAGTGTAAGAGGATGATTAACAAGGTGACGGGCGGTAGAGTTCTTCTTTGTTCTAAAAAAAACGTAAGTACAGCTATCACCAATCCACCAGCCTGGTGATTATGTCAATGTCCACTATGACTAATCACTGTAATGGTCTTTGAAAGGCCCAGCAGCAGCGTGTACCTTCGACCAGCGAGGTTATTGCCATCGACGGATGGCAATGTGGTGGCACCTACAGCGCCACTATGTAACTACAATCATTAGCTACAACTCTCTGATGACGTCAAGAATCGTCCAAGTAATATATTCACAACTATGACGGCATGGTTGGTGCAGTGGCTGACACATACGGCTGCTGCGCTCCGGGTCGCGGGTTCGATTCCCGCACGGAACAAATATTTGTATGATCTGCAGGTAGTTGTTCCAGGTCTGGGTGTATTGTGTGTGGAATTTATGTCTGTAAACGCACCCACGACACAGGAGAAATCCTAGTGTGGGGCAATGTTTTAAAAAAATAAAAAAAATAAAAAAAAATCATCATCATCATATCATTCAAAAGACGTCCATTGCTGAATAAAGGCGCTGTAGATTTCCCCAAAATATCGTCATTTTGGGATGAATTTTCCAAATAGCGTAGTGGGTATGCTTGGCAGTTTGGTTGGTGAGCAGTGAGAAAGGACGCTCCTGATAATCCCTCTGGGTGAAAGTCCCTTAGTCGCCTTTTACGACATCCACGGGGATGGAAGTATGGTATATTCTTAATCCGGACACCATATGTAATTTACAATAACGCTGCATATATCCAGATGCCCTTCATCAACCGTTGGGATTCGAATTCACACCAGACATGGCAGGAAGAGGCAGGCCCAGAACAGAAACAGGGTCTTCATGGTAGGAGTCTACTTTTTCAACGTAGTAACGCCACACCTCGTTTCACCAAAGCGGTATTAAACATTAAATCATAGGTTTATAAATCAAAGAAATTGTACTACTTTCTAATGTACGTTCAATAAATGGTTAAAAAGGTAAAAATGATTTTTCAGACTCAACTTCAGTCCTCATCATCATTTCGACCGAATGAAGTCCACTGCTGGACACAGGCCTCCCCCAAAGATCACCACAACGACCGATATGGGTGTGTTGCGGCCTCATTGGGGGGAATTGCCATAATCGCCACGCTGGCGATCGCAATTGAGTTGTTAATGTACTCGAAGGACGCTGCTGCCCATCTTCCGGCTAATCTCTTAGTTGACTTTAACGACACTCACGGGAGGAAATAGGGTGGTGGTATTCTGAGCCGCCACCACACGACTTCTACCTACATGTAATTATATTTACAGCAATAATTCATATATCATCATCAAATCAGCCAAAAACGTCCACTACTAAACAAAGGCCTCCCCCAAAGAGTTCCACAATTGTGTCGTATTTTGGGAGTAATGTGCCATGCTCCTTTAGCATGCTTGGCAGGTGGGTTGGTGAGCGCAAAATTGCTGCTGTTTCACCGAAGCGACGATGCTGACCATCCCTCTGGTTTAGAGTCCCTTAATCACCTTTTGCTACATCCATGGGAGGAGATAAGGTGGTGCCATTATTTTGACGGCACGGTTGGTGCAGTGGCTGATACAGTCGGCTGCTGCACACTGGGTCGTGGGTCCGATTCCCGCACGGAATAAATATTTGTACGATCTGCAGGTAGTTGTTCCGGGTCTGGGTGTATTGTGTGTGGAATTTGTGTCTGTAAACGCACCCACGACACAGGAGAAATCGTAGTGTGGGGCAACATAAAAAAATAAAAAAAACTTAATTTGTCTACCACATGGTAGATTGATATATATTTATTATTCATTCACGGTCATCGGGTACTCACATTATTGTCAACCATTTGTGTGAAATCCACTATTTTGAGTGTGTCTCCTCCATTGTTTAAAGGTGTTGTTGCTGGAGTGCTTCCATGATTCTGTAACAAGGGCCCGTTGAGTTAACACAAATTTAGGTAGAGCGTTCTGTTCGTGTGGTGTCCGGATTAAGAATATAGCACCACTTTATCTCCTCCCGTGGATGACGTAAAAGGCGACTAAGGGAATCTAAACCAGAAGGATGGGCAGCAGCGTCCCTTCCGTGAAACGGTAGCCATACTGCGCTCACCAACCCGCCTGCCAAGCGTGGTGAGTATTGGGAAATACCCCCCAAAATGATGACACAGTTGTGAAAATCTATGGGGGAGGCCTTTGTTCAGCAGTGGCCGTATAAATGGCCGATTTGAGATATGATTTTCTGAATTATGAGTTCTATTAGACCTGTCACTAACGTAAATAAAACGAAACCGTTGACAGCAGAGGTTGAAACTTCTGCTGTGTCCATTATGCATTCATTATAACGTAAGCCAAATCTGTCACTGAAATAGCCCTAACATGGTTAAAGTAGCTAAGGAGAGCCACATTGCTTATCATAGGGAAGTCGCTTGAAGACAAATGTTAAAAAAAAACATCAACCAGAAACGGAAAAATGAAGTACGATCCACAAAATGAATAGACAACCTGGGTAAAAGTGTTGGGGAAGAAGAAACAGAACCATTAAATAATATGTTCCATAAATCACGTTAATGGAGCGAATATGTTGGGTAGATCATTGTCAACTGTTAAAGTCTTACGGCTCATATGATGATGGTGATACCAAAATCTTTGACGGCACAGTTGGTGCAGTGGCTCATACAGTCGGCTGCTGCGCTCTGGGTCGTGGGTTCGATTCTCGCACGGAACAAATATTTGTATGATCTGTAGGTAGTTGTTCCGGGTCTGGGCGTACTGTATGTGGAATTCATGTCTGTAAACGCACCCCGACACAGGAGAAATCCTAGAGAGGGGCAAAAATAAATACGGGTTGCACTCCGGGAGTGCCGACGGAAGTGTAAACTTATTTTTATTTTATTTATCTAGACGCGTTCGCGGTCTGCTATATGTACATGCATATATGCACACACTATAGCTGCATCTCGTAACGGTGTCGCGAGTCCAGAGATTTTATTTCATCTAAAAATATGTGTACCGCGCTAAAAGAAGCTTTCACTTAAAAAAAAAAAACTATGATACCAAAATCATGATGATGCTAAACTTAACATAATACCCACCTTAAGGTTGACTATCTGCGCATCAGTGTACCTCACACCGTGTATGTGGTAGTTGATGAAGGATGAAAATCCACACTCTTCAATTATCGTTGTATTGAACATCACCGGTAGGTCGCAGCATTTTGAGTCGAAATACTGTTGAAAATTTTACAATGAGCATTTTCTCAGTAAGAATACCAATACCTCCAGGTATAGTATACATAAAATAAACGGATGTCCAGCCAACATCAGATTTTGCTAAGATGAATGCAAAGTTGCGCTTGCGCAGAGCAAGGCATTCGCAGCGTATGGTCAGAGCGAATGCCTTAGACAGTTCCATCGCGCTTAAATAATATAATATACGACAATGTAATGTAATATAAAACACGATACGGATATATACAAAAGGATACATTGATTTTTTTCCTATACTTAGGATAGAAATTAATACCGAATAGTAATAGTTCTTTTAACTCACATTTTTCAAAAACCACGACGGCCGCCTCTCTATTGGCAAATTCTTCTCGAGGTTATCGTATCGACTGAAAGTGTTTAAATTAAGCGTAGTTAAAAGATATACGATACGATTTGTGTGTGGTGAGAGAATATATAGAGAGAGAAATAAGAATATAGCTCCACTCCATCTCCCCCTTGGATATCATAAAAGGCGACTAGGGGGCTCTAAACCGGAGAGATGGGCAGCGGGACGCTTCCGTAGAACAGCAGCTATTCGGCGATCGACAACCCACCTGACAAGGGTGGTGATAACTGACAATTCCCCAAAAAAGTTTACGGAATGTAATCGGTTGTATATTAGGGAGGCCATTGTTCAGCAGTCGACGTCCGTTGGCTGATATGATAAAAAGAGAACTTCCACTCATCATTTCGGCCGAATGAAGTCCACTGCTGGACACAGGTCTCCCTCAAAGATCACCACAACGACCGATATGGGTGTGTTGTGTGCTCATATGGGGGTTTTGCCATAATCGCCACGCTTGGCAGACGGGTTGGCGATCGCAGTTGAGTCGTTAATGTACTCGAAGGACGCTGCTGCCCATCCTCTGGCTAATCCCTTAGTCGACTTTTACGACACCCACAGGAGGAGATGGGGTGGTGGTATTCTGAGCCGGCACCACACGGCATAATTAATACAATGTAATAATAATAAATTAAACATAGTTAATATTAAAAGTATATATTACCTTTGCGCAAACATGTATTTCAGGCCAGCAAGAGATGAAACGGGTGAACAAGCGTCATCCTTCCTCCAGCTTCCCTCGGGGCAGTTCTGTAATTTTCGTGTGAAATTTCAGCATCGAATTCATCATATCGGCGTTACTTGAGGTCGGAGCAAAATGTTTTTGGCATATTGTAACGGTTTTGACAAAAGGTTTTACAGTCGGCTCCTGAGGCCTGCCAGTGTTGGCAGTTTACTCGCCACCAGAGGGCAACCCAAAGTCTTTAATGGTACGCACCAGGTTTCAGACTCCCTAAGTCGTCTGCTACGAAAGCCACGAGAAGAGATGGGCTCCAGCTGAAAATCAGCGCCCGGCATCACTGCTCGGCATGATGCTGAGCTGGATACCAATTTGACGCGTACATGGACACGCCATGATAATACATTGTTTTAACATATACCTACACAATAAAATGATAAGTCAAGTCACGTTTTTATTTAGATCTATTATGATTTAATGAACATAATTTTATGACATGTATCTGTGGTCAAATAAATGTTTTTTGTTTCTTTCTTTAGATGGGGTGGTACTTCAAATAATTATAATTACACTCTTAGAACAACAACACATTTTTTTTACTTATGTCTAGTGAAAATTCTACATGAACTTCCTTCGCCCTGGGGAAGGGCGAAGGGGTATGCCGGACTCCTTTTTTTTAATTTTTTTTTTATTGGTGCCCAGTGGAAATTCATCATGAACTTCCTTCGCCCCGGGGAAGGACGAAGGGGTATGCCGGACTCCTACCGGCTAAAACCACTGGAGCGGTCATCTTCGGCACCTAAGGGAGGCTCCAGGTCCTCGTATGATCACACTAGAGCCACCCACTGGTGCCACGCCTATTGGCACATCTCGGAGAGGGTGACTGTAAAGCGGTCACCCCCCCAGGGGGATTGTAAAGGATCCCCCAAAGCGTCCCACGGCAGCGCGTGACCACATGCGTGCTACCGTCTTCTCTTGGGTCGCTTGGTGTGGGCACGCAGATTCCCCAATCTACGCACCCGCGAACCCAGAGGTCCCCCACCTTATAGCAACGGCAGGGGTTTTCAGGCGTATCGGAATTAGGCGCCAGGGCGGTTGTTACCCCGGCGCCGTCTCCTTCTTCTTCGAGCGGGATCGGCCCTCTCCCGATCCCGCTCTGCGGTCTCCTTCTGGAGCATGACGCTCTCACAGAAGGAGACCACTGCATTCCAATTTTCGTGCTCTGCCAGCATAGCCGACACTACTGCTGGCAGAGAGAGATCTTGCCCGATCCGATCGACCAGGATCCGCCGCTCGGCGGCCCACGCAGGGCACGCCTCGAGCGTGTGCTGTGCGGTGTCCTGGTCGCTATCACAATGGTGGCATTGTGCCGTGACCTCGCGTCCTATCCTGTGCAGGTACGCGCCGAAACAACCGTGCCCGGTGAGCACCTGCGTCAGGCGGTAGGTGACGCGCTCGCTCCTTTGGAGCCAGGCTCCAAAGAGCGGCAGGACGGCCTCGACGACGCGCTTGGTTGCAAACTGCATCCGCAGGCGATGACGCCACTTTACAAGTGCGCGCCGCCGAGCTAGCCGCCGCAGCTTGTCCAACGCGCCTGGAGGCGCGCCTTCGCCGCTCTGGCGGAGGGAGCGTGTCTGATCGTAGACCCACGCATCCATCTCCGCCAGGATGTCAAAAGGCGGAAAACGCGCCAGGAGAGTTGCCGCCTCGTAGGACACCGTTCGGTATCCTCGTGCGATCCGGATAGCCACTCTGCGCTGCAGACCGTGAATTTTGGTTCTGCAGCGCTGGGCGCCTGATAGTCGAGCTGACCATACAGGCGCCCCGTATAGGACCACGGACCGCACGACTCCTCCGTAGAGACGGCGAACTTCCTCACATGGTCCCCCGAGATTGGGCAGCAGCCGGTGTAGAGCACCCACTACCCTCTCGACTCGGGGGACGAGGCGCTGGAAGTGCTCTTCGAAGCCCCAACGACTATCCAGGGTGAGCCCCAGGTATTTCATGTACCATGCCGGACTCCTACCGGCTAAAACCACTGAAGCGGTCATCTTTGGCACCGAAGGGGGCTCCAGGTCCTCGTAAGATCACACTAGAGGGTACACTCTTGCGGACCGTTGTGGCAAATGTATAACCTAAACACTATTCATGTGTGCGTAAGCAGTGTATGTTAACTTTAGCTGTCACACACTCAAGCATAAATAATGCTGTTACAGTTAGCAATTATCGTCACATCCTAAATTATCAAATAATATTTTATTGCAGTAGCGTTTTCCAGATGCTTCTTGTATGGGAAGATTAATAAATTATTGACCATTAAACCTAAAACTAAACATAATAGCGTAAAGGCTGTCATTTGCTGGCTCTTAAAACTTACCTGAGAGAATCTCGTACACATGCATACGCAGACTCACACCCACATACACCTATTACTTTTTTATCTACCTACTAGTCGCAAATTACTTGTTGTAAACATGCCTAATTGGAAAGCAATAAATATATTATTATTATGGCGACGCTGATCTTCAGCTGTAGTAGTTTACGACTTGAAATATTCGCAGCGATTAGGGTATTCATCACATTGGTTATGATGGGTACCGTAAAAAAATAACTACATATAAGTGATCAGCTTTCTGCGATCAGATTCCCATACGGAACAAATATTTGTATAATAAACAGCTAGCTTTTTCGGGTCTGGGTGTTTTTGTGAGATTTGTGTCAGTAAAAATCCACGACACAGGAGAAAACAAAGAGCTGACACTATGGATTCAGAACATGATTCTAGAAATATACAAAGTTAGAAAAAGCTTTTGCTATAATCAAAATCGGCTTGAAGACAACATCACCATCGCTGTTCCAAGTAAGTAATTATCATTGAATATAGGTTATGTTCTTATGGCTTAAAACATACATATTCTAAGTTTATCAATAAATAAACCACGTAATAATCAGTCATGATGTTCCAGCTAATAACGCAATCTAAACTTACATCAATCATTTGATCCACAAAACAATGGAGAAGTGCCTGTCCGGGACAAGTATTGGTAAACCTCCTAGTCCGGTTTCCATAGCAGTGGTCCAGAACCTTGCCCACCACATCCTGCCATAGGCCTACTGGTAACACGCGTCGAAGAGTCTCCTCGCTTTGTTGTTTGGAAGGTAGGGAGTCTGGTAGACCTAGATTAGTATTAATGCAGTTCCACTTATGGCACTGGAAACATATAAATTAGCATCATACAGGTCTCTAATACCAACTTCAATGAAGATGTTAAGCATGTTATTATCACTAATGTTTTTGCATTATGTTGTTATTCCAATTAATTAATCACAAAATTTGGCCCACAAACATACCAGGCGTGAGTTCTTTAGATAAGATGTTCCAAAACCAGCTTGTCCCAGAACCTGTAAATAAAAAGTATCTCTAAATAAAATCTATACTATACTTTTATTTATAAAATAGTAACACAACCCAGGTCATCCGTCCACCTCGTAGGGGTTTGCCCACGCTGCGTCCTCCGGTACGCGGTTGCCACCCGAGAATCTTTCGGTCCTATCGGCCATCTGTTCTACGAGTAATGTGCCCCGCACACTGTGACTTAAATTTAGCAATTCTTCGGGCTAAGTCAGTAAGGTTTTTTTGCGGATCTCATCATTTTTTATCGAGCTCGCAGGGAATCTCCGAGCATGGCCCTGTCCATAGCCCTTTGGGTGACCTTGAGCCTTCTTATGATGCCCATGGTGAGCGATCACGTCTCTGTGCCATAGGTCATCACCAGCAACACACACTGGTTAAAGACCTTCATCTTGCAATACTGTGGTATTTGATAATAGTAATACATACATTCAGTCAAAAAAGTATCGGGAATGGATGATTTGTTAATGGTTCCAAATTCAATTTTTTGTTTTTATTGTTGTTGTTAGATTGGCACAACTGTTTTCCATTTTAGCGCGGAGTTTGAGTTGCATCTGATATTTATATTAAATACAGTGCTGTTTTTAGTTATATCATATCTAGGGTGTATAGCAAATTTCATTATGGGCAAAAACACCGAACAAAGAGTTTGTCTTAAATTTTGCATCGCCAATGCAATTTCGTGTTCGGAGTCACTGAAAATGATACAGAAGGCTTACGGTGAATCGACTTTATCAAAAACAACACGTGCTTATGAGTGGTACAAAGCGTTCAAAAGCGGTCGAGATGTGATGGAAGATTTGCCTCGCTCTGGTAGGCCATCAACGTCTGCAACTGAACTTAACATCGCAAAAGTGAAGGAAATATTGACTGAAAATCCTCATTCAACTTTGAGAGAGATAGCCGCCCAACTTTCTGTATCTCACGAGTCGATCCGTACCATTTTAACTAATCATTTGGGTATGAAACATGTTACCGCTCGGCTAGTCCCAAAAGACCTGAATTTTCTTCAAAAACTCAATCGCATGAGAGTCGCTGAGGACATGCTAGAGTCAATTCCGACCCAACATTTATGAAACGCATTGTTACTGGTGACGAGACGTGGGTTTACGAATTTAACATGCAAAATAGTCAACAAGCAACAAAGCAAACAAGAATATCATTTGAGCGTTATGCGGCATTTAAGACAGCAAATTCGAAGAAGAAGGCCAGATCTGTGGAAAGAAAATTCTTGGATTTTGCACCACGATAATGCGCCGTCACACACGGCCATCATTGTGAAAGAACTTTCGACCAAACACTCAACAAATACCATCGAGCAATCAATCAATACCATCATATTCACCAGATATGGCTCCAGCCGACTTCTTTCTTTTTCCGAAACTCAAATTACCACTTCGTGGCACCCGTTTTCAATCGGTAGAAGACATAAAGGAGAATTCGCGGCTAGAACTGAACTCAATTCCGGAAACAGCGTTTAAAAAATGTTTTGATGATTGGATTATTCGCTGGCGTAAGTGTATCGTTTCTGAAGGAGCATACTTTGAAGGTGATAAAATTCATTTTTTCATTGGATGAATAACAAACATTTTGTGTATTATTGATTTTTTCCCGTTACTTTCTTGACAGAGTAGTACTAACTGCTACTATACAGTATATTAGCTTTTGCTAGCGATTTCCCTTACCCCTAACCCTCCAGTACCTTTACTCGTTTCATCCTCATCATATCAGCCAAAGGACGTCCAATGCTGGACAAGTCTTCCCTCATAGATGTGTAAATACGCAAAATAAACTAGTCTGGCCTACGTCTACGTCCCAACTACGTCAGGTAGTTTCCTACTTTTTCTGACTGCAAATGCAGCAGAACTTAATCTATTGGATAGAGCCTTTATGAGCACCCCACTGTAATTTAGAACTAATGGTTATACCTAGAAATACAGTTTCATTTATTATCTCGAGTTTTTTGCCTTCAAGAATTATTTCCAATTCGACATAAGGTACATTTAGCAGCAAAAACTTCAAACATTTAGTTTTATTTATTTAATAATAGGTTATTTGCTGCAAACCATCTAGACAGAGAGGATAAACTATAATTTGCGTGTGTGAAGTCATTCACTCTCCTATTGCTTCAAAAAGGTGATGTCTTCAGGCTCAGAACAATGTATAATATTATATAATGGCATCATATAAGAGAGATCACTTATATAGGCTAGGAACAGAAATTGGTCCAGAATTGATCCCTGTGGCACGCCCATTTTTACTGGAGACCCTGACGCTGTTATACCATCTATAACTACTATTAGCTGTCTTTTAGAAAGATAGGATAACAAGCTCGAGAGCTCGACCACAAATTCCGTAGTGACTCAATTTACAAATGAGCGTATTGTGATCAACGCAATCAAAAGCCTTGGAAAGATCACAGAAGATAACAATAGCATTACGTGAGTCCTCCCAGGTCAAAAATATAAACGACTAGTTTCGCACCTGCGTCTGTAGTCGATTTACCATTCTAAGCCGAACTGCCAATCGTGAAATATCTTATTAGTGTTAAAATGAACCATAATTTCATCAAGCATAATCTTTTCAAATACTTTACTTAACGCTGGAAGAACAGAAACAGGTCTATAATAAGAAGGTATACAACTGATAAAAAAATTCGGATAACCATACTATACAACGAAAATTAACTTTAAAAATGACGATTTGTTTTCCTTTAATGTTGCTGTCATAAGCGTTATCCTGTTTATATATTCTGTTGTGTGGATATTTTTCAGTTGTTCTGTCAGTTAGCATTTAGCTCATATTGAAACAATTATACAATGTTTTTAGTAGCGGTTTCAGTTCATTCTTGATACAATTTCCAATTTATCTTGTTCTTATTGGCGCTGTGTGTAAAATTCAACCTCGAACTCTCCGAGCTTCATGAAATAGATAGTATTAAAATTAAAATGTAGATATACAGTTACGACCCTTGCAAAATCTAGCTTACGAATCATAATAAAGTCATTCGTAATAGGTAGTACTTATAATATTTTTAAGCCCAGCACAATTTATTCTAGTCTAAATGACTGATTCCCTATTTAATTATACGCTCCTATATTGTTTATCTTCAATAACATATCAGCCACAGGTCGTCCACTGCTTCATGATGATTTCATTTGCCAGAACTCACCACGCTTGGCAGGCGGGTGCTGAACGCAATATGGCTACTTTTCCACAAAACGGACGCAACTCCCGATCCCTCTAGTTTAGAGTCCCTTAGTCGCCTTTTACGACATCCACGGGAGGAGATGAAGTAGTACTATATACTTATTCCGGGAACCACGCGGAATATTGTTCCACATATGAAAAAAGATTCTAATTCAATACATACCGTTGGCAAAATCACAAACAACAACAATAGCTTCATGTTTCGCGACAGAAGCTTCAAGTATAACTGACCACAGTATGATAAAATTCGCCCGATGTATCTGGGGTCATGACATACGATAACTTTAATTTGCGTTGTGTAAACGGGGACAGGGTACCGGGTTACCCGCGTATGGCACGTGGGACGGTGCTTTAGTTATCGCCAGTTGTTTTTATGTAAACACATCAAATATATATATTTACTGATGCTAGCTCTCATATTGCAAGAGTCCGGCTAGGTATGTACCACCGCAGTACTAGTTATTCTGTTGCTAAGCACTAATGTTTAAACTTTTGACTTTTAAATGGAGCGTCCGATTAGGGACGACTAAACTTAATCCACTATAATCCCACTAATACGCAAGTCTGCGCGCTCACCGTAGTTTACAGCAGTTCGACAATTCCAGAACACGTTCCTTAACAATGGCAGCAACTTTGAGATACTTGGAATCGACATTTCCAGCGGCAGAGTCCATTTCCGGAAAGGATAAGGTCAACCTGGCGTCTAAAAAACTCGGTGTTCTCGACAAGGCAAGGTGGTACATTTCACCGGGGTAAAGACTGCTAATTTATAAGTACGGCCCCATATGGAGTACTGGGGTGCTATTCTTTAAGATCAAACATCCATATATCCCGCAATACAGAATTAAAATGACGATGAAAAACCAATCTCGTATATTCAATTTAACAACGCTTTCAGTGTGATTTTGGGTCTGCCTCACTACTGTAGCGCTTCGGGTATGTTCGCATGGGCGCGCACGGACTATTTTCATGCGACCATACGGAAGCGCTGCGCGTCCCTTGTGCGCAGAGTGCGGGACAGCTCCAATACCGTTCTGAGTATGATAGCAAACAGATTGGACTGTCCTTATGTGCGACACTGCTGTGACAGACAAGTTACATATAGTGTCGCACGTAAGAGACTACTGTAAGTAATACGAGTTCATTATAATACATTGTGTGTTGATGCTGTATTTATATTGTATTTATTTATGTGTGATTATGTATTTATTATTGAATAATTTAAAGATGTTTTCTAATATGGGTTATGTGGTACCTGAAATAAATGAATTTGAATTAGAATTTGTATATGCTAAGACATGATTGAAGCTATTCAACGACACGTTGCAGACGGTATGCCAAGGGAACGAGTCTTAGTCCGTTGTTTCAATTTTGTTTTCAAGGATATCAATTTAAAGATTAAAGAATTGCACCCCTGCTGTCATTTATGAACGGGAGCACCTGAATACCAGCTTGAACCTTTTGATTCGATCCAGAAACGTGCAGTTAGGATTGTCGAAGATCCCAAGCTCACAAGCGGTCTCGAAACTAAGTCTGAGGAGAAACTTTGCCTCCCTGTGTGTGTTCTACGGTTTGTACTTGAATTAGTAGAAATAAAATGTATGTATTTATATATGCTATATTGAGATTTCAAATATATAGTACTATCATCTAGTTATCCGTACAACTACCAAGATATTATTGATAGTGAAGCTGCCTAAAGGTATGTGTTCTGTAAACTCATTGAGTGATGAAGATTGACACAGCACCCAAGCTGTCCCATAGGTGAACAGGTACGCTAGTTCACCAGAACGCAGTGCCAGGCCCGATCAAACTGTCAAGCCGTCAGACAGAGGCGCTGCTAATCTCTTCGCCAACGTCCATACTACGTTGAATACACCGGTTCTCGCCCGATCACCGAAGTTAAGCAACATCGGGCGCGGTCAGTACTTGGATGGGTGACCGCCTGGGAACACCGCGTGACGTTGGCTTTTTGCTTTATTTTGTATTTTCTATGCATATTTGCAATTTCCTACACAGCACGCTCGGATATTGGATAGCTGTTTTGTCTCCAGCATTATATTTCGACGAGAGGACCTGGCACTGGTCAAACCCACGGCGGCTTTTAGGCCCTACACGGCCCTTTATAGGAGGTTCATGGGCAATAAATGAGTAACCAAACGATATCTAACATAATTTATTGGATCATCCATAATTTAAAAAAGTTTACACAAATCAGCTACTTACAGAATAAGCAAAGAAACACATTATTTCGACAGTACAGATAGATAGATGCACAGAATTATTAATATAAAACGTAAGAACCTTCACACCGGTTCATTGTCAAGATTCTCGCGCATTCTTTTATAGCAAAGCATATTATAAGCGTAAAAACAAATAAATATCAATTAAAAAATACAATAACTTTATTTTTAATGCGATCAAAATTAATGAACGGACACTTAGGCGCATGCGCAGTCAAACATGAATGATTAGTATAATCGGCATTTTTATAATTAATGTCTTAGGTTGTCGTGATTATAATAAACCACATAATTAAGGGATTTCATCGTGTATGTTATTTTTGTTTTTCCTAACGTTCTGAACACTGCAGTATTCGTGGTCGCATGATTACTATATATATATTCATACGAAACTGTAAATGTGTGAGTATCATGTAGCCATTGATGTTATTTTTAGTACGAGTATTGATTGTCTTTTGCCTGGCTGTATCGGTCTGTCATGCTCACTAAAACGTCTTGCTGGCGGTGGCGTTGTGTATCGGGTCGTTCGGTTCCCTACAATATGGTTGAGCTAAGCGATGCTGATGCATGCGTCATGCTCGTGAACGGGTGCCGTCTATTGGGACTGGTCAGCCTTTAACTGCCACGGCATATAATTTATTATTATTATATTATTGTGGTATGTTCCATATTTACACATTTTCCTACATTTTTCTCGGTATATGTTTTACAATAATTTGTATTAATCAACGTTGTAATATCAATTATTTTAAAAGAGTATCCATGGTGTTTCTTTCCGGCTCTTCTCCACGAGATCAACTATTTGGAACCGTGCAACTTAGATTCTGACGTTTCATAAGTGCCAATATTTGGTTTATTTGAAACTAGCTGAGGTTTCACCCGCGTTTAATTTAAAAGAAATTTAGAGTACTTCGACATAGACACTTGACATAGAATACATATATTGTATTTCAAGGGTTTTATATTTTTTGCACGGAACCCTAATTATTTTTCTAAAATAAAAGTAGCCTAAGTTATTTCTTATAACATCAACTATCTGATAGTGAAAGTCCCGTCAAAATCGGTCCAGCCGTTTCGGAGATTACCCGGAACAAACAGACAGACAGACAATTTTTTTAAATATTGTTGTTTTATGTACCGTATATAATTTCATATGCATTTATTAAAAGCTGTTATTTTGACATTACAAACAGACACTTCAATTGTATTTATTTGTATAGATGTATAGATAAAAAACTTTGACTAAGATGGCAGTTACAGATTTTAAAATGTTATTTATTTTATCTACCGTACAATTCTAATCGAAAATTGTTTCGATGCACCCAGTATCGTCTACTCTTGGTGTTTTGGTGCAGTATGAAGTTTGGAACTTTATTATTTTAGTAAAATGGATTCCAAACCACTGTCACCACCACCAGACTCAAAAGACAGTGCTTCGACCCTTATCTGCACTCTGATTAACTAAAAACAGCGACAGCTGACAGCAGCTATCGCGCAACCAAGGATCCACTTGTGGCAAATCGCCTGAAACTGAAAGGCGAAGATGCAATTTTTAGTTCATTTATCGTCCGATAGAGTGTGCGTCAGAGATCTTCGCCTGTTTAGTCTTCTTCTCTTAGATTATGGCTTCTGTAGAGTATCTTCCACAATTTCGCCAATGTCAAGTTTAAGGCAACGTTGTACGGTGTTGAGATTTACTAATCTCTACATATTCATAAAATATTTCTCAAAAATGAAAAATATCTGTAAAAATATGTAGGCAACGTCGTACGGTTTTCAATTCGCTCGTTTAGTCGCTAACGGTAAATTCGTAATACGAAAATGACGTTTGAAAGAGACGTCTGCGTAATTTACGCCTGGCGCAAACCGTCTCCGAGATACGTATGTAATCACGCCGTGGATGAGCTTTTACGCTCCTACTAAAATTCGCATCGTATTATGTCGTAAACAAGTTCTATATATCACTATCTTGTACGCGTCGTCGCGTCTCGGTGTGAACTAACCCTTACTGTAAAGTACGCGCAGACTAAGAAGTCGCGCTCAATTTTACTATTAATGCGGCTATGATGTATTTTCTCCTCTTTTATAGAATTGTGTTCAATTTTAATAGGCAGGCAGGACGCTTACCACCACGCGAGTGACTTACTCGTATAGTCACCAGATTGTATTAAAAATAATAATCAGTCAAGTGCGAGTTGACCTCGCGTGGAGAGGGTTCCGAAATTGCTGAATATGTTGTCTATTGTTGCATTATTTCTTGTACCAATAACTTATCCCAAAAAAAACTTAACATCGTAGTTGAAAAACATGTTTTCCCATACATTCCAACCATAAACCTAAGTTTGTACGCACAATACTGTAAGATTTACCATGTTATTTTAAGACCATAGACTTCTTATAGGTTTTCCTGTAATCTATGAGTAAATAGCTATTACCTGTATTTCTTTCAGAATTTTAGTAGTTTTGGAGATAAAGGGGGCGGAATGTCAATTTTCGTATATTTTCTTAAATAACTTTATAACTATACATTTTAAAATTATAAAGTAAATACATTTGAGACCCTCACAACAAGCATTTCCATTTCATATGTTACACGGTAATGTTCGCAAAACTTTATTCTTAAATTTTCTATATTGCCCACAAAAAGGACCCCTATATTCAAAATTAATTTATTTACGTTACACGTACGTCTTTGGGTTGCAGAAATCCATATGTGTACCAAATTTCAACTTAATCGGTCCAGTAGATTCGGAGAAAATGGGCCGTGACAGACAGACAGACACACGAGTGATCCTATAAGGGTTCCGCCGTTTGTTCCTTCGGACGTTCGGAACCCTAAAAATGGATGCAGGCTTTTATCTTGTTCAGAATAATATATACTGAGGCGACTTACTAAACTAGAAGACAGTAGTAGTATGTAGATCGAAAAGTACACTTAGGCCTATAATAAAGATAGGGAAATCCATTTATATCGGAAATAACAGGCCATAGTTTTTGTCATTGTTGAGCACGGCAGTGTATCGTAAACAACGCGATAAAAACGCTACGCGTTTATTGTACTATGTTATGATATTATATGCTACTGCGAGCGGTGACCTCATCCGTGACTGTAACGAAACAACAGCCGTTTAGTTTTTAATTATCTACATTGCAGTTTTATGTAAAAATAGTTCATTGTGTTTTTATTTCGTAAATAACTTAGGATAGATGAAAACAATCGGTTAAATAAACTGGAACAAATTATGTAAATTCATGAAAGGACCGACGCAAGATTCTAACGCTAAGGGTTCCTCCAAAATCATGTACTGAATCCATGGTATCAATTTTCGTTACAATATCACATACTGGGTGTGTGTTATTAAGAAATTCCAAATATAATTATTAATGCATCTATCTACGCTGTCGACAATTTGTCTAGGCGCAAACTAACAATAGCTACAGCTAACAAGATTCATTTACTAGTTTTTTGTCATTAATGCTTTGTAACAGACGTGCATTCAGGGCACCCAGTAAATAAATATATAGTGTAAATTTGCTGGAAATTCGTTGTTTTGCTCATAATAATAGTAAATATACAAATTTATTGTTTCATAATTTTGAACGCAAAAGTTGAAGGCGTTTATTGTATCGAATATCATTATATTCGCAACAATAACCACCTCTAAAACGTCTGCATGCATTGCTCTTCAGCTGTTGAATAGCTGGGCAACCGCCCAGCAGTGACAATTGTAATAGGTTAAAAATAAATGACTTCAACACTGTTAGTTACAGTCATTAAACTAAATTCATTTAACCAAAATATACATATTTCTGTATACCGGGTTAGTCGGAATGGAATTCATATATATATATATATATATATATATAGTAGCATAATAAATCAAGCCCCGACCGCTATCTATGACTACAATTTGATGAATTTGAAATTCAAAATAATTTACGAAATATAAGATCTTCATCAGTGACAATTTAAATTGGCCGCGGCTTAGTACACACTTTCCGGCTAACCCGGTATACACACAGGAAGACAATTTAATCACCTCTAACACTCCAATGTAGCCAATACTGCTCCTCACCTATCTTTTCATTTGGTTTGATTTTCAAATGGCCAGAATTGCAAATAGTGAAAAGAACGGATTTAAACTTATACCATAAAAACACACGCTATAATGTTTATCTAGTATCAATCCAAAACGGTTGCATCTTATACCGGGTACACCCCAAGCGAACGAGAGCGAGCGAATGAAAACGAACGAACTGATGTGGCCGTCACAGTGAAAGCAAGCTAATCCAAACCAGGGCCTGCAGTCTCGACATAGATAACGATACTATCGCAAACTACCGATCGCCAAATTTAAACGAAAAATTCGGTTGCCGTTACGATGTTTACGTAGAATGGAAGTCTCTACAGGCGAGATAACGAGCAAAATCGTTAATTATCTTGACATTCCAACGCGCCCTCCCCTCCGAACAGAATAGTCTTCCGACTTCGGGCTCGGTACGCTAACGAGTCCACAACTGATAGAATCGTTGGCACGAACATATTTTTCGTTTTAATGCCCAATATTAGTGCAGAGATACAGAAACCATCTAAACTTTCCAGCATAGCACATAGTACCTGAAACTATTTAGATCCGAAACTACTCATCTATACATTGTAGTGCGACGATTGTACGAAGCGAAGGACATCCCGCGCCATCATGCGCATAAATTGTTTTCTGTTGTGAATGATCGCTAGTATAGAGTAGTTTAATACTGCCGTCTTTTAACTAGAAAGCCGTTAAGCGCAAAAAGTACTTTTCAAGAAACAGCCAAAGAAGGTGGGACGTCGTTATATATAAAACACTATAATACTTAGATCGGTGACTGTTAGACACATTATTTTCATTTATTTGCATCCATAATTGGTCTTATTTGTTCAGAAAACCATTTTCAAACATTATTAAGTCTTTTACTTATTTATTTAGCTAATGATTTTAGCTTGTTTTTGGCTCTAATTACTTAAGTGTCGCTAACCCTACCTTAACGGCTTTTATAGTGTTTGCAACTCAAGAACTATCACTAATATAATTATGGTTCTTAGATAGGAAGACAGAGAATTTAAAACTATATCACTTTGCATTAAAAAGTCAAAATCGACCTTCTGAGGGTTAACGGCTTTCTAGTTAAAGGACGGCAGAATAATAAATTACTTATACTCATAGAGCTTTACAAGTAAAAACCCCAACTAATAACGAATATAAAAATATTCATTAGTTCGGCTCCATCATAAGACCTGCTTATAAATAAAGACGGCATCCACCAACGCAGAGTACTTTCGTATATCACAATGAACGCAGCGCTCGCTATTACTAGATCTTTGTCGTCCCTCGTTCGCCGACAGTCGCAGCATTTGACTCGCTTTCAGTTAGTGTGGACACATCAGCTAAAGCGAGACAATCGTTCGTTTTTAAAAAATCTTTTGCATCTTGGTGGGCTTAGGCCCGACGAAATCTAGTGTCATCTTGCGAGGACCTGGAACTCCCCTTCGGTGCCGAAGATGACCGCTCCAGTGGTTTTAGCCGGTAGGAATCGAGCACACCCCTTCGCCCTTCCCGGGGCGGAGGAAGTTCACGTAGAATTTCCACTGTACACCAATAAAAAAAGGACCGACAAAATACTGCGCATTTGTAAGTAACTTTAATAACAAAAATGTTTAACTAATTACGACATTCAGATGCACTTTTTTATTTTAGTAAAAAAACTGTTTCAACGGGACAACTTTAGGGCAACCCTCGTAGAGTAGTAGTACAGCCTCGAAAGAAATAGGTAACAAATTTGTCAGAAGACGAATTTATGTTTTTCATAAGATTAATTCAAATTATAAAGACTTCGGCTGTATGTTAGTATACTATCAAGTATTAGTAGTCAGTATCATTATTGTGCCATATTATCTTGAAACAACAACTTAAGTCGAAAAGTTTTTGACAGATGGCGCTATTAGCAGTTTTAGGTTTTTTTAATCTAGGTAATTGCTCGTTTATTAAACACTAGATAATGCCCGGCATGGGTTGCAATGCCTATTTCAATTATTCGATTTCTTCTGTTTATTTTTCTTAGTCTGAAACTTTCATGCAAGCGCCAACTGTAGAAAGGTTTAACTCACTCGGCTGAATCGTTCATCGTTCATAGGAATCCAGGACAACATTCATTTTTAAATATTTATATAGTTAAATCAACTATCCAAAAAATTGATTTGTAATATTTTAATTCAATAAATTTTCCCTATAAGAATGAATCACGACAGCTTCAAGTGCTGGTTGAAAGGTTGAAGACAAGAACATTGTTTTTTCGTTGCTATTGAAATCTCGAAAAAGCTGCTTGTGATGCAAGCGTGAAGTTAAGTATTTATTTGCAATAGTTGCACATCTTGAATGTACATATTTGAGGCTAAAACACTAGTTGTTTTACAAGTAGATTAGATAATTCTATTAACATTAAAAGTTCAAATAATTACTTTTCCGTTGCCGATTTACACACTATACTTAGCCTTTCACTCGTCTGATTAAAACACATAATTATTAGATGTTGGTGGACTGACTGACGGACTGACATGTCACTGCGTGGATGTTGACAGCTGTTTTGGATTGATTATGTGTTAAAAAATAAACGGATATATTGGTGAAAAATTAGTTTTTTTTACTGAATAAGAGTATCATGAATCACCTCCTAAAGTATTACAGGTAATTAAATCATTATCTTGCATAACATATTATATTTAAAAGTTACCTAAATATGTATAGCCCTGAATTCATGTCGTGTAACAGTGCATTCACAAATCAGCATAATTAAGTTAGACATCACAGATGCAATACAAAATTTACATTAAATGAAATCCTGCATGTTGCAAAACTTGTCGTTGCGTGAATTCTTCAGCAGAACCACTATACAGCTAAGATTGTACCTGCATACAAACAAAAACATAATTTAGAACCAGGAAGAGCTCGTTGACTATTTTGTAGTAACTTGAACGCGAAGCTTGAACGCGAAGTGTCTTGCACGAGGTGTGGCCATAACACTAAATTCAATACTATAACACGCTTTTACGTTCAATACTATACTACACGAGCGTTGTCCATCATTATGCCATAGTAGAAATATGTATAACAATGATTCGACTCCTATGATATTGGGCGAAACGCCGACAACGTCGGGATGGCACATTGACCGAAGGACCAAATATAGCTTATTATCACAATATTAAGCTAGTTAAAAATAAGTAATTGTTATATTGCAGGAGACTATTTGTCAGAGCGACAGCTGTGTGTTGAACCACTAGCGTTCAGAATCCAATGTGTAATGATAATGATTAAAATATGAAGAGCGACTCTACGTCACATAAATTCGAATTTTGATTTGAATACAAGAATGATTTTATAAATAAACCAAACTCACCTAATTAGTGTGCGGCCACAGCATCACAGGAAGGCTCCAAAGCCGAACGCTCGCTTAATACTGTCAAAGTAGTACCGCTGCCAGTTGTCGCGAGTCTGATCCACCTCAGCGGTGGGTACAAGGTCCTGCTTTACAGTTACTAGGGTGTGGTCATCCTGAAAATGTGATAAAAGCAATGCAAACATGAGAAATAATAACCACCATTTTATTTTTATCTCACTTTGTTCGCAATCATCTAGATTCTAGAAAGACGCAAAAGCATGTATTCCAACTGGAAGTGATTATATAATATACTAGCTTAACCCTGCCATGCGTTGCTGTAGCTAAATGGACATAATTACAAAATTTAATTATGAATAAATAAATTAAAAAAATATGAATATATACCTGCATGTATTTCTTATAAAACACAAAATTCTTATAAACCATGGCTTAGTGCGATAGTACAGAACAGGCCCTCCTTTAAATGGGACGCACGAGACACACTCTCAAAGAATTCTTTCTAGGTACCCTCGAAACCTACCTTCTCATCAATGGTGAAAGTCACTTCAGAGAAGTGCTGATTGGGCCACTGCTTGTATCTCCAGTATTGAACTATCTTCTTGGGTGGTACCAGTTCCTTGAACTCCCCGGTTATATTGCCGCCGAACAGTGCGAACTTGCCGCCTTTCTGCGCATCCATTTTTACGTGGCCCTGCAGAATGTAATAAGTTTTAAAATGGTTATAAAAGCAATAATTTGGCTGCAGCTGATGGTGATGATATGGCTCATTCTTGGCTTACTGTGAATGGATGGATCTGACTCTGGAGGGGCCCAAGTCATCAGAATACACTTGAATGCTTAAAATTTAAATTTTCATTCAATCTGACTTCTTTTTTGGTTCTTGGTTCTTGCATAATACATATCTATCGTAGAGACGCATGTATTAGGACTAAGCATTGTGTACTGACAATATAGCCAAATTGCAGAATTTAAAGATATTAATCCAATTCCTTGAACTGGCAGTCATTAGCAGCTCAAGCAGTTGGAATATAGTCTCTACGGAGCGAAGACTTTTGAGTCTTGTTGTTCGACAGAACTTTTACAAAAACTTATATATCGTCAGTATGGTTCCTCACAGAGATTTTTGAAAAAATTTGCTGGTTGGGTAGGTAGTAGTAGTAGGTAGGTTGGAGCTGCATGATGTAACGTAAACGAGTAATTTAACATTTTTTTCAAAAATCCTTCGCCTTATCGATACCCCTTGCTGGACACAAGGACTTCAATCCAGAAAAAGTCAAAATCGTAAAAGCTTCTTTTTAGATCCCTAAGCATATACTCTAACACTCCTAATGTGACAGTGTAACTGATTAAGCACACAGTTCACAAAACTTTTACATCTGTGAAATTGTTTTTATTTCTGATTCAAAACATAATCATGATCTTCTATCTGGACCTGGTCCCAATTTCTCGGTGCTGGCCAAATATATTTTATTCTTCCCTTCATCTCTATTAGCCATCTTAGAATTTACTGCCTACTTACAATACATGTAGTCATTGTACCAGAAACCATACCTGTGTGAAAGCTGTAACCATTTCTATTCGAGTCAGTGCATCATAAAACTCTTGGGCACGACACTGGAACTTCTCGGACAGTTCAATACTTTTTGTATCCAATTTGCAACCAACTTGTTCAGTTTTCGGAGAAACAACAGGCTCCATACTGACTTTCTTATTAAATCCACTAGTGATTGTTGAAACATTATCCGGTTTGATGGAAGATTCACCTTTCTTTGGAAGGATAAGGCCTTTAGAGAACTCTTCTTTAAGGCTACGGATGTACTCTGTTAGTTGATTCCTGATCTTGTCTCTGCCAATATTGTGCATGAATGCTTTTACTCTTTGGGCTTCATCGCCACTGCCTTTTATAGTAACTGAAATCTGAAAAAAATATTGGTATAAATTAATATATGTTGTAGTTTTCTACATTTTTAGGTAGACTATGAAATAATGAAATATAAATATTGTAATGTTATGTCACATACTTTTATTATCATCCCTCAATCAATATTTCAACCAAATTATACGCAATCTTGAATCAAATTTCATTCCAAAGAGAATTACTACAAACACAAGATGACAAGCATATTTTCACACTCCTATCAACAATATGTTCAACCATTTTACATAATATGGTTATTGGCAATTTTAATACATATGTGACCATCTAACAACATGGTTCGAATATTTCAATGTTCTTGAATATCAATCATGTAATACTGAGATGTCTAGTATAAACAGACAAATGTTTATGTTTTACTACTGCTTTTTTACTCTACAGTATTGCAGCTCTTTTAAAAGAATCATGCCAACCATTAATGTCTAGACTACATAAAAACCTTTATATTCTAGTGTCATGTTTCCACGTGTGTAGCATTACATTGTGGGCTGAAAAAATAATTTTGTTAGCTATTTTAATGATTAGAAGCAGACCAAGTTAAGTGTAGTGAAAGTAGTGTTAAGTGAAAGTGGGTAGTGGCTGAATACTATACAAATACGACAGTCTTATTATAACTGGGTAATCACAATGTTCAACATGTCCACATAACTATGCATATTGAGATCATTTTCAATATTATTTCAATTACATTTATCATTCTTTGTATAACAAAAATCTCACTTTTGTATGCTCTATCTTTGTATGGTATCAAAAACAAAACAATAAGCAGTCACTTTTACAGGCTGTATAAAAATAAAGGATGAAAAAGTATGAACAAGTACAAATTCATACAGCAAACTTCTAGTATTTCTAGAAATACATTCCTATAATAGGACATACATGTTCACAACCTTACAGTGCTTAAGGTGCAAGATTAATACAAAAAACTCATAATAGTGTGCAGACATGTGGCTAAGACAATAACTGCAAGTAACATCCAGATTTCTTGCCATTTTGTATGACGATGTTACAAAAATACGAATGTTACGACAGGTTGGCATGAGTTAGATGAGAAAATCCAAGGATCTTATTCAGTGGCTTCAAATTGGAAGGCCAATGCCCAGTAGTGGACTTAATGGGCTAATGATGATGACGAGGCCAGACAGGCAGGTCTTACTGGAGTCTTCTGCACCATTCCTTTTTCCCAGATTAATCACTAGGAAGTGGAAAAATATATGTGCTGTCTTATGTTGATGTTCAAACAGAATTTATTTTATTGTATTTAGAAAAACTATATATCTATTTCATTGTACTGCTATCACTAAAGCTTGCACAACCAGGTGCAAAGAAGACAGCAGTGGGAGCACATTCGTCTTTAAGCAGATATTGTGCATCAATATGAATTACTACTTGCTTATTACGGATATGGCAGTTAAGAGTTGACTTCTTCCAACCAATGACGCCAGTGAGCAAGCATTGTTATATTGAAATACCAATAAAATAAAAAACCATGTCCTTGCACTTGTCCATGATTAAAATTAGTTTTTTACTGGACGTTGCCCACCCATGGATTTCTCCTGAATCGTAGGTGGTTTACAGACATAAACCTCACATACACAAACACCCAAACCCATATTTGTTCCATACTGGGATTGAACCCGCAACATGTAGCATAGCAAGCCAATTGCTTAACTGCGCTACCAACCATGCCAACAAACTTATAATTAGTGATAATAGATTTCAAACACAATATTGTCATATCTGGGCTAACATCTGGTTAATAGTTATGTAGATCCCACCACAATATACCTCAACTTAAAAAACATATTAAAATACCACAAGCTTCCTATCTTTAACCACAGATAGCGAATAATGCTGTTTTTTGTTAATTCTAGTTTAATATGATTTTGATATATATAGATATAGATATAAAAATGACTCAGTCATGTAGACTTTATTCAGATATAAAATATATTTTGCAGTAACCAGAATGTTTATGTAATAAAATAAAGATTATGCAGAATCTAGGTAATGTTAACCAAATTTATGTTAGATGAATGTCAATCACAATGCTTCTAAATAAATAAATTAGAATGATAACATAGATACTCACATCTACCTCACTAACGTCATGTTCCTCCGATAAGTTCGGAATATGAACCTCTCCCGTCACAGTATCCTTGCTACCAGCCAAGATACCTTCCCACTTCAGTTTGATATCCCATTCATAGAAGAATATTAATTTTCCTTTCCTATTATTCGCGGAGGCCTCACCGTCCAGCTTCTCCACCTCAGTCACCTTACAATTCACTCCATTTTGAGTTATCTTGTAGTTATTCAGCAGTTCTTTTAACCGCTCCTTAGACCACGGACCCGCATTTTTTTCTGTCCAATGCCAGTTGTTCACATTTGTAGCATCGGGCCGCTCCTCCACGATCCATCTAGGATCACCCTCGCCCCATTTAGCCATTTTATATTATATTGCTAGGCCCAAGGTCTCACGATTTATAATCTTGAGAACAGCACACGCAATAAGTCAAATCAACCCGGTGACTGTCAATATTTTTGACACGTTATACTCAGCGAAACCAATTTTTACGCTACAGGTTGAAACAGCGCACAATTCACTTACAATTAAATCGCATGCAAGTTACAGAATGCGACCGAAAATTCGAAATTTTCGAGAAAAGTCTCGTATGAAACTAACCATGCCATTACCAAGTGTCCAAGTGACAGTTATGATGTTGCTATATTTTAATTAAATTTACCTGTCAACATTTTCCCCAAAACTCAACATGCAAAATTGTGCTATCTAGCAGATCTTTTCTGGAGTCACATCGCTAAATATTTATTTAATTTGTAATAAATTTATATGATTTTTCGTTACAATATAATGTATAATTCATTAATTCGCTATGATAATCAATTCAGATAAAAGTTGATCATTATGAAATTGAGCGTTACTTTCAACAGTACTCCGATGATACGAATAAATTAAATAATATATATTTTCATCTATTTCTAAATAATTAAGTTATGCCCTTTTTAAGGCAGTTCTAAATATATGGTAACTCTTTGACAGTTTCTGCATGATTCTAGAAAACGGTTATACCAACATTACCACCACATCCGACCGTCAAACTGAAAACGTTTCATTAAACGCAATTGTACCTATTTAGTTACCTCAACCCTAAAAGCATACAGCGATAAAAAGCCAATTATACCTCTAAAAATCTGTCATTTTTGTGAAATGGCTTTTGCTAGGTAGATATGTATTGCGTAAATTTTAAACAAGCAAATTATAGCGCGTACCTATTATAAATTCAATAATCTAATACGGCATTACAAATTCATAGTTACTAAAAATTCATATCATTTGAATAAATAACTTAAATAACTAATTGAATTTAATCAATTAGTTACAAACATTTCCTAAGAATTGTGCATATGTTCTAAGTAGCAAGCAATCGGAAATAATATAGATACAAAAGCTGGAGCCAAATCAGGAATACAATCGGAATTAATCCTAGATACAAAAGCTGGAGCCAAATCAGGAATACAAACCACATTTTTTCCTAGATACAAAGCCGGAACTAAATTCGACGGCACGGTTGGTGCAGGGGCCGATACAGTCAGCTGCTGCGCACCGGGTCGTGGGTTCGATTCCCACACGGAACAAATATTTGTACGATCTGCAGGTAGTTATTCCGGGTCAAAGTCAAAGTCAAAAGTTTTTTTTATTCATGTAAACCATTTGCTGGCACTTACGAATAGTCAGAATTTAAATAGTTGCACGGTTCCAAGTCGTTGGTCCTATGGAGAAGAACCGGCAAGAAACTCCATGGATATACTCTTTTAAAATATATGATGCATTACAGTCTTATTACTTTACACAATATATTCGGAAAAAAAAAGAAGCTATGTGAGAATAATGCATGCCAATGTGCGGGATATACATATTCTGTGGGTCTGGGTGTATTGTGTGTGGAACGCGGGAAGCATAGAATAGAGGCGAGAACGTGCTCTTCTTCAAAAAGGGTGATAACACCCTGCTGAAGAATTATAGACCCAAGTGGACTGAGGCGGAACTTGATGACCTGGATAGGAAGGTCGGTACATTGTTGACTACAACGCTGTTGCAACACACTCGGTCTTTGGTAATGAGGCTGTACATCCCGCGGAAGTGTTGAGGTTGAGGCTTTTTGAATGCTAAGGCTCTCCACAACCGCCTCAGGGATTATTTCCGATTCTGGTGTTGTAATCCGATTCATACTGAAGGGGGGATGCCCGAGATGTAGTCACAGTAGACAAAGGACTAACCTCGTTCGGCTTGGCTAAGGAGAACGTGTTCTGTTCGTGTCTTAGCTACGCTTCGGTGACTTATTCGGAGAAATCGAAGGTTTTGTTTGTGTAATTATAGACGAATAGCTGAAATGCTATGTAAGCTGAAATGGCAATGGGCAGGGCACATAATTCGTAGAACTGATGGCCGTCGGAGCAAAATGGTTCTCGAGTGTAGACCGCGCATCGGAAATCCTAGTGTCGGATGACCTCCAACGAGATGGACGGGCTACCTGGTGAAGGTTGCTGGGAGTCATTGGATGCCGGCGCCATGTGACCGGGCGTTATGAAAATCTATGGTAGGCCTTTGTTCAGCAGTGGACGTCCTTGGGCTGATATGAAGTAATAATTCAAGTTGATAAAAATGTGCATTTATTAGATTAGGTACTTTAGGTAAGTAATATAATGTATTTATTTCAAAGGTAACTTACGTAGATCTTCGGCAAATCGGTTTGTGACGTCTTCAATGAAATGTTTCCTATGCACACTGAGCATACAAAGCCCTTTTAGTTACAAAGTTAGCTGTAGAATAGTCATTGTAAATTTTGAATTGACTATTTTTAACATTTGATCAAAAAGTTTATATTCGCAGAATCACTTTTCTTTTCTTTTAAACGTTGCCCCACACTTTTTGTTACTCCAATGTTTCAAGATTCTCCTCCTTGTTTTGGCTGTATATAAAATCCGCCACAGCTTGGCTGCAGACGTTAGGCTGGAGGCTACTTAATGCTTCGCCAATTTGCCCGGTTAAGCAGATATATCCCCCTCGGGATTACTGCGAGAAGCCCTACATAAAAAAAAAAAAAAAAAAAAAAAAAAAGGCTACAGACGCAATCCTTTCTAATTCATTGGAGACTAATATAATCTCTGTTGTCTGAGCAGGGTTTAGGTAGCAATGCTAGGGCAAATGCGGTTAATCTTGGCGAAACATCGCTTCGAGTTTAAAAACGAGTCTAACAAATTATGGTAAGTATATTAAAGCGGCGAAAATACTCGCTTATTGATACAGCTGAAGAATATGCCTTGTATTTTTGGCGATCTACAGCCCGTGGATGACGCATCTCTGACTAGAGGCTTTTGTCCAGCAGTGAATTGCTATAGAATTTTTAGCTGTGAATAAGATATTTGATAAATGAGGAATAGAGTGTAACCTAACGTATTTGGCAATACACTCTTTGACTGCACACAAAAAATTAGAGAGAAGAGGATGGCGGTAAGGAATTGGGTACGTAACAACACAACTTTGCTGTAAGAGCTGCAGCGACTCTTAGGGTTTAATTCCAAAATTCCTATCATCATCATTATAACAGCCAAAGGATGTATTCAGTCCAGCAGTAGGCTGAACAAAGGTCTCCCGCATAGATTTTCACAATTGTGTCGCAATTTTGGGGCGAATTACCTAATACTGACCACGCTAGTAGTAGTAGCAGTGATAGCCTAGTGGTTGAACGCTTGCCTTCCGTACAGGAGGGTTTCAGTTCGATCCCGGCCCACACCGCTGACTTCGGATTCATATGTCCGCATAATTGCAATCTGCACACCTGAGAGGACTTAAAAAAAATGGTATGTGTAGTCCGACAAACCTCACTAGGCCAGCATGGTGGACTAAGGCCTAACCTTTCTCATTGTGATAAAAGGCCCATGCCCAGCAGTGTGCTGCTTATGAATATGTATGACCACGCTTGGTAGGGGGGGTTAGTGCGCGCAGAATGGCTGCTGTTGTACAAAACGGACGCTGCGGCAGATGGCAATCCATCCCTCGGGTTTAAAGTCCTTAGTCGCCTTTTACGACATCCACGTGGTAAGATGGAGTGGTGCCATATTCTTGAGCCGTTATTAACCTTTAAAAAAGGTTAATAAATTGTTTATTGATGCCGTGTGGTGCCGGCTCAGAATGCCACCACCCCATCTCCTCCCATGGGTGTCGTAAAAGTCGACTAAGGGATTAGACGGAGGATGGGCAGCAGCGTCCTTCGAGTACATTAACAACTCAACTGCGATCGCCAACCCGCCTGCCAAGCGTGGCGATTATGGCAAAACCCCCCAATGAGCCCACAACACATCCATATCGGTGGTTGTGGTGATCTTTGGGGGAGGCCTGTGTCCAGCAGTGGACTTCATTTGGCCGAAATGATTGAGACGGACATCACCTTGTTCTCGTGTTATGGACATCCAAGAAGCTTTCCAAGTTTTCTGGTAGAATAAGGACATATAGAAGAAGACCTCACTGACCTCCTCCTCCCAGGGAAAGTTGGAGGGATGTGACATCGTGTTCCTTTGTTATTCTAATGAGTGTTCGGCGCGAGATTAGACAGCATCTTCTCCGCGACTATATTTAAAGAATTACCTTTATCTTGTGCGGCCTGGCCAGCTATACAATCCTCTAGTACTCGACGCGCCACCACGGGCCTGCTAGAATAGGCCTACTGCATAACATCTGTACTAACAAGTAATAC
Organism: Diloba caeruleocephala; assembly: GCA_947459985.1. Classification (NCBI taxonomy): domain Eukaryota; kingdom Metazoa; phylum Arthropoda; class Insecta; order Lepidoptera; family Noctuidae; genus Diloba; species Diloba caeruleocephala. The sequence goes on from OX381615.1 coordinate 24,465,271, forward strand.
GTCTTATTTCATTTAAAAAAGGTTTTTGTTAATCTTAGATTACTAACTTGTGTTTTCCACTAGGTTCGCATGAAGTGTATGACGGGCTTTTAATGCCCGGAGATCAATCACTTATTAAAAATTTCTCTCACACCAGTATTGCGTACTTTATACCAGTAAGTATTTTTATAATTCTATTAACACAAAAACAAATATTTATTACGCTTATTATGTACCGTTACTTTCCGTAGTTCGAAGCGGTGTGTGGCCACGAGAAACGCGCTTCCTTGTTTCCTTCTATCCGACCTGTCGCACCGCATAATTTGGTATTCTTGGGGTATGATTTCCGCGTTCTGTATGGATTTAATGCATCCAGTTTCCGTTATCGCTATTAAATCAGCTTCTGAGGATTCCACACTAACATTAAAAAGGTTTAATTTTGTAGGCAGAGCATTGCAATTTGCATTCTGATAAAATATTTCAATATTTCTATTTTCGATCGTTTGTTTTATTTGCTGATTGAACCAAATCCACTCCGCAAACTGTATATTAATGGGCCATATATCTGGTAAGTTTAATTTATGGAAAGTTTGTTCAGAAATACTAATAATAAACTACGCATTATCTCTTTCTATTTTATGTTGAATTTTATCAATTTTTACAATAGTTTCAGCGTTAAATATCGTTTTTACATTAATGTCTCAACCGTAGTTTCCAGATTCAAACGCCAAATTTGAAGATGTTTTTTCGCTCTGTAGCTGTTATAGCTGTCAAGCTCGAATTTTGGCCTTTCTTCACCTCCTTATTTTGAATTTTGCCTTTCGTCTTCGAGACTACTATCCACTCCTCCTTCGTATCTGCTTTGCTGTCCAATTCCGAATTAGTTGTCGGTAAGGACTGCCTTTTTCCTGCGACGTTTACCCTTACCTGGTAATGCCACAGGTGTCGAGGTAATACCGTCTTTAACAGCTACTACGCTAACTGCGGGTATATTATCCACATTAACAACTGCTTGTTTACAAACAGTATTTGCATAAGTTTCAGGGTTTTTTAGATTTTTCCGGTCTCGTATAAACTAATTTGATGTTCCAAATATTGATGCGCACAGATGAGTCTTTAAGTTGGTTCTCTAATGAACATACCTGATCAACCTTTTCTTCAAGTACCCTCACGTATTTACGCAATTCATACAACTCATTCTTCGTACTATTGCATCTTAGATTTATTGGACGTTTGTTTGTCTCCCTAAGCGTATCAATACCTCTGATCGAAATGCCTGTATCTCCTCCAGCAAGTTGCACTTGTTCTCTGCCATCGGTGATACCGTGTTATTTCTGCCGCTACCCCGCTGCGTATTGACATCTCATCGTAAAAGACAGCCCCATTGGTTTTGAAATTCTAAAGTGTACTGTTCTAACTCTTCTGTAGGAATGGCAAGGCTCTGTCGATCATACATTTTATTACAGTCTTTTTAGAACGCTCCATAAAAGGCAAGTCCAACACACCGGCACAAAAACCACTCCAACTCCTAGACATTTAAGTCTATAATGACATTTAAGTATATAACTTTTCCGTAACTAAAACAAATTACGTCCGTTCGGTTTGCGCGCGTCACGGTACACGGTTGAATATATGGAAAATACATAAGAAGAAAGTACTATACTTGTAAATACAACAAACATTTAAACAGACAAGTAATCTAGCATGCTAGTCCCTGCCGACGTAGCGAACATAACTATAATTTACCTTTTTTTTTTGGTGCCCAGTGGAAATTCTTCATGAACTTCCTTCGCCCCGGGGAAGGGCGAAGGGGTATGCCGGACTCCTACCGGCTAAAACCACTGGAGCGGTCATCTTCGGCAGAGCGAGCAACTATAATTTACCTAGTATAATAACAATCTACGTAGAATAAAAAGCGACGTGAACCACACAAAAATATGTTTTCTATCTAAATTTAATAATGCTTACGTTTACCACCGTGGTCGCTCTGAATATCGATGAAAAGAAGCAACATCATGTTGCTGCGTTTTATTTTTTGAATGACGAGTACTGCACCAAATTCAAATACTCATAGCGGTTAAGTTCGAGGATACCTACGTTATTTTCGATGGAGGGTCGCCACACCTCGGTCCGATTTGCACACTGGGTCAGGTCACCTCTGACTATTAATATCAGCACTGATTTCGTGATGCAATTTAGCAGCAAGGTCGCATCATCGCTATCAGTGTCCGATATTATTTCTAGCAAGCGACCGAACTGCAAGCACATATTAAGTCACACATCCATAGCCGCGAATCTACCGCAGCATTCTAATATTCATAATTAAAGGGACAAATTATTAAAGAAAGCTCTATACTACATAGAAAGAAGAAAAAAGGTAAGATAAACATTTATTTTTGTCCCACACAATTTTTTTTTTCTTTCACCGTTTCGGGCTGCCATGTAGTCCATTGGCGGTAATTATTTCTTCCGTTTTGTTAAGTCTAAGACATAAAATGTCTTTCGTAGCATTGTACCCATGTCAAATCCAATATTATATTAGTCATATCCATATTTGTCTTCTTCACATTAGTATATCCATATTAATCATCTTCACATTAGTAGGTATAATTATCCTTATTATATCTTTAAATTTATCATCGATCTTCGTCAAGGATTGAAATCTTTGGTCTTCATTGTAATAACCTGTAATGTCTCGTTCAAGCATTAAAACGAAGTTTTTGGAGTAAACATAGATTTCAATCCCGCACAGCAAATAAGATACTTAACAATAAGAACAAAAGGCATACAACAGACGAAGAAAAAAACATACACATACATAGTACCTACCTGTGTCTTGTGTAAGAATGTTTTCCTTACTCTGTCTCCAAGCGAAGCCGTCGCGTTGGCTCCTATTAAAGTACCATCTTGTCTACCGGTGTTGAAACCGGCATAGTGCCTTTTGCGCTTTGGGTTCTAATACTATTCAATTTAGTTTCTAATAAAGAACAAATTATCTTTATACAAAAATATTCCATTATCACCACATTTGGCTGGCGATATGGTGATAGCAGTACCTATGTTGTTATTAGCACACAGGAGGATATTACCCATCCTCATGATGCCCTTGAAGGGCGGTCTATTCTTTGGCGGGAATCACACGGTCAGTGTTTACACTATTGTTGATAAATTAGTCAATAATGGTGATACATTTACCACCGAAATGAATAATCAATCTAATCCAAAATCATTGGATTTCGAATTACGGATATGTCTGTTTTTTGTGTTAAATGTCATCATAACACGACAAAGGACGATTTTTAAACTCAGGATTTTGGATTAGATTAATTATTAATTGCGGCAATTAATCACTATAACAAGGTGCCGGGGGCTTACCACAAGCTTTTACAAAAAAAAATGTTTCAAGCTAAGAATAACATTACCAGGAAAACTATGAGAGAAGCTGAACCTAATTCAACTAGTTTTCGATACCTGAGGATAGGTACCCAAATCCTCCTTTTATGGTTCTTAATTATTTAACAGCACGGATAAAAAGCGTATTTGTTACTGTCAAGGTCGCTTAAATAAATTAAATTCATGTATCGCCTACCATTCATCACCAATTGGTCGAAACTTGTTATCTAAAGTGCGAGTGAGATAACAGACCGTAGTCAAGAAATAAACCCAGTTCGATTCCGAGTCCGCTCAGCGCAGGCGCGGCGGCATTAAAACACGTATCGCAAATAGTTTTAAAAATTAAATAAAAAAGCAATGATCCCATTACGCCGCGTTGGCAATAAGGTGTGTGATCATGTGCAGTGCTTCAAATAAAAATACATATTTTCACTGTGGTTAAAATATTTAAATTCTAATTTTAAAAGTTTGGACAATGTAATAAGTAATGGAATCAAGTTCCATTTGAATAAAAATGTTATGATTAAAAGCAGCCGGTTTTGCAGGTTCTGGAGCAATGGCGGGCTCCTGTGGCTGCGGCGAAAGTGCAAAGGACTTTCAGCTCGGAGGTGTCTGCTCCTCGACCTTTGACCGTGTTGACCGAAGACGAACTGACTATGAAAGACACCAGTAAGTCATATTTACAGTAATATTTGCAAACATAATTAATAAATGATCGCTATATGTTTTGAATATGATAAATCTTTCCGTTCTATTATCTTTAAAGATCCGATAGGCATTTCCTATGCTACAAAGCTTAGAGAATACGCGAAGTTCCTACTTTATGACAGTGATATGTAGGCCATTGGTCCTATCAATGGTCATAACAGGAACACGCCAAGGTTACCATTGGTACTAACGTTTTGATCGAATAGATACATGTAATTTTAATCCCACGAAATGTTAAAAACTCCTTCTCATTAATAAAAACAAAACAAGCATTTTACTACAAAGATTAGATAGTAGATACGTACATATTATTTAAACAGGCTCTCACGGACGAATACTGGAACGCCACTTAATTCCCGCTTTAACTATTCGAGAAACCTGTTTTCGGTAGGAAACCGGGCGGCTCAAATAATTAAAGCGGGATTTCGGATCAGTATTCGGCCATTAGTTATTTGCTTTTGTCAAAGATTGATTTTGACAAATGAAAAAAGTGGCTAGTGAAAGGTATGTACCTGCGTACATATTTCGAACAACCCAAACAATAAGTATTTGAGTTAGGACATATTGTTTTCTGCATAGCGCGTAGATGTAGTTTGTATTTCTCAAAGATGGCATGCAATAGGTCAAACTTTTTTCAGTCATTCATCTCCCCAGTGTCAAGTTATGTAGGTCAAAGTTATGAAAGGCTGTCCAAAACATTTTTATTTAAACTGACCCATTATTAAGATAATAAGCTGCTGACCTCCGTGCTGCTAACTTAAACACAACTATTTAACTAGTATTTATATTCAATTCATTACTAAGTTACTGCCTGTTATTAAAAATGTTTTGACTTTACACAATACTTTTGTTTTGTGGTTTCAAAACATGACTATTAGCTCGTAAGCTCGGACAAATTGACAAATTTAATCTATACAAATAAATGAAATTGAAGTGTCTGTTTGTAATGTCAAAATAACAGCTTTTTACTAAATGCATATGAAAGTATATACGGTACCTATAACAAAAAAAACAATTTTTAAATTTTTTGTCTGTCTGACTGTCTGTTTGTTCCGGGTAATCTCCGAAACGGCTGGGCCGATTTTGACGGGACTTTCACTGGCAGATACCTGACGATATAAGGAATAACTTAGGCTACTTTTATTTTAGAAAAACAATTAGGGTTCCGCGCGAAAACAATAAAACCCTTGAAATCCAACAACTATATTCTATGTCATGTGTCTATGTCGAAGTACTCTAAATTTCTTTTAAATTAAACGCGGGTGAAACCGCGGGTCCCAGCTAGTACTGAATAAAACTGTTAGGTAAAATATCTACGGGAATTATTAATGGAATTCCCTTATTATTTATCGTGCCAATGCAATTTTATATGTAAACTTGTTAAGAACCTGAAATTGAGAGCTTTTACATATTTCGGAAATGGGAAACTTGCAAAAAACTCAACTGCTAATAAATAATTGAAAGACTGTAATTTTAATCAATCAGTTTCTATAAATTCACGTAGGCTTCGCGTTAGTAAGATTTTATAGAGAGTTCTGTATTGTCAGCCTGATAATACAGTCAGGAATGGCCGGTCCTATGGAGAAGAGCCGGCAATAAACTCCGTGAATATTGGATAGCAAAAAGTGGATTTTATAATTCAGTCTGATACATTGTAATAATATTATGGTAAGCAAACATAAGTAGGTTATATGTAAATTAAATACACATAGGTATTCATTTACATATGACAACCAACCAATACAATAAACAGACACATTACACAATATAGGAGTACGATATACTCAAAGCTCCCATGTCAAGTCTCAGTCTCTGTGACATTTACAAAAAGCAAAAGCACTTTTAATACTGAATAGGTTTGAGATCGAGGGATGCTCGTCGCAGCTGCCAACGTCGCGGCTTGGCTAGTGGCCAACCAAGGGATCATGCCCGATCCAGAAGAAGAAGCGTCCTGGTTCCGGATAACGATGACGTCCATATGCGACACATCTATGCCCTGGGCGAGGCACTCCCGGCGAACGGCGGTATACTAGTGGGTGGAGAAGATCGCGGAGGTCCATGCGATCTGCCTGGCATCTAGCCGCCGCCGCAACGCGCCATCCGCGAGGAGAAGGCTCGGTCTTGGAGTGAGCTCATGGAGGGACTGGATAGGAATTCGTGGAGGAGACCCTACCGCATCGTAGTCAGCAAGTTGCACCCGTGGCTCCCCCCAGTTACCGAAACCGTCACTTTAGACTAGGTCGAGGAATTGAGGATGGCATTCCGGACTGAGCCTGGGTGTATGCAATGCAGTCTCTAGGGGACCGTTTGAGATTGCTGTTCTCCAGCTGCCTCCATCACAGCGTGTTCCCGACCGGCTGGAAGGGTGCCGAGTTCTGGGTATCACCCTATTTGCTTGCTATCTACGTGGACAGGGACGGTAGCGTAGAGCGCAGGGACATAACTTGCGGGGTACCACAGGGGTTTGTTCTCGGCCTCGTCTTTTGGATCCTCACCTACGACGCGGTCTTACGTGTCGTTCTCCCCGCTGGTGTAAGCTTAGCATATAACACTGACGACACTCTTGTGTTGGGCAGCGGGGAGTTTTTTGAGAGAACTATCCGGCTTGCCAAACACGCAATTGGCATGGCCAAAATCTACGCTCTGGGTCTGTGGATAGCACCTCCACCCTCCTCCTGCCCAGCGATCATCCATTTGGCAATACCTTTGAAAAGGATACCCGATGGGCCACATGACCCAAACGGTTCAAAACAATAATTTCCGATTAGATCATTATATTTGCGCCGTTGGAAGAGGAGCCATACTTGGAAGATGGGAAGGAGCAAGGGTGTCGACACAAGTTGCCTCGCACACCAGAGGCCGACCAATTTTTCAAGGCAGTAACGACATACCGTTTGGTCTTTTTCCACCGTGGCGTGCCAAGCCGTTGGGTTCTAATACAGCTGGCACGCCAGCGGTGGCAAGAGCACGGCGAATAATGCCGTTAATATCGGCATGCCGTGCTTTATGACCTGCACTTCTATTGCAAGATAGACCATGGAGTCCGAGAGGGTCGATATCTTCACCACAGTGACACGGATGAGGAGCACCACAAGGAGCACCTAAACGAAAGCATGCAGCGAGCCGAAAAGTAGTGTCTTCCAACATGGTGAAATTTTGCGTCACTTCGACAATTAAGACAAATCTAACGACACTTTATATATTTTGTGAAAACCCATCAAGCCGTTTATGCTGCAGATCGTGCCAAAGGAATTAACATACATACATAGACAAACACTCGAAAAACATTACCATTCCTCTGGGGCAGTCGGGTAATTATAAATATGCTAGATCAACTAGACTGCATACTAACACACGTATGAGGCGATCTATAATATAATCCTATTACACAACTAAAGTACACAACAGTTGCACAACTAATAATATTAATCGAGATAACGATATTTATCTGTAGTTTCACTATTTACGTCACCAATTCTGTGCTACTCCGCCCCCACGATAATGATAGTGATGATTTCACACTCTCCCTATTTATTATTATTATTATATTTATTTTAATTCAGATAAAATAATATTGCCGTGTGGTGCCGGCTAAGAATACCACCATCCCATCTCATCCTGTGGGTGCCGTAAAAGGCGACTATGGGATTAGCCGGACGATGGGCAGCAGCATCCTTCGAGTATGTTTATAAGTCAACTGCGATCACCAACCCGTCTACCAAGCGTGGCGATTATGGCAATATCCCCCAATGGGCACACAACACAAACCCATACCGGTCGTTGTGCCAATCTTTTGGGGAGGCTTCTGTCCAGCAGTGGACGTTTTTACGGCTGAAATGAGATATAAATAATCCACAATTTGTTAGTGAAAACCCTAAACTATTTAATATTAAATATAGGTGCCCCAGATGCGTGGCGTTCCAACGGCACACCACGGGACAATCAGTTCTGCACAGTATGGCGTTTAGGCAGCTGCTAGCACTGTCACTACCACTCTCTTTCTTAACACTGCTTGAAAGCTGTCTGTATTTACCATACTAAATATACCTGATGCGCTACAATATCGAGACAGATCAGCATCCTAAAACCATTATTATACTGAACTCGTAGGGCATCCAGCAATCTGCGAGTATATCTGACCCATAGGCAGCAATACTTTTTAATAAACCACTATCGTGCAAAAGGAAGAATCGAGAAAAATCATATCCTGCTTAGCTATTCTGTAAGAACTCACTTCGATTGAATCCCCAGTGAAAATCTAATTTCGTATTCTTTTTACTACTTTTCACTGCGGATTCAGAGGTTAGTTTGCCAGTTAGTTCTTACAGAATAGCACTCCTGCTCAGAGACGGAGGCGCCAATGACATCCATCGCCATCGGCTCACCACTTACGTAGCCTGGGCGTGTAGCTATTTTATAGACATTCCATACATTCAGTTAGTTTATTGTCCAACTTCAAAAACGTCAAGAGTCAAAGTAAAACAAAGACATGAAAAATTGAAAATAGAAAAAAAAATTGAACCGTACGACGTTGCCGAAATATTTTTTAAGAATTTTTCCATTTTTGAGAAATATTTTATGAATATGTAAAGATTTATCAATCTAAGTACCGTACGACGTTGCCTTTTACTTGACATTGGCTAAATTGTGGAAGATACTCTACAGAAACCTTATTCTAAGAGAAGAAGAAGAAGAAATTGAAAATAAATGTTGATGAATTGTCAATATTGGGTGTATCAAAGCCATAAATACACATTTTATTAGAACAGTGAGTTTATTGTTATATCAAGTTGTCTGCAGTGAAAGGGCCTTTATCAGGCCCCCAGTTATATCAACGTATTGGAGAGTATTCATCAAGAGAATTTTAACAAGAGGAAACAACTTGATAGAATCAGATACACGAAGAACAAGAACATGGAAAAAATCTCATGGCACAATTTATGAAAGAGCAAAATTGGACTTCTGGGGTGGAAAGCCTGGTGACCTGAAATACAGGCTTCAGCCTAGTTTAGGCTCCTGTCTCCCACAGTAAATTTGTATAATACAATATTTTTTTCATTATTGTGGTGAGGTAATAAATAAAAAAAATACAAAAAATCATACCAATATCTGTTAAACACATACTTTTGTTTATAAGTACTCGGTATTATGTTACACAAAACAAACAAACAAAATGCATATGAATGAATGCTTGGGGTTAACACTGAAAAACAGCGCTGCGGTGTCGATCACTTTACAACACGTTACAATACGTCACAGTGCAGCAGCGTCTTTGGGACAGTAACCATACTACGCTCACCAATCCGACTGCCAAGCGTGGTGAGCAAAGTCCCCCCAATTACGACGAGGCTTTTGTTTAGCAGTGGACGTCTTTTAGCAGATATGATGAATAACTAGACTCATCATATCATCATCATATCAGCCACAGGACGTCCACTGCTGAACAAAGGCCTCCCCCTTAGACTTCCACAACGAGCGGTTACATGCCGCCGTCATCCAACGACTCCCAGCGACCTTCACCAGATCGTCTGTTCACCTCGTTGGAGGTCGTCCCACACTGCGTTTGCCGGTGCGCGGTCTCCATTCTAGAACCTTTGTGCCCCAGCGGCCATCAGTTCTACGAGCAATGTGCCCTGCCCATTGCCACTTCAGTTTACTAATCCTTTCAGCTATATCGACTACTTTAGTTCTTCTACGGATCTCCTCATTTCTGATTCGATCTCGTAGAGAAATAAATACCAAGCATAGCTCTCTCCATAGCTCGCTGAGTGACCTTGAGCTTTCTTATGAGGCCTATTGTGAGTGACCACGTCTCTGTTCCATATGTCATCACTGGTAACACACACTGGTTACACACTTGCGTCTTGAGGCATTGCGGTATTGTTGACGAAAATATGTTGCGAAGTTTCCCAAACGCTGCCCAGCCGAGTCAGACTCGACGATTGATCTCTTTCTCGAAGTAGGACCTACCTAACTGGACTCGGAAAAGAAATATGAATGAAGTTTTTGTCTTGAGATCGAATTACTCAAGAGTTGTTATGATAAGTCCATTCCTATTTATTGTTTTGTGTATGTTATCGTATTGTATGACGTAAAACGCAGTAAGTTGGAAAACATGTTATTTTGTTTGAACAGTTTGAAAATAACATTTTAATATCAGTGATTGGAATAAGCAGTGGAAATTGGTGAACATTGAACATTATCTATATATATAAAAATGGATGTGTGCATGTATGCTCCCTATGAACCCCGCTTTACAGTCACCCTCTCCAAGATGTGCCTATAGGCGTGGCACCAGTGGGCGAAGATGACCGCCCCAGTGGTTTTAGCTGGTAGGAGTCCGGCGTGCCCCTCCGTCCTTCCCGGCGGCGGAGGAATTTCATGAAAAATGTACACTGGACCCAATAAAAAAAGGCTATCGCCCATAGTCGCATCAGCTCAGCATCAGCAGATAGTAACATTCTCCATGTTCATTGAATATTGTTGGTTCCTAGTTCCTACTAATGACAACTGGCACTTTTTTATAAAATCGGTATTGGTCATACCTTGGTTAAGGTCGAAACTGAGTTGATAAGACTGGAATAAGTCATAAAGATGTCTTGACGGTGGATTTATTTATCACTTGCCTTTTATAGCTTTCCATTCCATTTAGCGTATCAACATTTCAGTACCTACCGCCTTTTTATCATGTTATGGTCATGAATACAAATCGATCTATTAAAGAAATCGTTGTTATTAAAGAAATGAAACACTTGTGACTCTCCCGGGCTCAGCATCAACACTTCAACCCTATTGGGTCCATCGGGCTGCCCAAAAGCAATCACACCTGCCTGGAACCGCGCATAGTCACCAGATGATGGATAAGCCATTCCTAGATAATTTATACCCTACATCTTCCCAGAGCATCGCAGCTGCACAAAATGTGCAGCATTGACTCTTGACTGTCTAAACAGAATCTGAATGTATCTGTCGTACTATGCTTCATCCTCTGTAGGTGCTCCTTGGTGCCAAAGTGGCCTGTCATTGCGCCTATATAGTGCCTTTGTAAAGTTTTGGTTAGATTTACAAATCTCTTAAAACCATCTATCCTTATCCTGCAGAAAGTCTTCGAATGGTTTAGGCCTCTAGCTTCTCTAGTGTGATCTTACGAGGACCTGGATCCCCCCTTCGGTGCCGATTATGACCGCTCAAGTGGTTTTAGCTGGTAGGAGTCCGGCATACCCCTTCGCCCTTCCCCGGGGCGAAAGAAGTTCCATGTAGAATTTCCATTGGACACCATTAAAAAAAAGACCTCTCGCTTCCCTCCATTCTCTGAGATGTTGTTTCCAGCAAACGCATGTAATGCCTATTGGTAGGTTCCATGAGGTATTCCTACAAATGGCTTGGGGCTAATGAGCTGCATATTCGAGCCCGCCCTTGCTAGTTGGTCTGCTTTCTCGTTACCGTCAGTCAACACCTACGTGTCCCGATAAGCTTAAATAAAAAAATTGTACCCGTGGTACTTGGCAACTGGGCTTAACTCTGTTGTAAACTCCCATTTATTGTGCCTATGGCCTATCGTTATCGTTATCTCTGTCTCCTGCTTGCTACGGAGGGAAGTGGAACGTATATTCTTTCCTACTCCTCCTTTTTCTTTTCTGATTAATTTCGTTGCGGGTTCCAAGACAGTTATTCATTTCTCTGGGACACACCGAGCTTCATTGATCGGTGTTCTTTTCGGTGGTCGCCATTGTAGATCCTGGCTTACAGGAGTTGCAGTGGTTGGGAATGTGTGGCGGGCTTGTCCCATATAAAAATAGGCTTAACGTTTTTGATTTTTCCTAGTTTATTTAATAAAATAACACCTTTCTTAACTAATTTTGAATATACTTTTATGGAGATTAGTGCCTTCAGAGTTGTTTGACTATCACTGAGTATGTATACGGTTTTACCCTTCATATTCGTAGTAGTGAGCATTGGGAGATGATTGAACGTTTACGTGTTGATGTGTGTGTGTGAAGAAAGAATAATAACACCTACTTAGGATCCATTCCGTGTAAAATCAAGTACATAAACTAGTTATTGTAATCGTGGTTGTTGAACTCAATTGCAAATGTAGTTAGTACAGGGACACGCATATAATTATTGATTACCCAACTAAAACGACGTCAAGAGAAAGGCTACCTAAAACAATACTAAGTATTAAGTAAGTAGGCAACTATGTGAACTTATGTAGGAGATGTCAACACAACTCGGACGCAATCGAATCGATATTTATAAAAGCTCGACGAATCAATTTTCTCCAATGACGAAGATAAGAAATAATTTGCTCTAAATGAGAAACTGACGAATTTAAAATCATTACCCAAATTAGTAATTCAGACATGAGCAAATAGAAAACGAAAGCCATAACTGCTGGACAAAATATATTTTGAGTTGCCGTTGCAGTGAGGCGTCTGCTTTGAATCATGAATGAGGAATTATTCTAGCTACCCAACACAATCAGTACAATTGATCAATCTTCAAATACCATGCAACCTTTTTTTTATTGGTGTCCATTGGAAATTCTACATGAAACTTCATTCACCCCAGGGAAGGGTGAAGGGGTATGCCGGACTCGTACCGGCTAAAACCACTAGAGCAAGCGGTCACCCCCTCTAGCGGAGGGAAGGCGACTGTAAAAAGGTCCCCCCTCTGGCACTTCCGCAGGATTGTAAAGGAAGCCTTCCAAGCCTTGCTTTGCGCTGAGCTGCGCACACGGCTGCACGCGACTACGTGCGCACCGCCGTCTCCCCGGAGGTCGCATTTGCATCGACGATCGATTTCGCGTTCGCAATTTGAGCACCCGCGACCCGGAATATCATGCAATCTGAATGATCTGTGTATTCAGTAGAGTGTGGCAATACTAATATTTAGTAGATAAAATTCATAATCTGGATTCAACAACACATTCCATTATCTTACTCTTATCGAATAATTAGCGACCCTCCTCGAACAAACACAACCTTATGATGACGTTATGAAACTAGCTATGATAATATTATATCTGGCAATAATTCCGAATGTAGTAGCCAACACTTGGCAACAGCAGAAACAAAGATAATATATTTGTGTGTGTGTTAAGATGTAAAACGTAGCGATAAACTTTAGTATGGGTAAGGTTAATATTATTTAAATAAAAGACGCAAAAGTGGACCTGTCTTAAAATGCTCGTAATACAACGCAGTATTCTGGAAATTTACGTAACATAGGAGAATAGTATAGTTGGGTGTCTCAAATAGAACTGGTCTTGTCCCATACATACTTTCCACAGACTCTTGGAGTTTGTTAGGAACAGGAACCGAAATATGATCTTTTAAAGGATCTATTACTAAAATAGAGGAGAAAATCTTTTTTCTACTACATAGGTAGCCCTACATTTTGTTGATGTATATACGTAGTGAAGTTAATTTGTATTATTCCATACTACTTCGATGGACATCTTGGATACCAATATAACAATGGATGCTGCAGTAGTACGTCCAACATTATATAGAAGGCAGGAAACAGACAAAATGGACAATGATTATTAATTATTAGGACGGCACGGTTGGTGCAGTGGCTGATACAGTCGGCTGCTGCGCTTCAGGTCGTGGGTTCGATTCCCAGACGGACCAAATATTTGTATGTTCTTCAGGTAGTTGTTCCGGTTCTAATGTGATCTTACGAGGACCTGGAGCCCCCCTTCGGTGTCGAAGATGACCGCTCCAGTGGTTTTAACCGGTACGGGCCCCTTCGCCCTTCCCCGGGGCGAAGGAAGTTCATCAAGAATTTCCACGGGACACCAAAAAAAAACTTGTCTGGGTGTATTGTGTGTGGAATTTATGTCTGTAAACGCACCCAAGACACTGAGGCAACGTTCTGTATAAAAAAGGGAAAAAAGGATAACAACCAAAATAATTATAACGATGTACAACAGATTATTAATTTATATATATATTTATATATATACTCCTGTTTGTCTTAATTATACGCTGAGCGTACGTTGTACGTGAACGACCTCAATAAAATAGCATTACTAATGACTGACTACATTAGTGCCACGACATTTATTATCCTACTAAAAACAAGTAGGTATTACTTTTTCATTCTACATGTCTATGAGCTACGTATCGATTTCGGCAAGAAAATTCGGCCCGGCTAAGTTTCGTTGAGATGCTCTAAAAATCAAGTCATAAAAAAAATTACTTAGATTTATAACTTTTCGGAGAAACTAGTAAGCCTAGTCAAGTTAGAACTTATGCTTCTGAGCGTGTATTCACTTCAACAAGAGAAGTTCATGTAAAATCTCGAGCCCACTCTTGCGGAATAATAAGTGATATGCGGTTCGTTCGTAGGCAGCAGAATTCGGTGCGATGGTTTCCTTCACAACCTACTTAATAGCCAAAAATAAAAATAAAACGGGCACCACGAAAAATAAAATGGTATCCAGATTTAAATTCTGTAATTTTCTTCACATTTGTTGTGGTACGTTTCAGCACGATTTCTATCATAAACAAGGGCCTCAACATCATACCCTGCGGGAACAACCTTTCAACTTCCAACGGATTCGTTAAGCTTAGTTTAGGAATCATCAATCACAAGATAAATAAAATTACAACGTAACTACACAATTACGAGAAGTCTAAGTAGTTGAAATAGTAATACATACACAATAAAGGACACAATGTCATATCAGCGATTATGATAGCACTAAGTTCCTTCCAAAGATAGTCTGCATTTCCATAGATACGCATATCTTAGTGATATTCATCAGCCGATAGTTTCGCAACTGTTGTCAACACAGACTCAACTTTCTGAACATTATGTGTTTTTTTTATTAAAGAACGTTGTTTAGGTCAGATCACAAGATGTAAAAAAATGGTAAAAATAAGCACCATACCATAACAATTTAGATTGTTTTCCGTCTAGTGTTAAAATTGAAGTCACATTGAATACATAATGTAGCAAGATAACCATGAATAATATGGTTCTTTGTAGTCACAGCCAGTCGCTGTGTGTTTTCGAATCTAGTACAACATTACCCATATCCTCCAATAACTTAGACGACAATAAAATTTAGATGACACGTCATGGATGGTGGAGGTCCAATGACATTTTACATATAGACGCACCATTTTTGAATATTGTTGTACTACAAAACGGCGCGCCGGCCGCTATTAGACCGCGTAATAAAAAATAAAACAGAATACTATTTTTTATTTACAATGTTGATTTAAGTTACTTATTTATTTATTTATGAAATAAAACGTCTTCATCTCTCACAGTAGCATTATACTTCGTGCATTGTCTATAATCACAGGATGACATTAATTTTTCGCAATATGTTACTGAATTACGCTTATAATTGACATCGAGCCACGACACTGGTCGGTGCACGACTAAGTGAACTCCGGGCAATTACCTTGCGTTCATGTAACCATCGTAGAACGCGGGCAACACTTATAAAAACATCTTGGGGTCGCTCTATTTATATTTTTGTTATACATCCTGGTGTCGAGACGAGCAAGTCTTTCATCTGGTGGCAAGCATCATGCCTGCTCATAAGAACTGTTATGGTACCCAGGACTGTTCCTACGTGGTACACTGCGCTCGTCACCCCGAGATAATAGTTAACTATTTAGTCTCTTATGCCCAGTAATTTCACTAGCTACAGTGCCCTTCTAACCGGAACATAGTAATATGGACTGTTTGACATCATATAAACTGTCTTTTGTGGTTCTCACATAAAACACTTCTCTAATTACAGTCAGAAAACTGGCGACTGAACAGATTGCTCCACTGGTCAAGAAAATGGAGGACGAACACCGCATCGATGACAGCATTAGACAAATGCTTTTTGACAATGGCGTAAGTATACACATTCATACACTTATATACCGATATATCAGAATTTACACAGTTTTTGGAGGTTGGAAATTAGTTTAAAATAACGGTAGGTGGTATACCTTAAAATTAGGCCAACTGCAACTGGCGTAAGCATTGTATTTATGTCTTAAGTTACACTAGTCACTTGTCTTATAATATTTTATTTTATTGGTGCCCAGTTGAAATTCTTTATGAACTTCCTTCGCCCCGGGGAAGGGCGAAGGGGTATGCCGGACTCCTACCGGCTAAAACTACTGGGGCGGTCATCTTCGGCACCTAAGGGAGGCTCCAGGTCCTCGTATGATCACACTAGAGCCGCCCACTGGTGCTACGCCTATAGGCACATCTCGGAGAGGGTGACTGTAAAGCGGTCATCCCCCGGGGGATAGTAAAAGATTCCCCAAAGCCTCGCACGGCAGCGCGTGACCACATGCATGCTACCGTCTTCCCTTGGGTCGCTCGGTGAGGGCATGCAGATTCCCCAATCTGCGCACCCGCGAACCCAGAGGTCCCCCGCCTTATTAAACGGCGTGAGAGGTAGATCATGAATAAACGCTGTTTCATGAAATACCAGGGTACACCATGATGTCAAATTCTATGATAAGACTTTGTCATATATCATCGCATAGTATTTTGCAGTCATTGCAATTAGGTATACCACTTTTTGTAGTGGGAACCGTCTAAAAGCCCCACAGTGTTCCTTCTCCATACAGCTGTGGGTGCGGTGCTAGACATTAGGATGCACCCTCACCAGGTTTCAGCCCCTCACTTAGTCTGACGAGCCCCGTCTCCGTGAAACCTGGCCAGCCCAACATTCCTCCAGAAAGATGCGAGCAGAACACGACGCACCGCCTTCTCGGGCCTCCTATAAGTTAGCCGTTGATCTGCCCGAAGTCCGTCGCCCGCAAGTCGCATCTCACGGAGGCCAGAGATCGGTTAGTGCCCTTCTCCGGTGCGCGCGCCCATTTCGTTTTTTGCGGCGGGGATCTGAGGTGTCTTTTCTCGTCCCGCTCTGCCGCCTCCTTTGCGTACGAATTTCCTCGTAAAGGGAGGTGACGGTATCCCACGCGCTCTCACTCTGGACGATGGACTGAACCACGGCCGGAAGCGAGAGGTCACCGTCTTCGACTGCTGCGATGAGATCACGACGCTGCATGTGCTGCGCTGTGTCCTCGTCCGGAGTCTCCGCAATGATGAGAACCAAAATCCTCTTCCCGGCCTATGCGACATAGATAATTTCCGCAACACCCACCTCTAGTATCTAAGTCAGCCGGAAAGTGAGGGCGCCAACCAACCAATCAGCTCCAGCTTTATAAAGAAAAAATATCTTTATCCGTGTCCGTTTATCGCTATAATAAAAAAAAAATTGACCTTATCACAAGAAAAATGACGGTGATTGAAAGAAAATAAGTACAGTTTAGTAACGAGCGTAGATAGATTCTATGGTAGATAGTCAAAACATGCATGCAATAAGGCGTGGTTAGTGTAGCGACCGAATAATGAAACGCCAGTTAATATTAAGTCCCGCTTTAACTATTCGAGAAACTTGTTTTCGCTAGGAAACCGGGCGGCTCAAATATAGTTAAAGCGAGACTTAATATTAACTGGCGTTTAAGTATTCGGCCGTAGGTAGGTATATCAGTGTCAAGAAGACGGCGTGCACGTGGTGACGTGCCGCCGTGTGCGCAGCACAGCGCACAGCGAGGCTTGCGGGGATCCTTTACAATCCTCCCATAGAAGTGCCTGTACCTTTTTGCAGTCGCCTTCCCTCCGCTAAAGGGGTGACCACTTTACAGTCATCCCTTCCGTGATGTGCGTGGCACCAATGGGCGGCTCTAGTGTGATCTTACGAGGACCTGGAGCCCCCCTTCGGTGCCGAAGATGACCGCTCCAGTGGTTTTAGCCGGTAGGAGTCCCTCTCGCCCTTCCCCGGGGCGAAGGAAGTTCATGAAGAATTTCCACGGGACACCAATAAAAAAAATGTATAGCAGTGTGTTATTGTAAGAGTTCTTCATTCGTATTGAATTACTGATACGTTTTGTAGGTATCAGTTGTTGACTTCTATTGATGCAGCTTACATAACGTAATGTATATGTATAGTATGTAATGCATACGATTATGATACTATTATCTTCTTAAGTAGGTATGACAACATTATTATCTCAATCCAGATGAATATATTGACTATATATATGACTTGAAAAAATACTCGCTTGTGTTATTCTTTCGAAACATTGAATATCATTGAATGACCCCGAAGTCCCACTGTGATATAATTATATGTTACCTACTGACTTGAAAACACACATTCGTTTGTCGCAACGCATGAAGACGCACACCTCATATAATTATGACACCACTAGTTGTTACCTTTTTTTTATTGGTGCCCAGTGGAAATTCTTCATGAACTTCCTTCGCCCCGGGGACGGGCGAAGAGGTATGCCGGACTCCTACCGGCTAAAACCACTGGAGCGGTCATCTCTGGCACCGAAGGGGGGCTCCAGGTCCTCGTATGATCACACTAGAGCCGCCCACTGGTGCCACGCCTATAGGCACATCTCGAAGAGGGCGACTGTAAAGCGGTCACCCCCCCCCCCCCCCCCCCCCCCCCCGGGGGGGATTGTAAAGGATCCCCCAAAGCGTCCCACGGCAGCGCGTGACCACATGCGTGCTACCGTCTTCGGTCGCTTGGTGTGGGCACGCAGATTCCCCAAACTACGCACCCGCGAACCCAGAGGTCCCCCGCCTTATAACAATGGCAGGGGGTTTCAGGCATATGGGAATTAGGCGCCAGGGCAGTTGTTACCCCGGCGCCGTCTCCTCCTTCTTCGAGCGGGCTCGGCCCTCTCCCGCGAGCAAAGCGGGTTCACATCCTATTCAACAACATAATCTACATATATCTGCAAAATTTCATTATAATCCGTTGAGCTATTTGAGCGCGATGGAGCCTCTAACATTTAAATAGACAAACTTTAACATTTATTATCCTATTTTATCCTTTTATCCTATCTGAGTTTATAAAATTAATAATGAACTAGCTCTATGATATAATGAAGAGATTCCCTATGGGCCAAGATCGTGACTCCGACTCGAAAATGTATGGAAACCAGAGCCGATCCGACTTCTTAAAGTCCTGCCTCATCGATATACTCTACATAACATACTGAATGGGTATGCTTCAAAACTTAAAGTCTTTCTTGACTCCTACAGTCGTAGGTACTATTCTGAAATTCGCTAAGAATGCCTTGTACTAAGTACGGCTAACTGGTACACGCATAAAAGGGAGTTTGGAACTAAAATGGCTGGCTAATCGAATCTCCGTCTTATGTCTCTCAAAAATGCATATATTTCTAACCATAATCTTATTCACCTTCACAGCTGATGGGCATCGAAACCCCGACTGAATACAGTGGTTCCGGCTGCGGATTCCTCACAATGATGTTGGTAGTCGAGGAGCTTTCCAGGGTAGACCCTGCTGTCGCTGCCTTCGTGGACATTCACAACACGCTCGTCAACTCCTTGTTCATGAAGCTTGGTACCGAAGAACAGAAACAGAAGTATTTGACGAAGCTTTGTACGGAATACGTAAGTAAACTGTCTCTATTTTGTGTCTAGCGTGAGAAGGTAAGGTCGGCTGCTAATTAGCACTTCTTAACAATGTAACATTACTGTAATTATTCATATTCAACAGCCTGATGCTATACTGATAGCAAAGTCTCAAGAATGGAGAATAACTCAACGCGCAGCTGATCGGTTGCAGGCCACGTCGTTACGGCAAACCCGATAGAGCTATCAAATCGGCTTCGATAGAGTTGACTCGGTCGATGGTACAATGTAGCTGATGAAATAATAATAAATACGTTTAATTCAGATCAAGTCCATAGTGTGTTAGTAACAATTTACTTAATACTAGTGATAAGTAGACATACTTGCACGTGATTACGCTTAAAACACAGTATGGCGCTGCATCCATTTCCGCAACATTGGGTACTCCCATCGATCTGCGAACACACTGAGGATAGTGTTAGTACTGCCACGGACACGCGCCATCAGGGAGGCGCACTTTTTTCAGTGAACCCGTCAATATGTGCCTCCGCAAACATCCCTGACGCACTGCACCTCCATGGCAACCCCAGCAGCACCCTGAATGCGTTATAATACTGGACTCGTAGGTCACCGTATGTCCGCTGACCATAACTAACCCACAGGCTGCACGTGTAAAAAGACTGACAGTATGCTTTGAAAATCGTGATATTAATTGGTTTCGTACATCGTGCAAACCTGTGGGCCAGCATATTACAACGGACAGCCAGCGACCTACGTTCCCTATCTATATCGAGGTTATCTTTTAAATCTTCGGTAACCCAGTGGCCCAAGTACTTAAACCTGTCCACCCTGCAAAGTGGCGACCCGAAAAGTGACACATCGGGTATAGCCGATTGGGTGTTATTCCCAGCTTTAAAAACCATTAACTCACTTTTCTTGATATTATACTTGAGCCCATGGGTCACCGCATAAGATTGACATACTGAAAGGAGTCGCCTCTGATCGATGGGCTTAGCAACACCATATCATCAGCATATTCTGATGTTATTTATACAAACCCCATCAATATGACATCCGACATTGGTGCTGCTGAGCTCAACGATCAGCTGGTTCATATACAGGTTGAACAACCGGACGAACTCAACCCCCGTCAATATATTACGCTCATTATAAGCTAAGTGTAGTAACAACGATGAATTCTATGATGTGTCTTAATCTGGCGTAGTTTGGCATGTGATTTCGGAAGAAGAATAAGGACTGTGTGAGCTGGATGTTGTTCAACTTGATCTTAATCATGAAACACCTCCGTCTATCTCAGGCCACAGCTAACCTTAGGCCTCTCATTAGAGGCCTCAACCACAAGTATATTATGACGGACAGGAGAAGACTGATGAAAACCAGTTCCTTATTATTTCGCTCTGATGTGAGAGATGTGAAATTTTTGTATTAGAAGATAACCTGAAACTGTCCGCATTATCTCTAACCAGTAGTTATTTTCTACCTAGGCTGGCAGTTTCTGCCTAACAGAACCAAGCTCAGGATCTGATGCATTTGCTCTGAAGACAGTAGCGAAGAAGGACGGTGATCACTACGTGATCAGCGGCTCTAAGATGTGGATCTCCAACTCTGATGTCGCGGGCGTATTCCTTGTTATGGCGAACGCCGATCCATCGAAGGTAAGGAAACGAACATTATTTATTGGGCTTAATAGAACTTGAACTGTTGTGGTAACTATGTTTTAGAAAAGTAGCATCATGTTAGGGGTACAGTATTCTGCCAAAGATGACCGCTCCAGTGGTTTTAGCCGGTAGGAGTCCGGCATACCCCTTCGCCCTTCCCCAGGGCTAAGGAAGTTCATGAAGAATTTCCACTGGGCACCTATAAAAAAGAAAAGAAATGGTGCTCAGTATTCGGCTACGTATCAATCACCATGTTAATTTAACTAGAAGAATCGAACTACTAAGACGACCAAACGTAGTTGATAAACTGTCTGTTTCCCATTTCCTGATCTAAATTGAGAACAGGAGATCTTGTACGTAATATGATATAGTGAGCATCATGTACTTAGTTAAATTAATGATGTTACCTATATACGAGTATTTTGCGTTACTCAACCACGATCGTAAGATGATCAAGGGCTATTAATATTAGTGTTATTTTATGACATGCTCTTCTATCCAATCTTGACATTGACAAATCGAGGGATTCAATCAATTAAAATTGGAATTGGATTGGAACCCAGATGATATTCTGGTCTATGTCGTAGGTTTGACTCCGAGTAATATTTCTTTAACTATTTTCTTCTTGGCTATAAAATTGCAATTCATTCTTCCAGGGCTACAAAGGTATCACCTGCTTCATCGTAGAGCGGGATACCCCAGGTTTATCCGTCGCCAAGCCTGAGAACAAACTCGGTATCCGGGCATCTGGAACCTGCATGGTGCACTTTGACAATGTCAGAGTACATGAGAGCAGCATCCTTGGAGAATATGGCCACGGGTACGTACAGAAAGTAATATTCTATATTTGAATGGAGTAATTATTTAAAATGTAATTTTTTATTTTTTTTACTATTATTTATTTTCTATTTTTTAGTGCGGCTAACTACAAAAACGTGTTTTTTTTTATTTTGCGCATGGCTTGTCCATGTTGTCCATGATGCCTGTCCATAGTCTCAATAACTCCGGGTGGTAATTATTTACCCAAGCATCTACCTTTCGACCTTTAAGTTAACAAATTCTCCCTCCATTACGGATAAAATCATCTGAAAAATGAGACACTATTCGAGTCTCATCGCACTCTTGCTACGAAAAATGAAATCGACATCTCATGGAGGTATTATTTTTTGTGCAAGTTTGTGTATGTCAATGAATTTATAATTTTTTCCGGGGCCAATCCTGAGGATCCTGGCAAGGATAATGGGACAAACTATTTAAATTATTGCATTGTCATCGGTTCTTGATAAGTGTGCGAAGATTCAAATCAATCCGACGTTTTGAAGGGGATGAAAATCGAGTTCAAAAGTTCTGTTACATAGATTTATAGATACTTTTAATCTAAATCTCAAAGAGCAAGATAACCCTTTTGCCTAACTTCAAAAACCAGTAAGTCAGTCCTTCAGTAAATTGATGTCCATTTTGGATGGACAACGTTTAAAGTCCTATATTCTAGTAGAAGCCAAATAATTATATCAGTATATGACGTCCACTGCTGAGCAAAGATCTTCCCCATAGATTTCGACATAGTAGTGGCGACATTTTGGCGGGAATTTGCCAGTACTCGCTACGCTTGGTAGGCGACTTGGTAAGCTTACATAGAATGGGTACTGCGTGTCTATTCTTTAAGAACTCACTAGCAAACTCACTTCTGAATTCGCAGTGAAATCTCTAACATTATGTTGTTTTTACTTGTTTTCACTCCGGATTCATAAGTGAGTTTACATTACATTACTAGCAAACCCACTTCGGAATCTGAAACTGAAACTTTCGTTTATTTATCACATAAATATTGGTATATTATTATTGTACAAATTTATTTTGGTAGACTGGTGCCTAAACTAGCTTGAAGCCTGTATTTCAGGTCACCAGGCCTTCCACCCCAGAAGTCCAATTTCATAGTCCTTTCATAAACTGTGCCAAGCGAAAATTTTCCATTTTCTTTTTTTTCGTGTAATTTATTCTATCAAGTTTTTTTCTCTAATTAGGGTTCTCTTGATGAATACTCTCCAATACGTTGCTATAACTTTATCAGGCCCCGATACTGGTTGATTTTGTCCTTTATACCCAGTTATCATCTTGCACCCCATGAATGCGCACTTTCACTGCAGACAACATCTTGAAATAAAAATAAACTCGCTGTTTAAATAAAATGTGTATATTAATTATTATTATGGCTTTGATACACCCATTATTGACGATTTATCAAATTTTCTTTTAAATTTTTCATATTCTTGTTGCACATTGACACTTGACGTTGACCAACTAATACCGTGTACTGAAATCTGCAGTGAAATCTCTAATTTCGTATAGTTTGTCCTATTTTTCACTGCGGATTCAGAAGTGAGTTTGCTAGTGAGCTCTTACAGAATAGCACTGCTGTTCTTCAAATGATGCTGCTGCCCATCCCTCAGGTTTAGAGACCCGTAGGTACCTTTTACGATACCCACGGGAGGAGATGGATTGGTGTACTGTCAGTTTACGCACACCGAGTGATTCTCCAACTTAAAATGTCACTTTTTTTATTCTTTATTGCTTTTATAAGTGAATATAAATAGACAAATGTTGAGAAAAAACACTATTTATAACACTCATGATATTTTTAAATCTCTTTTTATTATTTAAACTAATTAAAAAATTGTTTAAAAAAGTTCTGTCTTGGACGTCCGTGTGTCTGTATGTGCGGATCCCGTATCTTGTGGTCACGATAACGAGCGAAATACTTCACTTATCGAGTTGTTTTTTTTTTTTTATAGGCTTTAGTGTTTTGAGGAATAGAAGCCTATTACTTTTCACGGTATAATTCGATGTAGTTTAATTCATCATCATCATTTCGGCCGAATGAAGTCCACTGCTGGACACAGGCCTCCCCCAAAGACCACCACAACGACCGATATGGATGTGTTGTGGGCTCATTGGGGGGTTTTGCCATAATCGCCACGCTTGGCAGGCGGGTTGGCGATCGCAGTTAAGTTGTTAATGTACTCGAAAGACGCTGCAGCCCATCCCACGGCTAATCCCTTAGTCGACTTTTACGACACCCACGGGAGGAGATGGGGTGGTGGCATTCTGAGCCGGCACCACACGGCAAAGTTTAATTATTATTTAATAAATTAAAGATTATGAGGCGTGCACTTTTGGATTTTCCAGCTATAAATACGCAGCGGGATTCCTGAACGAGGGCCGTATTGGCATCGCGTCGCAAATGATCGGGCTGTGCCAGGGCTGCATGGACGCCACTATCCCGTACACTCTTGAGAGGAAGCAGTTCGGAAAGAGCATTTACTCGTTCCAAGTAAGTTTAATTATATTGGTAGTAGTTAACAGTTAACATACGGTTCGTACCGCAAGTTTTACTGGCAGATGTTTGGTACCTATGATATGGTAGGCACAGAGGTCATCCTAGAGGGGGTGACCGCTTTACGGTCATCTCCTCAGAGATGTACCTAAATGCGTGGCATCATGGACTCTAGTGTGATCCTACGAGGACTCCAGGTCCCCCCCTTCGGTGCTGAAGGTTTTAGCCGGTAGGAGTCGAGCATGCCCATTCGCCCTTGGAGACCAATAAACAAAAAAATGAAAAGGCACAGAGGTCATTGACCGCTGGCTGTATTTTAATAGATATTATGGTAAAATTTAAGGTGTTGTTATTTTACTGATTCGGGTAGAGAATCATAGACTGATTCACCACCAAAAGAGGTTACAAGTCCTTAACACTAGGTATTCGGAAGAGTGGGGCTTCGAAGAGCACTTCACGCGCCTCGTCCCCCGAGTCGAGAGGGTAGTGGGTGCATTGCACCGGGTGCTGCCCAATCTCGGGGGACCGAGCGAGGAAGTTCGCCGTCTCTACGGGGGTGTCGTGCGGTCTGTGGCCCTCTACGGGGCGCCTGTATGGTCATCCCAGCTGTCTGGCGTCCAGCGCTGCAGAACCAAACTTCATAGTCTGCAGCGCAGAGTGGCTATACGGATCGCACGGGG
Organism: Diloba caeruleocephala; assembly: GCA_947459985.1. NCBI lineage: Eukaryota > Metazoa > Arthropoda > Insecta > Lepidoptera > Noctuidae > Diloba > Diloba caeruleocephala. The sequence goes on from OX381615.1 coordinate 24,490,476, forward strand.
ATACAGGACAGTGTCCTATGAGGCGGCAACTCTCCTGGCACGCTTTCCGCCTTTCGACATCCAGGCGGAGATGGATGCGTGGGTCTATGACCAGACACGTTCCCTCCGCCAAAGTGGGGAAAGCGTGCCTTCAGGGGCGTTTGACAGAATGAGGCGGCTGGCTAGACGGCGCGCACTCGAGATATGGCGACAACGCCTACGGTTGCAGTTCGCGACCAAGCGCGTCGACGAGGCCATCCTGCCGCTCTTCGGAGCCTGGCTCAGAAGGAGCGAGCACGTCACCTACCGTCTGACGCAGGTATTCACCGGTCACGGTTGTTTCGGTGCATACCTGCACAGAATAGGACGCGAGGTTACGTGCACAGTGCCACCATTGTGGAAGCGACCAGGATACCGCAGAGCACACGCTCGAGGAGTGCCCTACGTGGGCGGCCGAGCGGCGGATCCTGGTCGATCGGATCGGGCAAGATCTCTCTCTGCCGGCAGTAGTGTCGGCTATGTTGGCAGAGCATGAAAATTGGAGTGCAGTGGTCTCCTTCTGCGAGAGCGTCATGCTCCAGAAGGAGACTGCAGAGCGGGATCGGGAGAGGGCTGATCCCGCACGGAGAAGGACGAGACGGCGCCGGGGCAACAACCGTCCCGGCTCCCAAGTCCAACACGCCTGAGCCCCCTGCCGTCACTTCATGGTGGGGGGCCTCGGGGGTCGCGGGCACGCAGATGTGGGAGTCTGCGTGCTCACACCGAGCGACCCCCGGGAAGACGGTGGCGCGCACGTGGTCACGTGCCGCCGTGTGCGCAGCACAGCGCAAAGCGAGGCTTGGGGGGATCCTTTACAATCCTCCCCGAGAAGTGCCTGGGGGGGGGCGACCTTTTTACAGTCGCCTTCCCTCCGCTAGAGGGGGTGACCGCTTTACAGTCATCCCTTCCGAGATGTGCCTAAAGGCGTGGCACCAATGGGCGGCTCTAGTGTGATCTTACGAGGACCTGGAGCCCCCTTTCGGTGCCGAAGATGACCGCTCCAGTGGTTTTAGCCGGTAGGAGTCCGGCATACCCCTTCGCCCTTCCCCGGGGTGAAGGAAGTTCTATGTAGAATTTCCACTGGACATAAATAAAAAATAAAAAAGGTATTCGGAAGAGTGGTTTCCGGATTAAGAATATAGTACCACCCCATCTCCTCCCGTGGATGTCGTAAAAGGCTATTAAAGGACTGTAAACCAGAGGAATGAGCACCCTTTCTTCTGTGGAATAGAATTCAAACTGCGCTCACCAACCTCCCTGCCAAGCGTGGCGAGTACTGGCAAATTCCTCCGAAAATTACTACACAATTATAGAAATCTATAAGGGAGGGCCTTGTTCAGTCCTTTGCCTGACATATGATGATTGGGGAGCAACATGACAGTATGAACCAAAGATATTGGAAAAAAGGAGATATGCCATGTAGATCAAAATGTACGCGAGCCTAGAAATCTATTTTTCCCCTACCATTCTTCATAAAAGCACACTAATGCACACAGTTACACGTTCTCATCCAATGAACTGAATAATTTTTTATTTTTGTTTTTTTTATTTTTAATACCATTCGCTGTTCTATTCACTTCGTTTGTTAATCACCGATTGCTAGTTAAAAGTGGTATTTAAGAAGCATTGTATTATGTACATAAATAATAATGTCGTTCTGCTCCATCAATCCAAATGAAAATAATAAAGAAAACAATAATTTTTAATTTATTCTTTTTATAGACAAATACAAGAAAATTCCCTCAATACAATATGCAATGTATTCCTTGATGAAGTTATTATTTTCGCTTCGGTTTTTGTATGTTATCCCCGGACAACACGACAATTTAACAAAGTTTGACTTACGCGATCGAATCTCAACTGATGTTATAAAACGGCCATTTTTTCCGGATGGCCCAAATTGGGCATGTCGCGGTGGAGCGGTTACGCCCCGTACCATTTCTTCTTATTTCCTATTTCTGTGGTATGAACTGTCATATTACCCTAAGATATCATCTTAAGAGCTAAGAGAGGAGCCTCGATAGACGTTACTCAACGTCGAACGTCTTTGAATAACCTCAAAGGCTGGCACCCACATATCCACGTTCTTCTTTAATCACAACTAATCCATCATCATTTCGGCCGAATAAAGTCCACTGCTGGACAGAGGCCTCCCTTAAAGATCACCACAACGACCGACATCGGTGTGTTCATTGGGGGGCTTTGCCATAATCGCCACGCTTGACAGGCGGATTGGCGATCGAGGTTGAGTTGTTAATATATTCGATGGACGCTGCAACCCATCCTCCGGCTAATCCCTTGGTCGCCTTTTACGACACTCACGGGATGAGATGGGTTGGTGCTATTCGTAGCCGGCACATAACTAATCTATACACCTTTGTTATTCCCAGGGTATCAGCTACCAAATCGCACACCTGCAGACTCAGCTGGAAGCAGCTCGTCTTCTCACATACAACGCTGCACGGCTGAAGGAGCACGGCATGGAGTTCGTCAAGGAAGCTGCCATGGCTAAATACTTTGCTTCAGGTTTGCAATGCATATAACTACTATCTTAACACAACTCCACCTGTGCCTAAAGTTTTTTTTTTTTTTTACTAAACAATGTTGACACTAGGATTTCTCCTGTGTCGTGGGTGCGTTTACAGACATGAATTCCACATACAATACACCCAGACCCGGAACAACTACCTGCAGATCATACAAATATTTGTTCCGTGCGGGAATCGAACCCACGACCCGGAGCGCAGCAGCCGACTGTATCAGCCACTGCACCAACCGTGCCGTCCGCCGACCATTGTACAGCTGGACATCATAAGCCTCTTCCAAGTTATGGCAACACTCGATTCTCGGTTTTCCACATAGAGTCCACATCAGCTGCTTGCACAGGTCAACATAATGCTTACCTTTTTATTATTTTACCCGGTAGAAATACGTCATTATGTGTGGCGCGGACTCCTACTGGCCAAAACCACCCGAGTGGTTATCTTCGGCAACGAAGTGGAGCCCTAGGAACTCGGAAAATCTCCATCTGGAGCCGCCCATGGGTGAAATGCCTTTAGGCACATCTCGGAGGGGATGACTGTAATGCGGTTACCCCCTCTAGTAGAGGGGGGGGGGGGCGACTGTAAAGAGGCCGACCCCTCAGAACTTGGGGGGCCACCTCTTGGGGGATTATAAAAACTGCATTAGGTACAGACAAAATAAAACTGAAAGATAAAAATGATGATAAATGTAAATTTGTAAACAAGTCAACAAAGTTTACCAAATCAGTGACATTCATATTACTATTTCAAATGAATTATATGCTTAACCCCATTAACATGAGATTTATTTTACAGAAATCGCCCAAAAACTGACATCAAAATGCATCGACTTCATGGGGGGAGTTGGCTTTACTAAAGATTTTCCCCAAGAGAAGTTCTTCCGCGATGCCAAGATCGGCACAATCTATGAAGGCACCAGCAATATGCAGCTGCAGACGATTGCCAAGCTGATTGAGAAGGAATATAAACAATAGAGATTATGTTGTAAAGAAATTATTGTTTTGCGTTATACTGTATAAGATAGTCTTGAAAGGAAAAAGGGGATAAGCAACAAGATTTGTTTAATCGAGTGAAGACCATTTAATGCCGAAAAATTTGACAATTTCAGCAATAGCTCTATTTCAAACGCTTGTTGCTTATGCCCATTTGCCTTCCAAGCAAAGTTAGACTTCTTTGAGGCCAGTACAAGTTACATAGTTAGCTCAAGTGTTTTTCAGTGCATTTTGTAAATGCAAATTACGTTTGACCTCTTTCATGTAGCAATGTTTTAAAACATGCATTACTACACTAGTATAAATAACATTAATCATTTAACTGCATGCCTGTCGGATGTCTGCAGTACAAAATATTTCTTTTTTTATAAAATGTTGCCCCACACAAGGATTTCTCCTGTGTCGTGGGTGCGTTTAAAGACATACATTTCACACACAATACACCCAGACCCGGAACAACTACCTGCAGATCATACAAATATTTGTTCCGTGCGGGAATCGAACCCGCGACCCGGTGCGCAGCAGTCGACTGTATCAACCACTGCACCAACCGTGTCGTCATTTCTTATAAATTTTGGTGAATCTTGTGATGTAATTATTAATTTGATGGAAATCTTTGAGCGAGGCTTTTGTTTGGCAGTGGATGTCCTTCAGTTGATATAGTAATGTTAAAGATGATATTAATTCCCTAATGTAATATATCACTACTTGACAGCTTTGACCCACAAATGAAGATTTTTTATCCTTATTATTTATTTTTAAAACACCTCTCTATTGCATATCGGACATTGGCAAAATTGTCACTGGCTGTGAAGGTCTGCAAGCTATTATATTTCAGCCTTGTACTTATAAGTAAATCTGGCTGCTGAAAAACAAAGTATAAATATTTACTGTTATTATGAACAATGTCTTCCTTTTTGTATCAACAGTAAGTTAAATATTTTTATAAAATTGTATTCCAAATAAAAGACTTTATAAACTAAGCTGAATTTATTTACAGATATCTATTTATTTATTCTTATAATTTTGTTATTTCTACATTTTCATTATGGCTTGGGGTCATGTGGCAATTTGAAACCAACCATTCTTGCGGTCTCCTCAACTGTTCTTTCACCTTTTCCTTTGAATTCTGCATTGATCTCCTTGTATCTTCTAGTATGATTGAGGTAATCATAATAAGTCTTTGCCTTAAAATGCATCTCGTCAATTGCTTTACATAGTTGCTGATCCGTAATCTGATATTTCCTATACTGACTGAAAATGTACTGGACCATTTGATTACCTGCCAGTTTTTTTGTAGGGCTCTGCTTACGTAGCTCTGATAACAACTGCCGTAATGTTACTAATGCAGGCTTTGTTGAATACGACGCCATTTAGACCTTCAAACAAATCAAATGTTCAGCTTCTTTATCATCAGAGATGTAATGAACTCTTCAGTATTTTCGTAATTTGGTTTGTCACTTTTTATCCAAAACTGAGAGCCAAGATTTTCAAAATTTGCTTTAGGGAATTGGTGAATCGAAGTATCATTGAAGATGTCAGTGAATTTAAAAGAGTTTTGCAAAGACTTTTCGGATGTATGTGAATATATTTTATATATATATGGGACAGTTTCTGAAAGAATTCTACTAGGCTGATTGTCAATAAGGGAACTAAAACTGTTACATAGAAGTAAACAATTCACTAAATTAGGGCCCCAATTGCTCCAAAGAAAATTGTTTGTCAACTGTTTTGGACAATGCGGCATATAAACCACAGTTATGCCTGTGTCGGATATTACATAACTGCCTTCATTATTTTCCGATATAACTTCAAGCCCTAATCTATTTAACAGTTCACACTCACTTTTATAAAATATAGGGTCGTGTACTAATACTTTTTTAGGTTTATATCGGTCTTTCAGGCACAACAACAAAGCTAACTGGTATTTAGAAATATTACACTCTGCTACATGTCCAAGTCCCAGGCAAACTATTTCTACGACATTTCTGGCTTGCAAAATGCTACTTACAGATGTTATAACGTCTTCTAGGTAATTTGAAAGACGTAAATCCTCCACAGCACAGTGGATCTTCCTGAAAAAGGTGTAAATAACAATGACGTATAACCTAAAATAAATACGTAGTGAACGAATTTATTAAAATCTCACAATATGAACTTACTCAACCACTTTATCTACGTCAATAAACACGTTTTGATTTTCGATCTGTAGCTTTTTAGACGGTATTTCTGTAGGCTTGTTTTTGGAAAAACGATTTGATTTATGTTTTACTTTCTGAAAACCATCACTGTCCAGTTCGGGTTTTGACATTTTATTAATAGATGTTGCCACATATCAACTGTCTCAGTTTGAGTTGAATACAAAGCAGTGCTGCCGTTCCGTAAAATAAAAACTCGCTATCCAATTGAATATGCGTAGATTGTTTCTCTGATGATACAGAATGTAATTGTGCTGTGTATGTAATGCTTGGAAATTATTTTGTTTGAGTAATCACACATTACATAAATAAAATCAAATATTAAATAATAGCATAACAACTTCTACTGGACACTATTTGCAATTAATTGAAAAAAAGTTTCAAAAATAAAAAAAACAGGGGACAGACTTCTTCTAAGACAAGTTTAGCTTAATATGTTCCAAATGGTCTAAGATATCATCTCCTTCAGGATTTGCACACATCTTCCAAACATTCTGTAAACATAATAACTTTTTAATACAATAAATTATCATTATCATCATTTTAAAACGTTGCCCCGCACTAGGATTTCTCCTGTGTCGTGGATGCGTTAACAGACACTAATTCCACACACAATACACCCAGGCCCGGAACAACTACCTGCAGATCATACAAATATTTGTTCCGTGCGGGAATCGAAGCCCCGAGCGCAGCAGCTGACTATATCAGCCACGGCAATATTTATTAATATTTAAAAAAATATCGGTGCTATGTGTTGAATTCTTTTACCTAAGTAAAATATCATGATAAAAGTCAATGTTCCATAGTTCAACATTATCATCATCATTTCAGTCGAAAATGTCCACTGCTGGACAGAAGCCTCCCCAAAAATTGCCACAATGACCGGGTTGGGTGTAGAATCCATACGTTTGTGTTGTGTGCTCATTGGGGGATTTGCCATAATCGCCACGCTTGGCAGACGGGTTGGCGATCATAGTTGTAAATGTACTCGAAGTACGCTGCTGCCCATCCTCCGGCTAATCCCATAGTCGCTTTTTACGACACCCACGAGATGAGATGGCGTGGAGATATTCTTAGCCGGTATTATTTATAATTCCAAAGTTAAGTTATTATAATCTAATTGAAATCATTATTATTGTCTATCTGTTTACGAGTTTATACTTATACAATAGTTATACAAGAGGAATCCGGTCTTTTGATAAGGTTTACGCAGGTCCAACACGTAGATACCCTTTACAGCATTTTATCTGATAACATTATTGGCCCTGAAAGCCGAAATACAGGTTGTGCCTAGTTCGACTTCACATGCTATAACTTTTGTGTATATGTACTTACCTAGCCAACCAAGCATAAGCATAGCAATTTATTATCTGTACTGTTTTTCTGATATGTAAAAATTATAATAAAACGGGTGGGGTAAAAACCGATACTTTTTTTTCTTTTTTATATATTCATTGCCCCACACTAGGATTTCTCCTGTGTCGTGGGTGCATTTACAGACACAAATTTCACATACAATATACCCAGACCCGAAACAACTACCTGCAGATCAAACAAATATTTGATCTGTGCGGGAATCGAACCCGCGACCCAGAGCGCAGCAGTCGACTGTACCAACCATTGCACTAACCGTGCCGTCGATTATTCCTCCATTCAGTACATGATTCTCACCGGTGGAATTTAACGTCGACCTTGTTATCATTTCAGTATAACATAATTGTTTTCATCTATCCTAACGCTATTTTGAATAAAAACATGTACACTAACAGCTGCTGTTTCGCTACAGCAGTGCTACTCTGCAAGAACTCACTAGCAAACTTATCTCTAATTTCGTAGTGAGTTCTTAGAGAATGGCACTGCAGTTCACGGATGTCGGAGGTCATCGCTGGCAGTAGCATAATAATATCATAACATAGTGCAACAATCACGTAGCGTTTTATTCGCGTTGTTTACGATGCATGGCGTGCTCAAAAATAACATAACTGTAACCTATTATTTTCGAGAGAAATGGCAACCCTTTTTTTGCCGACTTCAAAAGGAGGAGGTTCTCAATTCAAGCGTAGAAAAAAGGGCGGGAAACTCAAACTGGCGCGGTTATCATTTTGATTTTCTTGAACTTAAATTTTAATTTTTTATTAGTTTATTTATCGGTAGAGTAGTTTTATGTAAATTTATATCGTTTTTATTGTGTATATATTGTAGTGTTAGCGCGGATTTGGTAAGTTTTTTTTATACATATGTAAATATGAACGAGCCCCCTGATATCGTTGATCCTGGTGGTACAAACCTCCAGGTTTCACAGTTTGTTACTATTAGTAATGATGCATCTAGCATGGATACAGACGGATCCGTGTCCACTAATAAGAGAAAGAGGACTAAATCAGTACGAGTTTGTAAACATTGCAACAAAAAACGAAAAAAGAGAACTAGTACGGATTTAGGAAAACTTACTCCCAACGACTGCATGTGTGACGAAAGTGATACGCCCCGGGACTCAAAACAAGTTAGCATTAATATCCCTGAGAGCACTGCTTCTGCTTTGTTAAGTACGAATAATGTTACACTAGACAATCAAAATATGAATATGGTTGCTGAACAAAATGGAAGCAATGTTACTACTAACGAGAAAACATATACTCCTGTGGGTAGGAAATTATATGATTCATCGGATGCTGCCCCATTTTTAGTACATGTGCAGAAGCAGCAGATAGAGGGTTCCACCACCTTGAATCCAGTTATATTTGGTAGATTCCTGAAAAAGTATAATTTTTTAAATATTGTTAATGGGAGTCTTAAGAAGATCGGAAGAAACAGATTATCACTCTCATTTTCATTATACCAGTCTGCGAACTCTTTTGTTTCCTCGAATGTACTTATTGATTATAATTTTAAGGCGTTCATCCCATCATCCAGCACTACTAGAATGGGTCTGATTAAGGGCGTTCCTACGGAGTTAACGCCTGAAGAGGTGATCGATAACGTAACTGTTCCGATTGGCTGTGGTAAAATATTAAAAGCCCGCCGCCTTAACTATAAGGTGATGGTCGATAATGGTCCAACCTGGAAACCATCTCAATCTGTAGTTTTAACCTTCGATGGACAAGTATTGCCTAAACGAGTTTTCATGTGCTTTAATTCCCTACCTGTTGAATTGTACACTTTCCCTACGGTACAGTGTTATAAATGCTGCCGATTTGGGCATACAAAAGCATACTGTAGAGGGAATCCACGATGCTTTAAATGTGGTCAGGGTCATTGCGGTGACACTTGCACAGTGGATGAAGAATATGTCTCTTGTTGTCTATGCTCTGGTTCACATTTAGCTACTAGTAAGTCATGCCCGGAATATATTAGGCAAAGTGAAATTAAAATGACTATGGCCAAAAGTAGTATTTCATACTCTGAGGCTTCTAAATTACACAAACCGGTTACAAAGTCCTATGCGGATATATTATCATCCAATACATATTTAAAAACTAAGGAAATATCACCTCAACCATCTTCTTACTCATATAAAAAAACAGTATTCTTAAAACCTCGAAACCCTCCTAAGCCCGCGAATGAATATGATCGCGCTGCCCATGAACAATTAATCAAAGAATGCAATATTCCTCCTCCAAGTAACGGTTGTGCTCTGAATTCACAATCAGAGATTAATAGTAAACCTACAATTACAGAAATTATAATTGCTTTAATCAATCTTTTAACACAATGTAATGTTATTTCACCGAACAACGCTGCCCCTCTGTTTAATCAATTTACAAATATATTTAATAATGGATCGCAATCCAGCCAGATTGATCCAGTGGAATTGCCGCAGCATTAGTGGTAAAAAAAGTGATCTTTTGTTTTTAATTAATAAGTATGATCCATTTGTTATAACTCTTTCGGAGACTTGGCTTAAGCCAGAATCTTTGTTTAAGATTTCTGGTTATGCCTGCCTTCGAGAGGATAGATCCGATGGGTATGGTGGAGTAGCTATACTCATCAAAAAATCTTTTTCGTTCTCTTATCTTCCTCTTCCTTCTCACAGCAGTAATCTATCAATTATTGCTGCCTGTGTAAATAATATTTGTTATGTTTCTGTATATATTCCTCACCCTTCATCCGATACTCTTTCAGAAATAAATAGAATTCTGTCTTCTTTACCTAAACCGTTCATAATCTTAGGGGACTTTAATTGTCATCATATGTCTTGGGGTTGTTCCTCAAGTACCTACTTAGGTGAAGAATTGCTTGAGATTATAGATCACAATAACCTATGCATTTTAAATACTGGTGAACCTACACGCCGCAACAGCCCTACGGCTGGAGTTAGTGCAATTGACATTTCTTTCTGTACTCCCAACTTAGCATGCACTTTATCATGGACAACTTTCTCTTCTACTTGTGGCAGTGATCACTACCCTATAGTAATTACTTTTCCATTTAAAAATAAATCGCAGGTGAGGCGAAATCCGCGTCTTAAGTATAGATTGCCTGATAGTAATGATGACTATTGGGACCAATTTAAAAGTTGCGTTGACCGTAAGATCCCATCGTTACCAATACTGTCCCATGGGAATGAACCGCTATGTGCCGAAGCTTTTTCGAAGATTTTGATCGAATCTGCTGATGAGGTTTTTCCTATAAAAAAAAGTGCTGTAAACTGGCTTCCATCTCCACCTTGGTGGGACAGTGACTGTACTGTAGCTATTCAAAAACGAAAAGTGGCTGAAAAAGCTTATTGTAAAGAAACCACAAATGAAAATTTTGATCAACTTACAAGAGTTATCAAAGAAACACATATCTTCCTAAAGAAAAAGAAATCAGAAGGATGGAAAAGCTTCTGTTCTTCCATTTCACCAAAAATAAGCCCATCTATAGTTTGGCGTAATATTAGAAGATTTAGATCTGCATATAATGAGTCTCCTTCATCTATTTCTCTTCCTATAACCGATACATTTTTAGACAAACTTGCCCCCCCAACTGTTCCCTCAAAACCTTTATTTATTTCCCCGCTGTATTCTTCATTTTCATGTTCTAATACTATACTAAACTCTCTATTTTCTCTTTCTGAATTAAAAGGTATAATATTAAATTTAAAAGATTCTGCTCCAGGTGACGATGGTATTCCGTATTCCTTTTTTAGTCATCTTTCCGACCATACGCTACGTATCTATTTAAATATCTTAAATTCTATTTTGATAACGGGTAATTTTCCAAAATCTTGGAAGTCCCAGTCTATTATACCTATTTTGAAACCTGGTAAATCACCCAATGATGCATCATCTTATCGTCCTATAGCTCTTTCGTCTGTTCTATGTAAAATTGCAGAACACTTAATAAAAATTCGCCTTGAATGGTTAATAGAAAATCATAGTTTATTATCCCAGAGTCAATATGGCTTTAGGAGAGGTAGAGGTACCATCGATTGCATTAGCATCCTTATCACAGATGTTAGGACTTCTTTTTCCTTAAACGAGTCAGTAGTTGCCGCGTTTCTTGATATAAATTCAGCGTATGATAACGTTGATTTAGATATCCTAATAAAAAAAATCAACAACTTCAATGTGCCACATCTTCTTACTAACTTTATTTACAACATCTTATATGATAGAACTATTAATATCTCTCTCGAAACTCATCATAAAAGCAGACATTTATGGAGAGGATTGCCGCAAGGCTCGGTTCTCAGCCCGCTGTTGTATAATATATACGCTCATGACTTGGAATCTTTTCTTAATAATAAAGTAAAGGTACTACAATACGCCGATGACTTGCTATTGTATCACTCAAGTGGATCAATAGATAAATCTTCTGCATCGATATCTTCTTCGCTAGTACTTCTCAAAAATTGGTTAGATCAACATGGCTTACAGTTATCTTCTGCCAAAAGTACTATTGTTCTTTTCACTAGAAAAAGATTACCTCCCCCTGTTATTATTAATTATGACAATAACCCAATCCCTGTTAAAAGTAATGTTAAATACTTAGGTGTCATCTTAGACGGCAAATTGTCGGGTATTCCACATTGTGATTATATAGTTGGAAAATGTGAACGTCTCCTAAATATTATCCGGTGCCTCGCTGGAGTTTGGTGGGGCGCCCATCCGTTTTCCCTCAAACTAATCTATAACGCATTAATTAGAAGCGTTATGGATTACGGATTATATGTGCTGGAGCCCTGCAACAGAAGTGCTCTTTCAAAACTAGATAGTATACAGTCCAAAGCTTTGCGAATTATTACAGGAGCGATGAAATCTAGTCCAATAAATGCCTTACAGGTTGAATGTGGTGAACCTCCACTACACTTACGAAGACAGTTCCTATCCGACAAATTTATATTTCGTATTCTTCAATTTTTAAACCACCCTTTATTTCCATCTCTGCAGTCTCTCTCAGATCTTGTTGATAGTTCTAGTTATTGGGCCTATAAAAATCCTCCCTGTTTAGTGATAAGTTACCGTAAATTTCTGTCTCTTCAAGCGCCTACTCACCGTTCTATAGTTCACCCCTTATTTACTTCAAGCTATGAATCATTGCTAATAACGCCAAATATAATTTCAAACTTAGATATTGAAAAGGCGGATAATAACACTCGTGTACATTTTAATTTTATTATCGAACAAAACTGGCGCGATTGGCATCATATTTATACTGATGCATCTAAAATTACATCGGTTAGTTGTGTGGGAGTTGGAGTATTTCATCACCAATATGACGTTGTCCAAAAGATTAAGTTTCCAGTGGAGACATCAGTCTTTACTGGAGAATGCTATGGAATTTTAAAGGCTATAGAGTACATTCTTTTAATGAAGTTAAAGAGAACCATAATTTTTTCAGATGCTTTGAGTGTTTTACAAACTCTGGCCAAATTTCCTTTTAAAAGTCAGTCGCATTCCCCATTAATTATAGTAACTAGGCAAAAATTATATGAGTGTAGTTTAAAAGGATATAGTGTATCTTTCGCATGGATTCCGGGGCATGCAGGTATCAGGGGAAATGAAAGAGCTGATCGTCTTGCGAAGGAAGCGATTGAGTGTGGTGATCTGTTTCCATATAAAAATTACTGCCATGACTTGGCCGCTCTGCCACGCATTTATCTTAAGGAATCCTGGGATGATGCTTGGACAGCCAGTGCTCGAGTCAAAGGTAGAAACTACTACCAAGTACAACCTTCTATACCTTGTAAACCATGGTTTTATAAAGCTAATTTTAACAAGTTAGTAACGAGTATTTTAATCCGCATGAGAATTGGGCATAGTTGTACTCCGGCTCACCTGGCTAAGCTTGGTATTATTGACAATGCTGCTTGTGAGTGTGGAGCCGAGGCTGGAGATCTGAATCATATATTTTTTGCTTGTCCACGATATGACCATTCAATACTTTTCAATAGTCTAGTTTCTCTTCATATTTCTCTTCCCACTTCTGTACGAATATTATTATTAAGTAACAATCTTTTAGTATATAAATGTTTATCTCTATTTATTATTTCAAACAAAATAAAGATATAATTTGTTTTTGTTTAGTATTGATTTCAAATCTTAATATTAAGTATGTATATACATTACTGTAAAATAAACTGTAACGATTACAAAATTTCGATCTATTTACAATAATAATACTTGTTTCCCAAACTTTTACGTTGTTTAAACTTGTCCTTGGCAAAATGGCTGTGGCTACAATTGCCATCAAGAAAAAAAAAAAAAAAAAAAAAAAAAAATTCAAGCGTATGTTTTTTTGTTTTTTATGTATGTACACCGATTACTCCGAGATTTGTGGACCGATTTGAGATGCAAAATGCTTTCGAATTGGTTCCATATAAATTTAATTACATTTGATTGAATTGTTTTTTAACTAGCTTCAATAAATAGGTGTAATTTAAGTGCGCTTACCTAGATGATGTCTTAATAGTTTCGATTCTTAGAATTATTTTTAGCGTTAGGTACGGATACCAAGTTGGGAAAAGTTCTTACATTTATTTACACTAAAAAGAAACAATTAAAAAAATTTAAAAAAAAAATACCGACTTCAAAATTCTATAGGATCTTAAAACTACTAAAAAGAAAATATACTTTATTTACGAAGTCGGGCAGGCCCATAAATATAATTCGTTGGTCTGCATGAAACATGTATACCTTGCCCCGCCCGATTTTTTTCTTTTTAGTAGTTTTAAGATCCTATAGAATTTTGAAGTCGGTATTTTTTTTGTTAATTTTTTTTAAATATAGGCATAAGGTAACCTTTCCCCAAAGTTTTCGGTACTTTGTCACTTACACCCTGTATAATATTTTACATGTGGCGTAAGAATATAGCACCGCTCCATCTCGTCTTGTGGATGTCGCAAAAGGCGACCAAAGACCTTTTACCAGAGGGATGACGGCAGCGTCCCTTTTGTGAAACAGTAGCCATACTGCGCTCACCAACCCGCCTGCCAAGCGTAGTGAGTACCGGCAAGTTCCCCCCAAAATGACAGCAGAATTATGGAAATCTATGGGGTAGACATTTGTACAGCAGTGGAAGTCCTTTGCTGCTTTTGGGATTCTCCGTAGCTGAACTTACAAATACAGTCATACATTGTACCGGGTGGTATAGGTCTATTGCATGTAAAGACCTAGTATAGCGATAAAATCATCATCATGTCAGTCAAACAACGTCCAGAGCTGAACAAAGCCCTCCCCCATAGATTTCCACAATTGTGTCGTCCTTTTGGGAGAATTTTCTAGTACTCACCTCACTTGGTAAACGGGTTGGTGAGCACAGAGAAGAGACGCCCATCCGGTTAAGAATCCCTTGGTCGCCTTTTACAAAACCCACGGGAGGAGATGCAGTGGTGCCATATTCTAGTCCACTAAAGTTCCACATCTAACAATTTTGCCAGAGAAGCGATTAATATTCTGGTGATACAGTAGAATCTCATTAGTATGCTTCTCTATTGTCGGTTGTGTAACTTTAACTATCTATCACAGTATCATTAGCACAACTAGATGATACTGACACGTTGTTAGTTAACCTAGTTTAATGTTATATTTTCTATAACGGAGTTAATATATTAAATGCGTCCCAATCAAAATTTAATATTTTTTGGTAAGGAAGCTTTACCAGTCAATCTAAAACCCATAACAAAATTGTCCTCATTTTCTCTTTAAGTTTAAAGTATATTTTAATAATATATTATGACGAACCAACTCAGCATTATAAAAGCTTTCAAGTAGGAAATATTTCTCCGTCCCCTAATACAAATTAAATAAAACCGATCCAGCTGTCCCCAAAACAATACTTTTTATCCCCAGCAACGCCCTAAGCCGAAGTCCGTGGCCCACAGCGGACGCCCTTAGCGGAAGTTGCTTAGATTTTAATATTAAATTTTGAGCTTTTTTGGCTTCGCCAGAAATGTCCGGTTGAGCAGCTACATTTTTCGGAAGTGTCTGCGAGAAGCACAACAAAACAGAAGTTAAAATTCAGTCCCTCCGACCCTTGTTCGCGCCGGCCCTAGCCGATAAAACGTGTTGGTAACAAAATATCCCTTTTAAAAGTCAAGTATTGTAGATCTAGCAGGCCCTTTGTGTTGTTGTATCCGAACAAGGGCCCTGTCCCACAGGGGACGCCCTCAGGATCAGTTACTTGTTTATAGTTTTTGCCTGGCTCGAGGCTCTTCAAGCTTCGCCAACAAATCAGTCTGCTCGTAACCACGGACGCTGCAGTGTTCAAAACGTCGAGCGAATTGAGAGTAGTATTTTATTTTACAAATTTATCGTGCATGCATTTATGTTCCACTATACAAAGGTGACGCAGTGTTGCTTAATTGTGTATTATACGTATTTTTTCAGGTATTATTATGAACAAATGTGAGTATATAGGGTAGAACAATAAAATATTATTGTATTTCATATATTTGTTTATTAATAATATAACAATTGTATGTGCTAGGGCAGCACGTTGCACCTATAGATGCTGTACGTAAATATATAACATTAATTAAATAAGCGCGATACATTTAAGCCTAAGCTGTTTCAATTCAATGTAAGTATATTTTAATGTTAATAAGACTTAATATTACTGAATGGTGTACCATAATAACAAATAAAGTCAATTGTCACACCTGATGATCGTATGGGGTCGAATGCAATGCCTACTAATTGGTTATAAAGCCTCTGTGTGTCAGTAGCCTGCTCGCTGACTTTGTTGGATTCTAATAAGGAAAGAACTTTACGGGCTTCACATAGTCGACCTGATAGAGGTTTCACTTAAAAAACCGAATGTTCGTCGGGGCAAGATCTGAATATGGTGGAGAGAAAGAGTTTCCAGCTTCAAATCTTGCAATTTTGCCAATGTCTGTTGTGCATTATATTTCCATAAGTTGTCATAAAGGGGTAATGTCGCAAGCAGTTCACCAGTCTTGGTTGTTTGACTGCGAACTTTTCCATCATCATTTGCAAAGGCTAGAAGCTCTCGATAAGGGTCGCTCAGTTCGAGATCTAGGTGCACATTTTACAAGTATCTTTATTTTGCCGATTTGGGGCCAATGGGCCAATATACCTTAGTTTGAGACGAACCCGCTTCCGCTACAGCTTTCCATTCCCTTGACACCCGTGGTCCCCACCATACAACGATGGCAGGGGCCATAGGCGTGTTGGATCTGGGGGCCCGGTGCAGTTTCGACTCTGCGGTCTCCTTCTGCAGCATGACGCTATCACAGAAGACTACTGCTCTTCAATTTTCATCCTACCTACCTTCTACCTACTGCGTGCATTATTTAATACTTCCGGCAAATAAATTGCAAGACCCGCATTTCTGAATTCTGGTCAAGTCGCAGAGTTCCAAGGAGTCTTTACAGGCTGGAGGACTGTTTATCTGATCTTCAGCAGAGGGCAGAGTGGGCTACGTACTGTGGGCTGTGTTGGCAGATTGTTAATTACCCATAGAGAACCCTTTGTTCTAGTTGTGTATGAACGAGGATAAATGTGTATATTTAATCCGAATTGACGGCACGGTTGGTGCAGTGGTTGATACAGTCGACTGCTGCGCTCCGGGTCGTGGGTTCGATTCCCGCACGGAACAAATATATGTACGATCTGCAGGTAGTTGTTCCGGGTCTGGGTGTATTGTGTGTGGAATTCATCAATCCTAGTGTGGGGCAATGTTTTTTTTTAAACAAAAAAAAAAAAAAAAAAAAAAAACCATAAATTACATATGCCATGCGGTAGGTAACTCTAATTCTTTCCCTAAAGTAGAACAGTCTTCACACTTCGAGTCAAACGAATTACCAGACTTGAATTAAAATTGGATCGAATGAGGGCGCGGTCTAAATTCGGCATTTAATTCAATTCTGGTACCGTTCCCACACAGAACACATGCGTCCTTGGTCAGGTATTTGGGTTACAAAAATTACCCACCGACAAAACAACATAGAGGACAAACGATCACGTCGCATATCGAGTGCCTATTGTCCATTTTGTATGGGAGGGACAATCAAAATCTACGAGCACAGCATTCGAATCACGCACCCGTATTCGTTCCAACATACCGTAATACGAATAAGGCGACAATTGTGCATCGAACAATATTATTAACCGTGCAAGTTTAGTCAAAGGACGACGTTTCCGAACGCTCGCCTGCGGCGCGAAACTTTTATTTTTAATATTCGCGTCCTCATTACAGAATTAGGTCTTTTCACTACTTTCTAATGTTTATATGAGACGCAACCGTAACGGCCTCTTTGATAATCTATGCAAAAGAGATCGTACTTAATTAAATTCTTTTCGCTTCGGTACCTTTATATAACTTTATTTAAATGTTTTGGTAGGTAGTCGGTGTTTGTTTTTATATGTTTTAGTTGTAACACATTCGCGGACTGTGCCCATCGTGTTGTTATAGTGTGTGCTGTGTTTAAAAATGTTGTAGACTGAGTATTAAATGTGAACTGAAAATGGATCGTTACGTAGTGACTCGGCATTCGAAACGCAAAAATGATGGACTGTTGTCAAAATGGAGGAGAAAATGCAGTATTTTGAGCAAACGGTCTTGGATCACAAGCGGTTACGATTTGAATGTAAGTTTCATTTTTATATGCATTAATTATTATTAAAATGACATAACTATTATGACTGCGAAATACTGATGGTCAATTCTCGTAATTTACACTATTGCTGGAAGTTTACTAGACTGAGATTAAATAATGAATTAAAGTTCAGTCAGATTTCAGCATGATCTCAGTCAAGTCTCATTTAAATGTCGATTTTGACGTTTATTTAATGACAATTTTAGAACCTGTGTCAATCCAAAATGTTAGCAGAATACCGTTTCGGCTTCGATCAACTTTCGATCTCATTACAGTCTATGTGACGCTGTTTGTTAGTTTAGGAGAATAGCATTTGTGACATTGATACTAGATAGTAACTATACTTAAAAAAAAAACTTTGCTCCTGTCTAGGATTTTTCCCGTGTCGTGGGTGCGTTTACAAATACAAATTCCACGCACAATACACCCAGACCCGAAACAAGTACCTGCAGATCATACAATATTTGTTCCGTGCGGGAATCGAACCCGCGACCCGGTGCGCAGCAGCCGACTGTATAGCCTTTTAATTTTTAATAGCTTTTGGAGCTGGATCCCCCCAAGCCTCGCTGTGCGCTGTGCTACGCACACGGTGGCACCACGCGCCACCGTCTACCCGGGGGTCGCTCGGTGTGAGCACACAGACTCCCCAATCTGCGCGCCCGCGACCCCCAGGCCCCCTACCATGTAACGACGGCAGGGGGCTTAGGCGTGATGGACACAGGAGCCGGGGTGGTTGTTACCCCGGCGCCGTCTCGTCCTTCTCCGTGCGGGATCGGCCCTCTCCCGATCCCGCTCTGCAGTCTCCTTCTGGAGTATGACGCTCTCACAGAAGGAGACCACTGCACTCCAATTCTCATGCTCTGCCAACATAGCCGACACTACTGCCGGCAGAGAGAGATCTTGCCCGATACGGAACAACTACCTGCAGATCATACAATATTTGTTCCGTGCGGGAATCGAACCCGCGACCCGGTGCGCAGCAGCCGACTGTATAGCCTTTTAATTTTTAATAGCTTTAGTCATAAGCAAAAAACTTGAAAATATAAATGTGAATTGGTACTACAAACATGAAACAATATCGGGTTTGGTACATCATAATCCAAAAATGGAACACACAAGTACACAGCAATTGATTGTGGATATTTTTATTACACAAGAAGTTAATATACCTAGAGGAAATAGAAAATATTTGTTATCGCGTCGCAAGGTTTTAATTTCAAGTATTTTCATGCCTTGAGCAAAGCCATGTAAACTAGAACAGGTAATTTGTTTTCTACCAATAATTACATAACTATTAGACTTACTGAAATATTAATATTTACTTTGTGCATATACAATAATATACTATACATATACATGATAAGCCAGAGGCTCTTACATTCCAATATCTATGACGTATACCTATAATACAAATTAAAAAGAAATACAGGAGATCACGTGTCCCACAACCATTTCCGTTATCTCTATACTTGACTGATGACCGAAACAAGACCAATCAACCTTCGGTTAATGATCCATAGTTTAGTCAAACGAATCGCTGAACATGCATAACTAACCTGCCTTCAGATTGTAATGTTTTTCTTTTTTTGCAAACTTTGCCCCACACTGGGATTTCTCCTGTGTCGTGGGTGCGTTTACAGACATGAATTCCACATACAATACACCCAGACACGGAACAATTACCTTTTTTTTTACTTTTTTTTTATTGATGTCCAGTGGAAATTCTACATGAACTTCCTTCACCCCGGGGAAGGGCGAAGGGGTATGCCGGACTCCTACCCGCTAAAACCACTGGAGCGGTCATCTTCGGCACCGAAGAGGGGCTCTAGGTCCTCGTTAGATCATACTAGAGCCCCCCCCAGTGATGCCACGCCTTAAGCACATCTCGGAGGGGATGAATGTAAAGCGGTCACCCCCTCTAGCGGAGGGAAGGCGACTGTAAAAAGGTCGCCCCCCAGGCACCTCTCGGGGAGGATTGTAAAGGATCCCCCCAAGCCTCGCTGTGCGCTGTGCTACGCACACGGTGGCACCACGCGCCACCGTCTACCCGGGGGTCGCTCGGTGTGAGCACACAGACTCCCCAATCTGCGCGCCCGCGACCCCCAGGCCCCCTACCATGTAACGACGGCAGGGGGCTTAGGCGTGATGGACACAGGAGCCGGGGTGGTTGTTACCCCGGCGCCGTCTCGTCCTTCTCCGTGCGGGATCGGCCCTCTCCCGATCCCGCTCTGCAGTCTCCTTCTGGAGTATGACGCTCTCACAGAAGGAGACCACTGCACTCCAATTCTCATGCTCTGCCAACATAGCCGACACTACTGCCGGCAGAGAGAGATCTTGCCCGATACGGAACAACTACCTGCAGATCATACAAATATTTGTTCCGTGCGGGAATCGAACCCACGACCCGGAGCGCAGCAGCCGACTGTATCAGCCACTGCACCAACCGTGCCGTCATTATCATAAAGATCCTCATTATCAAATCATAATTTACATTCAAGTGTTAGGTACATCGTATATGTATATCATGCAAAGGGGAATGGCCATCTCCCATGAGCAAAAAAGAATTATACACCAAATTGTTCTTCACATCGAAGTAAACCCATTACAATTTCTTTAATTATCTAAAAACTAGGGAGAAGCCAGTTTAAACTTTTTTGTGAAAGATTGGTTATGTCAAGAATACGTCATATATACGTAGTTGGTTAATTAGCAATAATTAAACATTTAGCAAAAGCCTATGTTTTTAATGTCATTGGTAAAGGCAGTCCGTAATTCAAGTGGCAAACGCAAATCAATTAATTAAATCAAGTGAACGAATGAAAAAAACGGAATGCTATACAAGAGGACATGTGATTCATACAGCCTAAAATATGATTTATCTTTTGTAGTTTTAAAAGAATTTTATCTTTTATTTTTTATAGCCGTAGGTGCCGGTTCAGAATACCACCACCCCATCTCCTCCCGTGGGTGTCGTAAAAGTCGACTAAGGGATTAGCCGGAGGATGGGCAGCAGCGTCCTTCGAGTACATTAACAACTCAACTGCGATCGCCAACCCGTCTGCCAAGCGTGGCGATTATGGCAAAACCCCCCAATGAGCCCACAACACACTCATATCGGTCGTTGTGGTGATTTTTGGGGGAGGCCTGTGTTCAGTGACTTCATTCGGCCGATGATTTATTTTTATTCATCATTTCATTCATCAGTTATTTTTATTAATATTGGCATAAAAGGCAAGCTATCAACTCAAAGGCTATCACTGCCTTTCATACAGGAGGGTCTGAGTTCGGTCCCGGCCCGCACCTCTGACTTTTCGGATTCATGTGCGGATCAGAATTTGATTATCACTTGTGTTAACGGTGATGAAACATCGTGAGGAAACCTGCACACCTGAGAGGGCTCCAAAATGTTCTCAAGTGTGTGTGCAGTCCACCAACCTGCACTCAGCCAGCGTGGTGGACTGAGGCCTAACCTTTCTCATTATGATAAACGGCCCGCACCGAGCAGTGGGACAGCAATGGGTTGATTTGGTAATATTGGCATGCTTAGATAATCAGATTTACAAAAGTCAAGCCAGGAAGTCAGGTCAAATCTGAATGTTTTATTATAAATCAAGACCTTTGATAACCTCATTGGACGACAATCGAATTAAATACTAAAATAATAGTGATACTTTTACATTCGTTGAACAAACTTGAGAATAGTTTAATTATTCATATTTCATCCTAAATATAATTTAGGAATATTGATAGACTCTGTTCATTTTAGATTTTAATGGGCATTTCCCTTTAGAAAGTTTAAATAAAAAAGGTCACTTAACTTCCAGAAGCCTCTGATATCTATCAATTATTCCCCGGACAACAATGAATGGCTTGCGTAGCCTTCATTGTGGACATTCTGACAAACTTAAATACTCGTCACGTATATACAATACGTGACTATAGGGACCACCATCATGGCCCTATAAAAGAAAAGTAATAAAATAAGTAATGGCTTCCGTAAACAATGCCCCATTTTGGATACACTTCAACAAGCACTATAGTTAGTTATATATATTTTTTCTCTGTCTCCTGCTTGCTACGAAGGGAAGTGAAACGTATATTCTTTCCTACTCCTCCATTTTCTTTTCTGATTAATTTCGTTGCGGGTTCCAAGACAGTTATTCATTTCTATGGGACACACCGACCTTCATTGGCCGGTGTTTTTTTCGGTGGTCGCCATTGCAGATCCTGGCTTACAGGAGTTGCAGTGGTGGGGAATGTGTGACGGGCTTGCCCAAAAAAAAAAGCACTATAGTTATTGGTTTGGAAGTCTTTGGGAGCATGTTTGTCATGCTCCCTGAGATGTCACTAATTGCGGTGGAGTCATTACTCGGGTCACCTCTTTCCCTCTAACATGGCGAGGGAGATTGGCTAATGGCTGATATTAGCGTCATGCTCGTGAACGGATACTGCTTGCGGCGACCTGTCAGTCTTGCGCTGACTATGATTTATTTCTTGTACTTATTTTACCTTTACTATTTTCATTTCTTTTCTCGTTGCCCCACACTAGAATTTATTCCGTGTCGTAGGTGCGTTTACAGACACAAACAATTCCACACACAATACACCTACAGATCATACACATATCTGCAGATAACATTACACTATTGCACATGTCAGCGAGTACGCCCTTTTTTTATTTTTTTATTCTTTATTTTTTCTCCAAGGATAAGCAAGCCTACCTAGCGTTACCTAAACTTAATATCTACAAACACATAAACATTTTGTTTTAAATAAAGAATTATTGGTGCAAAATCATATTTTCCACTAAAAATTTAGCAGCATCAGATGTTGGTTCTGCTAATCAATTTAAAACGTAATAACCGATTTATGTAGAGACTTACAATTATTTCCTTCTATCAACAATTGTACTAGATTTCCGATGAGCGCTTTAACAACGGCCAGAAAAATATGAGCACAAGTAATGTTGTGGTCTTATTTGATACAAGCTGGGACCCGCGGTTTCGCCCGCGTTTAATTTAAAAGAAATTTAGAGTACTTCGACATAGACACTTGACATAGAATATATATATTGGATTTTAAGGGTTTTATATTTATGCGCGGAACCCTAAATATTTTTCTAAAATAAAAAGTTGCGTAAGTTATTCCTTATAACATCGGCTATCTGATAGTGAAAGTTCCGTCAAAATCGGTCAAGCCGTTTCGGAGATTACCTGGAACAAACAAACAGACAGACAGGCAAAAAAAAAAAAATGTTATTTTGTTTCATGTACCGTATAAACTTTCATATGCATTTAGTAAAAAGCTGTTATTGTAACATTACAAACAAACACTTCAATTTTATTTATTTGTATAGATTAGTATAGTCCAATCATCGCCAACACTAACAGGTTCAGAACGCCACAGTATGGGTTCAAAAGTTGTGAAAATAACTACCGTAACATCAAGATTTCTAAAAGAATGTCGTTTAGTCGATAAGTTTATGTAAACAGCACAGATATTATAACACACTAGTAGTAAAAAGTTAATGTTTACGTAATAAAAAAAACCTGAAATTTAAATAAATTTACAACTATTACGTTTGTATCACTAATGTTTGGGACAACGCGCCAACTATTGTGTCACACTTTGACTGAAGTGATAATACTATGAACTGCGTCTAGTTTCAAAATAGAGTCGGCACCAAATGTAAACACATTTTTTTCAACCTTTTTGTTTACGTCATATATTTTATTTTTCAATAAATATTTTTGTACTTATTTAAAAAACGCTTTTCAAACGCAGTTTTTATTGTTTTAAGTTCACTCCGACATGTGACTGTGTGACTCCGAATGACAGAAGGAAGAAATTAATATATTGCAAACGTTATGTTATCACGCAAACATAAAGTTTATATTTTAATAGTGATAAGGTTTATCTAAAATTGTTAATACTTTTTCTGTATTTAGTAGAAAGAAATATCTATCTATCTATGCAATCGCAGCCACTTGAGCGATGTGTTTTTGTTTCTGATCCGTAATCTACTAGTATTGTTGATCGAACATTATTTCACAATGTGTAGACAATTGCATGACGTTCATGAGTATTTATTTTTTAATGTATAAGGATGTGTCCTACTGGTATATAGTAATGATATACCAACCCATTACAAGTAATGCTGTTGTTATTCTTGGATTTAATATCTATACAAATAAATAAAATTGAAGTGTCTGTTTGTAATGTCAAAATAACAGCTTTTTTACTAAATGCATACGAAAGTATATACTGTACCTACAACAAAAATACTTTCTTTTTGTCTGTCTGTTTGTTCCCGCTAATCACCGAAACGGCTGGACCGATTTCTACGGGACTTTTATTGGAAGATAGCTGATGTTATAAGGAATAACTTAGGCTACTTTTCTTTGAGAAAAATAATTAAGGTTCCGCGAAAAAAAATTAAAACCCATGAAATCCAATATATATTCTTTATGTCAAGTGTCTATGCCGAAATAAAAATTATTTATAAATAATCTTTTTTTTTATTTTAAATTAAAGTGCGGGTGAAACCGCGACTCCCAGCTAGTAAAGTATAAATCTACACAGTATTGAAAAATAACATGACAAACAGTGACGTGTTGCTGGAGAGTTTGTTAAGCCGTTACTTCTTCGCAGCTTAAACACTAGGAAGCGTTGAAGGGTGGGCGATTTTGGGGCGATCCCACGTTATGTTGACGTTCAAACAGTTCAATTTGCAATCTATTTTTACCCGACTACGGCGAAGCAAAACCCTCCTGGTTATGATTTTGACTGGTATTTATGTATGTATGTGGGTACATATACATGTATGTATGTTCATCCGTTCCCTCAGATCACCTAAACTACTCGCTATTTGACAAATGAGCGGTCGTTCGAAGCGTCCTACTACTCCGCAGGCTGAACTGAAATTGCTATCAAAAAAGGATAAAATATTGTTTGGTATCCAAAGAAAAATCTTAATGAATATGTTCCAAAAACACATATATTACTTACTAGCTGGGACCCGCGGTTTCACCCGCGTTT
Organism: Diloba caeruleocephala; assembly: GCA_947459985.1. Classification (NCBI taxonomy): domain Eukaryota; kingdom Metazoa; phylum Arthropoda; class Insecta; order Lepidoptera; family Noctuidae; genus Diloba; species Diloba caeruleocephala. The sequence continues at coordinate 24,515,308 of OX381615.1, forward strand.
AATTTAAAAGACGTTTAGAGTACTTCGACATAGACATACTTGACATAGAATATATATATTGGACTTCAAGGGTTTTACATTTTTGCCCGGAATGTTAGGGCATTAGTCCCGTCAAAATCGGTCCAGCCCTTTCGGAGATTACCCGGACAAACAGACCGACAGACAGACAAAAAATTTAAAAATTGATTTTTGTTATAGGTACCGTATTATACTTTCATGTGCATTTAGTTAAAAGTTGTTATTTTGACATAACAAACAGACACTTCAATTTTATTTATATGTATTGATAATTGTACATACATTAACCCATTTTCTTTTTAATTTTTAAGTCTAATCAATTTGGCTAAAACGCTTTTGCCAACAATGATCTCTAACCCTAAAATAATAATATGCTTTGCCTTGCGACGACGAGAAATGTATTTATTCGTTTAATTTTCTACAAACTCGTGTTGTACTTTTCCATAGGCGGGTTTTAGTTTTTTAAACTTTTCTTACGAATAAACGATATATTTCATTTAATTATAAACGATATATTTCATTTCATTCAAGCGCACTGAGACTCTAGAAATTTTTGAGGCAATAATCATTTAGTTTGTACAGGCAATGAATTAGTATTTACCTATTGTTTACATATAGCGAATTTGCTTGCTTACTATACGATGAGCTCACACATTCAACCTATTCAATATTCATATAACATAAATCATCGCTCTTTCAAAACCAACCTTCCATAACAATAATTAATATAAACAGAGAACGCGCATAATTTGGTCAACAATTTGAAATTCAAAACATAGGTATCAACACTTTCTCCAATATAATTATTGTCTCATTTCGTTTCGGTACACATTAGCATGGTTACAATGCGTGACGCTTCCTTACTTGGCCGAATGCTAGATTCCTTTGCAAACTAATATGGTAGTCTGTGGTTCCAGTGACGTTTATTCTATGTTAATTTTTCGCCTTTGTTTTGACGAATGTATTCTGTTTTATATAGCTACATAATTTAGGCTTTCCGACATGGTGCGACATATGCTCAAAGGGCATGTTGAGTGTATGAAATTTGTCGTTGTTTCGCACTAACCTAGACACTCTAGGAAATGATAGGAGTCTCAAACGCGTATTGTAGTTTTGATGATGCACTGGTTCATAGATCTACTACTAACGATCCGAGATTGTTTAGACACCATTCCAGACAGGCGCAGTAACGATCGCAGATAGATAGATAGTCGATGTGCTATCATTATATGGCACCGTATGTTTGGAGTTGTGATTATTTTGGAACGAACAGATCTATTTTACAAGAGACTATTGTATTAAATTGTTAAAACGAACCGGACACAGCACACAGAGCGGAGGAAAAATATTCCTGTGACTAAACTATTGAATTAATTTAACAGATTTTTGTTAGTCGTCGTAGTTGTTAGTTATAAACTTATAACATATTGGAGAATACGTGGGTTCATTCATTGTCGCATCGTCGTCGCCGCATATATAGGGTCTTACTTTAATAATGTGAAATATTTTAGGAGGTAAATCTATAGGTTGCAATCAAACATATTTTATTTCCAATTTCTGTGGTAGCAATGGTAAATTTTAGCAAAATAATTAACATAACATCAACGTTGTTTTTATAAAATAATACAGAGTAAAATAATCTTTCGCAATCGAGTATTTAAATATTAGTTTATTTATTATCATTAAAACCGACACTTGATATTTTAAATCAATTCTACATCGTTCATAGAGCCTAGCCTTAAAATATTTTCCAATATTAAAATTATACGTCATATTCAACGCATATATCTTCAATGCAACGCCATAATAGGAAGACAATGCAGATTATTTCCAATAAGAAGCCGATATCGATACCTACATGCCGATAGATACCTGCTACAAACCGCAGTATTGCGCATTTTCTCACGAATCTTAGACAGCTGTGCCTCATTATGTTATCTAGTACTTTCATTTTTTACCATTGTTATTCTGACGCTCGCGAAACCTAAAGCGAACGCAGCGTGGTATGTTATAATGGAATGCCCTGAGGGCCAATTCTTGTAATTTAAAAATGTTCAAAATATAGTTCCGATCTAGTCTCAGTGTCATAAATGTCACAAATGCTATTCTCCTAAACTAACAAACAACGTCAAACGTGAACTTACACTGTGATGAGATCGAAAATGGATCGAAGTCAAAACGGTATTCTGCTAACATTTCGAACTGTCACATGTACTAAATTGTCATTAAATAAACGTCAAAATTGAGATTGAAATGAGACTAGATCGAGATTATACCGAAATTCGACTGAACTTTAAGAGTAGCAGAATACCATTTTCCTGTCAATTCATAATTTAATCTCAGTTCGGTTAAGTTTCAGTCATAGTGTCAATTAATTACGAGAATTGGCCCTCTGGAATAATGAATAACAAGGATAGATACCCCATCTTGTCCCGTGGGTGTCGTAAAAAGCGACTATGGGATTGCTGCAGCAGCGTCCTTCTAGTACATTTATAACACAACTGCGATTGCCAATCCGTCTACCAAGCGTGGCGATTACGGCAGAACCTCCCAACGAACACACAACACACCCACACCGGTCGCTGTAGCAATTTTTGGGGTAGGCTTCTGTTCACCAGTGGACGTTTTCGGCTGAGATGATGATGATGAAGCATAGATATCCTAATAATAAACCAGGCAGTGTGCACGCAGTGAACTAAAAAGCACTAATTCTCTGTAATTAAAATGCAAACTTGGTCTCGACGAAACGCGTACATTGGGGTTAAGACAATTAGGTAAATTTAAAATAGATAATTACCTACAACATTATTTTTAGTACCTGTGTAGAAAAGCCGCGATACACCAAAAAGGGCAATTGTAAGCTTGTTATATTGCTCCGTTATCCGCGCATAATATGGCCGATATACCGTACGGGATCGGATGCATGGAGGTAGCGCGATTAGAAATAACATGCCTAATCTATGCGACACGATGCGATGTCGTCGGTGCGCTCAGCTGACTTGCGTATTAATGTGTTGAACTAGAAATATTTTTAGGACAAAATAAAACATGGTTTTAAAACTATTGCAATAGATTTTATTACTGATTCTGAGCAAGCTGTATTCAGGTTTAGTATATACTAAAAATAATGTGAGATATACATGATAGAGATGATAAGTAGTTAGATAATACGGTAGCACCTCATTGATGTTCTCATCCATTTACATTTGTACCTGTAAGAACGCCAAGGCCACTTCTAAAGTACATTATGAAGGTCTTGTCGCCTTGTTAGTGAAACTAATGTCTCCTAGTTTAGGTTTAATGGATCTCATAAAAAATATACTATAGGTATCAATGATTCATGATCATCGTGATAACAGTCTGACAGAAATATAAAGATGTTCAAGAAGATTCCTTATCTAACATGTGGGTTCCGGATACGAAGCAGACCGTAAGGAGAAGATAGAGAACATAAAAATTATTATTGATGAATTGCTGGTCGTATTCCTTAAAACGATTGGTTCCTTCAGTGATCCCTTTTTGGGTGGAAGGTGGAGAGGGGTGCTGGACTCGTAAGTGGCTAAAAAAGGTTCTATATTCCTTACGCTGGAGGTGCGAGAGGAGGCGCGGGCGCACATTCACCGCACCAAGACCTAGCTAGCCCATAGAAGAACAATTTAAAAATTATACTGGGTAAGTGGGTAGTCGTCCCGGTAGTAAACTTTTCTAAGTAGATATAAAAATAACGATGTATTCTAAAATACTAATGTCTTAGGTTTTCTCGGTTATTACATTATAATAAAATACTTTTATATATATTACATCGCGTATATCGAACACTTTACATCTTACACTTACGGTTCGTGGTCGCTGGATGATGTACTCCGTTTAAAAGTGTTTTATTATTCTAAACCTACGTTAAACATAGAGTTTTTCTTTTATTCACGCTTTTCCGAGTTCACCTCCATCATTAATTATGCGGGTCGACGTGCTATTAATGCAATATGCATCCCATCGTAAATCCAATCTGCGCGTATTGAACGTGTATTGCACCTAGACATAGACAAACTTGGCACTTGTAAGAACTCTAATTATATATCGCACGATATTATACCTTATTGTTCAAGAAATAGGGAGTTTTGAAGAAATCCGAAGCCATCGAGCTAATATTGCGATTGCGACAGTCCTAGGCAAGTCAACGTTTCTTACTTATAAACATTATGCTTGTTGCGTGGTTTAGTTGCCCACAAAGTGTTAGAAGGGAAAGGTTTGCGTAGAAATCGCAATTTTCTTTATATTTTCGTCATAAAACAAGCAATTAATGTCAAACTTAAAGAAACAACAAAAACAGTACCGAGAAAATTAAATTCTGCCCTGCGTGTGAAAAATGTGTTATTGGCGCCAAAATATTTTAAATAAAGCACAGTGGCCGCGACTTTCGTTTGTAAAAAAAAATAAAAGTAATCACTTTTACCACAGATAAAAAATAAATAATCCTACAATCGTAAATTGATTTTGTTGACAGTTGAGTTGTTGTGTTGTGACAGAGGGTCAAAGGCGACACTATGCCCCAGATTTTCTTCAAAAAAGTAATGGTGGTGAGGGACCGAGCCGGCTTCGAGGTAAGCTACTTTCACTTTCCGCGCCGGTCCGCGGCGTAAGCCCCTTGCCGGCTACCGTGTAACACAAAAATATTTATATTTTAATTACAGATTCTACCTCATGTTAATTGTCTATGGCTCATAGTATAAATAGCAATAGCAAATAAATGTATATGGCTCCTTTTTTTGTAAGAAAAGTATTTTATTTATCAGCATGTTCAATCGTTTTGTCTTTGCTTTTCAGCCGGTGAGTTATTTTAGAATAATTTCTTAGTCCAAATACAGATAACAAAATATTACATATTTGGTAATTAGGTTGCTACTTGCGAATCCTTAAAAAACATAATATCATAAACGACCCGTACCGCATTTAATATCTACAAAGGTTTATCCAATATTGCAACTTTGATAAGATTATTAAGCACCTACTGTAATTTAATTAACTATCGGAATCTGATTACACAAAATAAAATTTTAATTAAACCGTATGACTCGTTGCACATGCACAAAATAAACTTGTATTCATAGATTCATACCATGAGAACATTTTACAATATTGTTTGAGGGATGACAAAAACTAATAATACTTCTAGCCGAAGTTGATCACGTAATCACACACACTACATACCTAATAATATACAGGGTGTCCAGTAAATAGCACGACATACTGCAGGGGGTGAGAGCTTGGGTCAATACCTACCAAAAAAACACAATATATGTTCAGCAAAATCTTACGGATTTACAGAAGTACAAAATTTTCGATAAGAAAATTGTATTGTGAAAATTTAAATAAAAATTGTATTTCTTGAAAACATTTTAGTTTTTATTAGAATAAGGACATATTAATGAGTAAAGTATACACATATTTTGAGTGAATACTTATATATATATATATATATATAAATACTTTTAACGGATTATAAATATATTATTGTACTTTCTGACGTTTCGAACATTTTGCAGGGTTCGTGGTCGCAGGATGACCAAGGTTACAAGCGTCATTAACTCATTACAGATTTAAAAAGTTATTTAATTATTTCATCTATCGTACAAAACTAGTAATCACATACAGTGAGATGTTTTTAGTGTGGTGTGTGGTATGGGACTTTATTATTTTAATTACAGGTTAACCGGATTTCAAACACCTGCCAACCATCTTCTTTATTAAAATTAGGATGTTTTTAATTTCAATAGCCTCACGAAACATTCTTGGTACATAATGGTTTTCATTCGCGAGGACTAGAGGATGATCAAATCGAGAAAAATGGTTGGGTTTGCCTAAGGCATGTTCACACACTGCAAACTTTGTGGGGCGTCTATGCTTGACGTCAGCAATGTGTTCTTTAATTCTAGTGGCTATACTAGATTGATTATTATTATTTTCGGCCGTTAGTCGCCTTTTACGACATCCACGGAAGATGTGGTGCTATATTCTAAATCGGGACACCACACTGGGGGCTTATTATGTTCAGCTATTCGTATCCACCGATTAGTAAAATCAGTATTCGTAACAATAGTATTCTTTGCATTACAAATCTATCTGTAAGTTAGTAGTAATGATAGTACACATCATCAAGGATGTTGTAATCTGCTGAGGGCCATTTCTCGTAATTTAAAAATGTTCAAAATATAGTTCCGATCTAGTCTCAGTGTCATAAATGTCACAAATGGTATTCTCCTAAACTAACAAACAACGTCAAACGTGAACTTACACTGTGATGAGATCGAAAATGAATCGAAAGTTGATCGAAGTCAAAACGGTATTCTGCTAACATTTCGAACTGTCACATGTACTAAATTGTCATTAAATAAACGTCAAAATTGAGATTGAAATGAGACTAGATCGAGATTATACTGAAATCCGACTGAACTTTAAGAGTAGCAGAATACAATTTTTTCGGTAAATTCATAATTTAATCTCAGTTCGTTTAAGTTTCAGTCATCATAGTGTAAATTAATTACGAGAATTGCCCCTCTGGTTATTGTCTAGTACCCTTCACAGAATGACAATATAACGTAGGTTACAGATAATCATCAGACCATAGCGTTATTCATATAAAACAACGAAAATTTTAGACTGTTCATTTAGCCTTTACCGATGATATTATACCATAGATACGTTACATCCATATTTAATGGCGAGCAAAATACAGTCTCGCTTGCACAAGTATGTCATGAGGAAGAAGATACAAAAATAACAAGAGTAAAAGAGATAGCTATCTAGGCGAACCGATTGCGAGGTGCTACAATTGGGGGAGTTTTGGTTCTTACTTTTGGCACGCATGTAACATATCTACTTCTTTTTAATATATAATATCATTGGCCTTTACACTATTTTCTTTTAGCTAACTCGTTAGTATTAACTACTACGCAATATACAATACTAAGTTACTTCTAAGTGGTTCATTAATATTCTTAGCACAGTAATACTTAATTATTTGATGTGAATACAACACAGAACAAAGTGAAGACGCAATTGAACCCACATCTGTGTTGCAATCGCCGTCAAGTTGGATCCTTGTCAGTAAACGGCGACGGTGAGGCATCCATAAACTGACAAACAATACGTGCATATATTGAAGGCCTCCCAGTGATTGTCAACATTTTATATCATCTCATCTTTATGTTTGTAGAACTTACAAAAAGTTTTAAACAATCAATCTGAGACTCGTTTTCATAGTCGACAATACGCGACTCACGGCCGAATACTGAAACGCCAGTTAATATTAAATCATGCTTTGACCATTCGAGAAACCTGTTTCCGGTACAAAACCAGGCGACTCAAATAGTCAAATCGGGAATTGATATAACTGGCGTTTCAGTATTAAGCCGAGAATCATAAAAAACAAGTTTGTTGTATGTTACAATATCGTTTTGGTTTTCTTTCACTTCTACTGTATCGTGTGCACAGTTTACAGACATAAATCTCACATGCACAAACACCCAGACCCGGAACAACTACCAACTAACGACCTACATCATAGTTTTTTTTATACGTTGGCACACTAGTATTTCTCCTGTGTCGTCGTGCGTTTACAGGCAATAGACCCAGACCCGTACAACAACATTCCGTGTGGGAATCGAATCCGCGACCCGCAGCGCAGAATGCTAAGCGATTAGCCACTGCGCTAAATGAGCGGCACACCTGACGATGTGACTTTTGCCACCGGAACAAAAAAGTTTCTGTTCATGTGACGTCACGTATTCAAAGCGGAGTGCACTCACAATGATGTCACTAACAATTTTCTTCATAAATCCAAGTATCGTTTGTCAATATTGTCTTGTAGAGCCGCTTGTGATCTGCGAACTTATGAGACATAATAGTTCATAGTGGGACAGTAATGGGCTGATTCATTACTGTCCGACTACTGGGCTCGGGCCTTTCCTCGCGATGAGAAAGGTTAGGGCCTTAGTCCACCACGCTGGCATAGTGCGGGTTGGCGGTTGTGGTCTACACACACCATTGAGAACTTTTTGGAGTCCTCTCAGGTGTGCAGGTTTCCTCACGATGTTCTTCTTCACCTTTAACGCAAGTGATAATCAAATTCTGATCTACACATGAATCCGAAAAGCGTGAGGCGCCGTGATCGAAATTTATGAGATATAAAAGATAAAATCGGAAAAAGGAATACTGGTTCTACCCCCTTTGGAGCGGCCGGGTGATAAGTGGAATGTTTTAAAAACTTGCTATATTACTATGTATTGCCTTACATCATAAGACCTACAATAATAAACAAAAATACATGAGATAGTCTGTTAAACTTAAGACCTAATGGGTCCCAGTAAATGGAAAACACCAACGCGGCAGACTCAGACTTTGACGGTGGGATGAGCTGGGACTTCTTCAAAGAGTGCATGCCTTCGCAACAATACTCAGGAGAAGGGGAAGAAGGGCAGGGAGACTTCTGGCGCTTAATAATAGTAATAACGTAGGGCAGTTTGTGGCGAGACGAATGTGAGTGGCTACACCTCGCACCCGAATGCTCTAGATAGTCGATCAGGGCTTCGTCTCCAGTTTACCTTTATTGGTCGGCTGGAGTGGAACCCCATGAATGCCCACAGGACTTAGGACACAGGACAGAAGGGCTGCCAGAGCTATATGCTCGGGGGTGGAAGTGTCTAATGACGTAATAACGCAAAAACCTGCTCCGAGTCTTCGAGACGCGCGATGGTGAAACGGGTGCCGCACCTTACATAACCCGAGCTGCTCACGCCAGTGTTGCTCCCTGTCGCCTGTAGAGTAGCGAGTCACTGACTGCCACAGAATTTCATTTAAAGGTGGGAAGGCCCGTTTTTGGAAGTATTCAATCCATTTAGAACCCATTGCAATAGACCTTATAATTGTAGTTCCATTTCATATAATAGTTTTATATCACCGAGGACAATCCTAGACTGAATTTTATAGTACAGCCATGGAGAGTCCCCAGTTAGTATCACATTACATTTTAGATTAAAATTCTCTAAAGGGCCTCTGCGTGTTGGACCCACGTCCCCACGTAAGCCTATTAAAATACCGAATTCCCTCTTACAGGGGATATAAACCCGTGAATAGAGAAACACACAAAACAATAATGTATAGACCACCGGTAGCTTCAGGACCTTGTTTCCGATGCCGTTAGGCTACTATTTTTTATATTTTTAAATGTATACTTTTCAGTGTATATTTAAAAATAAAATTGATACGTATTTAATTTTCAACAAAGGAAATAATAGTAATAATAAGATGCGCAAATGGGGACTGGAAAAGCTGTAAAGCGGGAGCTGAGACTTTCTGCGACTTATCGATGCACGGCCATTGAAAACTGGCGGCGCGCGGCACGGTGACAATTTTGTTACGGGTTTGCGGACAAAAGTGTCACCTTGGTTGTCATGTCGTAACGAAGCATACCCATGAACTTGAGTGAATATTTTTTTACGGTAATAAGAGACGCGCGTCCGCGCCAGATCGTCTCAAGTTGTCGGGAGTCAACATAAGTGAAACCACACCATAAAAGGCAGAGGATTGAAGTTTAGCTCATATTTTGCAATCGAAGCGGTTTATGTCAGTGATGAGGCGTAGGTTAACAATCAATAAATAACAATGCAACTAATTGAAGGCCTTCCAAAACATGGCTCTCAACATTCGGTTGCACCTGTAGAAAAAACTACAAATAACTTTATTCTGTGTTTTATGAAGCTAGTCAGTAATTAATACGAACGTCAATAGGTGGCTTTCACAATGGCTTAAATATAAAACATTACATTTAAAACGTCTAAAATTTAATTCAATGTGTATGTACTTGTGTGCTAAAAGCATTCTCTAGTTATATTTAACGTTAGCGCATAAATACCTGTTTTCTGGAATCATATTTTGCAATCAGTGCCCAGTTAGGATTTATGTAATTGAGAGCGAAGCATCCTTAAACAGCTATTCATTGTGTGTGTATACGGCTACACATCAAGCTATACATATCTAGTTTATGCTGATCTCATCATAAGGACAGCTTATACAATGCGAGATCAGCTTATACTGGAAATATATAGCTTGATATGTCGCTGTGCGTGGCACTTCCTATCGGCCATTTATAGTCCACTACTGAACAAAGGCCTCCCCCATAGATTTTCACAACTGTGTCATCATGTTGGGGGGTATTTGCCAATACTCACCATGCTTGGCAGGTGGGTTGGTGAGCGCAGTATCGCTACCGTTTCACTGAAGGGACGCTGCTGCCCATCCCTCTGGTTCAGATTACCTTAGTCGCCTTTTACGACATCCGCAGGAGGAGATGGAGTGGTGCTATATTCTTAATCCGGACACCACACGGATGTGGCACTTAATATCTTTGATTCTCAACATTTGATGCTTGCAAGGTATTCCGCTTTGCTAGCAATCAAAATCCAGAGAAAGCAGACTACGTAAATTCCGTAATGCCAATTATGCGGATTACAATTTCACGTTTATTGAAATTATAATTAAAATATTTTATGCGTTATCTTATCACTAATCATTGAGATGCCAAGGCCATGTATGTGCAGAAAAATATTACAAAAGTACTGTACATATTGTACTTCTAGTAGTTTCTTGTAATTTTTTAAATACTACGGTTATATGGCGATAAAGAAATTCACAAATAGTTTGTTTGTACGTTGAGCTACCTACATTAGGACGTTATTGAGTTTGAGGTCTCATAATTGCCGACGCGAAATCGGAGTCTGATGTCATAAGGGTCGGAGGTCAAATCATCATCATCATATCATCAATTAATTACTTGTTACACATAACTAACTTATGATAAACTGTTTGGATGGAAGTATTTTTTTTTTTTTTTTTTATGGGGCTTCTCGCATACATTTCTGGGAAATGTGGTTGCTTAACCGGTCATTTGCTGGCGAAGCCAAAAGAGGCCTCCAGCCAGGCTTAAATTAAATATTAAAAACTAAGCAACTTTCGCTAAGGGCGCCCCCTGCGGGACACGGACCTCGGCTTAGGGCGTTGCTGGGGATATCAAGCTATTGTTTTGGGGACAGCTGGATCGGTATTATTTAAATTGTATTAGGGGACATTTAAAGCTACAGGCTCGGCACGGGCCGGCGCGAGCAAGAGACGGGAGGGAGAAGTGCTAACTTGAACGGGAAGGTAACGCGGCGATAGGCCTCCGCGGCGTCGGTGAGGATGGAAGTATCTCACACGGTATGCATTTATAACATGGATACTCCACACACTTATTCTCACACACACATACATACACTTATGATTTACGTATTTTGTTATTAGTGTTTGTTCTTTGTTACTTCCTGTAACTGTTGCATAAAAAGTAAGGAAAGTAAATTGTAGATCCGTAATTGGCTGTAAGATTAATATTTATGAAAATTTGTAATATTTAAGGACTGCGGATTTTGTGATCAATAAAAAAAAGAAACAGCCAAAAGACGTTCAATGCTGAACAAATCAATTCCTTCCCTGTTGATTTCCACAACATCCAGTTACATACCGCACGCTTCCAGCGGCTTCTAGTGACCTTCACCAAGTCGTCTGTCCATCTCGTTGGAGGCTGTCCCACGCTGCGTTTTCCGATGCGCGCTCCTAAGTCGAGAACTCTTTTGCCCAAACTGCCATCAGTCCTACGTGCAATGTGCTCCGCCAATTGCCACTTCAGCTTACCAATCCTTTCAGCTAAATCGGAAACTTTAGTTCTTCTTCGGATCTCCTCATTTCTGATTCGATCTCGAAGGGAAATACCAAGCATAGCTCGAACATAAGCATAGCACAAAGTCAAATAGCAAACAAGCAAACATTAATGAATTTGAAATTAAGAAAAAGGGTGTAACATTAGGTAATGAACAAAACAAAACTGACAAAGTTTATTTTTGTAATAACTAATGGATAAATACATTAAAAAGGTAATTAAATTGCGCGCGCTACGTTAAAATTTTCCTATCTCTTCTTTTACTCGTTTTTGTTTTTCTTTTTTTTTAACGTTGCCCCACACTAGGGTTGCTCCTGTGTCGTGGGTGCGTTTACAGACATAAATTCCATATACAATATACGCCCAGACCCGGAACAACTACCTGCAGATCATACAAATATTTGTTCCGTGTGGGAATCGAACCCACGACCCGCGGGCTGATTACGTAAGGCGCAGACGCTTTGCAACAGGCGTAAATCGCTCAGACGCCGTTCTTAGACGTCATTTCGGTATTACGTATTTTCAGATAGCGATTAAGCAGGCAAAGATCGCTGACGCACGCTCTGTTGGACGATCAATGAACAAAAATAGTATCCTCGGCTTTCAATTTCAGGCTGATCTTCCACAGGGAATCCTTAGATGCGCGATAGCTGCTGTCGCGTCTGCTGTCGCTGTTTTTAGCTAATACGGGTGCCGGAGCGCAGCAGCAGACTGTATCAGCCACTGCACCAACCGCGCCGTCAACCAACCGTCAACCGTCTTTAGCTTTAAACGGTGCTTTATATTGTAAACAAACAAAACACAGTCGCAATCACATGACACTTAGTTAACTATACGTGGTACGCATGGCTACATAACAAGCTATACATTTCCAGTATAGGCTGATCTCGCATTGAATAGGCTTTCCGTACGATGAGATATCAGCGTAAACTGGATATATATATATAGCTTGTTATGTAGCCGTGGTTACGTACCGCTAAGCCTCCGTTTTTATTCATTATTAAGGTTATATTTGAACTGGAGGTTCCGACGTATCTGATTCGAAGTCGAAGTTCCGCAACACCCGTAATCTAACCAAATTTTTCGATATTGATGATCAGTGTCGAAGAGGCGACTCTCTCATCTAAGATGCATATATAATTTGTAGATGAGATCTATATTAATATCCTCATCTAAAGAACAAAATTTTCTAATTGTAAATAAAGCATCAACTAGCTTTACTAACTACTAATTACTTTATAAACTTGATATAACATTACCACATAATTGCTATTAATTATATTTTCCGAATCAGTAAATCATAATCTCTCACGTCTCTTAAATTAAAAAAATCGTACTTAAATATTGAGTAACACTGTCTTTGCCTCTACTAATGTCAGTAATTTCACTTCATCCTCGCCAAAGCGACAATCGATTGTATCGATTTTATTCGATATCGAAGCAATTACCTGTACATTCAGTACCAGTTGGTATCAGTGCGATGATAACGCTCCATTTGTTTAGTAGCGACATACTATAGCGACGTATTTGCCGTGTGGTGCCGGCGCAGAATACCACCACCCCCACTCCTCCCGTGGGTGTCGTAAAAGTCGACTAAGGAATTAGCCGGAGGATGGGCAGCAGCGTTCTTCTAGTACATTAACAACTCAACTGCGATCACCAACCCGCCTGCCAAGCGTGGCGATTATGGCAAAACCCTCCAATGAGCACACAACACACGCATATCGGTCACTGTGGTGATCTTTGGGGGAGGCCTGTGTCCAGCAGTGGACTTCATTCGGCCGAAATGATATTATAACGTTATATGACTGTACGTTTGCCGAAGTGGCTAACCGCGCTAAAGCGGTTGTGGTTTGATCTCCGTATGTATAAAATGTTTACAGAACGAATTCTAGTTCCGGGCACTGTTTTAATATGGTAAGTTACCAAACGTCACGTCATGGATTTATATAATAATAAAAAAGAATACGCATTGTTAAATTGTGATAGGTTAAATATGTATGCAATTTATGGATACATAATTAACGGTTGTCCAAACAACCTGCGGTGATAGGCCATTCTAGATGTCTGTGGTCACGTAACATTAAAACAGAAAGAACTTTATTTACGTTATTTTAAGCTTAGACTTTGAACTGTCTTCCAGCAGGAAGAGTTTCAGTACTTCATGTCATCAAACATTACTTATATTAGGAAACACGCCTTCCGTGTCATCTATACTCGTACAAATAAATAAAATTGAAGTGTCTGTTTGTAATGTCAAAATAACAGCTTTTTACTAAATGCATATGAAAGTATATCCGGTACATATAACAAAAAACATTTTTTTATTTTTGTCTGTCTGTCTGTTTGTTCCGGATAATCTCCGAAACGGCTGGACCGATTTTGACGGGACTTTCACTGGCAGATAGCTGATGTTATTAGGAATAACTTAGGCTACTTTGCTTTTAGAAAAATAATTAGGGTTCCACGCAAAAGAAAAACCCTTGAAATCCAAGATATATATTATATGTCAAGTGTATATGTCGAAGTACTCTAAATTTCTTTTAAATTAAACGCGGGTGAAACCGCGAGTCCCAGCTAGTATTCAATATAAATCTTGAAATGCATTGTACTTGTTAAATCTTGTCGTTGTCTACTGCTTTCATCGACACTTAGGCCCACAGAGGCACTCTAAGCTAGAGGGATGAGCAACAGCGTCCCTTCTGTGGAACAGTAGTCATACTGCGCTCACCAATTCGCCTACCAAGCGTGGTCAGTATTGGCAAGTTCACCCCCAAAATGACGACACTAAACCATTAACTGTTACAAAGCCAGACATAATTAAAAATCTATTGTGTCTCGCGGCTGCCGGCAATAAACAGGTAAGAGGCTAATGTAGAAATCCATGGGGGAGGCTTTTATTCAGCAGTTAACGTCTTTTGACTGATATGGTGTAGGCCCACAGAACAGAAAACTAAACGTTTTCACTCAAAGGACGTCCACTGCTGAACAGCGTCTTTTTGGGGAGAATTCGCTAGTACTCGCCATGCTTAGCTGGCGGGTTGGTGAGCCCAGTATGGCTGCTGTTACACAGAAGGGACGCTGCTGCCCATCCCTCTGGTTCAGTGTCCCTAACGGCCAAAATTATTAATAGATCTAAGCCAGAATTATTGGATTTGGGATTGAGGAATTGTCTGTTTTTGTGTGAATTGTGATCTTAACAAAAAAACATCAAGATTAAAATCATGAATCTAAAGATTTTGTATTAGTGTCTTAATCCGGACACCACACTGACGAGGTCGAGATTACAACAATTGAATATAAATGTTATAACAAAAACACTTTTACGCGGATTTTATCGCGTATTTTTAGGATTTTTGTTATTCCTGAAAAAAACTTTAAAACTGTTTTATTATAATGTGTACTAATAGCGAAAGCCTAAGACATTACTGAGCGAATATAAATGTCTAACGCAATCTAGTCTTGAGTTCTAACTTGATATTGAGTCTCGTTCTGTCTTTGGAGGTTTAGGAGTTTTCGTCGAGGAATATTTTGTTGACGTAGGCAATTGCGAAATATTTGGAATTTGATTTTCGAACGGCATACATAACACAAACATTAATTGTCATGATAAACACGTACAAAAACAAAAAAATGTAATGAAGGACGTTCCCGTCACAATAATTATGAAAATTCTTACCAACTCGCATTTTAACATGGTGTTCTCATAGTAGGGGTTCACAGACGACGGTAGACGATAGTCACGTCCCATTAGCTCGTGAATCAGAGCGCATCGGCCCCGTTGCGTAACTCGCCTTGAGTGACCGCTGATGGGTGCTGCGCTCCTGATCATTGGGTTTTAGTTATGGTCACGTTTGAATGAGCTCGTAAGAAGGTAAAACTTTAAATTATTTTAATAAATGTGCCGTGTACTTGAAGCTAAGGATCAGGGTGACTCATGATCATGAAGCAATCCTGTGAACTGACATGCACCCGGCAACATGGTCAGCTAAAATAGCGACAGCAGCTATCGTGTAACCAAAGGATCTACTGGTGGCAAATCGCCTGGAATTGAAAGGCGAAGGTGCAATTTTAAATCATTGATCGTCCAATAGAGTGCGCGTCGGAGATCTTCGCTTGTTAAATCGCTATCGGCAAATACGTAATAGGATACAAGTTTTTATTCTCTTTTTCAGTGGTCTTAATATTTTTATATATATTTTATGTAGGGTTTTTGAAGATGGTATTCTTTTTAAAATTGTATTTGGTATTTTTAGTGTAAATTAATGTAAGAACTTTTTCCAATTTGGTATCAGTATTTAACACTAAAAATAAGAATGACTCAAATCGGTTCTATGATCTGAGAGGAATCGAAACTATTAAGACATCATCTAGATAAGCGCAGTCCAATTAACCTGTTTATTGAATCTGCTTAAAAACTACTCAATCAAACGTAATAAAATTTCTATGGGACAAACCCCAAAGCATTCTGCACCAGTTTGAAAAATAATTGCTCAAATTGGTCAACAAATTTCGGAGTAATCGGCGTATGTACACCAGAGGTACCTCCTCCTTTTTGAAGTCGGTAAAAATGACGTTTGACAGCGGCGTCTGCGCGATTTACGCCCGTCGCAAACCGTCTGCGACATACGTAATAAGCCCGCGGAATGCAGAGGATAAAATAATATAAGTTATTGTAGATAGCCAGAAAAGAAAGCGCTAAGTATCGAGGTTTAGTTACACAACTTAATCATTTCCTACCACAGGCTGTGACTTTTGGAATCTTAAACCACGGAAGATAGTTATATAAGCAAGACTGACTTCGATCTGAAAGCGTCAAATAAGTTTCTATAAGAGGCGTCAAATCAAAGCCTAAAGGTCCGGGAGATTTCGCTCACCGATCTGATCTGCCTCGTAAGGCATCCTGTCCGACCTGTTTTATAGAAAGTCATACCTACGTTATGTTACCACCGCTCCCGCCTAACCCACCCACCTACTTCATGACGCGCGCTTTATGACCAAACCATTCGTTTGCTACGATTGAAAGACAATTGGACTTGGTTATGCAAACCTAAGCCATCCCAACTTCGGTCAAATTATGTTTAGTACATGCGAGATGACTGAAAAAATGTTAGTAGTACTAATATAATAATATAAAGTGGAAAATTTACAGACAGTAAACGTATTTCTATAACTCAGGTTTTTTTAATCGTTCTGCCTACACCGTCTCTATTAATAAGGCTGAGATAACGTTACTGTATTTCTATATTGATTATTTATTTTGTGTCTGTTTATTTGTAATACTTTACGTAGTGTTTTGCTATTATAAAAAAAATCAAATAAATACAATTATTATATCTATGAGTCTTTACCAATGTCTATAAAGTTTTATGCTCTTTGGTCTGTACCAAAGAGAATCAATTGTCTGTACATAAGAATGGTATGTAACTTAATAGCTTATATAGTAGAACCTACCCTATGTAATATAGATAGGAATAATCAATATCGGTCGTGTTATTTGATTATTTCTTAAAAAAGGGACACATTAAGGTACGGGGCACACCTTCCTTTTTTTGAAGTGTTGAAAATAATAAAAACTATCTCAAAACTAATCTGGTGGGTTGGTTCCAGCATATTTCCTAGAAGTTGCGGCAAATAATAATAATTAAATTGATAATTTGTGGCGCTAACATAAAATGTGTTGGAGTATATAATTATATATGACATACGTATAATGTGCTTAATGCGCCTGTATCTTTTTAGTGAGCAACCGATACCATCCGCAAATGTGAAATGAAATTGAGAAGTGAATATATCATTAGATAAATGTTTACTACAAAAATCAGAGGAAAGATCAGATTACAGATACAAACAGATCTGATCAGTAGTGTTTAAACTTTAGACATTACTGTGTTTCCGGTTAGAAGGGCACTGTACGAGTAGGTCTGTAGCTAGAGAAATTACTGGGCATAGAGACTAAATAACTTAATGTCTCGACGTAAAGCACGGAGTTTGGTGTCTCGCAGGACTAGTCCTGGGTAGAATAACAATTTTTATAGATATGACTAATGACGCCAATGACGGTGTATAAAAAAACATCGCACATGGAGGCATTATAAATAGTTAGACTTTAGTTACCGCGTGACAATATTTGATTTGGATTTCCTAGGGACAGGGACGGACAAGAAACTCCATTGTAACTCTTTTTGAATCATAATATACACACATCACTAGCAAGAGGATAGACTAGAGAATTTTTGATAGAGTTGGAAGATCCCGGTCGCATTTGGTTTTTTTTTATAGCCATGTAAATAGCTGTAACATGGACAGCTTTAATTTAAGTCCGAAACTTTGCGAATAAATAAAAAAAAGAACTAGATGGCTAATGTCACTAATTTTAAATTTAAAAGTACTGTAATACAATACACATCTAAATAAAATTAAAATTCAGAGTCTACGACTTATACTTTTTTTTAAATTTGAATGTAAAGTTTGGGTATTTTTTAATAAAACAATAAACAGTCGATGAAAAGAAATCCACAGGGCATGAGAAATGTTTAAGGGTCTGAAAGGATAGCAGATGACCCCCCAGTCGCCCATTTCAATTTGGCACACGATGCACCAAACACCCTGTATATTACAATACTTATGTTCCTATTGTTCTCGAATGAAGGTTATGTGAGGACAATGATAAAATATCATTGGGACAATGTAGGAGAAAAGAGACTTCGGTGTCCTTCCACTTACCTTTCGCTGGGGGTGGGGTATTCGTTTTTTCAGTATTATTATTATATACAGACCGCATCCTCGGCACACTAAACAAGCCTGATTGTAATAAATGTTAAAGTTTGTGATTCATTTGTTATCCCAACAGATGACACTCGTTCACGACCATAATGTAATAATACTACTAATATAATGATTATAATTAATATTGAACGCGGATGCAATGTATAATTTAGAGATGTTTGCAGGGGCAGAAGCGCCTGCCAAGTGTAAGGCATATCCTCTGAATATTATTTGTTGCAGCAGCCTAAGTGGAAGGCGTGTGCAAATTACGCATTTAGGTTTGTTATGTAAAACGCCGTCGACTCTCTTTACCTACTTCCATTCAAAATAAATCTACTTCCAAAATATCTTCTACTATCTTTAACGTCAAGTGTCAAAGTAAAACAAAGATATGGAAAATTGAAAATGAATTTTGATAAATCGTCAATATTGGGTGTATCGAAGCCATAATATAATATACACATTTTATCAGAACAGCGAGTTTATTGTTATATCAAAATGTTGTCTGCAGCGAAATGGCGCATTCATGGGATGCAAGATGATAACTGGGTTATAAAGGACAAAATCAACCATCATCGGGGCCTGATAAAGTTATATCAAAGTATTGGAGAGTAGTCATCAAGAGAACTACAACAAGAGGGAACAACTTGATAGAATCTTATACACAAAGAAGAAAAGGGAAAAAATCGTTTGGCACGGTTTATGAAAGAGCAAAATTGGACTTCAGGGGTGGAGGCCTGGTGGTCTGAAACACAGGCTTCAGCCTAGCTTAGGCACCAGTCTCCCACAATAAATCAGAATAATACTGTAACTACTATTGGTTTTTGTTGCAACGTTTTCGTTATTGTGGTAAGAAATAAATTACTATCATCATCATCATTTCGGCCGAATGTAGTCCACTGCTGGACACAGGCCTCCCCCAAAGATCACCACAACGACCGATATGGGTGTGTTGTGGGCTCATTGGGGGGTTTTGCCATAATCGCCACGCTTGGCAGACGGGCTGGCGATCGCAGTTGATTTGTTAATGTACTCGAAGGACGCTGCTGCCCATCCTCCGGCTAATCCCTTAGTCGACTTTTACGACACCCATGGGAGGACATGGGGTGGTGGCATTCTGAGCGGCACCACACGGCAAGTTTATTGTTATACCAAAATGTTGTCTGCAGCGAAAGTGCGCATTCATGGGATGCAAGATGATAACTGGGTTATAAAGGACAAAATCAACCATTATCGGGGCCTGATAAAGTTATATCAAAGTATTGGAGAGTATTCATCAAGAGAACTACAACAAGAGGGAACAACTTGATAGAATCTTATACACAAAGAAGAAAAGGGAAAAAATCGTTTGGCACGGTTTATGAAAGAGCAAAATTGGACTTCAGGGGTGGAGGCCTGGTGATCTGAAACACAGGCTTCAGCCTAGCTTAGGCACCAGTCTCCCACAATAAATCAGATTAATACTTTTGTTGCAACGTTTTCGTTATTGTGGTAAGAAATAAATTACTATCATCATCATCATTTCGGCCGAATGAAGTCCACTGCTGGACACAGGCCTCCCCCAAAGATCACCACAACGACCGATATGGGTGTGTTGTGGGCTCATTGGGGGGTTTTGCCATAATCGCCACGCTTGGCAGACGGGCTGGCGATCGCAGTTGATTTGTTAATGTAATCGAAGGAAGCTGCTGCCCATCCTCCGGCTAATCCCATAGTCGACTTTTACGACACCCACGGGAGGAAATGGGGTGGTGGTATTCTGAACCGGCGCCATTATTACTATAATTACTATAAATTACTTACATAATACTCAAAATCCATATTTCCATGTAATGAGGTCCAGACCAGGCACGAACTATAAGCTATTACTAAGAATATTTTAACTGTAAAACTCATAACATTTAACCCGGGAATCGGACCCCGGACGTCACGCTTTACAGTCGCATATGCGACTGCGTGACACATGCGCAATGGGGCAGTTGCTCAAAATATAACATGGAAAGCAAATTCTTACTTACTCTTCAACTGCTTGGTACTGAGGTGTATGTCAATGTGTTTTATTTACTTTTTAAAATGGAAACGTATTTATTGTTCGTTTATACATAGGCTGCACTAAAAGTATCGGGAATGGAATATTTCCACTGTCCCTGTCATATTAAAATCTTTTTAATTGAAAACTCCTTGGTTTTACAAATCGAATACCATTTATTTATTTAAAAAAAGATTCACGGTCTTGTCACAAGGTTTTGTCAAACTTGTTTAGTCGTTGAGAAAATGGAATTGACTCGAGAAAATTCAAGAGCGATGATTTATTATGACTTTCGAAGTGGTTTAACACAAAAACAGTGTGTTGACCGGATGATTTCTGCATTTGGTGATGAAGCCCCATCCAAAACCACAATTTATCGCTGGTTTGCTGAATTTCAACGTGGACGTGTCAAGCTCAGTGATGATCCTCGTCAAGGTCGTTCAAAAACTGCAGTCACCCAAGAAAACGTTGATGCTGTGCGTAAGCTGATTGAGGAAGATCGACATGTGACATACCGCTAAATTCAGGCAACTTTAGACATTGGCATGAGTCAAATACAAATAATCTTGCATGAACAATTAGGTGTAAAAAAGTTGTTTTCCCGATGGATACCGCATTTGCTATGTGGAGAGCAAAAAGCGGCTCGTGTTACTTGGTGCGTCAGAACTCTCGAAAGATTCCACGCAGGATCCTCAAATGCTGTATACAACATCGTATCAGGTGACGAATCCTGGATATATGCGTACGAACCCGAAACAAAAAACCAGTCACGAGTTTGGGTGTTCGAAAATGAGTTAAAGCCAACAAAAATTGTTCGTTCACGGAGTGCTGCAAAAAAAATGGTGGCCACGTTTGTCTCCAAAACCGGCCATGTTACGACTATTCCTCTTGAGGGACAAAGAACGGTTAATGCAGAATGGTATGCTAGCATTTGTTTGCCACAGGTCGTTTCTGAACTCCGTAGAGAGAACTGCAACCGCCGCATCATCCTCCATCACGACAATGCGAGTTCTCACACCGCGCACAGAACAAAAGAGTTTTTAGAGCAATAAAACATAGAATTATTAGACCATCCGCCGTACAGCCCCGACCTAAGCCCTAATGATTTCTATACTTTCCCTAAAATAAAGAATAAATTGCGTGGACAGAGATTTTCATCACCTAAAGAAGCTGTGGACGCCTACAAAACGGCCATTTTGGAGACCCCAACTTCCGAATGGAATGGTTGCTTCAATGATTGGTTCCATCGTATGGAAAAATGTGTCAAATTTCGCGGAGAATACTTCGAAAAGCAATAAATACATTTTTAAATAGTAATGTTGTGTCACTTCCTTGATTCCCGAAATTTTCAGTGCCGCCCTCGTAAAGGTTGAGATTACGTCTATTTCAATACTGCCATGTCTACCTATTAGACAATTTATAACGCTTATAAGTCGGAAATTTTTGTTAATATGTCGTTGCTAGTTCAGTATTACTTAAGCTTTTAAATAAGGGTTAAAATTTGCTAATCAAAATGGTGTAAAAGGGTTCTCTGTCTCGAGTAGAGACCGAGATCGAGAGTCGTTAGATGTGGGTGGCATGTAACCGCTCGTTGTGGACATCTATGGAGGAGGCCTTTATTCAGCAGAGGACGTCCTTTGGCTGATATGATGATGATGATGAATAAAAAATAGTTTAGTCAGTCACCGTATTAATTATATGCTCGACTTGTATATAAATCTCATTAACCGACTTCAAAAAGGAGGTGGTTCTCAATTACAGTGTGTAGGACGACAAAATAATTAAAATAAAACACAAAACGGGCTTGAAAAGCATCGGTATTTAGTCCTAACTAGAAGCTCCTAAATTTAGTCTCGTCTCGATCAGTCCTCAGAAACAAGTACTAAATGAGTTACAGCGAACGATATAATTAGTGACATTCTAACCACCCTTCTTAGGGATACATTTGGACAAAGAACAACTATATTCCCGTTGCTAAGAGAGCTGCACTGAGAGTAAAATGAGTAAGATTTATGTATTGCGACATTTGTAAAAGTACAGGTGACTGTGAGTAGTTCCACTATTTACTTTGAATTCATCATTATCATCATATTAGCCATAAGACGTCCGTCATCAGCATCATATCAGCCAGACGTAAGGCGTCTACTACTTAAGAAAAGCCTCCCCCGTATATTTTCACAATTGTGTCATTTTAGGGAGAATTTGCCAGTCGTTATTCACCACGCTTGGCAGGCGAGTTGGTGAGCGCAGTATGGCTACTGTCCCACAGGAGAAACGCTGTCCATACCTCTGGTTTAGAGTCCCTTAGTCGCCTTTTACGACATGCACTGGAGAAGATGGAGTGGTGCTGTATTCTTAATCCGGACATCACACAGTTATTTTTAATAGATATGTGTGAACAAAGCACTGAAAGGAAAACAATCATTATATAGTATTCATAAACCCGTGAACGTCCACTGCTGAACATGGCCATCGCACTGATTGCTCCCAATGATCGCGACTCACGGAGGATAGTGACATAATCGACACAGTTGGTAGACAGAAGGATAAGATAGGCAAGATATTTAACAATTCCTCTATGGAATCTCTTGTCATGGATATAGTAAAAGGAGACTATTAGATTCTCTCAAGAGGACAGCAGAGTTCACCTCTAATAGTAGCATACAGTGAACACCAATCGTCGTTAAACGTGGTAATTATGACAATATGCGCGTTTGCTACGAGGCCCATGGAGCAGTAAGAAAAGGTGCGCTAATTTGAAGTCGAAATGTTCATCTGACTTTACTGCAGTGCATAATTGCGCCAGCCTATGGCAGTCGTAATTCTGTTGTGATCAATACATACTTGACTTCTATTGTAGGCCCTCAATCCGAGTCTCGGTATGATTCGACTACGATCGTCCCGTGAAAGGCAGTTCAGCACAGTATATACTCGGTAGCAGTCTTAAAAATGGACTGCATGATGAGGCCGTAAGGAAAATCGCAGGATTAATGAGGATCGTGGGATGCCGTCTCCTCCTTTTGCGTGCGAGGACGTGATGCACGCAAAAGTGGCGGTGGTGTGGGGGAAGAAAACACCTCTCTCCCCCACCGTAAAAAACGATATCGCCAGAGGGCGAGACCAATCTCTAGCCTCCATTAATTGCAGCCTGAAGGTGACGGACGTGGAGCTCTTCATTTTCTGACTATAAGATTCCCGAGACGGAAAATACAGATCCCGTTAGGCCAAGTGACGGGTCGATAGGTACCTGCCGGGGCAGTGACCCTATGCTTAGCGCGAACTATGCAACCCCGGCCATAGCTAATTAAAAGGAACGCCCTGGGGTTATACTTGGGAAGAATTCGGCATGCCCCTCCGCATTCTCTAGGGTGGAGGAGGCCCATGACGATTTCCTCACGACAAAAAAAGGGATAATGGGGATGCGATTAACTCCTTAGCAGGACCGAGGAATGTAGCATAAACAAAGAGAGATCTGTACCCATCACGTCTGCGCGCATCGGTAGGAAGATTCAGGCTGTGGATTAAGAAGACGAGGCCCATGGTCAGCCGAAGATGTGTTAAAGTGTCATAGGAAAGCTGCTACCTGGAGCATTCATCTCTGCTCGGTTGCTTGTCTTGTAGGAGGACAATAGTGCGAAGATCAGTTGTAATATGGTATACATACAGCTCACCCAAGCTCTCCGAGCTATATCGACTGGTATTTTATAGATTCGAAATACGTTTGGTCTTAAAATAACTTAGACGCGAACCTTAACTACTGCGCTTTATTTTTCTAATCCAAACTAACTTAACTCACTTTATTATTTCAGTGTTCATCCAGACTAAACTTCAAAGTACAATCAACTCTATACTAGGACAATAAGTTCCATAATCTTTTAACTTGAAATTAAAATGGATGTTTCTATGACGTCAAGCGGCGCCTACAGATGGCATTTGTGGGTGCGCATGCAACGCTGGCTGATTGATCGCTTGATTTAGTTAGGCTTTTTAGATTGCGAGAGCATTAGTCGTTGAATTTTAAGTAATTTTCCTTTGTAGTTAAGTATTATCGAACCGATGCAATCTTTAAAGAATAACATGCCTCTGTTAATGACTAAGGTGATGACCAACGGCCGAATATTTAAACGTCACTCAATCTATAGGACACGAAATTTTCGGGGGCGTCCAAATAGTTGCAAAGCTCTTAAATATTGAGTGAAGTTTCTGTATTTTTGTATTGTTTTATATTAAGTATTGACCGTGGTGTATTTCCCGACTTAATGATAAGTAGCAAGATAATTTTAATAAATCGTCAATATCTGATATGGGAGTATAATATACACATTGCCATATCAGAGCCATAATATACACATTTTATCAGAACAGCGAGTTTATTGTTATATCAAGATGTTGTCTGCAGCGAAAGTACGCATTCATGGCATGAAAGATATAACTGGGTTATAAAGGACAAAATCAACCAGTATCGGGGCCTGATATAGTTATATCATAGTATTGGAGAGTATTCATCAAGAGAACTTTAACAAGAGGAAACAACTTGATAGAATCAGATACACGAAGCAGAAGAAAATGGAAATCGCTTGGTGCAGTTTATGAAAGAGCAAAATTAACCTTCTGGGGCGGAGGCCTGGTGACCTGAAACACAGGCTTCAGCCTAGCTTAGGCACCAGTCTCGCATAATAAATTAGAATAATACTGTGTGACGAAGTCATCCTTCATCTTCATTTCAATCAACCTCTTTCATGACTTCATACCTTTCATCTCCATCACTGTCCACCTCACGATTCATTCTTTATTCAAATCTAAATTCTAATTTAGTATATTGTGGTGTCGAATCGTTAATATTTTGATCATTATCATTACACATTCGATCCAGGGGTGCAATTCCTTAATCTCAAACATCCATACATCCTTAAATACAGAATTTAAATAACGCTGACAACCCAATTTGGCATTCCCTAAGACTCGTCCCCATGGCTCACCGTCTGCAACGTGTCCTTGAATAGCTTCAATCTTGTCTTAGCGTATATCAAATTGGTTTTTCACCATAATTTTAATTCTGTATTGAAGGATGTACCGATGTTTGAGCTTAAGGAATTGCACCCCTGAACGCTAGTGGTTCGACACACAGCTGTCGCTCTGACAAATAGTCGCTTGCAATATTATAATCACTTACTTTTAACTAGCTTAAATATAGTGATAGTAGATCAGGATGAAGTGTTGAAGTGATGCATAACAATATATATGTTACGTTTCATTGATCTCGTTAACTGAACTCCGTTACTTGCTGCCGTGGAGAGAGCCTCCTTGTTGAGTTAACCGGCGGGCTGATTACCTAAGTCGCAGACGCTTTGCAACAGGCGTAAATTGCTCCAACGCCGCTCTCAAACGTAAATTTGGTATTACCTATTTGCCGATAGCGACTAAACAGGCGAAGATCTCTGACGCGCCTCTGTCGGACAATCAATGAACTAAAAACGTTCATTCTGTTTAGTTCCACTGGAGGCTACTGGCGCTAGTAACTATGCATATTCTACAAGTAGCGACAAGCGGACATGCCTTACGTAATACCAATTTTTTTGGCGCTTTGCCACCGGTGGTTCCTTGGCTGCTCGATAGCTGCAATCGCGTCTGCTGTTGCTGTTTTTAGCTAATCAGCCCGCGGGTAGGAAATACGGATGGAGACACTCCGCGACAACTGTACCTAGGCAATATTGTATTTTGTTGCAACTTTTTCATTATTAGTCATTCTTAGGTTTTCGCGATTATTACTCGTTATAATAAAACACTTTTAAACGGATTACCTACATCGCGTATATTATAGATTTTTGTTTTTCCTGACGTTTCGAACACTTTGCAGGGTTCGTGGTCGCAGGATGACGAAAGATGATGATGAAAGTTATATTATTTTATCTACCGTACAATGTTTATCGAAAATTTGTTTCGATGCACGCAGTAATCACTCACAGTGTCTTGGTGTTTTTAGTGGGGTATGTTGTTTGGGACTTTATTATTTTAATAACTGGATTCCAAACAGGTGGTACCTGCCAACCATCTTCTCTATTAAAATTAGAATGTTTTTTAATTTCAATAGCCTCAAGAAACATTCTAGGTACATATAGGTTCACTTTCGCGAGGACTTGAGGTTGATCAAAACGAAGAAAATGGTTAGGTTTGCCTAAGGCATGTTCACACACTGCAGACTTTGTGGAGCGTCTGTGTGCTTTTATTCGGGTGGCTATACTACGCTTTGTTTGCCCTATGTATGACAAACCACAATAACAGTCAATCTTGTAGACCCCTGCATCTTGTAAAGGTATGAGACATTTCACCGGTTTGGGAAGTTGGCTGATCTTCTTATGCGGCTTGAAATAAGTTTTGATGGAAGCACGCCCAATTCGTGAAATGAACTAAAGTAATTTTATTATCATTTATTTTACTTTTTATTTAATTTGCCGTGAAAGTCCCTGTCATCCTCGTATTTAGAAGATACATCACTGGTCAACTGTCATATTTAACAACTTAATATTACCGAAAGTACATTCAATATTCAACCTTATGCGCCAACTATTAGGGCTGTTCTAAACTTTGCGAACGTAAATATAAGTTGTAAGTGGCAGGTACTTCGGTCGAGAGGTTGTGAGAAAGGTGTTCGGTTACGCAATAACAGGTGGCGGCACAATCCATGAGCGGAGTGCGAGTTAGAAGGTCAAATATGGCTGCTTTTGACATTACAAAATATAAAAAAATGCTCGACCTCATACTGTTGAAGTTGCTTTTCAAGTAACCGGTATCCTTTCTCCGGACTCTTCATAACTAATATCAAGTTGGACACGTAAATATGCAAATCAGCTGATTGCGCCAACGACATTGCAACGGTAGATTATGTATGCATGTTACCAAACACATATTACAAACTAACATTTGCAGTTGGATTGTACGTATAGGAGAACATGTTTCTCAACTACAATTTTAAGTTTATCCCTGGGATAAATTATTGACACTAGACAATTCAACAATAGACAATATAAATTCAGCAATTCCTCCCTACAATCAGAAAACAAATACTTTTTTAGTTACCACAAACAGGGTCAGATTAAAAAAACATGGTAGATAACATGATCATCGTACGGAACACTCCCGATGCGAATTCAACTCGCGCTTGTCCAGATTTTTATTTGACTGTGATCACCAATCCGCCTGCCAAGCATGTTGATCAGAAGAATAGGAGATAAGGATGATTATGTCAATATGACCGCGATGACCGCGATGACCGCGATGACCGCGATGACCGCGATGACCGCTCATTGTAGTAATCAAAGGTAGGTGTATGTTCAGGAGTGAAGGTTTACGAACTGATACGCCGATGATGATGCCTTGTTTTTCAAATATTGTATCTTAATCTCATGTAAATGTGCACTCATCTTATTATCAATCGGCAGCTTGCATCACCCGGAGTTCTTTACTATACAGACCTTGTTGCAACTAGGACGAATTTCCGTGCGTTCAGACTTTTTTCCATACCTAAAATTGGAATCAGTCACAATAGCTCACAACATAGGACCCATAATTAAATATTTACAAACATTTTTGTACCCGTGGTGCTTGGCAACTGGGCTTATCCTAACTGTACACTCCCAATTGTTGTGCCTGTGGCCTATAGTATTTTCTCTGTCTCCTGCTTAGTACGGAGGGAAATAGAACGTATATTCTTTCCTACTCCTCTTTTTTTTATCTGAGTAGTTTCGTTGCGGATTTTAAAACAGTTATTCATTTCTCTGGGACACACCGAGCTTCATTGATCGGTGTTCTTTCCAGTGGTCGCCATTGTAGATCCTGGCTTACAGCAGTTGCAGTGGTAGGGAATGTGTGGCGGACTCGTGCCAAAAAAAACAAAAATAAATAGTAATTGGCAAATTAGCTATCAAGTCAAAGATTTATCTTAGTATCAAATAATTATCAATCTGCAAGACCTTGTCGCGGAGTGCCTCCCTCCGTGTTTCCTTCCCGGTTAGCTCAACTGGGGGGCTCTCTCCACGGCAGCAAGTAACGGAGTTCAGTTAATGATATTCAATGAAACCCATAATATGAATTGTTATATAGGTATATTTTAATTCACAACTTCCACACTTCATGCTGATGATTATATCTTTAAAATGTAGCCTAACTATCACAATTTAAGCTAGTTAAAAATAAGTAATTGTAATATTGCAGGAGACTATTTGTCAGAGCGACAGCTGTGTGTCGAACCACTAGCGTTCAGAATCGAATTTGTAATGACGATGGTCAAAATATGAACGATTCGACACCACAATACTAAATTCGAATTTTGATTTGAATAAAGAATTATGAAGTGGACAGTGATGGAGATAAAAGGTATGAAGTCATGAAAGAGGTTTATTGAAATGAAGATGAAGGATGACTTCGTCACAACCTTATCGCTTCGCTCATGCCTTGATCCAAGCTCAGAGGTCGAATACTATCACGTTCAGTTATGACAAGTTATAAAATAATAGAGTTTTCTCTTTTTGTACACACGTGACGTAGCAATATCGTGCTATTATCGTCCTGACCCCAGATATATTACGTACATTTATGATGAATTATGTCTTAAACTTTCTTATTAGATAATTATGCAAAGGTATTGCTCCCTGCCCATCTTGTGAGTGGCGAGTCGCCGTCTGCCACACAATTTAATTTAAAGAAGGGAAATCAGACGCCTTTGTTTCCGTTTTTCGAAGTATTCAAATCCATTTAGCACCCATTGCAATAGATCTTATAATTGCATTTTCCATCTCATACAATATTTTTACACCTGCGGGGACAACCTGAAACTACATATTTATAGTGCAGCCATTGGTCCCCGGATAGTGTCTCATTACATTTTAGATTAAAATTCTCTAAACCCGCTCTTACAGAGGATATAAACCCGTGAATAGAGACATGTAAATAAATAAATGCACATTTTCGAAAAAATCTAAACAAAATATACAAAAAATTGTTTTCCTTTACCTTACATAATAAACTATATATTTATACAGAACAATTCCTTTTTTATACAACTTAGTGTTGAGACGAATAAGCCATTCGCCGGATAGTACGCGTTACGCCTGTCCATAGCAATTGTAGTTTTGTAATACTACCCAGGACAAGTTCTACGTGGCACCACACTGCGCTCGTCCCGTCGATACATTAGTTAATTAATCTCTTATGCCCTAAGATGTTATTATACAGTAATGTCAGTAGATACAGGGCCCTTCTAACCGAAACACAGAAATGTCTAAAGTGTACACACTACTGCTTGGCGACAGAATATCTGGCACTGTCTACCTAGCCGGATTCTTGCAAGAAGGGACCTACCTCCAGTAAAATTCTTATTCTATTGGTCTCCAGTGGAAATTAAAAGTGGAAATCTTCGGCACCTAAGGGAGGCTCCAGGTCCTCGTATGATCACACTAGAGCCCTCTACCTAGACCTACCTCCAGTAAAATTCTTAATCTATTGGTCTCCAGTGGAAATTCTACATGAACTTCCTTCACCTCGGGGAAGGTCGAAGGGGTATGCCGGGCCTCCAACCGGCTAAAACCATTGGAGAGGTCATCTTCGGCACCGAAGGCGGGCTCCAGGACCTCCAGGAGCCGCACATTGGTGCCACGCCTTTGGGCATATCACGGAGGGGACGACTGTAAAGCTGTCACCCCCTCTAGAGGAGGGAAGGCGACTGTAAAAAAGTCGCCCCCTAGGCACTTCTCGGGGACGATTTTAAACTATCCTATCAAGAAACGATTTACACCTAATAAACAACAATTCTAAATAACACTTTCATACAAGAGGTCAGTCAGTTTATTCCGGTTCTTGACCGGATCGGCCGTTGCCTAATAGCTGATATTAGACTATGTAAATACAATCAGCTAAGGACAACCTAAAGCGGCTTGAAAAAACAACTGTCTTTCTAAAACTGACCATTTCGTAATATTCTGCTCTATATTAATATTTATTTTGCCTTGAACCGTTAGCTTAAAGCGATAGATACGCGACATCGAATAGCTTATTTTTAATCTAATAAAAGTTCATCATTCATCATTACGGCCGAATGAAGTCCACTGCTGGACACAGGCCTCCCCCAAAGATGTCCACAACGACCGATATGGATGTGTTGTGGGCTCATTGGGGGGTTTTGCCATAATCGCCACGCTTGGCAGACGGGTTGGCGATCGCAGTTGAGTTGTTTATATACTCGAAGGACGCTGCTGCCCATCCTCCGGCTAATCCCTTAGTCGACTTTTACGACACCCATGGGAGGAGATGGGGTGGTGGCATTCTGAGCCGGCACCACACAAATATAAAAGTTAGATTAAGATATAATAAGATAATTCAATCTATTGTATATAGAGGGAAACTATTTCTCTCTCCACACTAGGATTTCTCCTGTACGACACAGGCCGAATGAAGTCCACTGCTGGACACAGACCTCCACCAAAGATCACCACAACGACCGATATGGGAGTGTGTGTGGGCTCATTGCAAGGTTTTGCCATAATAGCCACACTTACACTTACACTTACTTACTTACACAGTAACTTGCCGTGTGGTGCCGGCTCAGAATGCCACCACCCCATCTCCTCCCGTGGGTGTCGTAAAAGTCGACTAAAGGATTGGCCGGAGGATGGGCAGCAGCGTCCTTCGAGTACATTAACAACTCCACTGCGATCGCCAACCCGCCTGCCAAGCGTGGCGATTATGGCAAAACCCCCCAATGAGCCCACAACACACCCATATCGGTCGTTGTGGTGATCTTTGGGGCAGGCCTGTGTCCAGCAGTGGACTTCTTTCGGCCGAAATGATGTAGTGAGTGTCGAAGAGAATTCCAGAGACGCACTCAGCGTACTATAAATGATCCATCATAACGGTTTTTACATACAACGCTAGTAAGCCGTAGAGGCAGCTTCAAATATTTGTACAACATTGTTTGACATAATACTTCTACTTTCCATTTTTAAAATTTCTTATTTTACCAACGTATTTTAAATTAGTTAATCCTCGATTTCGCGCCATTGGACGCATCTAACGAGATAGGCGTACTAAACAGAACGGATCGGTCACCTCTGAGTGGCGTTAAATCTAAAACAATGGCGGTGAGAGCGGCAGAATTTCACTGACACTCGCTCTGATGATGTTTTCATTGCTTAGAATTGTTGTTTATTTATATTCTACTAAATGGTTTCTCCAATTATCATTTATAGAAGAATTAGGAACATCGATAATCTTAGATCTCACTAAGAAGATACGGTAAGAACCATGGTCAGCAAGCCTACCTTCTTTTGCCAATGCCGTTGTTTCCAGTTGTAGAAAGCTTATGACATGGCAATGATTATAATGATGAAAACACATAAATACATATGAATTGACGGGTTTGGTGCAGTGGCTGATACAGTTGGCTGCTGCACTACGGGTCGCGGGTTCGAT
Source organism: Diloba caeruleocephala (assembly GCA_947459985.1). Classification (NCBI taxonomy): domain Eukaryota; kingdom Metazoa; phylum Arthropoda; class Insecta; order Lepidoptera; family Noctuidae; genus Diloba; species Diloba caeruleocephala. The sequence continues at coordinate 24,547,332 of OX381615.1, forward strand.
TCCCGCACGGAACAAATATCTGTATGATCTGCAGGTATTTGTTCCGGGTCTGGGTACTGTGTGTGGAATTAATGTATGTAAACGCACCCACGACATAGGATAAATCCTAGTGTGGGGCAAGATTTTTAAGTGAAAATAAAAAAATACTTTGTATAGTTCCGGAGTTCAAAAGAAGATCGAACAAATACTTCTTCATCATCATTATGTCAGCCAAACGACGTCCACTGCTGAAAATCGGTATCCTCCATAGATTTAGGGGACTTTCCAGTAATCACCACACTTATCATGCGTTTTGGTGAGGGTAGTACTTATGGCTACTATTCCACAGAATGGACGCTGCTGCACATCCCTCTAGTTTAGACCCCCTTAGTCGCCTTTTACAACTTCTTTTTGCGATAGTGAAAGTCATCTCCTATTTCCTAGCTACACCCACAGAACCGGATTTCACACAAAATCATTACTTGCAAGGATGACTCATAAAATGAACACAACATGGAAATTCAAAGGCAAAGAGAGAGTACTTAGTTGACAAGGCTTTAATTATATAAGCTGTTGTATACAATGTCAATATGTCCTTCCGTAATCAGTAAAAGTACGAAACCAATGGAAATCCAACGAACCACATTTTTTTTCAGCTGCGTAATAACTTTGTCAACGCAAACCCCTCTTGACAGCTTTGCTTTTTAACAGCGCTTGCTCGTATATCGATGTTACCTTTTTTATCGTCAATAATAACGGAAATAAAACTTTCTTTAGCCGTAAAAAAAATATGTACCCACTAAAATACCTCATCATATCATATCAGCCATTGGTACGTCCACTGCTGAACCAAGAACTCCCCCAAAGATTTCCACAATTGAGCAATTTTGGGGGTATTTGCCAATACTCACCGCGCTAGGCAGGTGGGTTGGTGAGCGCAGTTTGACTACTGTTCCACAAAAAGGACGCTGCCACCCACCCCTCCGGTTTATAGTCCCTTAGTCACCTTTTACGATATCCACGGGAGGAGATGGAGTGGTGCTATATTGAATGATCTACTTTTTTATTTTTTTATTATTGGCGTCCAGTGGAAATTCTACATGGAACTTCCTTCGCCCCGGGGAAGGGCGACGGGGTATGCCGGACTCTTACCGGCTAAAACCACTGGAGTGGTCATCTTCGGCCCCGAAGGGGGGCTCCTGGTCCTCGTAAGATCACACTAGAGCCGCCCTTGGTGCCACACAGCGGCACGTGTCCACTTGCGCGCCACCGTCTTCCCGGGGGTCACTCGGTATGAGCACGCAGACTCCCCAATCTACGCGCCCGTGACCCCCGAGCCCCCCCCACCATGAACTGACGGCAGGGGGCTCAGGCGTGTTGGACCTGGGCGCCGGGGCGGTTGTTACCCGTCCTTCTCCGTGCGGTATCGGCCCTCTCCCGATCCCGCTCTGTAGTTTCCTTCTGGATCATGACGCTCTCGCAGAAGGAGACCACCGCACTACAGTTTTCATGCTCTGCCGACACTACAGGCAGAGAGAGATCTTGCCCGATTCGATCGACCAAGATTGCCGCTCGGCCGCCCACGCAGGGCACTCCTCGAGCGTATGCTGTGCGGGATCTTGGTCGTTCCCACAATGTCTGTGCCGTAACCTCGCGTCCTGTTCTGTGCCGTAACCTCGCGTCCTATTCTGTGCAGGTACGCACTGAAACAACCGTGACCGGTGAATACCTGCGTCAGACGGTAGGTGACGCGCTTGCTCCTTCTAAGCCAGGCTCCGAAGAGTGGCAGGATGGCCTCGACGACGCGCTTGGTCGCGAACTGCAACCGAAGGCGATTTCGCCACGTCTTGAGTGTGCGCTGCTGAGCCAGCCGCCTTAGCCTGTCAAACGCCCCTGGCGGCATGCTTTCGCCGCTCTGGCGGAGGGAGCATGTCTAATCATAGACCCACGCATCCGTCTCCACCAAGATGTCGAAAGGCGGAAAGCGTGCCAGGAGAGTTGCCGCCTCGTAGGACACTGTCCTGTTTCCGCGTGCGATCCGTATAGCCACTCTGCGCTGCAGACCGTGACGTTTGGCTCTATAGCGCTGGACACCTGAAAGCCGGAATGACCATACAGGCCCCGTAGAGGGCCACGAACCGCATGACTCCCCGGTAGAGACGGCGAATTTCCTCGCTCGGTCCTGAGATTGGGCAGCACCCGGTGTAATGCACACACGAGAATATAATTCGTTTAATTTCTACTATGCATCAACAAAATTAAGTCAAACTCTACGCTTACAATATGGAATCACTGATTTTAAATCGTGCAAATCTAAACAAAACTATATAGCCATCTAATGAGATAATTTTCTCTTCTTACCAGATAATTACACATCAAACAATGCATGCAAAGCTTGAAATGTAATGTATGTATTGTTAATTTGGCATGAGTGGCCATTACTATGTATTTCATGTTCATTTTATACCAAAATTGTACGTTTAAATTACATTAAAGGCCACATCTCATTCATCGTGTGAAAGTGTGTGTAAAAGTTGTTTTATATGCTACCTAAACCAGTTGTCTGTCTCTTTCAAACAAGAGTGAAATTATATCGTTCTCTCTCTTTCGCACCGTGCAATGTCGCAGTACCGTTGGGAGTAGTGTTGCGAAACGAGTATGTATCGAGTAATTTAATCGCTCCTTATTACTGATCTACCTTATATTTACTATCTTGATAAAAGTACGTCACGAAACAAGGTATGAGTGCCACGAGCAAGCTGTGCAACGACAGGTTGATTTCTCAGCACCGGAATAGACCATTTCAGTTATTTGACTTTATTACCATATCGGCCATTTATACGTCCACTGCTGAACAAAGTCCTCCCCCATAGATTTTCACAACTGTGTCATCATTTTGGGGGGTATTTGCCAATACTCACCACGCTTGGCAGGCGGGTTGGTGAGCGCAGTATGGCTACCGTTACGCAGAAGGGACGCTGCTGCCCATCCCTCTGGTTTAGATTCCCTTAGTCGCCTTTTACGACATCCATGGGAGGAGATGGAGTGGTGCTATATTCTTAATCCGGACACCACTTTATTAACATAGTATGATTTGATTGAACGTTCGTCATCCCTTGATACCTAAGGATTAAAAAGACCTGCCCCGCTTGTCTCCTCGCATTTTCATAGACACTGTTGTACATTTATATTTCTGTCTCGTATGGGTATCCAATCAAAGACCAGTATTAGCAGAAAGCTGCCCTCATCATCATCATCATATCAACCAAAGGACGTCCAGTGCTGAACAAAGGCCTCCCCCTTCGATTTACGCAACGAGCGGTTACATGCCGCTCTCATCCAACGACTCCCAGCGACCAGCACCAGGTCGTCTGTCCACCTCGTTGGAGGTCGTACCACGCAGCGTTTTCCGGTACGCGGTCTCCATTAAAGAAGCTTTTTGCCTCAACGGCCATCAGTTCTACGAGCAATGTGCCCCGCCCATCGCCACTTCAGTTCACTAATCCTTTCAGCTATGTCGGTAACTTTAGTTCTTCTACGGATCTACTCATTTCTGAAAGCTGCCTTGCTACCAATGCAAATAATCTAACACGATGGTGAAGATTAAGTCGATTAGGAAGTCGTTTCCTGCGGTGCTCATACCGAGTGACCCCCGGGATGACGGTGGCGCGCACGTGGCCACGTGTCGCCGTGTGCGCAGCACAGCGCACAGCGAGACTTGGGGGCGATCCTTTACAATCCTCCCCGAGTAGTGCCTGGGGGGCGGGCGTTTTACAGCCGCTTGCCCTCCGCTAGAAGGGGTGACCGCTTTACAGTCATCCCCTCCGAGATGTGCCTAAAGGCGAGGCACCAATGGGCGGCTCTAGTGTTATCTTACGAGGACCTGGAGCCCCCCTTCGGTGCCGAAGATGACCGCTCCAGTGGTTTTAGCCGGTAGGAGTCCGGCATACGCCTTCGCCCTTACTCGGGGTGGAGGAAGTTCCATGTAGAATTTCCAATGGACATCAATATAAAAAAAAGGTAGTCGTTTCCATCACTAGTTAACAACATAAAACATGTTTTTGCGGTATTATCATGATTACTGTAACACTTCGCCAGTACTCAGCGTTAGCATATATTTCTAATAAGCTTGCGGTTTTTTGAGGTCACCCGTCACCAACAGCTGTTATGAAATGTCTGATTCTATCGTTCTAGAATTCTGTTTTAGTTTGCTTTGATGAACCAAATGTTGCTTGAACTATTCCTATTCGATTTTGGGTTCATATTTAAATAAAATCTAAGATTCTCAATTCTCATTTCTCAATTCTTTATTGTATTCCATAATGTAATATTAAAACAGATGGTAGGATTAAGATCATGGGATCAATTATGGACCCTGTCGGGCACAGAACAGTTTCGTTGGAGAGAGGAAGAGCACTTAATTATGTTTGACTGTAATTCAACAATTTATTTGTTTTTTGTTATAGATATTTTGTTTATTTAAATCTTAAACTATATTAATAATAAAACACTTTTAAACGGATTGTATCGCGTATATTTTGATTTTTGATTTTCCTGACGTTTCGAATACTTTGCAGCATTCGTGGTCGCAGGATCCAAAATCAAAAATCAAAATATACGCGATAGAATCCGTTTAAAAGTGTTTTATTATAATGTGTAATAATCGCGAAAATCTAAGACATTACTATATTAATAAGTTTTGAGATTTTTTTATTTTTTTTATTTAAAAAAATAAAAACATTGCGCCACACTAGGATTTCTCCTGTGCCGTGGGTGCGTTTACAGACATGAGTTCCACATACAATTACACCCAGACCCGGAACAACTACCTGCAGATCATACAAATATTTGTTCCGTGCGGGAATCGAACCCACGACCCGGAGCGCAGCAGCCGACTGTATCAGCCACTGCACCAACCGTGCACTCATTATTGCACATTGTATCCCTTTTATTTAATATTTTGTTCATAATTATTTTAAATTATTACACGATTACATTTATTAATTGTGATTTATTATTTACTGTTGTTAATCAGGTATTTGTTAATTGTTATTATGTTTGTATTGATGATGTTGCTGTATTTATCATTCGTTGTTAAAGGATATTTTATAAATGTAATTGATAGATTGCATTATTTACTGTATATTCAAATATTATTTTGATATTTATTTATTATTATTGAATTGTTAAAATATTCTATTTTTTTATTTATTTTTAATAAAATTACTGGACTATTTATTATGATTTAATTATGATAAAACACTTTTAAACGGATTCTATCGCGTATATTTTTGATTTTTTGATTTTCCTGACGTTTCGAATACTTTGCAGCATTCGTGGTCGCAGGATGTATACAAGCAACATTTGGTTCATCAAAGCAAACTAAAACAGAATTCTAGAACGATAGAATCAGACATTTCATAACAGCTGTTGGTGACGGGTGACCTCAAAAAACCGCAAGCTTATTAGAAATATATTCGAAACGTCAGGAAAATCAAAAAATCTAAAATATACGCGATAGAATCCGTTTAAAAGTGTTTTATTATCATATCAGCCACAGGACGTCCACTGCTGAACAAAGGCCTCCCCCTTAGATTTCCACAACGAGCGGTCACATGCCGCTCTCATCCAACGACTCCCAGCGACCTTCACCAGATCGTCTGTCCACCTCGTTGGAGGTCGTCCCACGCTGCGTTTTCCGGTGCGCGGTCTCCATTCGAGAACCTTTGTGCCCCAACGGCCATCAGTTCTACGAGCAATGTGCCCTGCCCATTGCCACTTCAGTTTACTAATCCTTTCAGCTATGTCGACAACTTTAGTTCTTCTACGGATCTCCTCATTTCTGATTCGATCTCGTAGAGAAATACCAAGCATAGCTCTCTCCATAGCTCGCTGAGTGACCTTGAGCTTTCTTATGAGGCCCATTGTGAGTGACCACGTCTCTGTTCCATATGTCATCACTGGTAACACACACTGGTTAAAGACTTGCGTCTTGAGGCATTGCGGTATTGTTGACGAAAAGACGTTGCGAAGTTTCCCGAACGCTGCCCAGCCGAGTCGGATTCGACGATTGACCTCTTTCTCGAAGTTGGACCTACCTAACTGGACAGTTTGTCCTAGGTAGACATACTCGTCAACAACTTCGAGAACAGAGCTCCCAACGGATATTGGGGTGGGCACGACATGGACATTTGACATGACTTTTGTCTTGCCCATGTTCATTTTAAGGCCCACCTGTTGGGAAACTCTGTTGAGATCATCGAGCATTGTGCTGAGCTCTTGCGGCGATTCTGCCATGACTACGATGTCATCGGCAAATCGAAGGTGAGTGATATACTCGCCATTGATGTTAATGCCGAATCCTTTCCACTCCAGTAGCTTGAAGGCATCCTCCATTGCAGCGGTGAACAGTTTCGGGGAAATGACGTCCCCCTGTCTCACACCTCTCTGCAATGGAATTGCCCCCGTGCTCTGTTCGTGTACTCGGACCGACATGGTGGCGTTTCTGTATAAGCACTTCAACATTTCAATGTACCGATAGTCAATCTGGCACCGCTGCAGAGATTGCAGCACTACCCAGGTTTCGATCGAATCGAAGGCTTTCTCATAGTCCACAAACGCCAAGCATAGTGGCAGATTATACTCCTCGGTCTTCTGTATAACCTGCCGCAGCGTATGGATGTGGTCTATGGTACTGAAACCTTTTCGGAAACCGGCTTGTTCGGGAGGCTGGAAGTCATCAAACCTGCGCTCGAGACGATTCGTGATGACCCTTGGAAACAGCTTATAAACATGGCTCAGAAGTGAGATGGGTCTATAATTCTTCAATAGGGTGTTATCACCCTTTTTGAAGAAGAGCACCACCTCACCTCTGTTCCACGCTTCCGGCGTTGTGCCCTCGAGTAAGACGGAATTGAATAGCTTCTGAAGGACCCTTGCCGACGCCCACCCCACACATACACGTGAGGCGGACGCAACTTTTCTTGCTGCCTCCAGTGGGCAGCGCACCCAGACGGTGCCCAAGGACACGGATGAGCGGCGAATGTCGCCCACCCTTACTTCCTCGGGCTGACAGCCGCCCGCCGCCGCGATGGCATCAGCCACCTCTTTAGGCGTGACGGCGTCGTCCAGGTCGCGTACCCTCATCTCCGCCGTCTTAATTGGCCGTGCGATCCGCACAGCAAAGACGGGGGAGAGCACCTCCCGCATATATATAATATAAGTTTTATTATAATGTGTAATAATCGCGAAAATCTAAGACTTTACTATTTAATTATGAATTTAATATCTTAATTGTTATTATTTATAAAAGCATAATGAATATCTCTGTATAGAAATTATAATTTATCGTTCATGATGAATATTCCCGACATGTAAGCTGCTGAAGAAAGGTAATAAAATGTATATGTTAAAATCCTTTAATTGGCATGAGAAAATAAGCAAACGGTAACGGCCGGACGCCTACCCCCGGGGGGCAGAAGTCTCAAGAGGAAATCCGTAATCCGACTACCATCCACCACCACGAAAAATAGACGTGTTATCCAATATCTTTCTAGCATGCTCACTTACTTTGCTACTTCTTCGCAAAATGTATGACATAATTTCGGCCGAATGAAGTCCACTGCTGGACACGGGCCTCCCCCAAAGTTCACCACAACGACCGATATGGGTTTGTTCTGGGCTCACTGGGGGGTTTGGCCATAATCGCCACGCTTGGCAGGCGGGTTGGCGATCGCCGTTGAGTTGTTAATATATTCGAAAGACGCTGCTGCCCATCCTCCGTTTAATCCCTTAGTCGGCTTTTACGACACCCACGGGAGGAGATGGGTTGGTGCTATTCGTAGCCGGCACCACACGGCACTTAATGATATAAATAAAAATTAATATTTTTTTATGCTTATGAATTGTATTCAGATCACTTAATTTTAAAGCTTAGATATCCATAAATTATTAACGTTTACTATTATGAATACTAATCATAACAACATTAATTGTTATATTCGGAATGGAATTTTAATTGAAGAATTATTTCTTATTAACTATATCTAAAAAACTAGAGATGAGACCGCGTAAGGCAAACCACCGGCTAGATGGACGGATGACCTGAGGGAGGTTGCTAGGCCTGGCTTGATGTGGAATGCTGATGACCAAGTGTTGTGGTGTACACTGCGAGAGGCCTATGTCCAACAGTGAACAGATATGGGCTGATGATGATAAACTATATCTTCAACAAAAAATAATTGATGGATGATTGGTTGTAAATAACCACACATCCGATACAAAAGTAAGCTCCGGAGAAAGCCCTCAGGGCTGCTTCCACTTTGACCCAGGATTATCCTTAAATTAGATTATCCAGGTTTAAAAGAATTCTGATAACTAAAAGAAAGGTGCCTTTAAAAAAGCACTCACTAGATTCATCTTGATGGCATTGTCGGCAAAAACATGTTATAGAAGTCTTTGATTTGGTTTCATATCATCATATCAGCCAAATGAAGTCCACTGCTGAACAAAGGCCCCCAAATATGTCCAGTAACATGCTGTGTGGTGCTAATTTTGGGGAAATTTGCATTACTCACCACGCTTGGCAGGCGGTTCGGTCAGCGCTTATGGCTTCTGTTGCACAAAAGGGACGCTGCTTCCCATCCCTCTCACGGGAGGAGATATATAGAGATATGGTTTATTTATTTAAACTTTTATGTACATTGAGTATACATAAGGCGGACTTAATGCCATGAGGCATTCTCTACCAGTCAACCTTTGGGTTAAACAAGGCACTTCGAAAGAAGTATAAAAGCAAAGCTATATTTAATGTTAAAAAATACTGAATTAAAAATAGGAATACATACATATACTAATATAAAAATAGATACTATATTATATTACATAATTATAAATAGTTAAATAGAATACATAAAAATATCTGATATAAATATTAACTCTAATGACGAAGACAAAACTGATTAGGACTGTAACAATTTCAGGAAGTATTGACGCACTTTACGTTTAAACGCAAATTTATTTGGAGCTTTATATCAAGAGGAAGCGCATTCCAGAGTTTTATTGTTGAAACAGCGAAGGATTTGGACATAAACCCTGTATGGTGGGATGGAATGTTAAGAATTCTCATGACTGTGAGATCCACCTAAAAGTTGAAAGAAAATTTTAAGATAATTAGGAGCACAAGGATCGTTTATAATAGTGAAAAGCAAACAGAGTTTGGTTGTTATATTATTTATATAGGTTAAAACAAAATCTTCCACCTCCCAAAACATTCCTTGAGCTTCAGATGTGGGTGCTTTCAATAAGGCCAGATTTACATAGAATACATTAGACACTTGTAAAAAATAAACTCTAAAAAGGGTTTATTGTTATAACCTTGAAGGATTTGTCAATGTGGCCAACAAGGATGTAATTATGCAAGTACGACTGTGAACGTTTAATTTAATAAGAAACCAATAGAAGTCGACCTTAGAATAATAATCTAAATGGTGTAGACTTGCCATAAATATATTATTTTACTAGCTGTGCCCCGCGGTTTCACCCACCGTTTAATTTAAAAGAAATCGGGTTCATTATAAATAATTTAGAGTACTTCGGCATACACGGTTGACATATAGAGTATATATATTGGATTTCATGGGTTAGATTTTTTTGTGCGGTTCCCTAATTATTTTTCTTTAGCCTAAGTTACTCCTTATAACATCAGCTATCTGCCAGTGAAAGACCCGTCAATATCGGTCCAACCGTTTTCGAGATTAGCTGGAACAAACAGACAGACAGAAAGACAAAGAATAACAAAACTGCTTTTTTGTTATATGTACCGTTTATACTTTCATATTTTTTATAAAACCATGACACCGATCGTTCGCCGGCCTTTGTTCAGCGGTGGGCGTGTTTTGGCTGCTATAATGACACCGGTTACCAATTAACCATTAAAATTTATTGCAGTATTGAAGTAATGTCTGTATCATCGCTTCCTACACTTGCTAATATACTTTTCACATAGTTAAAGCGGTTTAAGGTTAATAAATCACATTCTAATAGGTACTAATGACAATGTGATTACAGCAATTTTTTATGCGATATAATTAATAGTTTACAATAGCGTATTTCTTTATTCCCAAATCAAATTAGCTTGCAAAAATAAAGAATGATCTAGAATCATACAAGTATCACATCTGTGATTACTGATTACTAACATCGTGTGCACGTTCTCTGCGCTTGCGCTTCGGTCGGCGTCAGACCTTGGCGTACGTTTCCTATACAACCTAGCTGCTTGGCGCCGCTTACATACTTAACAAGTGATTGAGACTTCACTAATCGCTAAAAGCGTTTAGTTGTATGAACTTGGGTTGTGTAATCTATACATCTATATGTCTGTTTGTAATGTCAAAATAACAGCTTTTTACTAAATGCATATGAAAGTATATACGGAACATATAACAAAAATGCATTTAATTTTTTTTTGTCTGTCTGTCTGTCTATTTGTTCCGGGTAATCTCCGAAACGGCTGGACCGATTTTGACGGGACTTTCACTGGCATATAGCTAATGTTATAAGGAATAACTAAGGCTACTTTTATTTTTGAAAAATAATTAAGGTTCCGCGCAAAAAAAGTAAAACCCTTGAAATTCAATATATTTATTCTATGTCAAGTGCCTATGTCCAAGTACTCTTAAATGTATTTTAAATTAAACGCGGGTGAAACCGCGGGTCCCAGCTAGTTTTGTGATAAAGTGTAAGAAGGTGTGATTTTATGCGACATTAATTTCTAGTATGTACGCACGGCTACATATCAAGCTATACATATCCAGTTTACGCTGATACGTGATCGTACAGAAAGCCTACATAATGTGAGATCACATAAACTCCTAAGATTTCAAAATATGTCAGCGACACTACAGAAAAATTCAATTGTTTGTAGCATTTTTCTAGATGTGGGTAGCGGCCCTCAAGGGGGTCGCAGTTGCAAGCCAGGTAAAAGTAAAAAGCGTGCACAGCTTTTCTCTCACAGGCTTTCTCGATTGTCTAATCTAAAAAAATCGTCTTTCAAGTCACTGATATAATTTTTTTACGGCCCTGGGCGGTCGCCATATTGTTTTTACTTGTAAAGGTATCGCGTATTAACTAAGGTTGGAAAACACTGGTTTATAATAGGAACCGTATTCGATGGATAAATGCCTACTCTTGTAAAACTGGAAGGAGAGGGCACAACTTCGAAAATTCATACTAAAAGGATGTCCACCTATACACGTCTCTACTCGCACTCTCTACTACTACACGTACGTGTAAGTGAGTATACACTAGTACCTACGTAACATTTATTTATTTATTATACTCTTTATTATACACCAATCGGTAAAAGATATAAAAACAGTAGTGCTTAAAAGTATATTATGGAGTACAATGGGCGGCCTTATCGCGCTCGGCGATTTCTTCCAGGCAACCTTAGGATGGAGAAATACTAAACAGGATAATATATGCGGCAGGCGATGATGCACACAGATACATAATGAAATAACTAAATTACTAATACTATACTAAATATACCGTGTGGTGTCCGGATTAAGAATATAGCACCACTCCATCTCCTCCCGTGGATGTCGTAAAAGGCGACTAAGGGAATCTAAACCAGAGGGATGGGCAGCAGCGTCCCTTCTGTGAAACGGTAGCCATACTGCGCTCACCAACTCGCCTGCCAAGCGTGGTGAGTATTGGCAAATACCCCCCAAAATGATGACACAGTTGTGAAAATCTATGGGGGAGGCCTTTGTTCAGCAGTGGACGTATAAATGGCCGATATGATGATGATGATGAAATATATAAATAATGGAAGATTATACACAATATAGATATGTAAATACATAAACATTTATATATACAAATCAGTCTTTAATTAATTTGACAAAATATAGAAAAACAGTTAATTCAGATGTAATAGATAGTAAACTCTAAACAAAAATAATTACACTGACAAGTAATAGTTCCTCACTAGTCTTTTGAACACTGATATCGACTGAGCTCGTGTTATTAAAACTGGTAATGCATTCCACAAACGTGCGGCCTGAACCGTAAAGGAGTTGTCAATACATTTTGTGGAATGCATTGGCATCATCATCATTCATCACCGTTATTCCAACCGAAAGACATCCACTGCTGGACATTACCCTCCCCCAACGAAGGAACAACGACCAGTCTGGGTTTGTGTTGTATGCTCGTTGGGGTTTTTTGCCATAATTGTACGAACGCCGCTGCTCATCCTTCGGTTGGGTTAGTGCTATTCTTAGCCGGCACCACACGGCAAACGTAACTTACGTAATTGTGCTTTTAATATTAGTCTCGAAATTTCATCATCATCATCATCATATCAGAGGACGTCCACTGCTGAACAAAGGCCTCCCCCTTATTGAGATTGAGATATGATTTTCACAACGAGCGGTTACATGCCGCACTCATCCAACGACTCCCAGCGACCCTCACCAGGTCGTCCGTCCACCTCGTTGTCGTCCCACGCTGCGTTTTCCGGTACGCGGTCCCTACTCGAGAACCTTTTTGCCCCAACGGCCATCAGTTCTACAAGCTATGGCTACGAGCTGCCCGGTTCACTTTATTCCGGAAAAGAAAAGTTCAGTCAATCATAAAAAGCGTCTCCCACGGTATAGTAAACCTATTATCTCTACAGACTTACCTACATTTTACTTTAATACTAAATTAGTCAACGGAAACAATGATGCATATAATCACATCTTCCCTGAGAAAGGAACCAGTGATATAACCTTATAATTAATGATGCACTGCGTTTCCTATGTACCGGTACGCCAGCCAGTGTCCCTCTGCGCTTCGTTGGTGCGAGACGTGAGTATAGCCGCCATATTTGAAAACGAAACGTCATTTGTCCGTTCGGATGCAGCTCCAAAATAAAGTTTTGGTTCAAAGAAGTTGTAAAAAGTTATTGTGATTGTGAAGTGATTATCGATTTCTTTCGCTGTGTTGTTAAGGATTTGGCATACGTATTGTTTTGAGGGTAAGTGTGTCAAAATATTATGTAGTATCGTACTTCGTTATTTTAATATCATAACAATGCTGAAGGTTTTAGTATGATCATTCATGAAGTAACTTGACGTTTTAGATTTTAAGTGAAAAATATAGCTGAGTGGGTAGCTAAATATTTACAATCGTATAAAAACACTGGACTTTTCAAGTCCCCGACATAAGTAAGAAAATATATTATGTAGTTATTGATAAAATCCTTTAACTCATTCTGTGTTTATCGACTTGAGTTTTATTATATAATAGATTTGGATAGAATTGTAATTGGCACCAATATGTTGTTGATGTCGATAAAAGCCTTCCAGTCTCCAGAAGGGGGTTAAGTTTATGAACCTCAGTCTTACCCCTTTCGTTAGATGTCCATCCCATCAGGTGCAATTTATCCCAACACCACCTGCGTGTTGACTTTAAAGTCTTAGAGATCAGACACTGGCTATAATGCTGAATGAAATCAAACTCAATGCTTTTTTATTACATTCATGTGTCATCATCATTGCCACCACATCAGCCAAAAGACTTCAAATGCTGAACAAATACCTCCCCTTTTTGTACAACGACATCATGCCGGTTACATTGGAATCTAGAGTCCTCTGGCCAAGAAAGTGTTTGAAATAAAACGTCTACTTGCAGCACTGTTCAACAGTCAATCATTTCAGCTTTTCGCAGTACACTGAACATACGTCCGTCTCAATGTACTCCACGAACCCACGACACAGATTCTGCTTGCACTGTGCACTGAAAACAAACGTAAATATAAGTCATATGTTATGAAATAATGTATCGGTATATACACATTAAACAATTGAATAAGATTCGTTATGTGATTATACAGTAGTATTTCCAATTCATTGTCTTGATCATGATATTAACATTGGTGTAACAATCGAGGACAGATTTGTAAATACATCATGTTATCTATTATGTATTGGTTAATTTTGTTGCAAGTAGCAAACGAGCTAACGACTCCGCAAAGCCATTGTCATTGAGAAAACGCAGCGAAATACCTGACAGTTTTCGGCTTTGATTTCATTGCAGCGTTCGTTTCAGTAAGCCAGGCATGAAAATCGTTAAGGTGTCTATATTAAAAGTGTAGACATTGTGAGGAGATATCCACAGAATACAAGAGAGCTGTTTCCAGATACAGAAGATAGAGTTGTTTTCTGGTATATGTATAAGTTGCTTCTATTACTAACTACATTACCACTTCTTTCATCCTAGAATTGGCGAGTTTCCAGTTCAATGACGATCGATGGTGGTTTTAGCTTCGCACTGATTAGGGGATCAGGATTTAGCATTTGATACTATTGTGCCGGCTCAGAATGCCACCACCCCATCTCCTCCCATGGGTGTCGTAAAAGTCGACTAAGGGATTAGCCGGAGGATGGGCAGCAGCGTCCTTCGAGTACATTAACAACTCAACTGCGATCGCCAACCCGCCTGCCAAACGTGGCGATTATGGCAAAACCACCCAATGAGCCCACAAAACATCCATATCGGTGGTTGTGGTGATCTTTGGGGGAGGCCTGTGTCCAGCAGTGGACTTCATTCGGCCGAAATGATGACTATTATTATACATGCTATATTCTTGATGCGGACACCATTAATTAGCATTTGGTGTCATCAAGAATATAGCACCACTCCATCTTCTACCGTGGATATCGCAAAAGGCGATTAAGAAACTGTAAGCTAGAGATATGGGCAGCAGCGTCTCTTCCGTGATACGGCAGCCTTTCTGCGCTTACCAAGCATGGTGACTACTGGAAAATTCTCCCCTTAAATGATGCAATTGTGGAAACCTATGGGGGAGGCCTTTGTTCAGTAGAAAACGATCTTTGGCGGATACGATGATGATGATGACTATTAAGTATCAAACGCTTAAATCCTATTCCCGGATAAAGTTGGATACGGCTCATCGATTTGTGATCAATTTGCTTGTTACGAAATTTGCTAAAAGATTAGGATTTTTTTTTATCAAACATCTAAATCTTTTTATTTATAGGTCATTGGTTAAAAATCACACAAACCTGACAAGTTAATTAGCCACTTCTTAGAATCGAACCACAATCTGACATATGAAGGTCTAAACGTCTAATTGTGAATCAACAATCGCCCGCTACTCTTCAGTGTTGCAACCCTCGTTGCAAACACTGCGCATGACGAAAACATACCGATTTCCATGTATGCTGTTGTAAAGTCCAATACGAGTACAGCTCTATTGTCTTATGTGTGGTGTGGTAATGGCGTTACAATGGTCATTTGGTTATCTTTGATTCAATACGAATGATATTTGAAGACTTTGATGATTGAAGTTTCTAAATATTTTGTTGGAATCAAATCAAATCTATAGTTTTATTTCATGACTTCTAAAAAGTCATCAACATCATCATCATATCTGCTTAAGGACGTCCACTGCTGAACAAAAGTCTCCTCCATAGATTTCGACAATTGTGTCGTCATTTTGGCCGAAATTTGCCAGTACTCACCGCACTTGGCAGGCGGATTGGTGAACGCAGTATGGCTACTGCCCCATAGAAGAGATGCTTCTGCCCTTCCCTCGGGCTTAGAGCCCCTTAGTCGCCTTTTATGACATCCACTGGGGAGATGGAGTGGTGCTACATTCTTAAGCCGGACACCACACGGAATAATAAGAATTAAAATGCACGGTTTATAATAGTTGCTGCTCCGGAAATTTCATAAAAAGAAAGATTTTTAAGAAAAAATAAGATACGGTTTCCTGTATGTTATAATAAGATTTTTACCTGGTGCAACATGACTAGTTCAGAATCATATTCTGGTCACTAGTTGGACGCTCTTATAAATATATTCCACGATTATGAAGGCAGACAGGTGAACTCACTCAAGACGCCGTATACTCTTGTGATGTTCGGTGAAAGGTTGACATTCTCGATCTACCAAGTATTAAGCAAGACTCTCTAGTATCAAAATGTTTTCGTTTTAGTTATATCGCTGTCCTAAAATCCTTTAGATTAACCACTGATTTTATTTTTATTATTTTTGGGCTATATTTTTTTTTCTTTAATTGGCTTTCAATTTGAACATGACCTCACAAAACAGTTTCACGGTTTGTCTGTGGAAATAAGCTATTAATACATAATAAATAATTATATACTTAATATCTTAAATTTAGTAACACTGTCTTACACTGTAAAATATTTTAGGAGGTAAATTTATAGGTTGCACTGATGCGTTTTAGCAATAAAAATAAACATAACATCCACCTTTATTTTCTAAAATAATACTGAGTACAGAGAGTCTTTGAATATGAATGAAATTATTATCGGTAAAACCGATACTTGATATTTGAAATGAACCATTCATAGAGCCTAGCCTTAAAATATTTTCCATTAGTAAAGTAAGACCCTATATATCAGAAATATAATAGACGACAGACATTTTCTCAAGATCAGATTTTATTTACCTACTATGTAAACATATTATTTGGTGTAGAAACATGTGACCATTACATTTGAAAGTTAAATAGTTCACGTAGTGAGTTGCAATATATCAATTAAATAATGTTATACCAATAATACTAAAACCACCGTGTGGTGCCGGCTACGAATAGCACCAACCCATCTCATCCCGTGGGTGTCGTAAAAGGCGACTATGGGATTAACCGGAGGATGGGCAGCAGTGTTCTTCGAGTACATTAACAACTCAAATGCGATCGCCAACCCGCCTACCAAGCGTGGCGTAATGGCAAGTCCCCCCAACGAGCACACAATATACCTATATCGGTAATTGTGGTGATCTTTGGGGGAGGCCTGTGTACAGCAGTGGACTTGATTCGGCCGAAACGATACCAATATAAAAACCTCTTGAATGATCTCTTGATCATCTGCTCGTAGAATTGATGGCCGTTCGAGCAAAAAGGTTCTCGAATGGAGACCGCGCACCGGAAAACGCAGCGTGGGACGACCTCCAACGAGATGGACAGACGACCTGGTGAAGGTCACTGGGAAGGGGGCTGTTATTAGAGCATATAAGTCGCCTTCTAGGACACCTACGGTTGCCCTTTTGAAATTTTCCGATCAATGGGGCGAGGCTTCTACCACGAACGGGGCAGTTCCTAAAATCTTCCTGCAAGGATGTTCTAAATAAAGTATAAGCTGAAATACAGATAAGCCTCGCGTGTTCTGTGGTGGAAACCGCTACCAAAATTCCACCACAGCCAAGTGTTTTGACATTACCCGGAACAAGACAGATGTTATCAGGCAGTTTACTTTGTAAAGTGACGCTATAGTACGATAAGTACTTATACCCAGAAATGGATAAAGCAACAAAGATTTAAGATACATCTAAATCAAATCGACTATCTTGCTTACGAATAATAAACTGACATGAATACACAACGCTGCATTTTGAACGACCAAACGCTACCGCATTTTATATCAAACTCTTAGAAATCTGTTCTTGAAATGAAATGAAATGATCATTTATTCAAAATAGACTAAGAAATTAGTTCTTTTTGAACGTCAACTCACACAATACGAGTATAACTTCTCGCTGGTCTGCATGAACCATGGTTGGGGCATACCTGGCCCCGCCCGACTTAATAAATAAAGTGGTTTTTTTTCCTTTTCAGTCATTTTAATAGTTTTATATCGTATTGGGTTTTTGAAGTCGGTATTTATTTTGTTAAAAATATTTATTTGTTTCTTTTTTGTGTAAATGAATGTAAGAAGTTTTTCCAATTTGGTATCAGTATTTAACACTAAAACTAAAAATGGCACAAATCGGTTCTCTGATCTCAGAGGAATCGAAATTATTAAAACATCATCTAGATAAGCGCAGTCAAATTAACCTGTTATTGAAGCTGGTTAAAAAACTACTTAATCAAATGCAACGAAATTTATATAAGACCAATTCGAAAGCATTCTACACCAGTTAAAAAGTAATTGCTGAAATCGGTCTACAAATATCGGGGTAATCGGTGTACCTTTTTGAAGTCGGTTAAAAACAGACAAATCCATAATCGCAATTAGATTATTAATTTCGCCCGTAAATGTATTCGGATCAGATCAATTACACGAGCGAATTATTGTTACTCATATGCTATTAGCATAATCAAGAATCAGATCATCATAACGACGCACAATATTACCTAAGTATACTCTTATAGTAACTGAGTCAATAACTTCTAAGAAGTGCATAAATACGCATGAGGTATTGCGCTTTGATGAACGCTAAGTAATCGATGCAATAGTACGATATGCTTGTTCTACTTTAAATAAGGTGTTATACTCACAGGCTGGTATGTACTCATGACGTATAGAGATATGATATATAGAGGCAAAAAGTGTGTTTATTACTTATGTACGCGCGTCAGAAGTTTAAATACTCATATAAGCCAAAGGACGACGCTTAAGACAAGCCTCCCCGTAAATTTCCACAATTATTGTGTCATTTTAAGGGGCAATTTGCCAGTACTCACCACGCTTGGCAGGTGGGTTGGTGAGCGCAGAATGGGTGCTGTTCCACAGAAGGGACGCTGCTGCCCATCCCTCTGGTATAGATTTCCTTTTTTAATTTTGGAGCCTCTCCAGGTGTGCAGGTTTCCTCACGATGTTTTCCTTTACCGTTAACGAAAGTGATAATCAAATTCTGAAAAGTCAGAGGTGTGGGCCGGGATCGAGCGTTCAACCACTACACTGTCACTGCTGTGGACATTCTTAGTTTTCAAAATTATTCATTTGCCGCTTCTTAATCCAATCTTCTTATCTTGCCAAAGATATAAATACTTTTTAGGTGTTCATTTGGGCATGTGTCACAACTAGGTCAGTAATTCATAATGAGATATTGCGCTTCTAGAAGCATAAACAAATTACCTAATCGACGTACCTAACCATCGTTGGCTGCTCTAGCGTGACTAAAGTGTAAAGCTTACACACGTGCTGAATTCAACATAAATAATAGTCTAAAAACCCTAAAAAGACACTTTTGTAGATAACTCAACTAAATAGTAGAAAAAAATATTCAAACATTTTTTTTTTTCCTTTTCTCCTGTGTCGTAGGTGCGTTTTACAAACACAAATACCACACACAATACACCCAGACCCGGAACAACTACCTGCAGATCATACAAATATTTGTTCCGTGTGGGAATCGAACCCACGACCCAGTACGCAGCAGTCGCCTGTATCAGCCACTGCACCAACCGTGCCGTCGTATAAATAATAATAGAGTGCTCTCCGCTTTTTTGCAATGTTTTTTTTGTTAACCACTCTATTCCTGTTTTAAACTTATTCAAATTATTTTCTACTATTTAGTTCGGTTTTCTACAAAACCTTGTTTTTTTTCCATAAACTATTTTTTTTTTCTTTTTTTTTTGTACCTCTTACTACAAAAACGTGTGTTTTTGTTTTTTTTGTCATCGGTCCTTGATAAGTGTGCGAAGTTTCAAATCAAGGGTGAAAACCGAGTTCAAAAATTCCGTTACATAGATACATAGATCAAAAACCTGCGAAAAAATGTTATATTAAAACTAACTCTACTTGCAAATCATTACCAAAATATTTTCCCAACTGTGATGGTTTGGTTTCCAATCGAAGGAGATCCGGCTTAATATCAGTGTTAGGCCTTGTCCACACTTGTATCATTTGGGTGTATCAGATCTCCGTCGTGTGGCACCGACGTGTAGCATTATCCCTAGTTTCGAGTCTAAACTGTTTGGTCGCAAATTTATGTGCGATCATGTAATACGCCGCCATGATACAGTATTGATACACCCCGTTCCGCAAATAATCGCGTATCTGATACACTCCGAATACTGTATCGAATACGAACGTCTCGAACAATAATTAGTACAGGGGGCCTAAAAAGGCCGCTTTAGGTGAATCATAATATGAATTACATTAGAAATCACAAAATGGTCACGTTAACAGTCAGTTATGATTAAGTGACCATTTTGTGAATTCTAATGTGAATCGTATCGAGATCATTATTATGCCTTATAAATAAAACCTAATACGGTCTTTTTAGGCCTTCTGGACCATTTGGTGATATTTAATGTGATTCATATTATGATTCTGCTAAAGCGGCCTTTTTAGGCCCCCTGATATAAAGAAAGCTGGAAATTCCCTGTATGAACTTATAGAAGCAGCAGATGGAGTATGTTAAGGATCGTAGCACGTTCTGTTGATTCTAACTACCTCGCGGTAAAAAGCTTGATGGTCTACATGCATATGTATTAAAAGAAGTTGTTATCGAAACTAGTCCAAATATTTCGATGGACGCGATTGAAAGCCTTTTTTTATAAATAGTGACAGTAACAATTACATAATTTAATTGCAGTGGTACTTTCCGTTCACATTTATTTAGTTATAACAATTTTTTTTTTTTCTTGTTTTAAAAACACGTTGCCCCTCTCTAGGATTTCTCCTGTGTCGTGGGTGTGTTTACAGACATACATTTCACACACAATACACCCAGACCCGGAGCAACTACCTGCAGATCATACAAATATTTGTTCCGTGCGGGAATCGAACCCGCGACCCGGACCGCAGCAGTCAACTGTATCAACCATTGCACCAACCGTGTCCATTAATTAAACACATATCTGCTCATTCAGTTTGGAGTAATAATATTGTTACAGCGACAGTAACAGCGACAGTGGACAGACGACCTGGGGTGCAATTCCTTAAGCTCAAACATCCATACATCCTTAAATACAGAATATCGAAATAACGGGGTAAAACCAATTTCGATATTCGCTAAGACATGATTGAAGCTATTCAAGGACACGTTGCAGAAGGTAAGCCATGAGGATCAGTGTTAGCGAATACCAAATCGGGTTATCACCATTACTTCGACTCTGTATTTATGGATGTTTGAGCATAAGGAATTGCACCCCTGGCCAAGGTCGCTGGGACGTTGGATGCGGGTGGCATGTTACCGCTCTTTGTGGAAATCTATGGGAAATCTATCCTTTGTTCAGCAGTGGACGTGCTTTGTCTGACATGATGATTATGGTAAATTCACGATAGGTGAAGCTACAGTACCTATGTGGTCTCCGGATCAAGAACTTAGCACCACTCCATCGCCTCCCATGGAAGTTGTAAAAGGCGACTAAGGCTATATATGCCATCTGTGGAGTAGCAGGTGTTCTGCCCCCTCCAACCGTACTTAGTACTGACAAATCCCTCCCAAAATATCGACAGACAGCGTGTAATGGGTCGTCTATGTGGGAGGCTTTTGTTCAGCAGTGGGCGATGCTTTCTGATAGAATGATATGATATGATGAAGCTACAGGCCGGCCATTCCTTTTTCATGGATAAAAATTTTTGCCGACTCCAACATGACTTAAACGCTGGCTACCCTCTTAAATTTAGATGTGATCATTATCATTATTTCAGCCGAAAAATGCTCATAGCTAGACAACACCGGACAAGATCGGTCTGTTTGTGTTGTGTGCTCATCGGGGGGATTTTCCAAAATCGCTACACTTGGCGGGCGGGTTGTCAATCGCAGTTGAGTTGTAATTAATGTACTCGAGGAACGCTGTTGTCTAACCTCCGGCTAATCCCATAGTCGCCTTATATGATACCCACGGGATGAGATGGAGTGGTCTATTCTTAGCCGTCACCACAGGGTAATGTGTACATATAGTCACAACATGTATATATTTCAACACACTATTACTGTACACTGCGGTTTATCTCCAACTATGTGGGTCACGTGGCCCACAACTGTATTCTAACCAGTTCTAACGACGATCCTAATGTACGGTCATTGCTGTTGCATAGTGCGTTTGAATACCATATACTCCAAATTAATGTATTTACAGTTACTATTTTACAGAGCCTTTCACACATCTTACAGGGTGCACAAGATATGAATTATAGTATAATTTATGCCTAGCAAAGCGGGCAGCTTACGGCTATTTTATAATATTAGCGTAGCCTGTGACACTTCGGAGTACATATATAAGCTACTTTTAATTTGAGGGTAGCTGTTCCTGTGGTTTTTAGAGTTTTGCGCACAAATAAAATGAACTCTTTATGTAAGAAATAAGGAGAGGAGGAGATCCGTAGAATAACTAAAGTTGTCGACATAGCTGAAAGGATTAGTAAACTGAAGTGGCAATGGGCGGGGCACATTGCTCGTAGAACTGATAGTCCAGTCATTATAGTAAGTTCACCTCGGAATTCGAGATACCCAGCTGTGAGTCTACATATGGTAGGGTGTCAGCAACTATTAAATTTCAAGGTCAAAGGTCACAAAAATCAATCAAAAATCAATATTGTAGAATACAAAATTCTCTACAAATTTTGTTTAAAAAATTAACCTTGAAATTTAATAGTTGCTTACACCCTACCATATGTAGGTTTTGAGACAACTTTTAGGGTGTCAATATACAAGTATTTACAGACTTACAGCTGGGTATCTCGAATTCCGAGATTCTCACCTAATTTAAGCTTAAATGACTGGACTATGATAGCTATTGGGCAAAAAGGTTCTCGAATGGAGACCGCGCACCGGAAAACGTAGCGTAGGACGATCTCCACTGAGGTGGACGGACGAGCTGGTGAAGGTCGCTGGGAGTCGTTGGATGAGAGCGGTATGTGACCGCTCGTTGTGAAAATCTAAGGGGGAGGCCTTTGTTCAGCAGTGGACATCCTGTGGCTGATATGATGAAGAAATAAGATTTATAGTGTGTATGTAATATCTTATTATAATTTCTGGCTATGTATTCTGTACTGAATGGTCGAGGTAAACACCTTCGACGCCCATCGCTATAATCAAGCCCCATCAAAGTAATTATCATAGATCTTCGGAAAGGCTCGCATTCGGTTCGCTCGAACGTGGCCTCATTTAAGTAGAGTGCTCTTACTGCAGGTGTTCCTCAAGGTGGTGTCGTTTCTCCTCTTCTCTTCTCTGTTTTTATTAATGCTACCAGTTACAGCTTTAAATATTATCATCTCTATGTAGACGACTAAGCTAAGCTCGTCTATGTAGAACAACATTTTGACAAAAAATCAACCTCAACGATTAACTACTTTATGTTCAAGAGATATAAAAACCAGTCCACAGAGTGCAGCCATTCTGCACTACGCTTAACGTAAGTATGTAGGCCACGTGTATGGTTCACAACGGTACTATTCTAAGTTCTAACCAGTTCTAATGATCATCCTAATGTATGGCCATAGCTATAGCGCTGAATGCGCAGTTTTAATGGCTGGCATTCCAAATCTTTACATTCATGATGGTATGTAAAAAAGTGATTATATTGCGGGACGCTTTAAAACGCGTCTTCATTGGTTAGAGGTTTTAATCGGTAACATTAAGGTCGTTTAGATGAACGTGGTTTATAATTCAGATTTTGTTTTTAATTACGAAAATAATTTATTTTTATGTTTTATTCCTGGTAATCCCCTTGTGTGGTGCTGGCTAAGAGTACCACCACCTCATCTCATCCCGTGGGTGTGGTAAAAGGCGACTATGGGATTAGCCGGAGGATGGGCAGCAACGTCCTTCGAGTACATTTATAACACGCGGCCGCAGGGTCGCCAGCTCGTCTGCCGTCTGCGTGGCGATTATGGAAAAACCCCCCTTGAGCAGACAACACAATCCTATGGGTTCCATACCCAACCCGGTCGTTGTGGCAGTTTTTTGGGAGGCTTCTGTCCAGCAGTGGACATTTTCCGGCTGAAATGATGAATCTCCTTTAACTAAATTTTATATGCTTGCTTAGAGGTATAAGTGGGTTTTAGCCAATTCAATAGTGCAACAGGTGAGATGCGAAGGAACGAGACAGCTCGTCTCCCGATATCGTGCAGAAACGAGACATAATAATATTATGCTCATACAAAAATATGTTCTGCTGACATCGAGTGTCTAAATGGCTCAAAACCAAAAAAAGATCACTGTTTTTAGATGATCAGGGCAGAGCGAGGCGCCCATAGCCAGTTGCAATCACTAATCCGTGAGGTTTATCAACGCTCCGCGCGGTCAGTCTATGGATGGGTGACCCCTAAGTATTTGAACAGACCGTCACCGTGCATCGGAAGGCACGTAAAATCGCCGGCCCCGGTTGTTGTCATTAGACGGTAGTCGAAAAGACAAGTCGAAGGACTTTGGCGGCTTAAACACTCTTTACTCTGACACCGGTTGACCACTAATAAAACCAAATAGGTATAAGAACGGCCGAGTATCTATTGTAACTGTACGGTGTTGGCTTTCGACGCACTCTCTATTCGACTTGAATATCGCAGTCATCTAAATACTCACATAAACCTGTCACAAAACGAGATATGGGTAATATGTTGGTGTATCATCATCATTCCAGGCGTAAAAACGTCGGCTGCTGGACAGAATACCACCACCCCATCT
Source organism: Diloba caeruleocephala (assembly GCA_947459985.1). Classification (NCBI taxonomy): domain Eukaryota; kingdom Metazoa; phylum Arthropoda; class Insecta; order Lepidoptera; family Noctuidae; genus Diloba; species Diloba caeruleocephala. The sequence continues at coordinate 24,571,713 of OX381615.1, forward strand.
CCTCCCGTGGGTGTCGTAAAAGTCGACTAAGGGATGGGCTGGAGGATGGGCAGCAGCGTCCTTTGAGTGCATTAACAACTCAACTGGATCGCCAATCTGTCTGCCAAGCGTAGCGATTATGGCAATATCCTCCAATGAGCACATAGCGCAGCAGGTTGGCGACCGCAGCCGTGTTATAAATGTACTTTAAAGACGCTGCTGCTCATCCTTCAACTAATTCCATAGTCGCCTTTTACGACACCCACGTACTAGTGGTATTATAATGTCTGTGCCCACGGGATGAGATGGGTTGGTGGTGGTATTTTTAGCCGGCACCACACGGCAATTGGTGTATGAATCTTCAAAATATCCCTGCAACTCCCAACCCCATTCAGTGCTATAAATGAGGCAATAAGTTAGACTGTTTTCTACAAATAACTTGCTCAATCAATTCTGATAAACTCTCGCAGCCAAACCTGAATGCGTGTCTAGCGGAGGGAAGGCGACTGTAAAGAGGCCACCCTCCCAGGCACTTCTCGGGGGAATTGTAAAGGATTCCCCTGAAGCCACGCTATGCGCTGTGCTGCGCACACGGCGGTACGTGACCACATACACACCGCTGTCTTCCCGGGGGTCGCTCGGTATGAGCACGCAATTTTTCCAATAGGCACGTTCGCGACCCGCAACGCCCCCCGCCATATAAAGACGACAGGGGGCTCAGACGTGTTGGTTGTTACCCCGGCTCCGTGTCCTCCTTCTCCGAGAGGGATCGGCCCTCTCCCGATCCCGCTCAGCGACCTCCTTCTGGAGCATGACGCTCTCACAGAAGGAGACCACAGCACTCCAATTTTCATGCCCTGCCAGCATAGCCAACACTACTACTGGCAGGGAGAGATCTTGTCCGATCCGATTGACCAGGATCCGCCGCTCGGCAGCCCACGCTGGGCACTCTCCGAGCGTGTGCTGTGCGGTATCCTGATCGTTTCCACAGTGGTGGCACTGTGCCGTGACCTCGCGTCCTATCCTGTGCAAGTACTCACCGAAACAACCGTGTCCGGTGAATACCTGCGTCAGGCGGAATGTGTCGCGCTCGCTACTTTGGAGCCAGGCTCCGAAGAGCGGTAACACGGCCTCAACGACTCGCTTTTTTTAAGACAACCTAGTGACGAAACGAGCTAGTCATTCGCCTGGTGTTAAGAGATTAAATAAACATGTTACCCAGTACTATTTTTGCGTGGCAAAACTGCGTTCTTCACCTCGAGATATTAGTTATTTAGTCTCATATGCTCAGTCATTTCACTAACTACAGTGACCTTCTAACCGAAACACGGTCATGTTAAAACTTTAAACACGACTGCTTGCCGGCGAATATCTGGCACTGCGGTGGTACCCACCTAGCTATTTGCAATAAGGTACCATTTTTTTCTTTATTATTGGACCCAGTAGAAATTCTTCATTACCTTCCTCCGCTCCCGGGAAGGACGAAGGGGCATGCCGGACTCCTACCGGCTAAAACCACTGAGGCGGTCATCTTCGACATCTAAGGAGGGCTCCAGGTCCTCGTATGATCACACCTGCGCTGCAATAAGATAAATTCTTCCAGTAAAAATTGTAGAAAAACTAGTCTGGTCCCGATAAGTGGAAATTTTTCACGCGGGCGGTGCTGCGCGCTCAGCTAGTCTCATATATATCGCTGTGGGAATTTCACCCACCATGGAATATGCAGCTTCAAATTACGTACAGTTAACTATACTTTAAGCATACCTCGTTACCGGCGCGTGTGCCATTTATGACGATTGCAAGTTACTGTACACAGAAATCTAATTAAGGCAGAAGTAAAAAGAAGCTTGTGGTAGGTTTTTGCAAGAGTTCAGCCAGGTAGGTGCCACCGCAGTACTAGATACTTATTATTATTATATTATTCCTGTGGTGCCGGCTACGCCGTGTGGTGCCGGCTAAGAATACCACCACCCCATCTCATCCCGTGGGTGTCGTAAATTGCGACTATGGGATTGGCCGAAGGATGGGCAGCAGCGTTCTTCGAGTACAATTATAACACAACTGTGATCGCCAACTCGTCTGCCAAGCGTGGCGATTATGGCAAACCCCCCTATGAGCACATAATCTTTTGGGGAAGCTTCTGTCCAGCAGTGGACGTTTTTCGGCTGAAATGATGATGATATCTCTCTTTACACGAGTCAATATGCTCTGCCATGCCCATATAGTCGAGTCAAACACGCAGAAACCCTTTAGAGAATTTTAATCTAAAACGTAATAGGACACTAACTGGGGATTCTTCCTGGGGCACTATAAAAATTTCAGTCACGGATTTTTGCTTAGTGGTGTAGATTGTACTGAGATGGAAACTTCAACGATAAGGTCTATTGCAATGGGTGTTATATTGAATGAAAACCTGAAAAACGGAAATAACGGCGTCTGCCTTTGTATCAAATTCTGTAGCAGACGGTGACTTGCCACTCACAAAATGGCGGCCACTAATACAGGTGACAGGGACAGGGCAACACCGGATACCGTACTGCAGCTGATATTACTGGGCATAAGATACTAAATAACTACCGTCTCGAGCTGACAAGCGCAGTGTATTGCCTCACAGGACTGGTTCCTCCTTAACACATGTCAATGGTTCACAGAATCACAATTTATTTATGTACGAGTAAGTTGGCCAATTCTACAGCGTTGTTGCATTGTTGAGATTGTCGTTTTGGAGGTGGTAAAGCATAATAGGAAAACAATCAATTGTGGCACAGACAGGGTTGCCATATTGGCCTTGGATCTCGTCGGGTCGCTTCATTGAAATGCACTCTAAAACATTTCTGTTGGTAGGAAACTAGGCTTAAGCACGTAGCACGTATGCAGGTGGAAGGTGTAAGGTGATGTAAAGAATAATGTAAGGAATTTTATATTTTACTTACTACCTGGCTACTAACTAGCTTAGAGTATTATGGGCGAAATTTATTAGACCTGTACTTTATAGTTTGTAATCGGGTCAAATATAGGTTTTGTCGGGACGTTGGGTTACAGGCCTCGATAACGGTGACAGTCTCGCACCCTGATGACCTAAAAATAGCGACAGCAGTTATCGCGCAGCCAAGGATCCACAGGTGCAAATCGCCTGAAATTGAAAGGCGAGGATGCAATTTTTGTACATTGATCGTTCGACAGAGTGTGCGTCAGAGATCTTCACTAGTTTAATCGCTATTCTGCAAATACGTAATACAAAAATAAAGTTTGACGGTATTCCGTGTGGTCCACTCCATCTCCTCTCGTAGAGGTCGTAAAAGGCGACTAAGGGGCTCTTAACCAGTGGGATGGGCAGCGGCGTCCTCCTATGGAACAGTAGCCATTCTGCACTTACCAACCCGCCTGCGAAGCGCGGTGAGTACTGGCAAATTCCCCCCAATATGATGACACAGTTGTAGAAATCTATGGGGGAGGCCTTTGTTCAGTAGTGGACGTTGTATGGCCGATATGATGATGATGAACGTTTGACAGCGCCGTCTTTGTGATTTACGCCTGTCGCAAACCGTCTCCGACACGGTCAAGAGCAAATTAAAACACATACATAACACAATAAGTTATATCACATAACACCTACCGCATGCAATTCATTCAAAGTCATGCGCATGCACGCCACAATGCCTAGAACATAATAGCTCAGATTTATCAACGCCTTTGTAAAACTGTAGCGACCGCATTAATATAAATGAATCGTCATTCTTTCCGCACTCATTTGAAATAGAGGAAAAAATGTAGGCAGTCATCATTGACGTTGTAACTTGTATAACATAGATTAAAGATCATAAAAATATGACGGCAGGTTTGGTGCAGTGGCCAGTGGCTTAGTTTACTGCGCTACGTGTCGCAAGTTCGATTCTCACACGAAACAATTTATAAATTATATTGTATTGTTGTATTATATTGTAATAATGTTTATATTGTTTTAGTTGTGCGTGTATGTTTGTTTATTTGTGTATTGGTGTTTGTGCATGTGAAATTTATGTCTGTAAAATGTGCCCACGATACAGGAGAAGTATTTTTCTTACCTTTTTTTTTTGTGGGAAGTGTGTTTGCTTAACCGATCGTTTCTGGTGATGCCAAAACGCCTCCAGCCAGGTTAGGAGAAGTCATAGTGTGTGTCGCACATATATATATATAGTTAAAATATAAATATGCTCTGAAGCGTATATTAATGAAAATAGTTTTTAAATCGTAGTGTTTAAATTTAACTTTTTAAGATCATATTTACTTTTTATGAAACGTGCTATGCTAGGATCTCTCTAAAGGATAGAATCCGAAATGAGGATACCCGAAAGAGAAAAAATTATCGACATAGCGAACCAAATTAGCAAGCTGAACTGGCAGTGGGTTGGTCACGTCTGTTGAAGGATCGGTGGCCTATGGAGCAGGCGAGTCCTAGAGTGGAGACCGCGTCTGGCAAACGTAGTATGGGACGCCCACCGTCTAGATGGATGGATGACCTGAAGAAGGTTGCTGGGTCCGTCTGGATGTGGAATGCTGAGACCGGCGGGCTGATTAGCTAAAAACAGCAACAACAGCAGACGCGATAGCAGCTATCGTGCAGCCAAGGAACCACCGGTGGCATAGTGTCATAAATATTGGTATTACGTAAGGCATCGCCCGCCTGTCGCTATTGTGGAAGATGCATAGTTACTAGCGCCAGTAGCCATCAGTGGAACTAAAAATAATGAACGTTTCTAATTCATTGATTGTCCGACAGAGGCACGTCAGAGATCTTCGCCTGTTTAGTCGCTAACGGCAAATAGGTAATACCAAATTAACGTTTGACAGCGACGTTGGCGCCATTTACGCCTGTTGCAAAGCGTCTGCGACTTAGGTAATCAGCCCGCGGGTGTTGAGACGCACGCTGGGAGAGGCCTATGCCTAGCAGTGGATCGATGTAGGCTGATGATAATAATGATGAAGATGTAATTTCTAGCTAATCTAAGATGACTTTAGGTAAAGGACACATAGTGAGGAAACCTAAATCTAATAGTGGGTGCTTTGCATCGGCATATGTCCAATCTCGGGGGGCTAAGAGAAAACAAATCTCTTGGTGTCTGGAAATTTGCGTGCTTATACCGGCTGACCCTCGAGAAGACGGCGGCGCGCATGTGGTCACGGTTTCCATTTTACAGTCACCCTCCGAGATGTAAAGCCATGGCACCCATCTTTGGCTCCGGTGCGTTCGTTCTCAATAACCTGGATCCCCCCTACGGCACCGAAAATTAGGGTCCTAGTAGTTTTAGCCAGTAAGAGCCGGTACACCCCTCTGCTCTTCCCTGGGGTGGGGGAAGTACTTGAAGATTTCCATCGAGGTGAAAAAATAAAGACCTCGGTCCGCCAGGCTTGCCTGGTTGGAGAATCCTTCTTTCCAACGGAGGAACACTACACTACATTTCTTTACAATTTTGAACAAGGATCACTTTAGATTCAGTTTATAATCGTAGGTATACATTTAATTTTACCAACAAAAACACGCAATATCTCGCAAAGATAAAAAAGTAATTGATATGTCCTGACACTATCGCTCACGTCAAATCTAATCGCAGATACAACGAATAACTGATAACACGAATTTCTTCACAAGTACTTATAGATATGGTTTTTCTTTTTCGTAATAGTCTATGGGAAATTGGAGTGAATTACAAAATCGTACCAGTATAATCCGGATATATTTTCCTATGAAAAATCGGTTGGTTTAAAGGGACAGATGATTACGCGTATCATACTAGGACTAGTCCACAAGTTTAAAGTCGCTCAGCGGGCTATGGAACGTGCTATGCTCGGAGTCTCTCTAAAGGATAGAATCCGAAATGAGGATATCCGGAATGATCGACATAGCACACCAAATTAGCAAGCTGCGTGGCAGTGGGCTGGCCACGTCTGTCGAAGGATCGATGGCCGATGGAGCAGGCGAGTCCTAGAGTGTAGACCGCGTATGGATAAACGTAGTGTGGGATGCCCACCGGCCAGATGGTCGGACGACCTGAAGAAGGTTGCTGGATCCGGCTGGATGCAGAATGCTGATGACCGGGTGTTGTGGCGCACGCTAGGAGAGGTTTATGTCCAGCAGTGGACCGATGTAGGCTAATGATGATGATGATCAGTGAGTTATCTTAAGTTTGTTGGTTATGACTTTCACAGATAAATCGGGTCAGACAAAGGCCTAGTGACTTTGTTTTGTACTATTTAGAGATACAGAAGAAGATCTATGTGTCTATTCATATACTATGCACTCTATTTTACCCAGGCTCTCTCACTCATATGGCCAAAAATATGAGCTACCCAGCTAATGTGTTGCGTTGCATAATTCGCGTTGGCTCCGACTACATTTTGTGAGTTAAATCCTTGAGTACAGAAGGTTTCCCCCAATTTAAGTGTTCAATTTAACTGTTCTCGGCGTGAAGTGTAAGAAGGAAGCGAAACTTGAGCTGTTGGCGAGCCGAATACAGCATGTGTGTGAAACTGTGGACTCAATGACTGCTACAGTTGGTCATGGACTGGCTACCTAGAGTTTATGGTGTAATAATCATAAGGAAGGAATCACACAGTGATGATTTCGAGGGTATTTTACAGTACAGGTAAATGATATATATTTGCTCAAGCAGCTCTCGGCTCGCCAAGCTCTCGGCTCGGAACTAAACTGATGAGTCATGCATCTTGAGAAGAAAGGTTTAGTTCACAATAATAATAAATATTGTACGTTTGTGTGATTCTTTTTATCTATATTTATTTACACTTTCATGCATAATAGTGACATACAAGGCGGACTTAATGCGTTGTGGAATTTTCTCAACCTTTGGGTTTTAAAAAGGAAATGCATATAGAGTACAAAAACAAATATTTTGATAATAATAAGGGTTTTGCTCCCTGTCGTCTGTAGTGGTGGTCATTTAGAGTTCCCAACTTGTGAGTGGCGACTCACCGTCTGCTACAGAATTTCAATTAAAGGTGGAAAGGCAGACGCCGTTTTTCCCGTTCATCGAAGCATTCAATCCATTTAGTACCTACCTTTAGACTGTATTTCCATAGTGCAGCCATGGAGAGTCCCCGGTTAGTGTCCCATTACATTTTAGACTAGTTTGTTGCCCCCGGTTTCACCCGCGACAGATATTCCATACAAACTATAGGAGTAGAATTTACAGACACATGGAAATACTTATTATTTTTAACCAAAAAGCCAATTAACAATTTATAAAAACACTGTAACACGTATATGTCAATATTTTTAACTAAAAAGTCAAATACAAATTTTCATAGATCTAACTTATAAAATTACGAAGTTTCATACAACCTTTTAACCCCAATTTTACCACTTTAAGGGAAACATTTCTAAAATTCCTTCCTTAGTGGATGCCTACGTTATTAAAGGCATCAACTGCCAACATTTTAAGTATGTAGCCCCAGCGGTTTAACTCTGCGTCGATGAATCAGTCAGTCAGTTAGGACAAGTAATTATATGTATAGATTAAAATTCTCTAAAGGGCCTCTGCGTATTGGACTCATGTCCCCGCGTAAGCCTATTAAAAGACCGGGTGCCCTCTTACAGGTATATCCCTTGTGCTCGTGAATAGAGAGTCAATAAACATAATAATAAATATATACTATAGGTAATTTCGGCCAAATGAAGTCCACTGCTGGACACAGGCTTCCCCCGAAGATTACCACAACGACCGATATGGGTGTGTTGTGTGCTCACTGGGGGGTCTTGCCATAATCGCCACGCTTGGCAGACGGGTTGGCGATCGCAGTTGAGTTGTTAATGTACTCATAGGACGCTGCTGCCCATCCTCCGGTTAATCCCTTAGTCGACTTTTACGACACCCACGGGATGAAATGGGGTGCTGGCATTCTGAGCCGGCACCACAAGGCATACTATAGGTACGGCTAATAAATTATCTTTATCATTAAAATACATATACATATGTTATATACATAAGTTAAAATATTACTACATACCAGAAATAAATATTCTATTAATCATCATGATGATGCCCGCAAGCACAATTCCTAAATTTTGCGTTGTAATTAAAATTTATATCGAGGGAAGCACGTTTGAGGGTTTGATTTCTGAAACATGGGAAGTAGTAAAACCAGGAAATTTTCTCAAAGGAACTTGGAACTCAGTTCCTACTTTGTATAGTTACAAGTTATCACCATTCAGATGGTAAGATGATCATTTGAAGATGTTAGTAATGGAATTAATAAATAATAAAAATAAAACAGGAGAGAGTGTAGTACCTTGTGATACACTACTTGCCAGGTTGCACCAGTCGGATAATTCCTGACCGATACGTACTACTGGCGACCGAGAAGTTATGATGAGAACTAGAACCCTTAGATGTCGACGAGATCTCAATATCTGACAATAAAGCAAGGAGAATATCGTGATCAACTGTATTAAAAGTTTTGGAAAAGTCTCTAAATGAAGACCTTTCCAAGTTATCCATGCCACGCCTAACGTATTCTGTGACTACGTGGAGCTATAGATGTGTTGTGGCCAGGCTGAAAACCAGGTTTACATTGAAATATTAAGATTTTGTGTAGGAGGTCATTTGTTTGTGTATCTATAACGATTTGTTTAATATTTTAACTGTTACCTTGTATATTATTAACCTGCTTGTGTTATTGGAAGGCAATCCTTCTGCGCGATATTATGATTACCAATCTGTTTGCTCTGTAGCCTTCGATTAGGAGAACGATGTTCAGTAATGGACGTTAATAGGCTGATATGATAACGTGATAAGTCGAATGCCGTAATTGGTCCACGAACGAATGTGTAGATCCGTTCATTTGCAGATCAAACACAGAGCATTTTCCCTTATATGATTTCAAAATGGCAATATTATGTTTTTGTACGTTCAAACTAACTCAACAAATCTGATTAAAATTATCTGACGCTGAGTGAACATTCATGAAAACAGAAACAGTCATGAATATTAAGTATCATCATACGCATATCTGTCAAATGACGTTCACTGCTGAACAAAGGCCTTTCCCATATATTTCCACGTTGTTTCATCATTTGCCAGTACTCACCACGCTTGGCAGGCGGGTGGGTGAGAGCAATATGGCTACTGTTAGAAGAGACGAATATAAAGACTCAAAAAAATTTAATTAGAATTTTCCACTTGTATTCATTATGTTGCCTGCTGCACGTACCACAGAACAGAATTTTTATGTTCTGTGGCACGTACTAATATGATGTCATATTACCTGCTAACTGAGGGAAACGAACAACTAACGGTGCTCGCTGACAAGTTGCAAGCACCGCTATGCTCTTTTAAATTAACATTACCTGAGCTCTACAGTATTCATAATTTAAAAAAAGAAGGAAGAATGTAGTTGCCACGCTAATAAAAAACGATTAAAAAGAAGTAACAAAATATACGCTTATTTGACGTGTCAATGTCTCCTGTCACATACAATCTTTCTATCTTTCAATTTTTTATTTATGCCATATGTATTTTCTTAATTAATCTAAGGCCTGTATTACCAGAACGAGAATCAATACTGTAGAAGTTAAGTCTAGATTGCCTTATCAAATATGAACATTACATAATAGTTCGAGCATTTAAATTTAACTGATGCAGTCTCGACTCGAGTTCTGCTTAAGTTTTATCTTATTCTGTTAAACGGGCATAAGACATGTATGTTATGAATTCACCAAGACGTAGTGCGCATGCGTGGTGATCAAAGCTCCTTCTGATTATATCAACAGAAGCAGCGTCCCCGTTCGTGCACAACAACATGCGGCGATTACCCTTCCGCCTGCCAATTCTGGTGATTATATCAATATCCCGTCGGACTAGCTCTCGTCGGCAAAACAATTATTTCGAGCCCAATGTTCAGCGATGAAGTTTCCAGGGTAATACTGCCGGGCGACGAACTAGGCGACTGCTCCTGAATAGAAAAAGGCCCCAGACGGTGGCGCATTGAGTTCTGCACGCGCTTCTCTGAAAGCGAACACTTCACCCCCAGCCATAGGTAATTGGAAGGAATAACGTAGGGTTTTAAGAGCTAAAAAACAGTACTCGGCGAAAATGTTGTGTTGAAGTATTACATATGACACACGACAAGCCGAAGGCCGATCATATGGCAATGTGAGTCAAAGAAAACACAGCTATAGGCAATATAATAATAATATATAGTATAGTGCAAAAACAATGAATCGGTTTCGTATCCGAAAAACTGCAAATTGTGGTTCTTTTTGAAGTATATGGAAAGAGCTTCCTAGAAAAACGATATCTTAGTTATTCTCGTGAGGATTCACGCGAATATTAATGGCAGTATTATTAGTATTAGAACCCAGTGGCTTGGCCGTGATGATGGGAAGAGACCAGTTGGTATGTCGCTATTGCTATGGAAGATAGGACGGTCTCTAGTGTGGGATGCAATTTGTGTCGACACCCTTGCTCTAGCCAAGCTTTGAACCTCGGCGAGCTGTGCTGCCGCTACAGAGACTTTCAAACGGCGCAAATGTAATAACCTCATCGGGAGCTATGTGTTGGAGCCATTAAACTAATCTAAATCCTCTCAACTTACACAGTCTGAACATAAAGCTCTCTGAATGGCTACATAATCTCTCATATGATTTTACTGAATCGCTTCTTGGGGTATTAAAATGATTTTTTCTACCTAATACCACACGCACATACTATCTATCACACATACACCCCATTCACACATCCTCACACACCCTCTTACAGTGGCAAGCCTGTTTGCATGCGATGTTACTTTTTGAACCAATGCGAGCACACCCGCCTCATGAAAGTGATTTTTATTTTTATTATCATTTAGTATTGTTTTAAAATTACTAATTTTGTTTCCTTTATTTTTGCTTTTGTTTCCAATGAGTACATAAATCTATTTGTACAATCCAGGAGTCACTGATGCCTAGAGCACAGGTTTTCATCAGGGTCATACTTAATAAGAAAATCGTACTCACCCACTGCGTAATTGTAATTGAAATTGTTTAGTAATGTTATATGTAAAAATGTGTCCAAAATGTATTGTATTTTTTGCTTTTTCTGTGGGTTGCAAATAAATAAATTATTATTATTATTATTTGGGGTCCAAACGCTCATGTGTGATCGCACATCTCTTCTTTAAAGATAGTCTCCTTTTTACAGCTAAACGCTTAATTGACACTTCGCGTGACGAGAGAGCTGGCCTATATTTTGGACAAATACTTAGTATTGTCATTCTACGTGGCAACGCTGCCAGACTTCCGGGAACATTGCCAGCTGATAGAGATGAGGAGGACTACTTTGACGCCGTAGAGCCCCCTTTATTATAGTTCTTTTTTGTGGTTTAGTGTATATTTATAGTTTTAATTGAACTAGTTGTCGCCCAGGGCTATACATTGGGCCGCTACTCATTAAATTTTTAAATTTAATTAATGTATTTGTAACACATATTGCACATACATTTTAACTTTCTGCACTACTCCTTCATATGAATTTTAACTATGCCAAATCTCGCACTTCTACGTGCTCGCAATGTGCTTAAAAAGGGATACAAAGTTTTTCTTTACGTATATAGATATCTAAATAAAAATATATATCAATTCTCGTGAGCAATTCACACGTGATATTGAAAAAACAACTTGTTTTCGTCGTTATTTACCTTGACGATGACACAGGATTGTATTGAAGTGATTGTGGAAACCAAGTACGTTACGTGGGAATGTGTTTGTTCGTAAGTGCCGCTAAACGTCGATTTATCACGAAGATTGCGACTCCAGTGGCGTGGGAGATGTTATGTGTGCTTTATGTTTTAAACAAGAAGCGGTTTGAAATAATATACGTGGTCATCAATCAATAAAACTAATTTATTTGTGATTCACAGGTAACAAATAGGTCTAGCCGTGTGGTGCCGGCTCAGAATACCACCACCCCATCTCCTCCCGTGGGTGTCGTAAAAGTCGATAAAGGGATTACCCGGAGGATGGGCAGCAGCGTCGTTCGAGTACATTAACAACTCAACTGCGATCGCCAACCCGTCTGCCAAGCGTGGCGAATATGGCATAACCCCCCAATGAGCCCACAACACACCCATATCGGTCGTTGTGGTAATCTTTGGGGGGTTATGCCATATTCGCCATAGGTCTTAGACAAATCCAAATGGAGTTCATTCTGTGATCAGCCTGATGCAAATACAAATTTCATTAATAAAAGTTCATAATTTCGGCCGAATAAAGTCCACTGCTGAACACAGACCTCCCCCAAATATCACTACAACGACTGATATGTGTGTGTTGTGTGCTCATTGGGGGGTTTTGCCATAATCGCCACGCTTGGCGGCGGATTGGCGATCGCAGTTGACTTGTTAATGTACACGAAGGACGCTGCTGCCCATCCTCCGGCTAATCCCATAGTCACCTTTTACGACACCCAAGGGATGACATGGGTTAGTGCTATTCGTAGCTGGCAACACACAGCTAAAAAAAGTCATAAATTAAGATTATTCGTTAGAGTTAGAGATTCGTTCAGAATACCTAATGTTAATAAATACAGTCAACCGGACATCAACATCCGTGTGGTGTCCGGATTAAGAATATAGCACCTCTCCATCTCCTCACATGGAGGACATAAAAGGCGACTAAGGGACTCTAAACCAGAGGGATGAGCAGCAGCGTCCTTTCTGTGGAACAGCAGCCATACTGCGCTCACCAACCTGCCTGCCAAGCGTGGAGAGTACTGGCACATTTCCGCCAAAATGACGACACAATTTTGAAAATCTATGGGGAAAGCCCTTGTTCATCAGTTGACGTCTCATGGCTGATATGATGATGATATGCAAACAAGTCGCATTCAGGGTAAGCGTTGAGGAGAGCGTTGAGCCCACCTAGGACATGCGGTATAGGTGAATTGACACGCGCCGCGGTGTGGGCCAGCGGCACTGCAAAGACTCTATGATAAAGATAAAGATACATTTATTGCTTGACCTTTACGATTCAGTGGATGTTATGGTATGGTATAGTCACAGATATTATAATACACTAGTAGTTCATTCTATGCTTAAGAAGCGAGAGTTTTTAAACATCTGAGTCACCAAGGCATTATTATACGTATATTTTGATAAATTATCGTAATTTAAAACTCAACTATTACTATTTTTACGGCTTCTTTACGTTATACGTACCTGCAAGCAATATCTTTTATCAGTGTTTGGCTTAAAAAAATATTGTCTTTTGTTTATTGTTGTCTCCTTTTGGCGACTGGGACACTAGATGACCGATTAGCTTTCTTCTATCATATCATATATTTTTATGGCCAGCAAATAGTCTGGGTTGGTTAGGGTTGCCAGATCAGAAAACTGACATATCTGGACCAAATTTCGTAATTTTGGGGTATTATCGTTGTGTATTTCTCCAGAAATTTCTGTGAAGCGCATATAACTTTTTGTGTAAAATCGAATTTATTATTAACTATCTTCAAAAGACTAAACAACATTCAAATATTTACAATTTTGAAATCAATTCTACCTATTGAACTACCTAATCATCATCATCATCATTAGTCAGCCAAAAAATGTCCACTGCTGAACAAAAGCTTAGAAAACGACCGGTTACATGCTGTGTGTTGTCATTTTTGGAGAGAATTTGCCACAAGCGGGTTGATGAGCGGGATTTATGACTGTCAACTGTACCCGTGGTTTAAGAGCAATCCTAGAGCGAGGTAAGTAATTTATTTTCTCACCACAATAATAAAAAAGTTGCAACAGAATACAATATTACCCAGTTACAGTATTATTTAAATTTACTGTGGGAGACTGGTGCCTAAGCTTAGGCCAAAGCCTGTGTTTTAGGTCACCAGGCCTTCCAGAAGTCCAGAAGTCCAATTTTGCTCTTTCATAAACTGTGCCATTTATTGTTTTTTCATTTCTTCTTCTTCGTGTATGTGACTATCAAGTTGTTTCCTAATGTCAAAGTTCTCTTGATGAATACTCTCCAATACGTTGATATAACTTTATCAGGCCCCGATACAGGTTAATTTTGTCCTTTATAACCCGGTTATCATCTTGCACCCCATGAATGCCCACTTTCACTGCAAACAACATTCTGATATAACAATAAACTCATTATTCTAATAAAATGTGTATACTATGGCTTTGATACACCCAATACTGGCGATTTAACAAAATGCATTTTAAATTTTTCATATCTTTGTTTTGCTTTGACTAGGTATTAGGTAGATTAATAATATGACATAAATAAAATTAGCTGTGATTAGCTGCTATAACAATAATCAATTTTAAAATTCTGCAATGTTTATTGTCTTTTGACGCTGACTGTGCAACTATTTGTCCTTAAACAACTTCCGTTGTTGGTAACCTGTTTCTGTTCACTGCACATTCCTCATCATTTCAGCCGATTAAAGTCCACCACCCCATCTCATTACGTGGGTGTCGTAAAAGGCGAATATGGGATTAGCCGGAGGATGGGCAGCAGCATCCTTCGTGTACATTTACATCCGGGTGCGTGGAGTGGCGATTAAGGCAATCCCCCAAATTGATCATACAACATAAACCAATGCCGGTGGATATTACGGTGACCTTTAGGGTAGAGGCCTGTGTACAGTAGTGGATAGATTTTCGACTGAAATTATGAGTATACCACCGGTTGATTGATTTATACATCTCAGCTAGAAGCTCCCACTGCAGGGCAAATGCCTTTTGCCATCCACAGAAGGAACGAACATTAATCACCAAAAAATACTATTTGACTTGGCTTGCTCACCGCGTGTTAGCAGACCAAATAATCCAGATTTACTGCAATGATATTTTACAAATAGATGCGCCACGAACATTATGACACTGCAGATCGGCGTAAATTTTACTAAACCTACTACCAGCACAGCTCTCAAACATGCGCGAAGGAACGGAGAGAAAATGAAAGCCACCATGCGGCATACCCGTTGTTAGAAAGAGATGAATATACACCGTTAGTTACGTCAGATAGCAGCTATGCGCATGCTCGTTCGATGTCGTCCTGGCGCCGGCCGCCATTAGACCGCGTAATAAAACTAAATGCTGTAATTTTATTTACAGTATAGATTCTACGCATGGAATTACGTTTCTTTCTCATAGATGTACTATAATTCGTGCATAAACCTTATATAAACAAGAACTAGGTATAAGAATGACGTCTGATTGCGATCAGCCGCGACACTGGTCGGTGCGCGACTAAGTGAACTCCGGGCATCTACCTTGCTTTCATGTGACCATCATAGAGCGCGGGCAACGCATCTACACTTATAAAACATCTTAAAATTTACTTACGATGTTTTCCTTCAACGTTAAAGCCAGTGACGTAAGTAAATAAGAAAGTACATATTTCATTGAAAAAGGCACATTGTTATATGTCAGGTTATCTTATCTTATCGTGTCTTAAACCATCAACCTTCTTTTCAGCTTCAGAAGCGAATCTGTAAACCTCAGAGTCATTCGAACCGGCCGAGTAATCCTAGTTCGCTTTAATGAAGACACCTACACTATGGTGCCAGAAGGCCTAATGAGGCCAGGCATAAATCCTTATGTACTAAAGTTGTCTTAACCCGGCACTACTAATTAGGTACTTACACAGACACTAAATTGCCGACCTCCCTCGCAATCCATATAAGGCTTGAAGTTCAAACGTAGGTGAATCTCTCAATTGCCAGAAGGAACATAGGTGGGTGTGTTTCACAATAAAATGAATTAACGCTATTATCATTTTGCAAGAAATTAATCAAGTAAATGGCAATCTTTGAGGTTCATCATGTTGACATTAGAGTATTAATTCTGTTTCAATATAGATTAGGGTACAATTTGACTGAAACACTAATGGTTGTTAAGTGGTATTTCTTTTAGCTGTCTTCATCATATCAGCCATAGGACGTCTACTGCTGGACCCATGGATTATGACGATTCATAATTTTGGGGGCAATTTGCCATTACTCATCACGCTTGGCAGGCAGGTTGGTGAAGTCAGTATGGCGACTGTTTCACAGAAGGGACGCTGCTGCCCATCCCTTTGGTTTAGAATCATTTACGACCGAAATTAATAATCAATCTAATCCAAAATCATTGGATTCCGGATTACGGATATGTCTATTTTTTGTGTTAAATGTGATCGTAACACAACAACGAATGAATTTCAAAATATTAAAGCGGAAGTTTTCGGATTAGATCGATTATTAATTTCGGCCGTTAGTCGCCTTTTATGACATCCACGGGGGAGATGGAGTGGTGCTATATTCTTAATCTGGATATCACACGGAACGCTTTTTCACCTATCTTAACTAATTATAATATATAGAAGTTTGATTAATTTGTATGTTATCTGTAAGTGTGTGAGTTTCGGTCGCGGTACTCGTTTCGAATTAAAACCTCTCTTTAGCATTTCTACTAGTTGCCTCTCTACCCTTGCTCAAGTACCTGTAGTTCTAACCATGACATTAATTCCGTCATGATTCAACTCCCCAGCAATGCCTTAAGCCGCGGCCCGAGACCTACTATGGCACGCCCTTAACTGTTTTGTTAAGATTTTAAACTTCTTTGCTGGGCTGGAGGCTATTGTAGCCTCACTTTTCTCTAGTTAAGCAACTACAGCTTCCAAGAGAGGCGTGTGTGAGGCACTAACAAATTAAAACAAGACTATTAGGTTTCTGTTGTTCTAATTTTTAATTATTTGTCTAACGTCCCTTTTGCGTCTCTGTCGACCCTTTGCATCTTGCGTCCCTTCTGGGGTACAGCATTCTACGCTTACCAACACCCCTTCCAAGCGTGGTGAGTATTGACAAATTCCCCGTAAAATAACTACACACGATATGTACTTCGTTTAAGGGGGAGGCTTTTGTACAGCAGTGGACATCTTTTGGCTGATATGATTTTTTCGCGATTATTACTCATTATAATAAAACACTGCAATCGACCACGAATCGTGCGTTGTTCGAAACGTCAGGAAAAACAAAAATCTATAATAATATACGCGATGTAATCCGTTTAAAAGGGTTTTATTATAATTAATTGGCAATTACTCGAGTCATTGCGAACCTGTTTCGAGATACAATCTTAAGAATTGGTGGTCAACCTTTTGGTAGGGTTGTTCAAGCCACCCAAAGGCGTCCCACTACCGTCTAATGACAACAACTGGGACCGTCGGTTCTACAAGCCCTCCGAAGCATGGAGGCACTCAATTCAAATA
Organism: Diloba caeruleocephala; assembly: GCA_947459985.1. Taxonomy (NCBI): domain Eukaryota; kingdom Metazoa; phylum Arthropoda; class Insecta; order Lepidoptera; family Noctuidae; genus Diloba; species Diloba caeruleocephala. The sequence goes on from OX381615.1 coordinate 24,588,925, forward strand.
CCACTATACGGTCACCCATCCATAGACTGCCCGCGCCAAGCGTTGCTTATCCTCGTCGATCGTTTACCGATCAGTGACTGCTACTGGCTACGTTTTACATCAACAATATTGACATAGCAACAATCGTTCCAATATTCAATTCAGTTTCTCGTTCGTGACTCCAAATTAGTTGGGCTCGTGTATAAACAGAAAAAATAAATGACTGCGCGTTCAAAATAAATTGTTACGACCAAACGGAATTGTTGTCCATAAAAAATAAGGAGACGGATTAGACACACTGCTTCGTGTAATAGTAGCTTAAGAATTTGGGGATGATGGAAGAAATACTTGTTGCGACTTTGAACCCGATGAAGTAGTGATTAATATAAAAGAACGCGTGTTTAGCTAAGATGTAGATGTCTCTGTAGGCTTTCTTCTGTACTGTGTGTACAGCAAGACATAAATTTCCCATGCTGAAACACCCAAAGCATTTTTTGGGCATGGGGAATCTCTCATGGACTTTTCCTCCGCCTGGAAAAGGCCGAGAGGTATGCCAGGCTCTTATCTACTAAAACCCCGTGGTGCTGCTTCTACTGAACTATGGCTGCGGTGTCTGTGTGTTAGGCATCGGGCCGCACCGTCACTTGGTCGGGAGGGCCCATCTCTGTGCGACCTGGCCAGCCGCACATTCCTGCTGAGGCGCACGCAGAACATAGCGCGCAACTGTCTCGGGCTTCTTCTGGTCGGGCGATGAGCTGCCCTAAGTTAGTCGCAAGCAGGCCGCAACTCATGGAGGCCGGAGATATTGTCACCTCCGGCGCCTGGCACTTTTCTTACGGAAGGAAAGAGAGTAGGTTAAACAACACATTATTTACATTTATTTCAAATTACAATTATTTTATGGGAGAATCGAGCTCGCGACTCTTAGCTCAGAAAGACAATAAATTAGCTACTGAGCCAGCCAAGCCGTCGTTTAAACATAGCACTCAAAGCCTCACACTGTAATTTACACAAAGTCTTCCAGAATTCCAACAGACTCCTTCCAGAGATTCGAGCACAAGGCATTATTTCCAAAACAGAAGGCAATTGCGGGTACTTCTGGGTATGAAGAAAACACCTCGTAGTTCCTCGGGCCCCACTCTATGTGTACGGTGAATACGCGAGTGAAACACGCGAGGAAGTTCTTAAGGATTTTCTCAGGACTAAAAAGACGGAGGGCCCACTTTTATGCATGTTATTTTTTGCTAAACAAAGCTGCCCAGAATGAAACGATATTCACAAGTCGGTGAAAAAGTAGTTTGGGGTGCATGTAAAGAACCTCGAGTTCTATTGTATCCCGGGCAGCCCCGTTAGTATCGTTGTCAGTCTTTCCCCTATGGTATGAGCTACTGCTACGACAATAATGTAGCGTGAGCCTACAGTAAAAAGAAGTATAAAGATTGTAAGTAATCCCTATACTAGGTACCGACGTTGTGGAGGCCCGTCGCCGCGACAACACCATTCCGTTCAAGTAGCCAATATTACCTATATTAATCTTTACACAATTCGATTAAAATAATTATTTTGATCAAATCATCATTTTTTTATTTCGGCCGAATGAAATCCACTGCTGGCTGTGTCCTGCCTCCCCCAAAGATCACTACAACGACCGATATGGTGTGTTGTGTGCTCATTGGGGGGTCTTGCCATAATCGCCACGCTTAGCAGACGGATTGGCGATCGCAGTTGAGTTGTTAATATACTCGAAGGACGCTGCTGCCCATCCTCCGCCTAATCCCTTAGTCGACTTTTACGACACCCACGGGATGAAATGGGGTGGTGGCATTCTGAGCCGGCACCACACGGCATTTGATCAAATATTTGGACTAAATTAAGCAGAGTTGCTTCAAACTGACAATTAGCTATTATAAATCAGTAGCTCCATAAAAACATTGTAATACAATGTAACTAAAATAGAATACCAAGTCCCTCCAAATATAATTAATGGCTATAATTATAAAACCATGTTCGAATCCAAATTTATCTTTACGTCCATTTGGATAGCTGCAAGGAGCAATTTAGATAAAGCAGTAAATAGAAGCTACCATTTGTCTTTAATCTATTAACGGATCTGTTTGCTTAAGTATATTTAACTTTCTAATTAAAATAAGTCTCTGTTTAGCTTCATCTTGTATTTACAGGGTAGTCAGAAGTTAAGTTGAGCGGGATATGTTCAAAACATCGTTTCGTGGTCAAACATCGTCACGTGGGAATGTTTTCAGGAGATAAACTTCGAGCCCATACCCTTTTCCTTCATTTCAATTTCACAAAATAGTTACATCTAAGGTACAAAAGCTGTGTAACATAGCCATTTCTTGCAATCTTTTATTATTAACCCGCTTATATTAGCTTCACTTGTAACTATGCAAACAAATCTTGGAAGTCGATTTAAACCACTTCTAATTGTCGTATCGGGTTGAAACTTAGCAAGTTTATGTAATCTGGATGACGATACAACAATTGGGTATCATCGAACTGATCAGATGATGGAGCCAGGAGGTGGATAGTAGTACTCTTCGATGGCTACCAGTTTATCCCTCGAGTTTAGGCTCGTTTGGTTTTTTGAACAAGTCCCATACAATACACTTAGTGCCGAGGGTCTGATGATGGATCGAAGTGGTGGAAAGTGGGACTATTTAATGGGTACAGTAAACCCTTCGAATTTGGACATATTTACTAGCGGTAATTTAACAAAAAACTAAAATAAAATTATTGTACATATACACATAACACGATTTTAATGTTACTTAACTAAAAATGAGAGAGGTGTCTTATGGACACCCGGTTGGAACGGAGTTCCTTTCGCTATAGCTTTTTTGTGTTTGTACGAGTATTAAGTAATTATTAAATAATAAATAACGAGTCAGTATAAAATAATTAAATGAAACATCAAAATGTAAATAAAGTGGATCACGCAAAAGTGATTATTTTAATTTATTTATATTAATAGAAAAGGGTATTTAAACGTTAAAATTAAATATTTTTGCGTATTCTCGAAATTGACGGCAAGCTGAATCGATTGATAAAAGTTTGTATCCTAAGTGATCGGGAAGTGCCTCAAAAATCACTGCAAAAAGATGTCGATTTTTGGTGTCGTTTTTCATTGTTACATTTATTTCAGTCTAACCCCTCACCCCTCAAACAAATCAGAACGATAACGTGCGATAGGAACTCCGTTCCAAAAAATATGAAAATAATGTGAAATGTAAAATAAAAGCGTGGAGTGCTCGATATTAAAAGTAGATTAATTATGAGAACATAGGTAAATAGTAAGTACCCACGCTTATACTTAACTTAACTTACTTAACTTTTAAATGTAAAATAAATTTACATTTAAAAGCTAATTTAGGTTTTTTTTGTTCATATGACATCAAATGCGTGTTTATTAGTTTTTTAAACTGTGATTTTACTGTGGGTACAGTTTAAACAGCATCGTGTATAAAGGTTTATCTACTGAAATTATTTTGAAAACCACACTACAGTGTCGAGCATCACAGCATCATCATCATCATTTCGGCCATACAACGTCCACTACTGAACAAAGGCCTCCCCCATAGATTTCCCCAACTGTGTTATCATATTGGGGGGAATTTGCCACTACCACCAGTACTCACCACGTTTTGCAGGCGGGTTGGTGAGCGCAGAATGGCTACTGTTGAGCGTTGCTTAACCTCGCCAATCATTTACCAATCAGTGAGTGCAACTAGGTATGAGCGGTCATAGGGAATATTGCCATTACACTCGGCTCTGTCCTCGAGATCAAGAAGTACTATGTAGTAACGCGCAGGTACTGCTATCCAACCACTAAATTTGAAATCAACAAGATAAGTAAAAAACTACTAGTAACGCCCTCTCTTGGTTAATCATTCGCGTTTTAGTGCTTTAGCTATCCGCCACGATTTTTCGTTCCTCTCAATTAATACATGTTTTATTAGGAAAATCCATGTTTTAAGTGTTTGTGACTACGGTAATAAGTACGTAAAACGTAAAATTATGCCGAAAAGACCATATAGTGATGAATACTAACGGCTATGTGAATAGAAAGAAAAAAAACATGGTAAAAATTTAAGGAAACGACTATCACACCGGCAGTGCTCATCTTCGCAAGATTCGATAAAAATCTTAGGTAAGTTCTAATTACATAGCTATTTTTAGTGAACATATGGGCCTTTTTGGGGAGGAATATATATAGATTTTCCGTATACCCACATTATTTCCTAAATAAGTTTTATTGGTTGTGAACATTTTGATGGAATGTATCCGCCAATTGATAATACAATACAATATAATAACACTGTGTACAGTTCAAAGGGATTGATACCAGTTCTATAACAAAATGATTGTGAGCATTACAATGGAATGTTTCCGTCATAATTTCAAAAATACCTGCTTTTGGTATTATAAATGCAATAACCATTTAAACACAACATTTGCGCTAGCCTGTTGCCTCGGGAAATTATATACGCACACTCATCGTCCCTTGTGCTAACGCAATAGTCCATTGAGACCACACAGGATACAGATCTTCCCAATGAGGTAGATGTCCTGCTAAATGAAATGGTTAACATATAGGTGGAGCCACTGGAACTTCCGTAAATGTCTCATCTAAGCCTGTTTTACTGATATGACAGTGACGCGGACGTACGGATTATTAAAAATAACGCAGCTAAAGAGAAACTTCCGGATCATATTTTTGGTGAAGCTCTTATAAAAGAAAAACATTTCGGGCCAGGGATACAGCTACAATAGATATTTCTCCAAACATAAAATAGCTCTGTATTAAATCAGGCGGTTAAAGCAGATTGACAGAGGTACTTAAATATTACTTTAAACAAATTTTAATCTGTTATAATTAATTAACGAAAATTAACAAAAGCAATTTGTTTTTGTTATAAATATGCCTAAAGCCCATAATGCCTTGATAATTGTTCGTCTAGGAGATGCTCTTTTATATTTCTATCTAGCGACAATACCAATATAACACTTATATCGTCATTAACTGATCCTGGAAAGCGAGCCTGTGACTTGCAATATACGGAATCAATGATTCGCAGAAGTTTGGTTTAAAAAAAACTCACACGGAGGTGAAAATGAAATGGACGCGGAAATGAAAACTTGATCCTGGAGGGACCTCTACACTTGGATCTTCAAAACGATATCAAACCAGATGCAAAATATAATCTTGAGACCCCCCACTTCCGCCCTCGATCAGGCAGACGGAAGCTGTGGCTAAACCTCCGGTAATAGCTGCCCCAACAAACCGGCCGGAGTACCAGCGCCTGCAGCGCCGTGCTATATAGCTGTGGCTGCAACCGTGTGTACCTTATAGGGGCTTACAGACCCACGCACCGCCGCACCGATAGAACCGGTGAGTTATTTGGGACGTGTGTTGTACTTTCTCGATAGATGGCGTCTTATCACCAGCGATGCAGTACTCTTAAATACTTAAATATTGCGTTCAAAAAATACTTAAATAAGTCTGATTTGATAGCATACAGAGAAATCGTCAACAATTTATTGAACGCCCATGCAATATCGGCCTGCCAACCATGTTTATGGTCAATATGTTTCTAGCACATTTCTAGTACCTAAACCAAAATGTAGACTACGTGCCATCTTAAATCCTTAAATAGATTTGTAAATACAAACAATTTGTAATTAGAAGAACTAAGCAGTACAGTAAAAAAAAAAAGATTTGAAGGATCCTTATCTGTTCAACGTTCTTCCATTTGCTGCTGCACACGTACGTACGTACATACGTTTTCACAAAGCTTCTAATACCTGTGTTGGCATTATTAAGAAGTTTAGGTTATTTGTTAACTACCTATATATTTAGATGACATAATATGTTGTATTGGAAAAACTTATGAGAAATGTGAAAATAATGTTCATTATCATCATATCAGCGAAAGGTTTTCCACTGTTGAACAAAAGCCTCATCCATAGATTTCCACAACGTCAGGTCACATGTCGTCCTCGTCAGACAGCTGCCAGCTACCCTTCCCAGGTCGTCTGTCCACCCCGTTATAGGCCATCCCACGCTGCGTTTTCCGGTGCGCGGTCTCCACTCGGAGAATCTTTTTGTCCCAACAGCCGTGAGTTTGATTATTCAAATGCTCAAATTAATTTTAAGAGCCTTTGGGTTTTGCTATTAATAATGAAAAAATTAGTGACCCAAAAAACCCGTTGTATGTAAATATCTAGGTTTCATTATTAGTACAGTTATGACATATATAATATATTAAATGACATATATTATATATTAAATGATAAAAAACAGATCATAAATGATATAAATAACTTTAAGACTAAGACCTCGCCTTAGATGTCTCTCTCGCATAGTGGGTACTCTACTTGTATACCTGTATACAAAAGAGTTAAAGATATGTAAATACCTAGCACTATTAAAGTTTGATAATTATGAAAGTTACATTCTATTATATTCACCAAACTTTTTATTGGTGGTTGAACAAAATTAAAAATATCGCCAATCTTATTCGTGACGAGAAATATATTATTGATTGAAATATATTCCGATGCGAGCAAGACAGGATGGGGGGGGGGGGGGCATGAACGAATGAACAATGAGCTGATACAGCAAAAGAAGCATATTAAGCTTATAAGTTTAAAACTAATAGCAACCTTTTTGAACTTAGTATATTTCCAAAACCGCCTAAGATTGTGAGATCCTTTTTGTGCATGCAAAAACATGACTCAACTATATTTTATATTGTTACACCTAAATGGGTGGTATTAGGTTTCCAATTTAATGTAATTACTAAAGAACTGGCATTGGTGCGTTGAAAGCAATATTGACGCTTTCGCCTCAAGAATAAGTTCAGAACATAATGAAGTAGCAGACCACAGAATCTAGGGCCACACATACTCACAGAATAAGAACAGTAACACAGCAAAATCATACACACGTTCAGTACACCAAAATCTGTTTGCATCTAGAATCAATAGAACATGTGTTTTTGTGCATCAGGGAGAAAAGATCCTGGCGCTTACGCAGTAAATGCCTTTACACTGAATTGGAATAATCAAAAATCCTATGCATTTCTACCATTTTCTATCATATTAAATAAATAATTTCATGGCATAATTACAGATAAGGCTGAAGGCATTGTTGTTGTTTCATACTGGCCGAGTCAGGCATAGCTGCCGTTGTGTGAAAGATTCTGAGTATCAAAAATTATCCTGTTTCATCCAAGTGACCAAGCCCTTTTGTCATGTTCCCACACACCGTCACCACCACAGCTTATCCTGGGTGCAGGCAGGTTGTCAGGAGGGTACTACTAAAAAGAGGCGTCCCTCCTTCTATAGATATTATGTATGCTTTGGTTTCCAACAATACTATGAATCAGTATGATACAGATTTAAAAAGGTGGTTCCATTTTTGTGTGTCTCATTACATTGATTTATATAAAGCTTCTGGTCCTAGCATCAAATATTTCCTTATTACGCTATTTAATGACGGTGCCCATATGATCAACTTTGTCAATAATATCTGATTAAAATTCGGATCGGATGACAGAATTATTCGTTTATTTTAAAGTTCAAGGTTTCTATAATCTAAAACCACCACTACCAAAATATAATTAATCCTGGGTACCGTCTCTTATACTAAAGTACTTTCTAATATGTACCCCAACGATGAGCTAGACCTACATTATCTAACCTAAAAGATTTTACACTAATCGCATTACTTACAGCCTACAGCGTTCAAACCGCATCGAAAATTACTATTCAAGACATTTGTGTTACTATATGGTTTGACCATATCTCCATAAAGATTCTAGACTTGAATAAGACATCCTGTATTAGTTCAACAACACTGTCTTATCTACCATTTTTACTCAGCAACTAGAAATGTTCCCAGCCAATAGACTTAGATCGTATACTATATATATATCTAAGACTCGGACGATTATATGTGAACTAGAATATCTTTTCATAAGCTTTAAAACTCCCCATACAGCTGTAAGGTGACTTTAAGCCACTAGACAAAAAATATTTTATGGGACAATGGTGTCGATATCAGTAAATTCAAGGCCCACTCCACTGACATGTGCTACTTCGGCAGCTCTTAAATCAGGCGTCTTCATATTTAGAATAACTGCAGGCAACTGGAGTGAGCCTTCATCAGTATTTGCCAGGTTTTATCAAATACCAGTGTTAACTAATAATGACTAATCATTTCGGTTTATCTATTTTACACGCCTAATTATTATATACACACAAATATTTAGGATCACTATATTGTAAAATATGTTTTTCGTATAAGTACTTCAAATCTATGATCTAATACCATGAAACAGTTAAATTATAAGTTACCACATTGATTAGTCAAACTGCATAATTTTCCTTTTTTATTCTTGCAAATATTTCACCCGATATAATATATTTACATATATACAACGCATTTAATGCTTTCAAATTCTACATAGTACTTCTTGATCTCGAGGACAGAGCCGAGTGTAATTGTAGATTAAACGAACTTACCTGAAGTGAAGTTCTATCCCAATTACACGAAGGCTCTGTCCGAAGAGATCAACACCCACCCAATCCCGTGCACTCATGATCATGTAAGATCCATGAGCCCCTAATGCGTTGTATGTATATAAGGTAACTATGGATCCCGTTCCCCGCTTTAAATTAAATGATTAACCAAGAGAGGGCGTTACTAGTAGTTTTTTACTTATCTTGTTGATTTCAAATTTAGTGGTTGGATAGCAGTACCTGCGCGTTACTACATAGTACTTCTTGATCTCTTCGGACAGAGCCTTCGTGTAATTGGGATAGAACTTCACTTCAGGTAAGTTCGTTTAATCTACAATAATCATCACGCTATGGTGCCTAATTCCCATACGCCTAAACCCCCTTCCGTAGCTATAAGGCGGGGGACCTCTGGGTTCGCGGGTGCGTAGATTGGGGAATCTACGTGCCCACACCGAGCGACCCAAGAGCAGACGGTAGGACGCTTGTGGTCACGTGCTACCGTGGGACGCTTTGGGGGTTCCTTTACAATCCCCCCGGGGGGGCCGACCGCTTTACAGTCACCCACTCCAAGATGTGCCTATAGGCGTGGCACCAGTGGGCGGCTCTAGTGTGATCATACAAGGACCTGGAGCCTCCCTTAGGTGCCGAAGATGTCCGCCCCAGTGGTTTTAGCCGGTAGGAGTCCGGCATACCCCTTCGCCCTTCCCCGGGGCGAAGGAAGTTCACGAAGAATTTCCACTGGGCACCAATAAAATAAAATTTGGTGGATTGGTGATCGCAAGATGTTGTTATCCTCTTGATATCAACCCTTAGTCGCCGTTTATGACACCCATGGGTAGAGAGAGGTTGGTCCATTCTTTGCCGGGAACCACACGGCTAAAAATTTTACTAGTAGTGATAGAAGTATATAACATACTCAACTTGCTATTCAAAATTATGCTTTAACCTCCAAAAACATTCATCATAATAAAAAAACACTTAAACGAATGTAGCTCTAATTGATCACTTCCCCAGCGCTGATAACGCTCGCATTCTCCATGTGAAGAAGAACAGATGCCGAGCAAACAAGCGTCGATGGACATTAATTAAGTGAACGCTTTATACCATAAATGGATCCGCAGGAAGCTTGCGTAGTTGAAAACATACGGAATGGTAAATAAGGCGTTTCGGCATTGTAATTTTAATGATAAAATCTGGTAACTTTACTAGACAATAACAAAATTCTGCCTTTACAAACACGTCGCAGCAATCGGTGATAGCTGATCTCGAATAGCTGGTATGGTTTCATTTGTTATAAACTAGAAGTGAAGTAAGAAGTGCAACAGAATATAACTTGGACACGTCAATCCAGTTAACATGAACATAAAATACATATGCTAGAATTTACATTTTATGAAACTCAAAGCAGTGATAGCCTAGCGGTTGAACGCTTGCCCATACAGGAGGGTCTAGTTTGATCCCGTCCCGCACCTCTGACATTTCGGATTCACGTGCGCTTCAGAATTTGATTATCACTTGCGCTAAAGGTGTAGGAAAACATCGTGAGGAAACCTAAACATCTGAGAGAGCTCCAAAATATTCACATCGTACAGCTAACATATACCATAAGAGCATCTTTTTTATGCAAAAAGGAGTATTACATTCGATAATACATGTAAATTTCTATGATAAGTCTTACGCTTGATTTTAAGATTTCGATCTTATTGCGTTTGAGTGTTCTTAGAACAAATCTAGGAAATGCATCGCACCGGAAAACGCAGCGTGGTATGACCTCTAACAAGGTAGGGAGGCAGTAACCGCTCGTAGTGTAAATCGAAGAGGGAGGTCTTTGTTCAGCAGTGGACGTCCTGTGACTAATGTGATGATGATGACGATGATCATTCATTTGCATTTTAATTTTATCCAAAGTTGCTATAACTCAACGAAAACGCACATAATTCTCCACCGTATGTTCTTGATTCCCTAAGAATTTGTTTTGTTTATTTCAATAGCTCGATGCCAGTAAATATAAATGGAACAAACTCACGGAGGGTGATCGGTAAGCTATAAAATTAAGGTTTATTACCCGATAGTAATTTGCTTCAGAAACTTCACACTATAACTCGTTTTTTTTCTGTTTAATACTCCTTATGAGACCTTTATTCGACACTTCATTTGAATTTCGATTTGTTGTTTATGGTGTAAGGTGTTCCTATTTTCATATTACGTAAATAGTGTTCTTGATTACGTTTCTGACAAGAACCAAAAATACGATCGAGAACACTATCAAAAATTCAAACTTAGCACCATTGAGAAGGCTGATAGTTATAAGGCTAGATTTTTATAATTGTTAATAAATAAAAAACGAACGACAGGCGTACCTACATACAACCGTTTATTGTAATAGACCATATGTTTGTAGCTTTCATCTTATAGGGACAATAGTCTTACGGCCGAAAGACCCCCGGGGAACAATCCATAAACGTATTTCTATATTGTTTTATAATACTTTACTTCTTGCAATACATTCAGCAATATTAAAATAATCTCCAACAATCAAAGCGATTCGATCTCGGAGGCGCACTGTTATGCGCCAAGATAAGTAAATGCTCAGTCGTTTTTAGACGAAGGACTATTATCCTGTCACTATATTTACGCAGTGACCTTTAACCGCTTATGTTCAATAAATACGAGGTTCAGATGTTTCTCGCGATATGACCTTTTTACATTGTTAGTAAAATGGAGCAGCGTATATATTATGTATATGAACACATCATAGTCATTTTACAGAAATCGTATATGTTTGAAATTGCTCATTTGTCATGGATTGTTCAGGTAAATATTAAAATTATACTTAAATTCGTATTATATACAAAGTGATAAAGACCTTGCGGCAATAAATAATCCTACGTATTGGATAATGCGTTAATAGACTATAACAAAATAATCAACCCTAATGAATATAATTACTGCGCTACGAGCATTTAAATACCTATTACTATATACATTTGCCTATTTATTATATACATTTGGATAACGACAAAAACTGAAGTAGGTAAAATACTATATTTTAAGATAATATAATATGTGTGGTGCCGGCGAAGAATGCCACCACCCCATCTCATCCCGTGGGTGTCGTAAAAGGCGACTATGGGATTAGCCGGAGGAAGAGCAGCAGCGTCGTTCGAGTACATTTATAAATTAACTGCGATCGCCAACCCGTCTGCCTACCGGGGCGATTATGGCAAACCCCCTAATGAGCACACAACACAAACCCATAACGGTCGTTGTGGCAATATTTGGGGGAGGCTTCTGTCCAGCAGTGGACGTTTTTCGGCTGAAATGATGAAGATAATATCGGGTCTATTCGCGACATAGATTAAAATTATATAGATTAATACTAAAATAATATTTTAACTAACCTCAACGTTTCGATCAAGTTGCATGGACCGTGGTCACGAGTACTCGTCGTATCTTAAAATCATGAATTCAATTCGTGAAAGTTTAAGAATTACTAGGTAAAAGACTAATTCTAATTAAAAAAAACCTATTAAAAAATCAAAGACTATGTTGAAGATAGGGACGTGTGTGCGTTAATACTTATCAATTCTTATCTGTACATGCGGCTTCCCTGTACACAAATGTTATCTGCCTTGTTTGTATTGTATAGCTGCAAAATGCTTTTCAGTGTATAAGAGCTGTTCTAAATTATTTGTATACACATATTTGTAGAACGAAGTATAAAAAGAAAATTATTCAATAAAATAATAGTTTATAAAAACTAAAACGCTTTTGTAGATAACCGAAATAAAAAGTAGAAAATAATTTAAAATAGCAATAAGCTTAAAATAAGAATAAGAGATTAACAAATACAATTTATCATATTTTTTTAAACATATTTATTTTCTATTTTTACAGATAACAAAAAAAATGTGTTTTTTTTTAAGGGTTAACCTATTATTATAGGATGTGGTTGCCGTTTCTCAGGCTCTCTCTCCGGAAAATTATTCTATATTTATGTACACTTGGCACAAAGACACTACCGGGTATCAAAGATGAAAAAATCGCTAATCCTGAGGATCCTGGCAAGGACAGTAATAACACCAAACTATTTAAATTATTGCAGTGTCATCGGTCCTTGATAAGTCTGCGAAGTTTCAAATCAATCTGACGTTTTAAAGGGGATGAAAATCGAGTTCAAAAATTCCGTTACATAGATACATTCTAAGCTAATAAAAGCGTGTTAAAAGGCCTAGCCATGAGTTTCTTTTGGCGTTTCTTCTCAGGGGTTGTCATGTAGTGAAATTGCTCTCCTTGTTTCAATATAATAATAATTGTGTTTGTGGCGAGCTGAATGTGAGTGGCGACACTGCTTACCCGAATGCTCCAGAGAGTCGGGCAGGGCTTCGTCTCCGGCTTGTCTTTATTGGTCGGGTTATATTTATTTAAACTCTGGCTTGCCTTAGTTCGCCGATCAAAGGGGGGCCAGAGCTATATCCAAGCATATGGATGGAAGTGTCTAATGGCGCAATAACGGGGAAACCCACTCCGAGTCTTCGAGACGCGCGATGGTGAAACCGGTGCCGCACCTCTCGACTGCTTGCCGCCGGTAGTGGTGGCCATTTTTGAGGCCCATCTTGTGAGTGGCAACTCACCGTTTGCCACAGAATTTCACTGTAAAGGTTGAAAGGCAGACGCGTTTTTTTTTTTAGTTTTGGTTTTATACCTCCGGAGACAATCCAAGACTGCATTTTATAGTGCAGCCATGGAGAGTGGGGGTTAGTGTCCCATTACATTTTGGATTAAAATTCTCTAAAGGGCCTCTGCGTTTTGGACCCATGTTCCCGCGTAAGCCTATCAAAATACCGGGTTTCCTCTTACAGAGGATATAAGCCCGTGAATAGAGAAACATATAATAATTTATTTATTTGCCAAGAAACAACATTACAAAAAAAGAAATTATCCAGTAGCCCCACTCTAGGCAAGCCTGTCCTGTGAGTGCCAGGTACAATGTAAGTTTAACAAGTTGAAATTTCATTGTTCACTTGGTCGCCATTATTCAAGTAAGTGCCTAATTAATTAATTACCAACCCAGTAAGATTTCGAGATATTTTGATTACCTACTATTAAAAAATATTTATTTATGGTGACGTTAGCAAAATTAATGACTAAAATTTATAAAGTATGTGTAGAAGTGTATGTGTAATGTGTTTATGTGTTTGAGCTGGTGTTATGTGTCCGAGTGTAAACAAATATTTACTATAATATATATATTTATACGACGTGTAAAAGTGTCTGTTAGGACCCAATTTCTGAATAAAGGATTGAATTGAATTGAATGGACAGATATGATATGGTTATGAACCTAAAAAGTCACCAGGAGTGACTTTTGACTAATTCCTAATAGTTCAAAGTTAGGAAGCGTGTTCGTACCGTAAAATAATTGACCATCCCTCTCTCCCCGTGGATGTGAAAGGCGACCGAGGGTGGGTGTAAAAATAGTTGCGAAAATGTAAAGGAAGACGAAGTAAGTACGTCAAGACTCTATAGTCTTGAAGTTCTTACTTAAGAGACAGTAATTCATCATCCTCATTTCAGCCCTTTATATGTCCACTGCTGAACAAAGGTGCACCCCCGTAGTATTTTTCAATTGTGTCGTCGTTTTGGTGGGTTTTGCCAATACTCACCACGCTTGGCAGGCGTATTGGTGAGCGCAGTATAGTCGTCTTTTAGGACATCCACGGAAGGAGATGGAGTGGTGCTATATTCTTAATCCGGACACCACACGAAAATTGTCAGTACTTGGTACATTTGAAATTAAATAATATACCGAAATCCTAACATTAAAGATCAAGAAAGACACTTTGATCAAGTCGAAGTTATCGTTGGACTCTGACTCGCGAACAACCTTCAAAAAAGCTTTTATACTGAAACCATAACAAATGTTTACAAAAAGCCACTCCCTACGTTACACTTCACTGCGCTGCATTTCGGCGGTGTGAGTCAGCTACGATTCGGTTGTTTGATCTGGTCACGTTAAATATTGTACAGTGTAGGAGCGTAGTTTGTATTCGAAAATGTATGTTTACACGACGGCACGGTTGGTGCAGTGGCTGATGTAGTCGGCTGCTGCGCTCCGGGTGGTGGGTTCGATTCCCGCACGGAACAAATATTTGTATGATCTGCAGGTAGTTGTTCCGGGTCTGGGTGTATTGTATGTGGAATTCATGTCCGTAATATGCCACCACCCCTTCTCCTCCCATGGGTGTCGTAAAAGTCGACTAAGGGATTAGCCGGAGAATGGGCAGCAGCGTCCTTCGAGTACATTAACAACTCAACTGCGATCGCCAACCCGCCTGCCAAGCGTGGCGATTATGGCAAAACCCCCCAATGAGCGAGAACAAATCCATATCGGTGGTTGTGGTGATCTTTGGGGGAGGCCTGTGTCCAGCAGTGGACTTCACTCGGCCGAAATGATGAAACGCACCTACGCCACAGGAGAAACCCTAGTGTGGGGCAACGTTTTTTTTAAAAACAATAAACAAAATTTGTATAAAAAAAACAAGTTTGGGTAAACTGGATTAAAATATTATTTGACCTTTATCTACTGACTCATCGAGTGTTTTAGTTGAGAGGCTGTGGCCACGTTATAACATACCTCCTGCCAAAGTCCTAACGTTCGAAATAAAGTTTCTTACACACATCAGCCCGCCAAGTTCCACTGCTGGACTTGATGGATCTTATCGCATGGCAGGTAGATTAGTGAGGAGTTAGCTGACTAGTGTCGAATGACGACACCCTTCCGCCTTTCTGACTTTACCCATTTAATCTACAAACGCCCCAAATTGTGGCCCGGTGGACTGTAGCATGAGGGATTTCTTGCTATGTAATGGTTTAAGTTTTAAAATGAGAAGGCAGGTTTCTAAATAAAAAAAATTACGTTGTTCTGAGTTTACACCTATTAAACAGCGCCTATTATCTAAGACTTAAACAAAATTAAGAGAAGCCTATGTCTTTTAACTATTGGTAAAACAAGAATGAGACGGAAGAAATTCAGAATAATCTAAAGATGTCATATACGCAACTTTACCACGCAGAGGTGACACCTCCGAAATGACGATTTAAATCTTTGCAGAAATGGCGTTTAGAACTTCGACTAAACGAAGAACAAAAATAAACGACAGCTTTAATGTAAAAAAGGATGGAGCTCAAAATTACGGTATTATTGCCAGCTGTAATTTTCTTTAAAAAAAGTCAGTATAACACTGACAACTGTCTGCTAATTAGAACACATGTTAAGCCAATGGCACCGTCCGACTGTTGCTATAGAGCGACGAATAAGATTTTATACTAAAACCATAAGAAATATTTATAAGGACCCACTTGGCATGTGGTGCCGACTACGAATTGCACCCACCCATATCATCCAGTAGGTGTCGTAAAAGGCGACTACGACTATGGGGTTAGCCGGAGGATGGGCAGCAGCATCTTTAGAGTACATTAACAACTCAATTGCGATCGCTAACCCACCTGCTAAGCATGGTGATTTTGACAAAACCCCCAATGAGCACACAGCACACCCATATCGGTCGTTGTGGTGATCTTTGGGGGAGGCCTGTGTCCAGCAGTGGACCTAATTTGGCCGAAATGATTGACCCACTTCTAAGGGTGATAAGCGACTCATATAAATATGTATGTCCAAGATGTGATGTTTGACAAGTGTCATACTCATGTTCAGTTCTAACGCTTGATTTTAGAAAATATCGAAATTTCATAAATAATCTTTGATCAATGAAAAACGAAAGTAATTTGATGAAATCATCAAACTTCTTTGATAAAATTTACATTGGATAAAGATATTGCAGGAGTGGCATAACACCCTAACGTCACACTCTACTGCGCTGCATTTTGAGGGTGTTCTCTACACCCAGCCACTCCAGCTACGATTTTCAGGGTTTATTTGATGCGGAGAACGGAGAGACGATTGCATATGATGAGATAGGGTGCATAATTTAAACTTAACGTATCTTAGAAGTGGTGAAAAATCAATAAAAATATAGTATCCAAGCCATCCTAAGGTTTCCTGGAAAAGATCGCGGATAGCGATAAGGCCGCCCATTATACTTTTACTTAATTAAAAATTTCTGTGAATAAATAATAAATGATTTTTGACCTCCACCGACTGACTCATCGCGTATTACGTACTACTCGAGTGCTAATTCCACAAAATCACCCTGACCTTGACCAAGAGGAAACTTAGAACTGTCAAATTGAGACCAAACGTAAACTTCCACGCAATAGGTGAATTCATTTGATAATTCGAAATTTATTCCAACTGTTGCTTAAAGGTAAACAAAGTCTTACAGAACTTCCACTAATAGTACCAAGCCAGCTTATTGTGTACATAATAATCTTGCACCCATCCCAAAAATGCAGTGCACTGGACTGTGACATAAGGAGTGGCTTCTTAACATTCCTTATGACCGGGAGCCAGCGACGCGTGATCTTGCACACGGGTGGCTCTCCCACGGGATGCAAGACATCCGTCAATTAATTAGTAGCGCAGTTGAAAACATGTGGTCTTTTAGGTGTTTTGGTAATCACCTTACGTTTTGTTAGCTGTTACGATTTAGAACCTAATAATAAAGACAACAAAGACAAAAGTTACCATACGGCAGTTGACTGATTGGATGACGACCTCAACATACCTAGAATAAGGCAAGTAGGCCAAGACATCAATGAGAAATGTTCAAACAAATTTAGGACTTCCAATAAAATTGCACTTAAACAATCTAAGTGACATAGTGCTTTCTACATCCCGCATCCGGGACTACGTAAACTTGTTATTAAAACTGTTAAAGGAGGACAACAATAGTGTTGGAGGGAGATGGCTGGGTTCGTCGCACTGTACCTGTTACACCGGCAAGCATTCAATAGGCTATAAAACATAAGAAGCCGATGTGTTTCGTAATATTGAAGTGTACAAAATCTGTGATTTTGGAAATAGAAGCACCAGCTGAAGTTATAAGCTGCAGCGGGTTTTGTGTAACAGCAACAGCTGAACTTTGAAAGCGATATATTGATGAAGCTTGGCAGTAGATGGGATTTAAAATATAAAACGTGATATCATAAAAATAAGATGAAAAAAACTAAAACCCGACTATGGAAAAGCAGAAAAAGTTTGAAGAAAAATTCACAAAACAATGTTAAACGTATAAATACATTTCTAGTAGTCGAAGGCCCAACCGCGATGCACAAAGTATAACTGACGATTCAAGGCCTTGGACGCTGCCAGATATTTTATAGTTTTTTGGTAGCAGTTTACGTCCGCGATGAACCGCCATATTGAATTTATGTGACTTCATATAGCCTATAACCTGCAGAATAGTACAACGCTTTCAACGACACCTCATTTGTCAAAATGCGACGAGTGGTTTAGGCGGTATGAGGACACAAATGAATATACATAACATACCTACATACCCACATACATACATACCCGTCAAAATCATAACCCTCCTTTTTGCTTCGTCGTAATCGGCTACTTGGAGCTACCAAGTATCGTTCAAACGCAAAGTTTGGGAAGACAACTTGAAATCGCTGCTCTCCTAATCGACAATTTCCATCGGCATGTGTGATTGTTATAGAATTTAGCTTTTTGTGTAGTATTACAGCGAACTTCATAATGCTATAAAACGCATCCTGTATGATCTACATCCTTTTCACGACATATTCTACCACTCGTTTCCACCGAGGAAAGTCCAGTGCTGGATATGGGCTCCCCGCAAAAATCACCACAACGACCGGTCTGGGTTTATGTTGTGTGCTCATTTTGTTGAGTTTTGCCATAACCGCCACGCTTGGCAGGCAAGTTGGCGATCGCAGTTGAGTTATAATTAATGTACTCGAAGGACGCTGCTGCCCATCCCACGGCTACTCCCATAGTCGCCTTTTACGACACCCACAGCACGAGTTGGGGTGGTGCTGTTCTTAGTAAGAACACACATTTATAATAGCAGAAAGATATTTCAGTTTAATTGCAACACTAAAAAAATAGAATCTTTATTATTATTCTTTTGTACCTATTTCGATGCATATAACTTTACCCCAAAGGTTGATTATAGAGAACGCCATATTAAATTAAAACCGCCTTGTATACACCATTGTGTATGTGCGTGTAATTTTTACAAATAAATAAAGTAGAAGCAGAAGTCTCAGCTCAGGTAAAACAGACAGAAATCATGTATTTAATAAAGTATTGCGCTAACTTAAGACCCACTTTTTATTTTTTATTAGGCCCAGTGGAAATTCTACATGAACTTCCGCCTCCGCGGGGCCTCCGGGCATGCCGGAATCCTACCGGCTAAAGCTACTGGAGCGATCATCTTCTGCACCTAAGGAAGGCTCCAGGTCCTCGTATGACCACACTAGGGCTGCCACACCTTTAGGCACATATCTGAGAGGGTGACTGTGAAGCAGTCACCCCCCGGGTAGGATAGTGCCTACCACAACCTTTTACAAAAAGTCTTACTTTACGAGAGTTTGGTTTAAGCGTGGCGCGGTTAAGCGTTAGTAAGCTCCCAGCGACTGAATTGGTATAAACAAAGAGAATTGACGATAAAACATCAACCGTTTGAAATAATTGTGTAGATATTAAAAAAGCTTGTCTACTGCGATAGATCGATAAAAGTTTTCCGGAACTACATTTTATTCTACTACAGTTCATAACTGACTTCCAATATGACCT
This sequence comes from Diloba caeruleocephala, assembly GCA_947459985.1. Classification (NCBI taxonomy): domain Eukaryota; kingdom Metazoa; phylum Arthropoda; class Insecta; order Lepidoptera; family Noctuidae; genus Diloba; species Diloba caeruleocephala. The sequence continues at coordinate 24,608,171 of OX381615.1, forward strand.
AGCTGACCAGACGCATGACGTAGATCTTAGTCACTCAGTTACAAACGACGGCTACGTGATGATAGCTATGTTACCGAAGCATATTGAGTTACTGTTGTTATAGTAATTTATCGGAAAATCATTAGTCACGGTGGCCGTGTGGCTAAGGGGCAACGCTTTATCTTTGTTGGAGGCAACTAATGTATGTCTGATAGGACTTCGACTTTTCTTTTTGTGTACCTAATGGAAAGCTATATTTACTACAGACTGAAATACAGCTGGAAAATTGGTTGACTGGACCGGGGTAGTAATCTAAAGCTAATCTAAAGCTCTCCCAGAATACCAGACAAATATAACCGACGACTTCTGGAAATCTAATCCCCGCCCAGCAGCGCATCAGTGACTAGTTTAGAGTTGGATATGTGCTTGGGCAGCTGCGATGGCTTACCGGCAGCCGACCAGCCCTTTTGCTCTCTCAAAACTAAAAGACAATTCTGAACTGTCTTCTTGAGATAGTAGGCAAAGAATACAGGTTCTATCATTCAGATAAACACCTAAAGTCTCATCTATTAACTCACATCCAGTTTCAAGGACTTAATGAATAATGTTACTAAATTGTTCGCAGTCTAATTTATAACAAGATTTACAAGATGAGAGAAACAATATGGGAATATGTTTAAAGTTTCCCAATCCGCTCTTTGCTTTAGAACGTACCACACTCTATTAGGTTCCCAAAGTCAAAAAGAATGGAGACTCGAGGTCCGGGTGTCTGCAAACTTAATACTACTGACATAGAATTTATAAGTGCTGTGTTTTGCTGAGAAATGTAAATTTCTTGGCATTTAATAAAAACCAATTTTGTCTTCGTTCAATATACCTCCAGATGAATGCGAGCTATTTGTGTTTCGATCATACCCCAGTAGTCAAGGGACTTAGAAAATAGTTTCTAAACTGGCGAGTTAATGATAATATTTAAAAAAACCTTGAGTGTTTGTGTTTTGATCACTTGGACAGACATAAAACCAATTTTATCTCGGAAGCACACGACAGTGTCGTTCGATTCAAGGTGTCGTGACGACACCTTGAATCCATAGTACCTACTTACAAAGATTTTATCCATTATGCTTTGATTTAACAACTAATGGAAATATTTGATGATATTTTATAATTTACGTACCTTGCGCTCTTCGTAAACAATAACTATATTAATTATACTGTACTGTTATGAGAACAAGTATAGTGGCTAACAATACATTGATGAGTCCCAAAACGTCCTTCGTAAACATTCTTACAACCGAATATAAACTCTATTGTAAAACGATGTCGTAGTTTATTATTTTTACTAACATGTTGTGGGAAATAAATTTTGAGTAACGCTCAGAGGTTACAAAGAAAGCGAATTGTTATAATTTTTTAATTGTTTTAAGTTCAGTTTTCTCATAGGAAATGTCTTGATAAATGTTTACGAAGAATTATTCTCATAATATTTGAGATGAAAGAAAGATACGCCGGACCGGTTGCTGACAATTCCAAGACTTTAATTTGATAATAATGTCTTAGGTTTTCGCGAGTCACCTTAGTCATCCTGCGACCACGAACCCTGCAAAGTGTTCGAAACGTCAGGAAAAACAAAAACCTAAAATATACGCGATAGACTCCGTTTAAAAGTGTTTTATTATAACTTTAATTTGAGATAAATACTAAGCGCCACATCTGCGATTTCTCATTATTTTTTTATGGCGCTTAGTTTGTTTCCTTAGTTGGCAGTAGATGACTTATTTTTGTTCTTTAACTTATATCTAACTATCGGCAACCTAATAGGTAATGTTAAGAGTGCAATAGATCAGTGCCTGTATTGAGGGATTGCCCACGGGATGACATAGGGTAGTTATTCTTGGCCAGCACCACATGGCAGTGCTGGCAAGGCTGGTCTTAACCCAGTGGACAGCAATAGACTTAATTTATTGATCGCGATATCCTTTGATCATACCTTAAGGACTTTTCAGGATTTTCTTCAAAATAGGACACTGCCCAAATCCACTATAAACTAAAATAGGAAAATTATGGATTGGAGAAAATGTAGCTAACATATTCTGTGCGGATGGGTCGCCTGTAAGTGATTTGTTTTCTTAAGTTTATACAGATCTGTTCCAAAAACTATTACGGATATTTTGTTTAACAATAGTTCATTGTCAGTGCTTTCTTCTACAAATCTCGATTTTTCTTTTCCTGGCGGAGCATGGCAGTGTAGTGGGAGCCTCGGGGGTCGCGGGCGTGTTGATTGGGGAATCTAGGTGCTCTTACCGAGCGACGGTGGTCACGTGCCACCGTGTGCACGCCACAGCGGATTCTTTACAATCCCCCTGAGAAGCACCTGGGAGGGAGTGGCCTTCTCACCACTAGAGGACCGGCATAGAGTTATCCATTTCGAGATGTGCCTATAGACGTGGCACTAATGGGCGGCTCTAGTGTGATCGTACAAGGTCCTGGAACTCTCGCTCGGTGCCGAAAATGACCGCTCCGATGGTTTTAGCTGGTAGGAGTCCGGCACACCCCTCCGCTCTTTCCCGGGCCGAAGAAGTACATGACGTATTTCCGCCGCGCGGCGAATACAAAAAGGGCAGTACAGTGATTTAACTTTATGTTTTGAAATCTGTAACTTAAGTGATAACGAAATTGAAAATGGACAAATCAAGTCCAGCTTGGAATAAAGAATAAGCTTTGGTCTTATCAGTCGGTCAACCATGGGCGTCCCAATAACTACTTTAATTACCGGTCATAGCTACTCTCAGAATGATAACACCTAGAAAGATAGTCTCTTACGAACCGCTGCGCTGTCGTAAATGCGTAACCTAAACGCTAGCCATGCCAAAAGCCTCTAAATAAAAAAAATAAAAACGCTGCCCAGGTGTGCGTAAGCCCCCTGCCGTTGCTATAAGGCAGGGGACCTCTGGGTTCGCGGGTACGTAGATTGGGGATTCTACGTGCTCACACCAAGCGACCCAAGAGAAGACGGTAGCACGCATGCTATGCTATGCTACGGTAGCATGCTGCCTTGGGACGCTTTGGGGGATCCTTTACAATCCCCCCGGGGGGTGACCACTTTACAGTCACCCTCTCCGAGATGTACCTATAGGCGTGGCACCAGTGGGCGGCTCTAGTGTGATCATACGAGGACCTGGAGCCTTTCTTAGGTGCCGAAGATGACCGCCCCAGTGGTTTTAGCCGGTAGGAGTCCGGCATACCCCTTCGCCCTTCCCCGGAGCGAAGGAAGTTCATGAAGAATTTCCACTGGGCATCAATAAAAAAAAAGGTGTGCGTAAGCAGCGTATGTTTACTTTCGCTGTCACGCACACAAGCATAGATAGAGATGTATAACCTCCTGCATAAACTGTGAAGGAAATTAGTTATTATGTTATACAGTCGGTAATCTAGCCTGCGACTTTTTATGTGCAGTTGTGATTTAAACTATACACATAACTGCTACACGTGGCTTGCAGTGATGTTCAATTACTTAAAGCACATGAAGATGTCTTCCTGCCCTTCACATTTAATAGTTAGAATTAGTTAACAATGTTATTGTACAGCTGCGAAATTTGGACGTTGTACAAAAGGACAGAGAGAATGTGTTTGAGGAGGATGGAGAAGATCTGTTCGATGATGGAAAGATGATTGGCCATTTGATACACCATAACAGCTTCGTTAAGATAGTTCAAGACAGCAAAATTAAGAACAGAGAGTAAATTGAAGACCCAGACGAAGCTTTGTTGTAACAAGGGAAGGAGAAAGTGGGAATCGAGTCTAGTCGTATCAAGAGGTCAGTAAGAAGACAGCGTATAGACAGCAGTGGCGAATGACTCCACAAGAGCTTAAATAAAGAAGAAGAACACCAATATATCTACGTGTAATCCAATGATTTGAAATCGGAGCCACTCAAAATATTTTATCAATATTTTAAATCTTGCGTGTATTTGAATGAAATGAAAGCTCAGAAATATTAATATGTTGCGTACATGAGTTTCAGAGTTCATGAGTACATTCTACAAACAAAATAGGATCAAGGCTCGTTGACATGTTCAAAAACTTAAAACAATCCCGGCATGAAACAACTGCCGCCGCAATAAGGTTGTACAATCAGAACTCCATATATATCTGTTGCAGATAATGTAAATTTGACGACTAATTATTGAAAAGAAATCACCTCACGCCAGAATTACACCCAACATTGTATGCAACAGGCAAGATATCTTGCATCATCTACATGTGGATAAATAAATGTCAATTTATGCGGATTTTGAAAGAAATAACTTTCTTAAACATACTCAATTTACCACCGAAAATATCAAGGGCACATTTGTTAAATGTTTCATTGTTTTATAGGAGAAAGGCAAAGATATTTGTTTGATAGTTGATATATTAGGCTAGGTTTGACAGAAAAAGGTGTATAATATTTGACGGCATGGTTGGTGCAGTGGCTGACACAGTCGGCTGCTGCACCACACGGATAACAGTGGATTATATGGATTGTGCAGAATATCTCTTCTTACAGTCTTAAGAGTAATAAAGTAGAGTGTAAACGTCTTGATGAAGATCATCAGGCCGCTATATATAATGTCGCACAATTTGTTTGCCTCCATATTTTGCACGTGATTTTGGTTGCCTCCATATTTTTTCTCTCATCCTGCTTTACAGTCATCCCCTTCGAGATGTGCCTAAGGGCGTGGCACCAATGGGTGGCTCTAGATGGAGATTATTCGAGTTCCTTCCTTCGGTGCCGAAGATGACCACTCCGGTGGTTTTAGCCGGTAGTGGGTCCGGCATACCCCTCCGTCCTTTCCCTCGGTGGAGGAAGTTCCACCGGATCAATATAAAAAAGGCCCCAGCCTTGCAGCCCTAAGTTTTAATTCACCCCCGTCTAGACGATAACTCGAGCACAGGAGGATTCCACTCACGAAGTAGTATTTCGATTACCCGAAACCTCACGGCCGTAGTTGGATGTCAACACTTTTCTCCTGCTTGACGTAATTAATCTCTATTGGCGGTCCGTCATCACGCATCCGACTTGATCTTTGGTCTGATGTTTTTTTCATTGATGTCCAGTGGAAATTTTACTTGAACTTCTTTCGCCCCGGGGAAGTGTGAAGGGGTATGGCCGGATTCCTACCGGCTAAAACCACTGGAGCGGTCATCTTCAGCACCGAAGAGGGTTCCAGGTCCTCGTAAGATCGCACTAGAGCCGCTCATTGGTACCGCGCTTTAGGCATATCACGGAGGGGATGACTGTAAAGCAATCACCCCCTCTAGCGGAGGGAAGGCGCCTGTAAAAAGAACCCCCCAAGCCTCGCTGTATTTCGATATCCTACGCGCTGTTTTCATATCTCCCTTCACCACATCCTGCCATAACTTGTTTTGGAGGTCAAGGCACCTTTTACAACATACTCCTCTAGCTGCATATACATGACATTACCAAACTACCTCAGAAGTACAGGTAACGAGTGCATTATCATTGAAAGTAATGACATTACACAAATTGAGTCCACGAAACTAAATACATAAAATAATTTAAAAAATAATAGTTCTGGTACTTACGAGTCGGTATGTCCGCAATGAAATATACTGAATTAACCTGAAATGCTTCCAATGGCCTTAATTTTCTTTAAATGTCGCTCTCAAACAGTTCTCAACAACAGTTATCTGTTAGCAATCAATTAAATATAATTTATCTATAGCGCGCTCTTGTTACAATGGGAAGATGTTAAACTATAACTAATAAGTAACAGTTAGTTACTTCCTAGTATTTCTTAACTACTGTTTACACGATATGTTTCTATACTCATCTTCTTGTCCGACAGACTTAGTATACGCTACATGACAGTCATGACATTGCTGTCTATGTTAGGCTTGGTCTGATTTTTAAATTGTCACGGTATTTGAATATTACTGTCGCATAATTTGCTTCCTCGTGAGAGTATCATGTCTCAATTTCATTACTACTTTCTGAATAAATAAATACCTACTAAAACTTTATATACTATATACATATAACTGGGCAGGGTACCGCTAAATTTTGTAACGTGCCATTGGGGCACCGTGTTGAAATTGATTGCCACATTGTTTAAGACGGTAGAGAAATATTAAATGCAGCTTTTCATGTTACAACATCTCTTATTTATTCGTTATTTTCATTCAATGTAAGCGCGAATGCAGCAGATTTTATTTTATTCGTACCTAAAAAACACGTGTCGCAACGCGTGTCGTATGATGTGCTAGATTATCGTCATAAAACGTAGCGTAAGCTGAATATATGTTGTCGTGATCTATATCGTTTAGTCACGATTTGACCCATTTGTATGAAAAATTGAACGAATCCAAACCTTATGACTGCAGTCTTAAGTTATGAATTCATTTTGATATTCTTAATTGATAAATGAAATTGCGAGGTCTATTTATTTGATTAATGTTTTTCTTTCTTTTACAGGTAAGTGATGGTGCTTGGAAAAGATTACGGTAAATTACAAAAGAATTCCATCTGTTTGGAAAATCGATTCGATTAAAAAAGTATTCAATTAATTAATTGTATGTGGTTTAGATATCAGTCTTCAATCGATTCAGCTTGATTGGATTTTGAAATCGCTATAAACCTATAATTTAATTATGTGAAGTGGATAGTAAATGAATCCTCCGCGGGCATTAGTAAACTGCACGGTTGGTACAGTGGCTAAACAGTTGACTCCCTGAGGTAAGTGGCGCGGGTTCGATCCCCGCACGGAACAAATATTTGTATGATCTGCAAATAGTTGTTTCGGGTCCGGGTATTTGTGCATATTAGATTTATGTCTGTAAACTATAACGACGACGGAGGAGAAATAAAAAGAACACAATTTGAATGGCGATCTTCAACAAAAAAGCATTGATCCTATTTTTTGCCGCTTATCTTAGCCAATCTATCATAACGATAACTAATTATAATTTGCATTCACATAATTATGCCATTAATTACGATATCAAATTAGTAATATCAAAACCAGTTGATGAATATTTTAAATCAATTTTGACAGGCATAGATGATTACGTCACACCACAGACAGCGGACTAGCCGTGTGATTGACCGGAAATGATCAACAAAATTAACTACTTTTATTTTTCAAAGTAACTATAGTTGTTCATTAAAGTTTGGTTACGTTCGCACCGGCTCTTAAAAAGTTTAGAAGTTTATGTGTGTACGAATGGTTTTAACTTTTCTCAGTTCATTAAAATTATATGTGAACCAACGATTTCACAACTATGATCGCATTCAATTAAAAGTAACGTGCTTGGTTTTCTCTGGTGGAATTCTAGGCCCAATTGAAGTACATCCAAAACATACTTACTTTTTTACAAAAACATTACATAACTTTTTTAAACATTATCTGTTTTTTTTTCATAATTTCAGCCGAATAAAGTCCATTGACGAACGAAGCCCTCTAAGATCACCACAACGATCAGTATTGGTATGGTATTGAGTATTGGTACCTATGGTATTGGGAGGGTTTGCCATAATCGCCACGCTTGGCAGGCGGGATGGCGATCGCAGTTGAGTTGTTAATTTACTCGAAGGACGCTGCTGGCCATGCTCCGGCTAATCCCCTAGTTACCTTTTACGACACCCACGGGATAAAATGGAATGGTGCTATTCTTAGCCGGCCCCACACGTTTGTTTTGATGTAATAATAATATAATTCTTTATTGCGGACTTTATAATCCATAGTGTTAGTTATAAAATGTTAAGACTATATTAGTAAGCAATTTTAATTTATTTATTGTACAGCAACAATTTTGGACACGTGGTCCATACGTGCATATGTACCCACTGCTTAGCAAACGGGTTATCTATTTTAATTAATCAATCCTGCTTATAAATCACTCCTCTTCTTGTTATGATGGCATAGATGTCATCAACATGAGTGGCAGCAAACATTTGAGATTGGCTGCAGAAGCGTGGAAACCCTATCAGCATTCTAAAACCATTGTTAACGCAGAGCATTGTAGGCTCTCTGCATGCCCTGCGTGGGCGGCCGAGCGGCGAATCCTGGTCGATCGGATCGGGCAAGATCTCTCTCTGCCGGCAGTAGTGTCGGCTATGTTGGCAGAGCTTGAAACTTGGAGTGCAGTGGTCTCCTTCTGCGAGAGCGTCATGCTCCAGAAGGAGACTGCAAAGCGGGATCGGGAGAGGGCTGATCCCGCACGGAGAAGGACGAGATGGCGCCGGGGCAACAACCGTCCCGGCTCCCAAGTCCAACACGCCTGAGTCCCCTGCCGTCACTACATGGTGGGGGGCCTCGGGGGTCGCGGGCGCGCAGATTGGGGAGTCTGCGTGCTCACACCGAGCGACCCCCGGGTGGACGGTGGCGCGCACGTGGTCACGTGCGAAGGCTTGGGGGGTTCCTTTACAATCCTCCCCGAGAAGTGCCTGGGGGGGCGACGTTTTTACAGTCGCCTTCCCTCCCGCTAGAGGGGGTGACCGCTTTACAGTCATCCCCTCCGTTATGTGTCTAAAGGCGTGGCACCAATGGGCGGCTCTAGTGTGATCTTACGAGGACCTGGAGCCCCCCTTCGGTGCCGAAGATGACCGCTCCAGTGGTTTTAGCCGGTAGGAGCCCGGCATACCCCGTCGCCCTTCCCCGGGGTGAAGGAAATTCCATGTAGAATTTCAAAAAAATAAAAATAGGCTCTCTGCATATACTTTACCCACAGGCTGCACGTGTTGTAAGTTTGCAAATATACCTACCTTGTAGAGGGTGATCATGACATCTTCAGTGCAACTTGCTAATCTGCAAGCAATATTACATCGGACTACCAACACCCTACGCGCCCTCTGTGTATCTCTATCGTCGGTTAAGTCCTCCGTGACTACATGTTCCAAGTACTACTCTGTGACCCGCTGCAAAGCTTCTATACAGAGTTACTGGAGGAACATTATCTAGTGTGTTGCAAACAATTTTTTTTAATGTAATAGTAAGTTTTACATCAATGACAAATACGTATGACGCACCATTCGACTCACGTATTGCCAGCAATTTTCTGAGGGCACATATTGATGGGCTCAGCAAAACCGTGTCTGCATAGCTCAGGTTGTTGACAATTGTACCATCTATTGTGCAACTGACATTATCTTTGCTGTGTTTTACAATGAACTGATTAATATAAAGATTAAACAGGGCTGGGCATGTAGGTCCACCCTGTCTGGGTCGCGAGCGCGTTAATGGGGAATTTGCGTGCTCATACCGAGCGACCCCCGGGAAGACAGCGGTGCGCACGTGGTGACGTACCGCTGTGTGCGCAGCACAGCGCATAGTGAGGCTTCGGGGGAATCTTTTACAATCCCCTCGAAAGATGCCTGGGGGGGTGGCCTCGTTACAGTCGCCTTCCCTCCACTAGAGGGGATGACCGCTTTACAGTCATCCCCTCCGAGATGTGTCTAAAGGTGTGGCTCTAGATGGAGATCTTTCGAGTTCCTGGAGCCTCCCTTCGGTGCCGAAGATGATCACGCCGGTGGTTTTAGCCGGTAGGAGTCCGGCATGCCCCTTCGCCCTTTCCCGGGGCGAAGGAAGTACATGAGGTATTTCCAACGGATAAATAAAAAAAATGTACGAATCTGAAATGATATGCACACGCTGTTGTCGCCTTTATTTCTTTCTGTGCAGTGCAGAGTTCTTCTCTTACTTTTTGCTTCAAAAATGTTTTATTGGAGCGAACATATTAACTCAAGGCTTTCATTGTTACAATAGTATTAATTGAGCCTTATGTGTATAAGATATATACTACATTACTTACTTAGACCTGTCATTGGACAACCATAACCTAACGTCACTGATTTTGGTTGCACCCCTAATTATGCTGCCGCCCTTGGCCTAAGTCTAAATCCGCCCCTGCCTGGTCTTCAACAAAAGGAACTCTGCATAGGCAATATCAGAATTAATTTAATAACCATATAGTTTCCATGTTAACATTCCTTTTCACATTTTAAAATAGGTCTGTTAAAACTACAAAATTACCCATAAATATTATTTGCCGTTTCAAATCGGATAGCAAAGGCTCCAAAATTATGATTACGCAATACAAATAAATGATTTCGTAATATCGTTTGACGACCGGAACGGAACCCACTGTGATCTCATTAATTTTTCGAGAGAAAGTCCTCATAAATGTTGCTACGTGAAATATACGATTGTTGTTGATATACTATTACATAATCTTTGAAGTACGTCTGTGACCCCTGAAGCTCCACAGACAATGCAGTAGTATATTTGATCGAAGGCAGAAAACAATAGTTTTTAGACACAGATTCTGCCTACTAGTTAATGTGTCTCTTTCTATCTACATGAAGTAAAACAACTGTCTGTCAGCCGAGATGTCACTTTTCGAAACACCTTAACAGCTTTCAATTAAATACTTCAACAAATACTCTAGGGCAACATTTATCTTTTGTAACTGGGAAAATCCTCGTGGACTTCCTCAGGAAAAGGTGAAGTGGCCTGCTGGAGGCTCACTGGATCGCTGGGGGTGTGGGTCAGATCAATATTCACCTTGCTACTACCAACATTTACATCTTACTGTAATAGCTGCAACGAGTAACGAGCGTAGTAGTAACAACAATATCAAAAACCATTCAATACAGTAGATGTTTACTGAAAGGCCAATGTTATGACGTTAGGCGTTTAGGAGAGAGACTGATATGCAACAGGTCATGAGAGACCCCCACGTTCAACCATGGATTTACGAAAGCGGGCGCTATTCAGCACAGTTGTACAGAAAATAGGTGAGGAATTCGCAAGGCACCCACTTTTGGCGTAACAAATCTGACCGGCGCCCACTAAACTTTCTTCCAATCGAGGGCACCGTGACGTTAGACGTCGTGTTATCCACACGTCATCCAATGATGATTCAATATCATAGTATTTTGAAATCATGCCAATCTTACTCATTCATACGAGTACACAGTGAACCATGCTGTTGGTGGGGTTGGGACAACTATGTTATCAGTCAGTCAATGCGTCTTTGTTTCTTCGTCATTATAACAAGAGATATCGAAACAGAATAATATACTCTTTAATACATGGAGTACAACAATCGAAGCACTTTCATGTCAAGCCCTTTCGGGAAGAATATCTTAAGCGACATTTCACTTATGTCAGAGAATAAATATTTCGCAAATATTATCTAAGACTAATATAATACCACGATATAAAGAGTTGCTATAATAACTTGAGGACTCGAGTAAACCTATCATTAATTACTTTTGCGGTTGTAAACAACGAATTCAGGTTGTTTTCATATTAATTCCACATGTCGGTTACGATGGTCTTCCTGCAAAGGCTCGATATGTAGGTATAACTTAATTAAAGGTAGACTGTAAAGTGGTAGAACCATTAAATACTAATCATATGACTGTGAAAGGTGCTGAATACCGAACCGAACTTTATTCTTACCCTATTACAGAAACTAGAGAAAGGCACCGTTTAAAAAAATGATGATGAGTCTCACACTCCCTGACCATAACGCGATACAACAAAAAAGAAGTTATTCTGATGAACCATAACAAATGAGTAAATGAGAAATCTGAAATGAGAAAAAAATAATATTTGTAAGACACAGACTAACATATATTTGAAGGAAAGAAAGAAAAGAAAGATGGAAGCAATTATTTTCGCGGCAAATCGACGCACAAATACACAAATAAGGTACTAAATCGAGAAAGGCATGAATGATATACAAAAACTAAACGGTTAAATCTATTATTAAATTTTAAAATCTATACATTATCAGCAAAAGAATACAACGCAGAAATAGTCCAGTTCTGAAATCATCTGTTCGATCAAAACAAGACACCAATTTGTTCCGAAACCAGCATCTTGGCACCACAGTGCGATCGTATCCGGCTTTCCCGTTACTCTCGTGAGCATGCGCCTGACCGCCGCGCCGCTTACACTAAAAATATCGGCTCGGATGATGAACCCGCGACCGATAAACGATAGTTAATAACGCTAAAAGTATATATACATCCGTTCTAGTTACCTTTCTTCGAGTTTAAAGGAATTTTTATTACTTCCACTCCGATCTGGGAGTTAAGGAAACATATTAAATCAGCTGTTTCACATCCCGTGGAAATAGAAGCGGGTGATGCTCTGGCTCTCGCGTAGTTTACAATTTCATCAACAATTAACTAATTTAGGGTATTTTACTTTCAGAAATTATGTAGGTTCTTGTACCTCCACAAATACCTTTATTACAATTGGAAGCGATCTTCCCAGATTACCGATCAACGTTGTCCGTATACATGACACTGGCGAAATTGTGGAAGATTACTCTAGAGAAGCCATAATTTAAGCGTTGAAGTCTCACAGACACACAAACACACATCACCCCGTAACGTCCACTGTTGAGCATGAGCCTCCCAATGATCACTACGATGAGCAGTCACAGGGATATTGCCGTGATGACCGCGCTCAGCAGGAGATTGTTCGGATGTTATTAGCACGTGAGAGGGTGCTGCTGCCCAAGAATGTAGCGGCAACTAAGGCATGACGTCGAGAAATCAACCCTTGGTTTGCCTTATACAACACGCATAGGTGGAGAGGATCTATTATTTTCCGGAAACATGCGTGGTTTTGGGCCTGATTTGTTAAAGAAAGGAAAGCTTAACTAAATATAAGAGTATATTTTTATATTTTGTTTCGCTATTTATTTTTGAGATTTAAAATTATAGTAAAAAGTGCAATAAAAAAAAGAAGACAACCTGAATAAACCAGTGACATTTCAATAAAACGCATACTATTATCTATGGCCTTGTGCCAAATGTGTAAAAAAAGTTCTCTTGGATACTGATTTGTCTGGAATATTGTGAAAAATTCCTTAATTACATGTATCGATACGTATAGGTATTATCTATGTTTTAAAATAAACGACTGTAGATAACTATTGGATCATACCGCCATACTTAACCTCACTGTCACAAAAACGTGGATTTTAATTAAACGTAATTGAGAATTAATAAAAATTTGAATGAAATACCCTATTCCACAATATCAATTTAATTAATGTAATGACCAACACAATTCGGGGTCTAGCGTTGTATGGGCGATTGCCAGTCTCCTTTAGATCTAACGACAGTGTTGCTGTCTCTCACAGTCAAAATTATAATTTTTCTTGTGTTGACTCTACAGGAAGCTAGTTGACTCACCCAACTCTCCAGGAAAGAAACCGCTGATACACGCCATTATTTTCCCCGCTCCAGTATCGCAAATAAACTGAGGACTGACGAATCATCGATTAGTACAGTCTAGTGTGGATTATTCACCGATCCTATAAGCTGGCCATGCAATGCCGTTAATTGGCGAAACGGTGTATTTGCAAGCATTCCAATTACTGCGTCTTGCCATTCGAGAAACCCTGTATATGCCTATAGCATAACAGTTACTGCGCTTTGCCATCCAACGGGCAGTGCAGTATTCAGTTCACGAATAGTAAACAAAGCTTTGTATTGTTTTCCCGTACTTATTATCCAACTAGCTGGGACCCGCGATTTCACTCGCCGTTTAATTTAAAAGAAATTCGATAGTTTATAAATAATTTAGAGTACTTCGGCATAGACACTTGACATAGGGTATAGATATTGGATTTCATGAGTTTTCATTTTTTTACCCGGAATGCTAATTATTTTCCTAAAATATAAGTAGCATAAGTTATTCCTTATAACATCAGCTGTCTGCCAATGAAAGTCCCGTAGAAATTGGTTCAGCCGTTTCGGAGATTAGCGGGAACAAACAGACAGACAGACCGACAGATAGACAGACAAAAAAAATAAAAATAGCTTTTTTGTTGTAGGTACCGTATATCCTATGAATTTAGTAAAACACTTTTATTTTGACATTACAAACTGACACTTCAATTTTATTTATTTATATAGATAAAATCTTAAGCAAATGTTATCAATACAAACCTAACACTTCATACGAAAATAATTGCAGACTTAACACTAATACCTCAGAACATTAAATCGCCTTAATTTGAAGTTATTTCTACTGAAAATCCAGACCTTACCATATACCATATTAACGATGCTGAAGACCACATGAAACCATCATATCACACAACAGCGACCACATCACAGACTTAGCTTTAATACAGAATGTAAACTTCACAAGCAGAACTACGAACCGTTATAGCATTTGATAGGCATATTAACCTTGTTTTATACAAAATATTATTGCTTTCTCATTCATGGGCAAGCATAAATTCGGCAATAAAAATGAGGAGCTTCTATCTTAATTACATACAAATTTAAATTCATTATTTAACTTTAGAACAATTTACGAGTAAGAACTCATTTATCACAGCTGTTATTGGCATTTGAAAGATGCTTTATTTCATCATTTCGGCCGAATATAGTCCACTGCTGGACACAGGCCTCCCCCAAAGATCACCACAACGACCGATATGGGTGTGTTGTGGGCTCATTGGGGGGTTTTGCCATAATAGCCACGCTTGGCAGACGGGTTGGCTATCGCAGTTGAGTTGTTAATGTACTCGAAGGACGCTGCTGCCCATCCCCCGGCTAATCCTTTAGTCGACTTTTACGACACCCACGGGAGGAAATGGGGTGGTGGTATTCTGAGCCGGCACCACACGGCATAGCCGGCACCACACGGCAAGCTTTCTTTATATAACAATTTTTTAAGTTTATAAATATAGAACACAGTACAGTTCAATTATAATGTCCACTAAGAACTCATCTCTCAGGCATATTAGATATTCCCATGCAATGAATGACACTTGATGAGAAGCTCTATCTACATTACGACCATAGATTACATTTACTGGTCTCTTACGGCCGAAATTGATAATCGGTCTAATCCGAAATCTTCAGATTAAGATTTTGAAATTCATCCGTTCATTTCGCCCGAATGAAGTCCACTGCTGGACACAGGCCTCCCCTATGTGCTCTATCTATGGGCTCATTGGGGGGTTTTGCCATAATCGCCACGCTTGGCAGACGGGTTGGCGATCGCAGTTGAGTTGTTAATGTACTCGAAGGACGCTGCTGCCCATCCTCCGGCTAATCCCTTAGTCGACTTTTACGACACCCATGGGGGGAGATGGGATGGTGGCATTCTGAGCCGGCACCACACAATTTATCCGTTGTTGTGTTACAATTACATTTAACACAAAAACAGACATATCCGTAATCCGAAATCCAAAGATTTTGGACTATTAATTTCGGTCGTTATTGCTACACTCCGGCTAGGTAGTACGCACGGCTGTACGCCTAATTCCCATACGCCTGATACCCCCTGCCGCAGCTATAAGGCGGGTTAACCTCTGGGTTCGCGGGTGCGTAGATTGGGGAATCTGCGTGCTCACACCAAGAGACCCAAGAGAAGACGGTAGCACGCATGTGGTCACGCGCTGCCGTGGGGCGCTTTTGGGGATCTTTTACAATCCCCCCGGGAGGGTGACCGCTTTACAGTCACCATCTCTGAGATGTGCCTATAGGCGTGGCGCCAGTGGGCGGCTCTAGTGTGATCATACGAGGACCTGGAGCCTCCCTTAGGTTTAGACATTACCGGGTACCAGTTTAAAGGGCGCTGTAACTAATGAAATCTATGGGCATAAGAGACTAAATGACTGATATATCGAGGTAACGGGTATTGTGTGGTGCCACGCACGACTAGCCCTGGGGAACATTGCATTTACTATGGGCAGCTATCGCTTACCATTAGCCGAATGAATTGCTCGCCTCGTCACTAATTAGTTGTAAAAAAAAAGTATATTGACTACAAATAAAACTTTTTAACAGCAAAAAAAAATACTTCCAATTTGGTATCAGTATTTAACACTAAAAATAAGAACGACTCAAATCGTTTCTCTGATTTCAGGGGTATCGAAACTATTAAGACATCATCTAGATAAGCGCAGTCCAATTAACCCTGTTTATTGAAGCTGAAGAAGAAGCTGAAGAAATTTCATCATCATTTCGACTAAATACAGTCCACTGCTGGACACAGGCCTCCCCCAAGGATCACTACAACGACCGATATGGGTGTGTTGTGTGCTCGCCATAATCGCCACGCTTGGCAGGCGGGTTGGCAATCGCAGTTGAGTTGTTAATGTACTCGGAGGACGCTGCTGCCCATCCTCCGGCTAATCCCATAGTCACCTTTTACGACACCCAAAGGATGAGATGGGATTGTGCTTTTCGTAGCCGGCACCACACAGAATAATGAAATTATATGGGACCAACTTGAAAGCATTCTGCACCAGATAATAAAAGAATTGGTCTACAAATCTAGGAGTAATCGGTGTACATACATTTTTAAAAACCGAATTTAATTGAGAACCTCTTCCTTTTTAAAATCGGTTAATAAATTACATCTTTGTGTAATGTTCTCAATATATTTTGAATCCGTATCGCTCGTGGTTGTCTGTGAACTGCCAGTAAAAATCATGGCCAGGTCTTGCATGTGTCATTCAAATGACACGTAAGAATTATTCCAAGAATTGTTTAATGCTAATGTTCTTTACAACATTATGTTCTGGACATTAATCGACATCCTTAGTTAACCAGGCAAAAAAAAACACTTTAAGGTATAAAATGTAACTTCTCGTTGGTCTGTATGAAACAAGGTTGGGGCACACCTGGCCCCGCCCGGCTTCATAAATAAAGTTTTTTTTCCTTTTCAGTGATATTAATATTTTATATCGTGTAGGGTTTTTGAAGTCGGTATTATTATTTTTTGTTAAATCGATTTATTTGTTTCTTTTTAGTGTAAATAAATGTAAGAACTTTTTCCAATTTGGTATCAGTATTTAACACTAAACATAAGAATGGCTCAAATCGGTTCTTCGATCTCAGAGGAATCGAAACTATTAAGACATCATCTAGATAAGCGCAGTCCAATTAAACCTGTTTATTGAAGCTGGTTAAAAACCTACTCAATCAAATGTAATGAAATATATATGGGACCAACGCAAAAGCATTCTGCACCAGATAAAAAAGAATTGGTCTACAAATCTCGGCGTAATCATTGTACAACATACATTTAAAAAAAAACCGCAATAAATTGAGAACCTCCTCGTCTTTGAAGTCGGTTAATAAATTCCATCTTTGTGATATTTTCTCAAGATATTTTGAATCCGTATCGCTCGTCTGTCGGTGAACTGCCAGTAAAAATCATGGCCAAGTCTTGCATGTGTCATTTAAATGACACGTAAGAATTACTCCAAGAATTGTTTAACGCTAATGTTCTTTGCAGCATTATGTTCTGGACTTTAATCGACATCCTTAGCTAACCAGGCAATAAAAACATAACTACAACCACTGGCCTCGAGTAAGTTTGGCACACAATTTTTTATTTACATTTACAACACATGACAGGTAATTATTAACCAAATGCAACAGCATATAGTAAAAATGATCAGTAGGCCTGACCACCGTAGACAACGGTCTTGTCGACGGAAGAATAGACAAAAATGACATTTAGTTCTAGACTGTAGCAATAATTCTACCATTCCGAGCTCGGCGATCTCAAGTATAAACGGAAAGAGTACTTACCCAAGACAAAACCTTCATCGTCGAGCATGACCAACATATTTCGTCTATCTTTGACGTTTAGGGATAGAGATATTTCTTCTCAAATAGTCCACATCCCAAGTTTCTATATCGTAAGATTTTGCGTTGCGTTAAAAGATTAGGGAATCTTATGCGACACCACATAACATGAAAACACCCCATTCGCAAAATCTGTGTGCGTGGCCGTATAGTCCACCAAACGTGACAGTTATTTGGGGGTACTTCGTATGCTATAAAATAAATCATTATTAACGGTAGGTCATGTGTTTTGATAGTCAAAATGTGCGATGGCAAAATACCGAAGAGGATATAGCCTACAGTCAAAAGAGGTGTCAAAGATATCTGGAGATGAAGGTGATAGTAGCTCTCAACTCTCTACTATATCAGTACAGATTTGGAGTCATGATCATAGTCTTCAAAAGCCTCAACTGCCTTTGACCGATAGCGGTGGAACTGTTTCTCTAATAAGATGTGATGATACTTAGTAAGTAGGCAATATGATTTAAATGTGTTTCGTTGCCATCGCTCACTTTCACTTCACAAGAATCACAATAGAAATTGTAAAATTTTCCCGGGTCTAACGAAATTTGAAAATTTAAATAATACCACAGACAAAATTTACATTTTGCGTTTTGTTTTTGTATCAAGTTCTATTTAAAAAGTGAAGCAACTTGATTGTTCGACGTATTTTTTTGGTAAAAAAACGCAAAGAATAATTAGATTTGAATGGAATTTCTACATCAATAGCGGCATTCCGTTGCTATGGAAAGGATTTTCCATGTCTATGTCTACGAAGAAACTAGTCTTCATGTCGGCTCATGCTCGGGAAGAAGAAATATCGAGACGTGTAGAGAGAGCTCTGTCTATTGAGAAGACTTTGAAATTGTCATGCTACGCCTACTGGAGACGAGACGAGCAAGTCATTCGCCTGGTAGTAAGCTTCATTCCTGCAGTCCTGCGTAGCGCCACACTGTTCACGTCACCTCGAGACATTAGTTATTTAGTCTCATATGCCCAGTTATTTCACTATCTGCAATGCCCTTCAAACCAGAACACAGTAATATCTAAAGTTTAGACACTACTGTTTGGCAGTAGAATACCTTACACTGCGGTGGTACCTACCTACCCGGCCAGAGTCTTGCAATAAGGTACTTGCTACCAGTACAGAAGTTGAACCTATAAATAGGAAGCGATTTAGCAAACGGCTTGTGACAATTCCAAAAAATTACTGCTGTCGGTCGATAATAGCGAACCTACCGAAGTGACCTTTATTAAAACTAAAATTACTTCACCTTACGTTTTTGCAAGGATTTTTTTTGTGTTCTGTTCGTGCTCGCCCAAGATTTCAAGTCGAACTGCCAATCATCCATAGTTCTATAAAAGCCCATGTGATAAAGGGCGAGGCATTTAATTCGGACTAAGTAAATATAACCATATGCCGTGTGGAGCCGGCTCAGAATACCACCACCCCATCTCCTCCCGTGGGTGTCGTAAAAGTCGACTAAGGGATTAGCCGGAGGATGGGCAGCAGCGTCCTTCAAGTACATTAATAACTCAACTGCGATCGCCAACCCGTATGCCAAGCGTGGCGATTATGGCAAAACCCCCCAATGAGCCCACAACACACCTATATCGGTCATTGTGGTGATCTTTGGGGAGGCCTGTGTCCAGCAGTGGACTTCGTTCGGCCGAAATGATGAAATGATGAAATATAACCGAGAGTTTCCTGCCAGAATCCTGAGGACTTCAAGAAACCTCTTAATCCTGACCAAGTAAATACAACCGAGAGTTTCTTGACAGAATCTCGAGGACTTCACAAGACCTCTTTGCTGATCTGAGGAATATTAGTCAGTAACGGACAAAAGCAAATATGTAAATAAGCATATAATTCAATTTGATATGGCCAAGTTATTCATTTGATATTTCCTTACTAGCACTTCTATTTGTCAACCTTGCGTTCATGGCCAGTGTGATTTACTTTGCTTTATTGACCATGTGGAACCGTTTACGAATGCTAGTTTAACGCAAACTAGTAAAACAGTATTGAATTATTTGGACCCAAGTAATTTAACATAAGAAACAATGCATTAGTTAAACCTTTGAATAATTACATGTACAAGGATAGTCGCTCCACGCAATTATAATAATAATAGGTGGTCGTTTAGGGTTTAGCCCATCTTGTGAGTGGCGGGTCACCGTCTGCCACAGAAATTCACAATAAAGGTTGGAAGGCAGAGGCCGTTGTTCCCGTATTTCTTAAGCTTTTCATTCCATAACACCTATTGCAATAGACCATAATGTTACAGTTTCACCACTGGGGACAATCCATGACTTCATTTTATAGAATAGAGATGGAGAGTCCGCGGTGAATGTCCCATTACATTTTAGATTAAAATGATTTAAAGGGCATCTGCGTGTTGGACCCATATCCCCGCGTATGCCTATCAAAAGACCGGGTTCCCCCTCACAGAGGATATGAACCCGTGAAGAGAGAGATATAATAATAGTGATGCCATAGGACTTGGAAAGGGATAGGGTTCCATTACATTTGAGATTAAAATTCTCTAAAGGGCCTCTGCCTGTTGGTCGCGTGTCCTCGCGACAGCCTATCAAAAAACCGGGATCGTAGACATAATAATAATCACGGCGACGGCATGGTTGGTGCAGTGGCTGATACAGTCGGCTGCTGCGCTCTAGTTCTGGACTTGCTGGACACATGCCTCCCCAAAGATCACCACAATGACCGATATAGGTGTGTTGTGGGCTCATTGGGGGGTTTTGCCAATAGTCACTACGCTTGGCAGGCGGGTTGGTGAGCGCAGAGATGGAGTGGTGCTATATTCTTAATCCGGACACCGCACGGAAAATATTAAATATACTATATATGACATCGGTGTGTTGTGTGCTCATTGGGGGGTTTTGTCATAATCGCCACGCTTGGAAGGCGGGTTGGCGATCGCAGTTGACTTGTTTAATGTATTCGAAGGACGCTGCTGCCGATCCTCCGGCTAATCCCTTAGTCGACTTGTACGACACCCACGGGATGAGATGGGTTGGTGCTATTCGTAGCCGGTACCACAAGGCTTTCTGAGGGCCAATTCTCGTAATTAATTTACATAATGACTGAAACTTGACCGAACTGAGATTAAATTATGAATTAACCGTAAAAA
This sequence comes from Diloba caeruleocephala, assembly GCA_947459985.1. Taxonomy (NCBI): domain Eukaryota; kingdom Metazoa; phylum Arthropoda; class Insecta; order Lepidoptera; family Noctuidae; genus Diloba; species Diloba caeruleocephala. Next base: position 24,628,928 of record OX381615.1, read on the forward strand.
TAAAAAGATCCATTTTCGATCTCATCACAGTGTAAGTTCACGTTTGACGTTATTTGTTAGTTTAGGAGAATACCATTTGTGACATTTATGACACTGAGATTAGATCGGAATTATATTTTAACATTTTTAAATTACACGAGAATTTGCCCTCTGATGTCAAGAAAAATAAAACTTATGGATAAAGGGAACATTACTCATCGAAACGAAATTATCTTCGCGTGTGCACAAAGCTTGACAGGTCGAAAAAGTAAAAGTAATGACCCAAGTTCAACGCACAGGTTATATAAATACATAGGTTTATATAAATAAAACAGTTTTCTTTTTCAATGGCAGCTATAAACAATGGAGCCGGCGCCGAAACTTGGCTTTGGTATCGTATTGTTCCGTCCTGGGGTGGGTTTCACCATAGCATCATCATGCCATTCAATTCAATTTATTCAAATACAAATAATTACACGGCCGCGGCCAAATACAATAATTAATTTCTAAGTATGTATAATAACAGCATTGAAATAAAATTATACATTGTAGATTACATATTATTATAAAGTGAAGTCACAGAAACAAGAAATTTATAATAACTGAAAATAATTGTCAAGTTAGGCGCGATAATAAAAAATATAGCCGAAGGAAACCACTGCTGAACATAGATTAACACAACGACCTGCTGCCCGCATACGACTCCCAGCAACCTTCACCAGGTCGTCTATCGAGGCTGGGAGGCCCTGCCACGCTGCGTTATCCGGGGCGCGGTCTCCACTCGCGAACCTTTTTGCTCCAACAACCGTCAGTTCTACGAGCATAGGTCAAAGTGATTTAAATTCGTTTTTCATACTTTGATTTACGATAACATTTACATGTCACATAGAATAACGGTTGCCGCCATAATACCGCTCTTACAGAGATGTAATCGCCGAAGTCTCCTGACATTCTAAGAGTCGTGCAATACGCTCATTTATACACACAAAACCTTCTCCAACCGTGACCGCGAGTCTCCAAAAACAATTACGAAAGCGAAAACACATTAGCCAAAGATGCAACCGTGTCTTAACGGTTCGTGAGGTGCTCTCGACCCACTTTGCGAGCGCGTTTGTCCAAAATCTTAGCTACATTACAATTGATATATGTACGGAAATGCTTGATTCGTTATATTCGACTCTAGGTGCACACATTCGTGCTCTAGTGTGATCTTACGAGACCCTGGAGTCGCCCTTCGATGCCGAAGATGACTGCTCCAGTGGTTTTAGCCGGTAGGAGTCCGGCATACCCCTTCGCCCTACCCCAGGGTGAAGGAAGTTCCATGTAGAATTTCCACTGGATAACAATAAGAAAAAGGTGCACATATAAATATGCAAACCATTAGCTTTACCAACGCAAAAATATCTGGATTTCACGATTAACTTTCCGAATTATCTTTAGAATTTCACGTAAATGAGCGTTGCGTGTGTGTGCGAGCGTTTGATGAAGAATATAGGGAGTCAAGTGTCTGAATGGTCTGTAATCTGTGGAGCGTAAAATGTGTCCAAAATCTTACACAAGTCGTGAAAAAATCATACAAAGTTATTATCTCCTTACCAAATTTGCCCTACTCGAAATAAATATGCCTTAGGTAACTTCGTCCACTTCGCTCTAAATGTATTTTTATTTTAGATACCCAAATGTATATCTAGGTGTAAATGTTTACTTAATTTTCTTTGAGTCAGTACGTATCACGAAAATAATCGTAGCCATACGATGTTTGATATTCTAAAGTGTTTTGATGTCAGTGAAATTATCAGAACGGGTAGATAAATAGAGTAAGTAATCCTTTTTATCTTAACCAGAACCTTTCAGCAGCTTCTTGAGCATATTGCTTTGGGTCCTATTTTTGTACTTCTGGTATTCCCCAGGGATCGCATTTAGGTCCCCTATTTTTCATCGCTATCATTAATGATCTCATAAATCCTTAGTTTAAGATTTTAGATTCGATTTATTATTAATTTCGGACGTTAGTAGTTCACGATTATTATATGGATTGCCTACTATAGAAGAAAAGATTGACAAACATGTCAAAAATTTTAAATTGTATATATTGTTAGATTTAGCTTGATTGTTAACTTGTCGCGGAGTGCCTCCCTCCGTGTTTCCTTCCCGGTTAGCTCAACTGGGAGGCTCTCTCCACGGCAGCAAGTAACGGTCTTCAGTTAACGAGATCAATGAAACGTAACATATATATTGTTATAATGGTATATTGATATTCACAACTTCAACACTTCATCTTCAATTTTAAAATATAGCTTATTATCACAATTTACGCTAGTTTTAAATAAGTAATTGGAATATTGCCGAAGACTATTTGTCAGAGCGACAGCTGTGTGTCGAACCACTAGCGTTCAGGATCGAATATGTAATGATAATCATCAAAATATGAAGAGCGACTACGTCACATAAATTCGAATTTTGATTTGAATAAAGAATAATTCGTGAGGTGGACAGTGATGGAAATAAAAGGTATGAAGTCATGAAAGAGGTTGATTGAAATGAAGATGAAGGATGACTTCGTCACAAACTTAGCTAAAATATATTCTCATACAACACCGTAACACTGTTGTCTATCACTATATTATTCACTTACCATGATGTCTACATGTTTTGGCAAACTGTCTCGAATGGAACTTGTAAAAATGTATCGTAGTTTGAATTGACTATATTCGATTATGTTTCCCAATAAAATTAAAATATTGCTCACAGTAGGTTGCAGATACTTACGCGCGATAACATCACAACGTTCATCACTCCTTGTTAAAACATCAAGATTAAAAGATGCCAACTGGTCTAGTCAAAAGTACAGCAAGTCCCCTCCAGTTAACAGAAGCTCCAAAGAATTAAATATGTGAGGGCATTCACATCGTCAATTGAGTAATATGTTGCTATGTCTGATGGAACCAAACAGCGTGACAAATTGACGGCTGACCCTTCATTGCTTAATTGGAAGTTAATAATTTAATTCTCGGTTAACTGAATGTTGCTAACCCTATTGTTGCTGCTATAAAAGTTAGTTTTACTGTTGTTTTGATGTTTACTAACGGATTTCGGCATTCTTGTGAATAAAACACACTTGTTATTCCGTGTGGTGTTCGGATTAAGAATATAGTGCTGATCCATCTCCTCCCGTGGATGTCGTAAAAAGGCGACTAAGGGACTCTAAACCAGAGGAGAGGGCATCGGCTTCCCGTTCTTGGAATAGTTATCGTAGTGGCAAATTCCCCCCAAAATGACGACTCAAAGCAAGTAACCGATTGTTGACTTCTTGAGACTACTCTTTTTAAGCATTCTTATCATCATCATATCGGCCATGCAACTTCCACTACTGAACAAAGGCCTCCCTCATAGATTTCCACAACTGTGTCATCATATTGGGGGGAATTTGCCAGTACTCACCGCGCTTGGCAGGCGGGTTGGTGAACGCAGAATGGCTACTGTTCCACAGAAAGGACGCTGCTGCTAAACCAAAGGGATGGGCCCTTTGGTTTAGGTCTCTTAGTCGCCTTTTACGACATCCACGGGAGGAAATGGAGTGGTGCTATATTCTTAATCCGGACGCCACACGGTAATAGCATTCTTATATCAATCTTTTATTTTATTTTTATGATTAACCTGTTAGACTTCACATTCCGCGTCAAATAATGCTAAATATGACAGTATTCCTGTACAATATCGATGGGTCATCTGAAGTTGGTAGATTACAACTTTGGCGCGTCGAGCGACTGGCGCAATAGTTATCGTAATCATTTATTTGTGAAACATAGGTAATTTACCAAGGTCGTTTATTATATTGGATGTCCCTTATGTTCAGTTGGTGTAGATTCAATATTTATATTACAGAAGAGAGCCATCCGCGCAATATATAATATGAGCCCTCGCGAATCACTTAGAGACCTCTTTAAAGATATCAATGTACTAACAATGCCTTCTCTTTACATTTTTGAAAATATTATGTTTGTCCGTAAAAACTTGCTAATGTTTAAAGTAAAAAGTGACATTCATTGTATAAATACCAGAAATAGACATAAAATAGTAGTACCTAAATTTAGGTTGTCCAAAACCAACAAATCGTTCTTAGGTAACTGCGTTCGGTTTTATAATAAGATACCAAAAGAAATTACTGATCTGACAGTCGGGAAGTTTAAATCGCACGTCAAATCAATTCTTATAAAAAAAGCATATTATAGGATTAAAGACTATGTTGACGATAGGGACATATGGCGTTAGCCCTTTTCTGCACATGTGGCTTCCCTGGAAACCTAATATATCTGAAGTGATATTTGCATTGTATAGCTGCCATATTTATCTTTTATACAGGGCGTCCCACGGCGATGCCACACGGAGGGAAAGTACCTTAAATATTAAAGATAGGATATTTTACTGAAAGAAGACATCGTTTAATTTTTAATAATAAGTAGAACTGCATTCACAGATTTTTTTTAAATCGCCTACCTCAACCGGGAATCGAACCCGCCAAATGTGATAGTAGACATGTATTTTATAATAGCGTTTGAAAGTGCTACTCATAAGCATTATTTTTTCCTATTAAATGAAACATTACAGTAGGAGAACAGCCGAGTTTCTTAATGATAATTTTCCTTCCTGGATCGGCACTTTTGGACAAATTAGATGGCCACCGAGATCCCCAGATCTAACCCCACTAGATTTTTTTTTATGGGATTTTGTAAAAGATTTAGTTTACAGGAACCGGTACAACAGTGTGCAGGAGTTAAAAAATGAACTTAGACGTATTATTTCAAACATCCACCATGCAAAAATAAGTAACTCGACAGGGAGAGAAATTATTAAAAGAGTGAGAATTTGTATACAACTGAACGGATCACATTTTGAGCATTTGATAAATTAATTTATTTATGATCTTAGTTTCATTTAATATGCTAGGTTATTTAGGAAAAAATAATGCTTATGAGTAGCCCTTTCAAACGCTATTATAAAATACATGTAATTTTACTATCACATTTGGCGGGTTCGATTCCCGGTTGAGGTAGGCGATTTTAAAAAATCTGTGAATGCAGTTCTACTTATTATTAAAAATTAAACGATGTCTTCTTTCAGTAAAATATCCTATCTTTAATATTTAAGGTACTTTCCCTCCGTGTGGCATCGCCGTGGGACGCCCTGTATATAGATGACTAATTTAAATACTTTGTAACGAACAGATTTGTAAAAGACGTTGACAAAAAAGACCTAACCCTGAGTTTCTTTCAGCATTTCTTCTCAGAGGTTGTCATGTAGCGAAATGCCCTCCGTTGTTTCAATATGACGTGTAAAAGTGTCTGTTAGGACCTATTTACTGAATAAATGATTCTATTCTATTCTATTCTATTCTACCACATATATGGTATTGTGGCTCTGACGGGCGCAGCATCAGCCGACCGCACTTCAACCCTATTGGGTCCAGTGAGCTGACATATAATTATGGTACACTAATTTAATAATAATGGAACATTTTAACACTTCATAATAATGTCTAACAAACATACCTTTATGCTAACTGTCATGTATGGGAAATTATGCGAATAGAAAACATTTCAACAATTTCAACAAAAATATCAAAATCAGTGTTTTTTAAACGTTGTCCCATACTAGGATTTCTCCTGTGCCGTGGATGCGTTTACAGACACAAATTCCACATACAATACACCCGACCCGGAACAACTACCTGCAGATCATACAAATATAACTTTGATCCGTGAGGGAATCGAACCAGTGACCCAGAGCGCAGCAGCCGACTGTATCAGCCACTGCACCAACCGTGCCGTCAATTATTGATGGCACGGTTGGTGCAGTGTTCCGGGTCTGGGTGTATTGTATGTATGTGGAATTCATGTCTGTAAACGCACCCACGACACAGGAGAAATCCTAGTGTGGGGCAACGTTTAAAAAAAATTTATCGATTCAGTAATTAGTAGGTATTTGCGAATGATTAGAAGACTGTCTTAGAATTACAACTCTCTTATAGCAGCGTACTTTCTTGCATTACCAAAGTGTCGACAACTTGGACACAAAACAGATTTGAATCTAAACAGTTTGACTCCTAAATTCGACGGGCGTATCAACTATTTCAATGTCATCTGGCGGTGTCAGGTTTTCTATTCGCCAGTGCAAATATCCGTTGCAATCTGACACTTTTGTTGAATATCGCGTGACTAAGTTAATGTTGTGTTTTTGTTGCCTTCTGTAGAAATACAGGCTCGTAAGTTGTAACTGAATTTTTATCAGTCTTTACACAAATTAAAATATGCAAGTGCTGTGTCGTTCGTGTGGTATTTCCTAGCGCTGTATAGTTCTCGCACTCATCCCAAGAGGGATATAGCTGCTTAACGGGGCAAATTGGCGAAGCATTAAGTAGCCTCCAGCCTAGCTTTAATTATATTTAAGTAACTGCGCCTGAGGGCGTCCCCTGCCGGACACGGACCTCGGCTCAGGGAGTTACTAGGACAGTAATGATCGCAAGGGACTGCTGGATCAATGATTAGTTGGGGTTTAAAGGGATCTTTTATTACTACTCGATTTCTCGGCACGGGCCGGCGCGAGCAAGGGTCGGGGGGGAACAGTAGCCCTAGTACGAGTATCTTTTCACAATCTAAACCGAATAGTAAACTACACGTTTCGATTGTGAAATGAAGCTCGTACTAGGGAGTAAGGGCACAGCAAAAAGATTGGGTTGCCTGCCTAGTAAAAAGAAGAAGTTTGGTATAATTTTGTTGCAGTTATGGTCATGCGATTGCCAACAATATATTTATATAGCAATATACTTCTCTGGTTATGGTAATAATCTCAATTTGATATATCATATCACCAAAAGAAGTCCACTGCTGAACAAAGGCCTCCCCCATAGATTTCCACAACGGCCGGTTACAAGCTGTGTGTCGTCATTTTGGGGAATTTGAAATGTAGGTATGTCTGTAAACTATACCCACGACACAGGAGAAACCCTAGTGCGGAGCAACGTTATAAACACATGTTTTCTGTAACTTACACAACAGAAATCGTAGTGTAGGGCATAACGGCACGGCACCAAGCAGTGGCTGATACAGTCGGCTGCTGCGCTCTGGGTCACTGGTTCGATTCCCTCACGGATCAAATACTTGTATGATCTGCAGGTAGTTGTTCCGGGTCTTGGTGAGTTGTGTGTGTAATTTGTGTCTGTAAATGCACTCACGACACAGGAGAAATACTAATGTGGGGCAAAAATAAAATATGGTTGAGTTCGAATTACAACTTTTCGTTTGCCAGTAAAAATTGCCGCTTAGTTTATTTTTCAAGAGTAAATATCTGTCTTATAAACACTGTTTACAAGCTCTGAAGCTATTGTAATATCCTAATGTAATATTTAATTAAACAGCAGTTGACCTCTAAGAGTGTTTATTTCTCATTAATGTATGTAGGTAAGTAGGCAACACTTCGTTTGACAGCTAATTTAAATCTTGCTCGACATGTGGAGGCCGGCAACACATTCTTACCTAGTCTACTCTCACATTTCGATCGAATTATTGTGAATAGTATGCTAATGAACTGCAATATGTAATCAATGCTAATGTTTCGCTATAAATAGGATCTTACTTTAATAAAGGAAAATGTTTTAGGAGATAAATCTATATGTTGTAATGACGCGTAAGAAAAAACAAAAACATGACATCAACCTTTATTTTATCAAATAATACAGAGTCAGTCATTATTAAAGTAAGACACTAGTTATGTTGTTTTAGGTTAATGTTGGCAGCATTATAATAATATATATATATATAGTAACCACTTTGATAAACATAATAACTTACGCCGAGGGAAATGACAATTAAAAATAAGTAGGTACTACATAAAAGCTTGTAACACATAAGTCGACTGTCTTTAAGTAAAATATAGACCCCATAAACCCCATATATAGACGGGACGTTTGGTGCAGTGGCTGCTATAGTCGGCTGCTGCGCTCCGGGTCGCGGGTTAGATTCCTGCACGGAACAAACATTTGTATGATCTGCAGGTATTTGTTCCGGGTCTGGGTGTATTGTGTGTGGAATTTATGTCTGTAAACGCACTCACGATACAGGAGAAATCCTAGTGTGGGGCAACGTTTTTAAAAAAAGAATAGATATCCGACCGAACCTCATCATATCAGCCAAAGTACGTCCACTGCTGAACAAAGGCCTCCCCATAATTTCGACGATAATTGGAAAATTGTGTAGTCATTTTGGAGGGAATTTGCTAGTACTCACCACGCTTGATAGACGGGTTGGTGAGCGCAGTATGGCTGCTGTTCCACGGTTAGTACACTGCTGCCCATGCCTCTGGTATAGAGTCCCTGAAGTCACCTTTAGGATACCCAAGGGAGGAGATGGTTTGCTTTATTCTTTATCCGGACACCACTCGGAATGGATGAGGTTACTTAACTTCTACTTGTAATGAATCGTCGAAACCACAACACAAGTTATTATTGAATAACATGATTTTTCATATTGTGATATCGCTAGCAAATTCTAGAAGCCTACACAAGTTTCATTCACTAAATGCAAATATAACTCGATTTACATTTCGTTAATATCGTCATCTTTTACACTGTCAAAACATGATTTGGACATGTCATTTGACATCTATTCTTCACTTTGAACAAAATCTTGAGTCAGTCTGACCACAATACGTTTTGTTCAAACATTAGTCTCATTTACATAATCCTGAGAATGAAAGAAACACTGTTGTTTGTATCTTTGGGTAGCCTGTTTTTGTGATTTGTATCAGCAACCCCATTGTGTTGTTCCACACAACACCAGTTCCTCCTCAGTTCCTGGGTGTTATAACAGCAATAAACAAATATATTATCTCGAATAGTAAAAGTATCCAACTGTTAATAACATTATTTTGGAAGTTTCAAACAATTATCATATCGTTAGCGGCTGGACACAGTTATCTCCTAATTTGCGCTACATCATCCAGTCTCTCTTTCGCGTCTCAAGAAGAGCCTGATTTCCCGGAAGGCTATGGAGGACAGAACAGAAGGTCTGAAATTATGATTAGTTATTTAAACAAAGGTAATTCCTGGGCCAAGCTTAGATTATTTGGGAATATAAATCTTAATATGTATTCTTCAGAAAACCACACAGTCAAAAATCATGCAGGGATGATAATGATCTTTCTTGTGAACGTGAACGGGTGCTGTCCGTTCGCTAAATGCCAATGCATATCGATTAATATATAATTGTAGTATGTTCTTTAGACATTAATCTACATTCGTCATTATATGCTATACTACGTACCATTTGTATCAATCAACACTGTAATCTCAATTATTTTAAAAGAGTATCTATGGCGTTTCTTACCCGCTCTTCTCCGTAGGATCAAAACTTAAACTTCTTCTAGCGCGGTACGCATATTTTTAGATGAGATAAAATCTGTCTGGACTCGCGACACCGTTATGAGACGCAGCTATAGTGTGTGCATATATGCATGTACATATACCAGACCGCGAACGCGTCTAGATAAATAAAATAAAAAACATTTATTGCTATAAAATTTTCACGTCGGCACTTCCGGAGTGCAACCCGTATTTTTTTTTATGTTCAGTATTGGAACCGTATATTTTACGTTTCATAAGCGACAGTAATTGGTTTATGGATGGTCCTTACTTACCAGATCTGCGTAGCAACAATGAAAACTAAAACAATGTAAGCGTATGACTTTGTTCCAAATAGAAGATTCATCCGCTCATTGGATGCCGTCTTAGCAAACATGTGCAACTTCCTTCGTTTTGTTTCTTCAAATGTACCAGAACTTAGATTACGATCGATCGTTAGCGTTTCTGAGTACATTGCTTTTATGTTCGTTTGGATTTTAATACTTACCTTTAAGTCTTGAAATTGTGGCTGCAGTAAATCCGGAAACATTTAGTTCCAATCCTTTTTGAAGTACAGATGAAGGTTAAGTAACGAAGCGAGTGATGATGAACTCAAAAATAACATTTGCAAAGTACTTCTCGTTTTATTGTGATGTTAACGAAACTATTTAAAGAAATTGGAAAATCATCTTCCATCTGGAAACTGCATACCTATATTTTATACTTACAGCAAAAGCATTACATTCAGAAATATGCACCAATATAGATCCAAATATGTCGCACTTTATCAATATGCTTTTCAGCTGTGTGTACCATAACGGTATCAAAATCGTGACTGGCCGTTTACATCTTGTTTAGCCAAGAATTTTGCTTTAACAAGCGTCATTGTTACTGATTATTAAACGAAAAACTAAAACGCTTCAAAAACAATCTAAAATAGCATTGGAGGAAACATAAACTGGTGAACGACAAAAGGTCAAAACAGTAAACAATGAACCGCCCGAGGGACTAGGAACGACAAAAAAGGGCAAAAAGCCTGGCTATACGCAGTTACTGGGCACAATTGCATAGCATAACAACCATTCATAACGGCGAGGAAACGAGACGAACGGGCGTATAGGAGAAAACGCGCGCATGCCTGAGAGAGCGAGGAAGATTGCATTCCAAATACGAGCGCAAAGTCCGGCGCCCGCGCAACCCGCGCCGCACGCCGCTCACTGACTCCCGCGCAGCGCTGCGACGCGGCCGCGCGCGCACTTTACGCTTATCGCCAGTTCTCGTGACATCTCGCTATAATTTAAACAATATCGTATCCGTATCAAAAATCAGTTCCGGTGATATCAGGGTCATAATAGAAAAATAGTGCTATTTTCAATGGTGTCCGCATAGTGGAGTGTTTTGTGTATTGAGTGCACCAGACTGTAAAGGAGAAGACGCCGAGGATACTTTCACTGGATTGAAAGTTTAAAACATTCTTACGGAGAACTTCTTAATAAGGGACTCGACCTCAACTCAAAGAAAAGGTAAATATTGATGACGATTCCGACGAAACTGACTTGAAAATGAACTATCTTCATATAAACATAACGGTAGCTTTGAATCTGATTTATGAAAACAATTGTCGCCATTTAAAAGTCCTTCTAAAGAATGATATAAATACTGATAACATAAATGTAGTCGTGTTTAGCAGAAACATAATTCAGTCTAAAACATTTTTTTTGTGTAAAGACCTTTTGGAAACAGCCTATTTTGAAGAACATAAAACCAGAATCAACATTACACATAAAATGGAGTATCATTGTTGATCATGTGAAAATGTTCCGAACAGAGAAACTGAAAAATTACAATTCTAGATGTATATCGTTATCTTGCAAAGATACTTATCTCAGTTTGTCTATATCCAACATGCAACTTCCGAAGATAGTATAATATTACATCATACTTTTGAGGTACATCATGGAATCTCTTATTTGTCAGTAGCGAGATTTTATAACCTTACCATATTTGTATTTAATTCATGTTGTCAGTTGCGCTTGAAACTTCATGGTACCTTTAAAGCCAGATTCTCTTTACTGGTCTGCTAAATTATTATTCAGAACTTCTAATATTAGTTTCCTTTTTTTATTGATGTCCAGTGGAAATTCTACATGAACTTCCTTCGCCCGGGAGAAAGGCGAAGGGGTACCGGACTCACCGGCTTAAACCACTGGAGCCATTAGTAACATATATATATATCAATGACTGGAGCGGTCATCTTCGGCACCGAAGTTTCCTAATTATTATAATTTATTCACCAACAACATTAGAAGCATAATATTTTTAACAGTTGCTAACATCGCTGGCAAAAATGCTAATCTAGCGAATTTTAATTAAAATGATCACATCTATCAGAAACAGTCTTACAAAATAAAATTAATTGTTACCCATTATGTGTATTACCTTTCCATGTGGTGTCCGGATAAATAGTACAGCACCACTCCATCTCCTCCATAGGACATAAAAGGCGACTAAGGGGTCTAAACCAGAGCTGCAGCTTCCCTTCTGTGGAATATTAGCTATATTGCGCTTAACAACTTAATGGGGGGAGGGGGGGTTGATCAGCCGTGAGCGTTCCCTAAAAAATACTATAGTCATTTGTAAATACGGGAATATTGGATTTCAAGAATTTGTTCAGATTATGTTAATGAACATTCTTCTTTGCCTATATAACACTTCTAAATCGCTTTTCTCTATCACGATGTTTCAGCTGAATACGAAAATACTGGGTTAATTTAGATATGGCTTTTAATTCAGGTATACAGCACGGTTTGTTTTTAATTTTATTGATATTTATTATTATAATAAAACACTTTTAAACGGATTCTATCGCGTATATTTTTGATTTTTGATTTTCCTGACGTTTCGAATACTTTGCAGCATTCGTGGTCGCAGGATGACTAAGGTGACAGGCGTCGTTACAGATTTTAAAAAGTTATTTTATCTACCGTACAATTTTAATCAAAAAATTAGTTTCGATGCACACAGTAATCACTCACAGTGTCTTGATGTTTCTTAGTGCGGTATCTTGTTTGGGACTTTATTATTTTAATAACTGGATTCCAAACAGGTGGTACCTGCCAACCATCTTCTCTATTAAAATTAGGATGTTTTTTAATTTCAATAGCCTCACGAAACATTCTAGGTACATATCGGTTCTCTTTCGCGAGTACTTGAGGTTGATCAAAACGAAGATAATTGTTAGGTTTGCCTAAGGCATGTTCACACACTGCAAACTTTGTGGAGCGTCTATGCTTGCAGCTGTATGTTCTTTTATTCGGGTGGCTATTTATGGATATTTATTACCTCTATCAAGACCAACAGTGGGGTCGCAGTTTATAATTATCTAATAGATTATTGGACATTGCGTGATTGCAGTGAACGCACGTTTACACAATTATTGTTTTCTATTATTAACGTTTATAGTTCCTCGGTAATCACTTTTATTTTCTAAGCGCGTGTTTGAAATAACTTATGTCATAATTCATAAGCATCGAGTTTTGTTTTGCTTACGCAAACCCTAGTACGATTGTTATAAAAATCTGGACTATTTGAACAGCTGGAATTTACATCGGTTTTTTGATCTAGGTATTATTGTATTACCTATATGTACAAGTACCGATTAAAGCTCTTTCTATCTATAATACAATTCATCATATCAGAAAATATACCCACATGTATTTTTAAAAATCAGTCTAGCTTCAGACGCTATTTATGTTTTATACTCTTTCTACAGCTATATTTGAATATAATTAGATAGGACCGAATGGTTTATTCGCAGACGAGTCTGCAGGAGGGAACTAATTCTGGTAATAAAGCTAAATAACCATCAAAAATAAAAGTATGTCTATAATTATGGCTTTATGACCAAAGTAGGAGAAAACCGTAACTTAATTATTATTGTTATCACGATGATTGTTGCTTTGTATAGCATCCGGATTAAAAATTCATTTCGCTTCGAAACCTATCTTGCGCCAGTTGCTTTTCTCCGCTTTGCTTCTTTTGTTTTCTGGAGTTGTTGCCGACTATTTTTCAAAGGTTATGTTATCACATATGTAAAATCAGTTCCGTGCTATGTGAATGGAAATGATTTTGCTCCATGCAAAAAGTCGGCACCTACGGGTGGCTCCAGGTCCTCGTATGATCACACTAGGTGGTACCTTTTTTTTATTTATGTCCAGTGGAAACTTCTTTCGCCCCGGGGAAGGCCGAAGGGGTATGCCGGAATCCTACCGGCGGAATCTTCGGCACCGAATGGAGGCTCGTAAGATCAGACTAGAGCCGCACATTGGTGCCACGCCTTTAGGCACATCACGGAGGGGATGACTGTAATGCGGTCACCCCCTCTAGCGGAGGGAAGGTGACTGTAGAAAGGTCGCGGTCCCTGGGGCTGGACCTTCCCTGAAGTGCCTAAAGTGCCTGGGCACTTCTCGGAGAGGATTGTAAAAGGTCCCCCCAAGCCTCGCTTTGCGCTGTGCTGCGCACACGGTGGCACATGACCACGTGCGCACCGCCGTCTTCCCGGGGGTCGCTCGGTGTGAGCACGCAAACTCCCGAATATACGCAACCGCGACCCCTCGCGGCCCCCCACCATGTAGTGACGGCAGGGGGCTCAGGAGTGTTATACTTGGGTGCCGGGACGGTTGTTGCCCCGGCGCCGTCTCGTCCTTCTCCGTGCGGGATCGGCCCTCTCCCGATCCCGCAGGTGGTACCTACCTATCCGGTCCCTTGCAATAAGAGAGCTACCACCCAGTAGGACGACTTATCATCAAGTTCCTTATTCGAAAGCAGTATTATTAATGTGTGAGCATAATTTGCGTTCAGTAGTCCATCATCATTTCGGCCGAATGTAGTCCACTACTGGACACAGGCCTCCCCCAAAGATCACCACAACGATCGATATGGGTGTGTTGTGTGCTTGGCAGATGGGTTGGTGATCGCAGTTAAGTTGTTAATGTACTCGAAGGACGCTGCTGCCCATCCTCGGGCTAATCCCTTAGTCGACTTTTACGACACCCACGGGAGGAGATGGGGTGGTGGTATTCTGAGCCGGCACCACACAGTAGTCCATGCGTACGTGATATTGTGATCCAAATCGATACAGCAACTCAACAAATTAAAGCTATTGAATCATCAATAGTAAACGTTTTCCGCCTGACGAAATGTCATTTACGGTCAAACTGGCGACGAGCGAGTTGTCCATTCAATTCTTGCACAGTTAGCTCGCGGTCTACCTCAAACTTTCGTTTATAGTCACAGAATGACCATAACTATAATGCACCATAAGCGCTTTACGAAGCATTAGGTTATGTAGGTATGTGTTTCGTTTAACGGCTACTTAAACGAAAACTTACGTGGTGGTAACAAGTCTCATGTTAAACTTCAAGATTTCTTTGTTTTCTTGCTTTAAATCTCCTCCTTCTTGAAAAGATAATCCGATCGGTGCATTGCGATTCGATTTCTGCACCGATATCTTATCTCTAGAGTTGTGTCTGTAATCTATGCCCACGGTCCAGCAAAAGTCCGTGGAGACGTTCCTAAAAAATTATTAATGTTTTCGCAGAAGTATAACCATGTTGCCTGAATATCGGGTTTCGCTAAGACCAAAATACTATTAGCATTCGAACTGTTTAAGCTTAAGCTCTCTATATAAAATCATGCGCAGACTTCCGATTTGCTGAACCTTATAAAAATCTACGTCAAAACAGTCTTCCGATGAAAAGCTAGCACAGTGCGTTATTTCCGTGTGGTGGGTGCATAGATATCCGATTCGGTAATGTTTTTTTTTTTACCTTTATTTCGCGTATTATCTTCATCCCAGCTGTTGACACTGACAGAAACTGCTTGGGTATACGTTCATACAATAACTTTCTACAAGATTGAATCAAATTTCTTTGACGACTGCGTCATGCCTCTCGACCAATACTTTGTCCAGGATGTGATAATACAATTCTAAACGCATTATTTCATTTTATTTTTATAAATCCGATGCTTTGTATTATAAAGTCATTTATTGCTTTCCTACCCATTTGGATGTTTCTGATTGAAATGTCAAAATCTCTGATCTAATTCATTGGATGAAATCATCCAAGTTCTTTGATTACATTGATATATATTGGAAAAAGAAACTTTTTTAGGTAGGGAAATCCTCTTGGACTTCCTCCGCCTTGGGAAGGGCGGAGGGGCATGGCCGGGCTCTAACCGGCTAAAACCCCACGGTGTCCTTCTAACCTTTTAGCCGGGGGTGAGGTGTACGCTTTGTCTGTATTAGACCGCGCCCCCGGCAGGTATCGGCCCGTCTATGATTGACGGGCCCCTTCTCTGTGCGACCTTGCTGGCCGCACCTTTCACTGCTTTCCTCAAACTTATAATAAGTAATAATAGTTTGTTCCGATAGATTAAGCAGTAACTGTTTGAACACTGATTACGCGCTGTAGGTTACACGGGAAGTTGCGTCCATATCCGTTTAGTTTGATAAGTGCACTTGAGGCAAACTTGGAAAGGTATTGACTGTTGATTTTATTGGAGATAGTGAATGGTTATGTAAAATACTATCATATAAAGAACGATATGTATAGGTCGGTTAATGTTTAATCGAGCAATCATATATATATACTAGCTGGGACCCGCGGTTTCACCCGCGTTTAATTTAAAAGAAATTTAGAGTACTTGACATAGAATATATATATTGGATTTCAAGGGTTTTTTTTTTAGCGTGGTACCCTAATTTTTTCTAAAATAAAAGTAGCCTAAGTTATACCTTATAACATTAGCTATCTGCCAGTGAAAGTCCCGTCAAAATCGGTCCAGCCGTTTCGGAGATTACCCGGAACAAACAGACAGACAGACAAAAAATTAAAAATACCTTTTTTGTTATAGGTCCCGTATATACTTTCATATGCATTTAGTAAAAAGCTGTTATTTTGAAATTACAAACAGGCACTTCAATTTTATTTATTTGTATAGATATAGGTAAGGATAATTACTTCCAAGCCAGAATAGGCATACAATAATTATTACTTTATTAAAAAATGAATGAATTGAATGAATTATTACTAAAATATGGAAATAAGTAAAATTAGCATAATCAAAAAACATCTCTCAGAAATATATAAAATCGAATATTAAAACATCTCTCTATACCTCTATAAAACAATGTCAAGATGTACAAAAAAACTATAAAATATTCAATAAATTTAAATGTCAACAACAATATTGTCCTCATTTTGCGGGGAATTTGGCGGCAGTCTAACCTATGCTATCACTGTCACTTTTAGTTGTTTGAGACGCGATTGAGGAAATTCAGGATGGATGGAACGTCTGGAATTGTCTTGATGACTTGCATCTTGGGGTAGGTTATTTTAAGCTGACATTTGTTTTTTTATCCCTGCTACCCGATCCGGCTTCCCACTGTAGATTCATTCATAAAGGTCGTTGGCATTAGTCGCTATATTTCTTCGACGTAATCATGGCAACCCCGTTGGAATAAATTCAGTAGATTTTGAGGAGAAGAGTATCTACCAACGCAAAAAACAACTGTCATTTATAACCAACGCCCGTGTATAATTTGGCTAATCACAGAAAGTATTATCACGGATCCCTCGGGAACTGTTTCGTTTTTGTTATTTTATTCTGGGATGAAAAGTAACCTATGTTTTATCCGGGATATGGTCTATGTGTATGCCAAACATCCAATTCCATTTAGCCGTTTGAGTAACAAACATCCAAACATCTTCACAAACTTTCACATTTATAATATTAGTAGTAAGTTTGTACGTGCGTACTTTGATTTACTTACTATACCAACACTACTGTAATTTGCTTATCCGTAAAATTGTAATATTACGCGACATTATGGATTGCGTAACTAATCGAAGATCAGGTGAAAGCTAGTGTTGCGCCGTGCGAATATCGATGACTGATGAGTGATGGCACATCGTTAATCAAATATTTAAATAAATTTGCAGGTTTTGGATATTACGTAATGAAGTTAAGTAGACAGATTATAAGATGTCATTCAATCAATACTGAACCGAATAAATGAATAAATTTTAATCACGTTTGGTTGGGTTGGGTAGTCATTAATTAATAAGGTTTGGATTTGATATAAACTTAGTAACAGTCATTAATTTTCCATTATTGTAATTCATAATCATCATCATCCTTTTCTGAGTACGGCATGTAGTTATGATGGGCAACTGTATTTTAAAAATATATAATGTATTATATATAAATATATCCATTTATTCAATAATATTTTATGTCATCTAAGTTTTCTGTGTCTTCCTAGCGTTCAGATGCCAGGTTCAGCTGCAGGCCCAGTCTTCTCCACCTTTTTCTGTCCTTAGCATCCTCAGAGGACAGATTCTTGATTCTCCTATCATCCTAAATCCAGCCAGCGTTTCTTATCAAATTCACGGTAGGCCTGGTCAAAGGTATTTGTTACCAGCGCACTCCTTGATTCGACGTAAGACGCGGCCAAACAATCTCAAGTGATTTTCATACAGCTTGTCTGCAATGTCGTCTACTAATAGGCTGTTGCCAATGTGCTTATTTCGAATCCGAACTAATTGGGTAATGCCACATTTCCACCGCAACAGCTTCATTTCAGTTACACTGAACTGCTACGAATAGCACCAACCCATCTCACCCCGTGGGTGTCGTAAAAGGCGAGTAAGAGATTAGCCGGAGATCGGGCAGCAGCGTCCTTCGAATACATTAACAACTCAACTGCGATCGCCAACCCGCCTGCCAAGCCAATTATGACAAAATCCCCCCAATAAGCCCACAACAGACCGATATCGGTCGTGGTGATCTTTGAGGGAGCCCTGTGTCCAGCAGTGGACTTTATTCGGCCGAAATGATGAACTGCTGCACGTGTGAAATGCGTGGTTTCTTTTGGTGATAAATCTTAATACTTTCCCTAGAGAGAAAAAAGTGTAAGTGGTATACAAATTACTAGCCATCCATTATCTACTCGTATAGTATCTAATGATGTTTCGCCGGAACACAAACCCACATACTGTAGGTTATTTGATTAATGTTACCGATTACAACCGGATATTCATTGTGAGCCGATTCATGCATTTATCGACAAGTTAACGTTGGTATCGACAGACGACATGTTATCGCAACACTAGATCTGTTTGCTAAGTGCTTGTAAATGTGCCGCTAGTCTAACTGCATGAATTGATTTTGGTTTTCTGTTGAATGCAGTTTAGCAAGGAAATTGAAATAAATCTTAACAAAACACTTCAAATACCTAATTAAACATTAAATAGCTGTGTGTACAAGACTGCAAGGACGGGTATAAACTGTTCAATGTTGTCTGGCGTTTAGGTATGTTTTGCTCACTCAAGTGTTCTGCTGATGGTGGCTTCGTGTATTGGGTCGCTAAGTTTTTTCTACAATATGGTTGAGCTAAGCGACGCTGTAGCGGTTATCACATCTGCCTGACACGCAGAAGGCCCCCGGTTCGATCCCGGGCGGAAACATACGTTTAGCCGTGTGGTGCCGGCTCAGAATGCCACCACCCCATCTCCTCCCATGGGTGTCGTAAAAGTCGACTAAGGGATTAGCCGGAGGATGGGCAGCAGCGTCCTTCAAGTACATTAACAACTCAACTGCGATCGCCAACCCGTCTGCCAAGCGTGGCGATTATGGCAAAAACCCCCCAATGAGCCCACAACACACCCATATCGGTCGTTGTGGACATCTTTGGGGGAGGCCTATGTCCAGCAGTGGACTTCATTCGGCCGAAATTATTATATATTATTATAAGCGACGCTGATGCATGCGTCATGCTCGTGAACGAGTGCCGTCTGTTGGGACTTGTCAGCCAAATACTGCCTTGACAACTGAATCGAACTTTAAAAAAAATACATTCAGCCTTGTTTAGTAGACTTTTTAAGAAGTCTCTTTTCGCCTGCATTGTTTTCACATAACCTTCCTTCCTTTTTACAACAATGTGCTCATAAAATATTATAACATTTAATATGCTTTAAAAAGAGTAACCATGGAGTTTCTTGCCCGTTCTTCTCCATAGGAAATCCATATCTTGGAACGCGGTAACTAAAGTCTCGACGATTCTTAAGTGCCCATGTATGGTTTACATGAATAAATAATTTTTTATGTTATCTTTATCTTTAATGACAGCGGATATCACTTAGTTGTGAAATGTTCGCCAATTACGCGCGGGTGACGAGGGCTATGAAGCTTACAGGGCAAAAAATTAAATTAGCCAACATATAATACGCTCTCTCTCTCTCTCATAGACCCAGAATATCTGTCGGGGTTTACCTAATCCACCACTGCAAACATTATATATATGTACGTAATAAATGTTTCTATGTCTTTGTTTATGTAACACCTTCTTTATCTTAAATATCAACAAAACACTTGTATTTAAGGGGACTAACACTCAAGGAAGTGGTAAATCAGGAAGTGTCAGTCAGTTATTTTAGTAGAACATTAATCTTTCGTCAAGTTAGCGCGTCACAAATATATTTCACGTGTTGGGCCTTTGAAATTCTCAGCATGTGTTGCTCACCCTCAAACAAAGCTGGTGCTGAGGAAGTTATTGTTTTAAAATTAAGGAAATGCTACTGACAAAAAGGTACTAATATGAAAGAGCTATAATAAGCTTTTTGTTCGTTATGCTTCAGGTCTCAATGAGATAATATAAGTGAGTATCTGAGGAGAGGAGACTGACATAACTATAACATGCGTCCGGCTAATAAGCTAGCTGCCATTTAACATCGGCTTACAAAGTCGGGTAAACTAACAAATGTCATGAGGCCGTAAACATTTAATTAACAACCGGTTTCCATCACCTCAGTATTAATGATGGCCTCGGTCAGAAAGCATTATAATATTCTGTTGAGGAACTCACTCATAACAACAATGTATATTTGTTTTATTAATTTTAACAATAAATAATGACTCGTATTCTTAATTTAAATTAAATTTGATATTTTATAATACATTTTACAATTACGTAATTTTTTATAATTATATTATTCAATCGGTTAGAGGCACACATAATCCCCTAAGGTGAGGCGTGCTTAGGGCAGTATTTTTTTTTCTATTGAAGTGACTGATACTGTATTGACTTATATATATTATATTTAGTACAAAACTATTAAGTTTATCTGTAATTTGCGTATAGTTGTACCTTTTTATCATGAACATAGTATATTTATATCTTGATTTTCCCAGATGTTACCGATATACTGATAAGTGATAATCTAAACACACCCACATTGGTCACTTCTCTAATGCAAAACCATGCAAGATTAGACGCCACAATATCGCCCTACTAGATCTTTGCTGGTACAGGTTGACATGAGGGTTAAATATATGAAGCAAGAACAGCAGACATTATAATATAATATACAAATCTGTCACTATTTAGATCAGAAAAGTCACAAACGAACAAACACTCCCATTTCCCACATTAGGCGTGGCATCAACAAGTCAAAAGAGCCAGAAAGCTGCATTCCATCCCACATCCGCGCCATTGTTTGGCCAAACATTTGTCGCTGTGAACCAACACGGCCTGATTAACACGTGCTTTTTTCGACACAGCCATTGTTTGTCAAATGTTTGTGATTGTGTCCAACGTGGCCCATTTGGCACGTGCTTTTTCCGTCATGGCGGCCATTGTCTTCTCCGAGCGTGATCGAAGACTCGCACGCTTCACGACTGTGATTTATTAAACTATTGTTAAAGTTCAAGAACGAAGCACATCAAGCTACCGGTTCGATGTGCTGTGCATTATCTTTTAATTTTTTTTTTTTTGTTGGGCTTCTCGCATACATTTCTGGGAAATGTGGTTGCTTAATCGGTCATTTGCTGGCGAAGCCAAAAGAGGCCTCCAGCCAGGCTTAAATTTAATATTAAAAACTAAGCAACTTACTTTCGCTAAGGGCGCCCCCTGCGGGACACGGACCTCGGCTTAGGGCGTTGCTGGGGATAACAAGCTATTGTTTTGGGGACAGCTGGATCGGTATTATTTATAATGTATTAGGGACATTTAAAACTATAGGCTCGGCACGGGCCGGCGCGAGCAAGAGACGGGAGGGAGAAGTGCAACTTGAACGGGAAGGTGACGCGGCGATAGGCCTCCGCGACGTTTAACGTTGTTTGTTAGTTTAGGAGAATACCATTTGTGACATTTATGACACTGAGACTAGATCTGAACTATATTTTGAACATTTTTAAATTACGAGAATTGACCGTTTACGAGCAATATGCCTCGGCCATTGCGACTTCAGCTTACTAATCCTTTCAGCTGTCGGCAACTTTAGTTCTTCTACAGATCTCCTCATTTCTGATTCGCTCTCGTCGAGAAATAGGTACCAAGCATAGCTCTTTCCATAGCTCGCTGAGTGACATTGAGCTTTCTTATGAGGCCCATTGTGAGTGACCACGTCTTCATACCATATGTCATCGATAGTACCTAATACAAAAGACTCCTCTAGAGGATGAGGTTAAAAAAAAAGTGAAGTTACTTTCGACTTGTTACCCATTAATCCGTTATGTAGTTTATTTGTGAAACTGTGATGTATTTAGGCTCCTTAGCGCTTTAATCGACTTCTGCGTCATTGATTATGTTAATGAATGTCTGTAGACAGTACGGTTGAGCGAAAGCACTTTGCATTAATTTGTCGGACGGACAAGACCATATCGTCAGTAATACTATGATACAGCAACTAATAAAAAAAAGAACAGTGTCAAATTCCGTTTAACGATGTCGTGGCGACTTCTACATGATCATGCACCTACACAGTTTTTTTTTTTGCACATTATGAGTATCATGACATAGGTTAAAAATAAGAATTTGAGACATAATACAAATTCGTATGTTTACCTGTTGTCGTTCGCTCCGCTATCGTATGCTTCCCTAAACCCTACCTCTATCGTTATCTTACTTATTATATACTAGCTGGGACCCGCGGTTTAATTTAAAATAATCTATACATCTATACAAATAAATAAAATTGAAGTGTCTGTTTGTAATGTCCAAATATCAGCTTTTTACTAAATGCATATGAAAGTATATACGGTACATATAACAAAAACATATTTTTTAAATTTTTTGTCTGTCTGTGTAATCTCCGAAACGGCTGGACCGATTTTGACGGGACTTTCACTGGCAGATAGCTGATGTTATAAGGAATTACTTAGGCTACTTGTATTATAGAAAAATATATAAGTATATGTATAAGTACTTATAAGATTACTATATTACTCCAACCATCGCACTTAAAAAATCAATAAAATGGCACTAAAAATAATATTTTCGTGCAACGGAAGCGTAAATCGACGCATAACAAGCCCTGGATACTAAACAAGAACGTACAGAATGCCCAGTCCTAACAATATTTATTATTTACACACGGAAATAAATAAAATATAATTTCCTAGGAAAGAAACGAAGCCACTCATACCCATACTACATACTGATATATACATAAACAGAATACGAATACATATATACGTTAAAAACAACAATCGAGCATAGATTCTGAGATTTTTACCTAAGGTAAACTCCATGCGATCTTTAACGTTTACATGAATAATGGCGTCTTCCGGTTGGGGAAAACTAATCTCTTATCTAAACATAAAATATGCTAAAAACATAATACAACACAAACATAGTACATATTAAATATATTTTTAACTAGTTGTGCCCCGCGGTTTCACCCGCCGTTTAATTTAAAAAAGATTGGATTGTTTATAAATAATTTAGAGTACTTCGGCATAGGCAATTGACATATAAAGTATATATATATATATTGGATTTTGTAGGCTTTTTTGCGCGGAACCCTAATTCTTTTTCTTTTTCTAAAATAAAAGCATCCTAAGTTAGTCCTGATAACATCAGCTATCTGCCAGTCCCGTCAAAATGGGTCGGTTGTTGTATATATGTACCGTATATACTTTCATGTGCATTTAGTAAATGCTATTTTGACACTACAAACAGACATTTCTATTTTATTTATTTCTATATAAATGCGTAAAAATAAAATCAGTCTTCTATCAAAATGACATAGCTATCAATATAGCTCAATAATAGTAATAACTGTTTCAGTTTTTACATGATTCTTTTAAACAGGTACTTCTCTACTTATCTCTGTGGTGCCAGACGGCACTGTGATAGCGAGGGTCAGTTAACTCAGCTAATAATAAACTAGAGATGTGCCTATATTTACTCTATAGGGACGCATTACTTGCGCTTTGAAATTCAAGACACTTTTAGAATAATGTTAGTTTAGTGCGCCCCTTAGTAAGCACAGCATGGATGCAGACCGTTTGGAGAAAATATTCAAGTCCAACAAATGTTAAATTTGATTTTATGGCTAGAATTAAATTGCGTAATATAGCGGGGTTTTTTGTCGTGGGGAAGTTCTCGTGGACTTCCCCCGCCCTTCTTACCAGCTAAACCCCCACTGTGTCCTTCCTATTACCACTGACTGGGATTAGAGGTGTTCGCCTTTCACCATAATATAGTAGACTTATTTTTTAAAATTTTATTGATGTCCAGTGGAAATTCTACATGGAACTTCCTTCACCCCGGGGAAGGGCGAAAGGGTATGCCCGACTCCTACCGGCTAAAACTACTGGAGCGGTCATCTTCGGCACTGAAGGGGGGCCTGGAGTCCTCGTAAGATCACACTAGAGATAATATTACGCCTGGGATTGTATAAAAGACGAATAGTTTGCTCCTGTATTTCAAATATATAATTTATACATATGTGGTGTTAAATATAAACATAGGAATGTTATTTCTGTTTATCATACTGCGCATGCGCAATTCGAAAATGACAGCTGTCTGAGGGAAAAGATAGCACTAGTAGCTAGGATTCTCAATCATAACGAGTTCTAATGTATTTTAATGCGATTTTATGAAATAATATATTTTGACTCACCATAAAATTCGCTTAAACGGCCTAATTGTGCTAAATATAGCAATCACTAAACATTTTAATTCTATTTAACTGTTTAAGGCTTCACTCTCAAATAATCATATACAAGTATTATTCCCAGGTTCCGTGTGGTGTCCGGACTAAGAATATAGCACCACTCCATCTCCTCCAATCATCATCATCATCATCATATCAGCCACAGGACGTCCACTGCTGAACAAAGACCTCCCCCTTAGATTTCCACAACGAGCGGTTACATGCCGCCCTCATCCAACGACTCCCAGCGACCTTCACCAGGTCGTCTGTCCACCTCGTTGGAGGTCGTCCCACGCTGCGTCTTCCGGTGCGCGGTCTCCATTCTAGAACCTTTGTGCCCCAGCGGCCATCAGTTCTACGAGCAATGTGCCCTGCCCATTGCCACTTCAGTTTACTAATCCTTTCAGCTATGTCGACAACTTTAGTTCTTCTACGGATCTCCTTATTTCTGATTCGATCTCGTAGAGAAATACCAAGCATAGCTCTCTCCATAGCTCGCTGAGTGACCTTGAGCTTTCTTATGAGGCCCATTGTGAGTGACCACGTCTCTATTCCGTATGTCATCACTGGTAACATGGGGGTCTCTGTGTCTAACAAAATGACTGAATAACCCTGAATATCTTAATTTACTCCCACATAAGTAATCATAAAATTTTATAAGCGTTTTATTATTACTACATGACGTAATTACCCGATTGCAATAACACCTAGTCAATTAAACGTTATCGTAAAGCAAATACACGTAAACAAAACAGAGTAAAAACGTGTCGATTTTGTTGAAACGCAATCAGTTAGTCAATGCCGAACATTTGTTGTATCAGCTTTGTATCGCCAGGTGTCGTGGAAAATATAGTGAAGTGACTAAGAAAATGCTTAAAGAATTATTTAATAAATTACTCGGGCAGGTAAGTTTACAAGTACCTTTTGATCCATATTTCTCGTTTCATCATCGTCAAATTAGTAAAAGGACTTCCCACATGGATTTCCACAATTGTGTCGTCATTTTGGTGGGAATTTGCCAGTACTTACTACTTTCGGCAGGCGGGTTATGAGCGCAGTATGGCTACTATTCCACAGCAGGGACGCTGCTTCCGGTCCCTCTGGCTTTGAGTCCTTCAGTCGCCTTTTAAGACACCCAGGGGATGAGATGGAGTGGTACTTATATTCTTAATTCGATCGCCACACGTTTTGCAAGTACCTTTTACCTTGTACCCTTATAGTTCTGACTCATTGGTACCTTTATGATACATCGATCATTAGTAGGTACTTGACGTTCATAATTCACAATACATATTTGTAATGTTGGCAATTGTAATCGTGGTGCCTCACTATTCCGCAAAGTGCGTTCCAGGTGCCGCATGTTATCATAATTTCGGCCGAATGAAGTCCACTGTTGGACACAGGCCTCCCGCAAAGATCAACACAACGACCGATATGGGTGTGTTGTGGGCTCATTGGGGGTTTTGCCATAATCGCCACGCTTGGCAGGCGGGTTGGTGATCGCAGTTGAGTTGTTAATGTACTTGAAGGACGCTGCTGCCCGTCCTCCGGCTAATCCCTTAGTCGACTTTTACAACACCCACGGGAGGAGATGGAGTGGTGGTATTCTGAGCCGGTACCACACGGCAATGCATGTTATAGATGGGGCTGTTTGATGCTGAGTCACTAATACGACTTCACATGTAAAGAATATCCGAGTTCTGTGCCAGTCATTAGTCTACTTTACTAACATGAAGTTGAGGTTGTTTTTTTTTTTGGCCGACACGTTGATGTTAGTTAAAATATTGTTTTGATTTATCTGTGCGCGAAAAGTCCCGAAATCATAGTCTAATATATGGATGTTGTCATCATTACAGCTGAAAGAATCTTATGATTGGTCTGAAATAAAAGTGAATATTTCATAGAATTATTTATTTTTACGATCGTAAAAGGCGACTATGGGTTTAGCCGGGGGATGGGCAGCAGCGTCCTTCGAGTTCATTAACAACTCTACTGCGATCGCCAACCCGCTTGCCAAGCGTGGCGATTATGGTAAAACCCGCCTATGAGCACACAACACACCCTGACCGGTCAGGACAGATGGCGTTCTTTGGGGGAGGCCTGTGTCCAACAGTAGACTTTATTCGGCTGAAATGATGACTTATTTTTAACATTACGATTTTTATTGCTTGACAAAGACATTCAGAAAGGGTTCTCCTGTATGGGTGAAGTGAATCGAACCTCGTGCCTACGCCACAAGGTCAAGGTTGGAGAATTACCGTGATTTCTTCCTTCCCCAGGACGGAGGAGGCCCTTGAGGTAATGCCTAACAAAAAGAAACAATTGCCTTCCCAATTTATGTAACTCCGCTCGCGGTTTTATCCAAAAACAC
This sequence comes from Diloba caeruleocephala, assembly GCA_947459985.1. NCBI lineage: Eukaryota > Metazoa > Arthropoda > Insecta > Lepidoptera > Noctuidae > Diloba > Diloba caeruleocephala. The sequence continues at coordinate 24,655,674 of OX381615.1, forward strand.
TAAGGAATAAGAAAATGGCTAAGTTTTGTCTTAGGGAAATCAGCATCATCATCATCATATCAGCCAAAAGACGTCCACTGCTGATCAGAGGCCTCTCCTATATTTCCACAATTGTTTCGTCTTTTAGGGGGGAATTTGCCAGTACTCACCACGTGTTGGTGAGCGCAGTATGGCTGCTATTCCACAGAAGGGACACTGGCGCCCATACCTTAGGTTTAGAGTATCTTAGTCACCTTTTAAAACATCCGCGGGAGGAGATGCATTTTATATTCTTAATCCGTACACCTCATGGAATTTCAAAGGGAATCCGACTTATATTTCTCGAACTTCGTCCACCGTGCAGGGTGTTACACTTTTTTTAAAGGAATGTTCCGTACGTGTCCCATTTGACTAATGATGTTATGAAACACGTATTACTAGCTTTAATTAATTCATGCTACGTTGACAATACCCAATAATGTCTGAACACAATGTGGTACAGAGAAAGTGCGCATAAAAACAATCTACTTAAGCTCGAGTACCTAGTCGCAATGTATAGATTGATCGTTATCCGATATTTAGTTCTATGGTTCGCGTTAGTGATCTTATAACTGTATTTTATGAGGCATAGGTAGTTGAAATCAATTTTGAGGCGCTCATAGCGTGTTGCTCGCATTGTTTGGTATACGATCGGTGAGGTTAAGCAACGCTTGGCGCGGTCAGTCTATGGATGGGTGAGCGTATAGTGGAATTATAACTGAGCATCTCCGTGCTACGGAGAGCACGTAATATTATCGCTCCCGGTTGTTGTCATTAGGCGGCGGCCAATAAGCAAAGTCTGAAGTCTTTTGACGACTTGAATAACTCCGACATAAGGTTGGCCACAAATCACACGAAAAAAGAAAACAAAGTAAGAAGAACTCGTTTTAGCTCGCTTTTGTGTCTGCTGGACATAAATATAGTTTTTAACACACTTTTATTAGCTTGGTATGTATCTATGTAATGGAATTTTTGAACTCGATTTTCATCCCCTTCAAAACGTCGGATTGATTTGAAACTTCGCACACTTATCAAGGACCGATCACAATGCAATAATTTAAATAGTTTGTCACATTATCCTTGTCAGGATCCTCAGGATTAGAGATTTTTTCATATCTGATTCCCTGAAAAAATTACAAATTCATCGACATACACGAACTTGCCCAAAAAATAATACCTCCATCAGATGTCGATTCAATTTTCCGCGGTAAGAGTGCGATGAGACTCGAATAGTGTCTCATTCTTCATATGATTTTATCCGTAATCATCATTTCGGCAGAATGAAGTCCACCGCTGGACACAAGCCTCCCCCAAAGATCACCACAACCACCGATATGGATGTGTTGTGGGCTCATTGGGGGGTTTTAAGGGATTAATACCCGCGAGGCTACGCGAGGCGAGGAACATCTATGAGTGGATGGTTCATTATTTACCAGGAACCACAAGAATACCACTCAACAGTTATTTTTTATGTTGTCTTTAATTTGATTTCTTCTGTATCGTGGATACAGTTTACAGACATATATCTCACATGCACAAACAGAGCCGGAACAACTGACTGTAAATCATACAAATATTTGTACTGTGCGGGAATCGAACCCGCGACACGTAGCGCATAAAGCCAATCGCTTAGCCTCTGAGCCAACCGTGCCATCAAAAGTTTCAACGTAATCGTCGTATTAGCAGTACAAGTAAAGATAATTTAGTTTTATTTAATTCTAAACATTTTAAAGTACATAGTATTTCCATTTCTTCAAAACTGAATGTCCCCACTTCTGAAGGGAATATAAAGCTGTAGCGTACTCAATGTTACTTCATTTGACTTAATAAGGGCCGAATACTGAAACGCCATTCAACTCAGTCTGTCAGCGGAGTTCCCTTTAGTTTGGTACAGCCCCCAAATTAAAATGGAATTCTCAAACGCTACTCAAACGTTTTAAGACCATAATCAGCTCAGCGTCTCTTACATGTTTCTAATAGGGCAACATTATCTAGAAACAGTTTGTTCTCGATTACAATTTAATTACTTTTCAGTTTCACGCAGTATTTACTTAAATAGTAACAATTTTAAATTACGCAAATGAATAGAAAAATTTGATAAATCAGTTAAGAATATATTTTGAGACTGAGCTTTACATTTTTTTTTAAGTTATAGCTGCAGCATTACCTGTTCTGTCTGTTTTACTAAAGAAATAAATTAAACTGGGATCGTCAGTAACTACGTATAATGTAACGATTTTGTAACAGCTGGCAGTAGTTATGTACCTATCACCAGTTTTACAAATATGCAAATATATTTTTTATAAACATACCTAAATGATTGTGTTGATGAAAATAACGCGATGAACTAATCAAAAGATGCCAAATTAAACGTGCGCTTTTAATTTAATGGAATCGTACGACGTTGCCGACATATTTATTAGATATGTTACATTTTTGGGAAATATTTTATGAATATTTAAAGATTGATTCATCTGAGCACCGTACAACGTTGCCTTATACTTGACATTGGCGAAATTGTGAAAGATACTTACAGAAGCCATGATCTAAGAAAAGAAGAAGATTGTGTTGAATGAAAACTTGTGATAATCTTAACATTATCAAGCAAGATGCCTCTCAGGCCCTGTCTAATTACTTTTACAGTTCTTGACTTTAGTGAAGTGTTGTGTGTGTATACACTTTCAATCAATGGTTAATGTTAATAAATGTAATTATTAATTTAATCTAAATAAACCTTTACATAAGTACATAACTTAATGATATGATATGTATCATTTCTTGTGACATTAAAGTACAATATTACACAGATATATACAGAACTGTAAATGTGTGAGCAGCATGTAGCCATTAATGTACATAAATTGCTCACTAAAATGTGTTACTGGTGGTGGCATTGTGTCAGGTCATTGGATTCCCTACAATATGGTTGAGCTAAGCGATGCAGTTGTGTGAATGGGTATCATCTGTTGGGACTGGTCAGCTGTTAACTGCCATGGCAAATAAATTATAATAATGTAATAGTATGTTCTACCTTTAATTCTTTACACATCAAACAATTTTTTCTCATTATATACTTTAACATAATTTGTATCCATCAACACTAATATCAATTATTAGACATGAATTCGCTTTGTACTGACTCTTCTCCATAGGACTAACCAATTGGCATCATTCAGCTTAAAGGTTTAATAATTGCATGTCCTATTTGAAATAAAAACTGACTTGACTATGCATTACTAATTCTTATTTATTATTATTTGTATATTAAATAAAGACTGGTGGTATTGTAAACATTACTGTGATTATTGCTATTTCTAGTTTATTCTTTTTTATATAAATCCTATATTGAATAGAAATTGTGATATTGATAACATTAGGTTGACTATTGTTAATTATTGTTAAACAATATAAGCTAGCTATCATTTTAAGCTTTTATATTAAAATAAAACAATCGTTAATTAGAAAAATGTGTTTTAATTAATATTGTCCTGACAATAAAAAAAACGAATTTCCTTGATGGGTCTGTTATTCAATAAGTTCCTCCTCGGCAATGTCTGAAGGAATGTTCAACCTCTAGAGATGTATCCTGATTAGAAAGTGCACCATAAGTTTATAAGCTTCTTCAGCAGGAGTCCTTGTATTTAATAAAGGTGTTACTAAATAGCAGCGGCATGGATAATCACTATCACCAAAAAGCATCATGTTTTCGAAGTCGCAGCACTCTAGTTGTGCACACAAAGGTGAATCATTAAAACTTGTACTGTCATGTACAGAGCCTGGCCATCTTGGAATCACATTTTTAATGCGCAGTCTTGCTTCACACACCATTTGGACATTCAAAGAAAAGTAACCCTTTGTTATGAAAGGTTTCAGCTTGAACTCCTCCTGCAAACAATTTTTTGTTTCTATTAAGACCTTTCAGTTTTTACTTACTTTCATTATAGAACAAGTAACTTGGTTATAAGATGGAACATACCTGGTGAATTTATTTTAATATGGGTACAGTCCACAGCACCCAATACTCTTGGAAATCCAGCTATTGTGTAAAATCATGTGCAACTTCCAAGCATTCGCTAGGAGTTGGCATGTGAAGATGTAGATGTACACATTTTAATTCAGCTATTTTAGCTGTAACTCTGTGCACGATTCGGTGAACAGTTGGTTGTTCCACACTAAATACATCTGGTATAAATGTTTGATAAATGCCTGTTGCATAAAACCGCAGAATTATCAGAAGCTGATTGATCTATTGACTGTAAAGCTCGATTGCGCTTAGTCAGAGGCTTGATCTATGATGCTAATCACAGATTACTATATTAGTAGTAGATAGCATTGCCTATCACTGAATCCAAGTCCAACACAGTTTCCTTGGAGATTCGGAACCGCATTCGAAACGATATCGTTGTATTTTTCACAGGCGTTAACCCTTTTCACGTTTCTACGACTTCTTCTGGTAGTTTCTTCATCAGAAAGTGATGATAAGGACATTTTAATTTCTATTTATAACTTTTTACTGTACTTAAAACTATTTAAGATAGCTCTCGATAGCGGTGTGCGTTGCAAACCGTAAACAGTTATTGATAAAGATGGGCTAAAGTGTTATAATTTTTCAATGAATTATACTGCTGTGTTATATTTTTTAAACTGTTGTTTTAAAGTGTTATAATATTTATTAAAATGTTATTTGAAATAATGTTATATCTTAGAGTGTTATAACTTATATGCGTCGTTGTATTATAATTAAAGTGTTGTTTATTATAATTATAATGAGTTGTATTTTATTTTTGGTTAAAGCGTTGTTTGTTATAATTATAATGAGTTGTATGTTATTTAGTGTTACATTGTATTGAAAGAGTTGTATTACATTATAAAAGTTAATATTACGGTTTGATTTTATTTAGTCTTTTGAGTTGTATTTGGTACAAAATAAGTTCTGTTCATATCTAGAACACTTAAATCATTTACACTTTACACTAGACCTATATTTACTCCCGGAGGATGGGCTGCAGCGTCCTTCGAATACATTAGCAGCTCAACTGCGATCGCCAACCCGCCTGCCAAGCGTGGTGATTATGGCAAAAACCCCCAATGAGCATACAACATACCGATGTCGGTCGTTGTGGTGATCTTTGAGGGAGGCCTTTGCACAGCAGTGGACTTTGTTCGGCCGAAATGATGATATTTACACCTTATAGCATACGTAATCGAACTATGATGATGATGAAAACGAAATTAAAATATTTACTAAACTAAACTACCTACTTGTTCCAAAATTTTGCAAAACCTAAACATTATGTAGAGTGTCGGTAGCAACTGCAAATAAATATTCGCAATTTAAAACCAACGAAATATGTTCGGTGCAATGAACTCTAAACTGTTAAAATGTAATTCTTGGAGTTCATTATAAATTAATCATGCTATCTCATTATTTTTCCGTGTGGTGTCTGGATTAAGAATATAGCACCACTCCATCTCCTCCCGTGGATGTCGTAAAAGGCGACTAAGGGAATCTAAACCAGAGGGATGGGCAGCAGCGTCCCTTCTGTGAAACGGTAGCAATACTGCGCTCACCAACCCGCCTGCCAAGCGTGGTGAGTATTGGCAAATACCCCCCAAAATGATGACACAGTTGTGAAAATCTATGGGGGAGGCCTTTGTTCAGCAGTGGACGTATAAATGGCCATTATGATTATTTTTGGTTGTAGCAAGTCAAAGTAGCTCTTATTTCTAAGGAGAGAATGCTCATTTAACCTTGAATAAGTAAAACAACCGCCATCTATTATAAGTTAGATTGAATTACTTAGTTCTTCGATATCGTACGTACATGTACTGTGATCTAAACGAAGCTAGATGGCGCTGTAACCAAAATATCGAAATTAAAATTAAAACAATGGCTATAATATATATTATAACAGTCTTGTTAGATTTCTAATAATTTGTTATACTGCTATAAAAATATATTTGAATATTTAATGTGTTATGTGTTATAACGCCCAACTTTAGTTATTGAAACTATGTATCGCGTCCAATACCTAAAACTATGTATTGGTCTCTTCTGAAATTATTTATCGGGCGAAACACTTTATTCACACAGCATTGGATCGTCGATAAACAGTTACCGAAACTAGCCGAATGACTCCGACCGAGTTATTCCGAAGTAAACCCGACCGATACCGACGATCGCACGAACAAGAAGCGAGATCGCGCAGTTGTGAATTTTAGTCATTCTAAATAATAATAATAAAAATCACATTTTATTCTATTTTATTAGGAATCATTTTTATGCTGCTATCAAATCTTTGACACGTTATTTAGGTATATCCATCCTATATTGGCACGAGTATAAATTACATATTAGAACTTTGCATAAGACTATAATTTATTGTGTCAAATTATTGTATTTTACCAGTCATAATAATCATTTACCACAGACAAAGAACAAAAAATCAAAGTATAAAATTTTCAGTTGATAGCGAATTTTAATTTGTTTACTATTGATTACAAGTTTCGAAGCAAATACCTAAACCGACACGAAAACGTTTATCATTTCATAAACACTTTATACGCATCTCGTCCAATAAATAGTTACCGTAAATACATAGTTTTGTGTTGATAGCATGTTTCAAAGCAAATACATGAACCGACACAAAAACGTTTATCATTTCATAAACACTTTATACGCATATCGTCCAATAAACAGTTTTTGAAAATACATAGTTTTGAAACACTTTATACGCATCTCGTCCAATAAATAGTTACCGTAAATACATAGTTTTGTGTTGATAGCATGTTTCAAAGCAAATACATGAACCGACACGAAAACGTTTATCATTTCATAAACACTTTATCGTCCAATAAATAGTTTTTGAAAATACATAGTTTTGAAACACTTTATCGGATACCAATACATAGTTTCGGTTCGGTTCACGCAAAAAGCTTTATTACCCACTTCTAGCTCTCGACCACTCTTAAATTCGACAGGTACTCAAGTTATTTAAGACCTCGATTTGACAGCTGTCACGGCTTAAGTAACGTTTCAGTATACGAATTTTACATTGAGTGGCATTTTAAGCGCAAGTTTAATTGGATCCCAAATTTATTTAAATGATGCTCTTAATAGACGTTTGAGTATACGAAAAACTGAGATAACGGCGCGCCAAACAGTAGAGCAGTGCTTAACGAGTTGAATGTCGTTTGAGTATTCGGCCGTATATGTATTGTTTTTGAGCATCCGAACTGAGTGCAGCCGTTAAATACAATGACTTCCTTTCAAAGTCAGTAGCACTTACTACACCACAATAGGCTGTATGAAGACCTGTTATCTAGGTTAACTGGCCTTTTGTGATGTGCATGTAGTGTTTTGAAGAGCTGGGAGGTCAAGGAAATGATTCCCTGATGGAAGAAACATAACCAATTATTGCTCACCTCTACGACGGTGCGTAGAGAGGCACGGTTGGTACAGTGGCTGATACAGTCGACTGCTGCGCTGCGAGTCGCAGGTTCGATTCCCGCACTGAACAAACATTTGTATGATGTGCAGGTAGTTGTTACGGGTCTGGATGTATTGTGTGTGAAATTTGTGTCTGTAAACGCACCCACGACACAGGAGAAATACTAGTGTGGGGCAACGTTTTTTATAAAAGATAAAGATAATCAAAAGATAAATAATATAAACGATCGGTGAGGTTAAACAACGCTTGGCGCTTAAAAAAACGTAGGTACTAAGATTTCTTTTGAGAAATTTTGGAGGGAAACGTTTTGTTTACAATAAAGAAGTCCCCGATCTCAAGGCAATGCATAGGACACACCCTGTTTTTCGGTAGAAGTGAAGGGCGACTCAGTGATTCAAGAAGAACATCAGCATCTCCTAACGTGCCCACAACATAATTACGAACATCACGACCGTATACTGAAGCTATCGGCCGTATATAAGCTATCTATAACAAATATTTACTTTAGTTTGACAGTTAAACGCTGTCAGTTTTTTTGCTAATATGAAGCCCTGACGGCCCTGACGCTGAAAGCAAACTAATTTCGCAATAATATCTTAAGCTTTTTTATCATCAATAGATCGGTTGCGCAAGCGCCGCCGTTACATTAAGTGCAGTTCCGTTAGAACATCCTCTCCCACGATATCTGAGAACTCGAGTTATGAAATGTTACTTCATGTTCGATATTCATTTATGTACAACTGTAATGAGTTTAGCCGTGTGGTGCCGGCTAAGAATAGCACCAACCCATCTCATCCCGTGGATGTCGTAAAAGGCGACTATGGGGTTAATCAAAAGATGGGCAGCAGCGTCATTCGAGTGGGTGTATTTACATCTCAACTGCGATCGCCAACCTGCCTATTAAAACACTGACTTTTTATCTAAGATGTTTTTATAAGTGTAGATGCGTTGGCCGCGCGCTCTATGATGTTCACATGAAAGCAAGGTAATTGTCCGGACTTCACTTAGTCGCTCACAGACCAGTGTCGCGGCTAGACGTCAATCTTAAACGTAATTGTTGCATTATATTGCGGAAAAGATAACTTGTGTTGATAGAACGTTCGTGCACGAATTATACTGCACTTGTGACAAAAAAAAACATAATTTAATGCGTAAATCTATACTGTAAATAAAAACTACAGTATTTTGTTTTATTACGACGTCGCGCCAGGAGACACGTTACGTCCACGGGTTTAGGCCAACGAGCGTTCGCTAAACAACTGCTAATGCCACGTAACAAACGGTGTATATTCATCTCTTTCTAACAACCAGTATGCCGCATGATGGCTTTTATTTACTCCCCCTTCCTTCGCGCACTGTTTGAGAGCTGTATAATTATATGTACTGGTCGTAGCTATAGTAAAATTTACGCCCTTCTGTAGTGTCATAATATTCGCGTATGGCGCATCTATTTGTAAAATATCATTGCTTTTTATCATGTCGAAGTATCACGCTAACTCCGCTAATAATTCTGTTGAACTCGTGACAATATACCTAATTATGTATAGTCCTCAAGTAATTTTTTTGTTCAGCATGTATATTCCAAATACAAAGCTTTTAGAGCTACGTTCCACGTCCACACCACTAGAGAATTACGTCAACTTGTTTGCCGCAGTCAACGGCACCTACTCACATTTCTGTAAAAGTCTATGGTTCTCATAGTTGGATTGCAGTTGTTTGTTGCCTATTAAAAACCGTCTGCAAGGGACGTATTTAGCCCCCGGCAGTGTTCGTCTACCCTAACGCTTATCGGCATTATACCAACTAATACATCAGTGAAGTTGCTTGGCCATCATGAACGTGATAATTCAAAAGCAAGCAATCATGTCGCATGCGTGTCTTTCATCCCGAGATGACGTGAATTTTCAGACAAAAAGTACCCTTGGCATTGATATCTCAGTTTTTTGCGGTGACGTCATTATTCGAAACAGCTGCAGGGAATCGAATGCACAATAAATAAAGCTGTCATTCGATAACGGTTCTTTACCTTCGAAGGAAACAAAGATTATCTCTATTTTGTACGTTATCTGTGTGGACAAAGACATGTCAGAGATCAAGTTGAAGATATTTAGTTACAATTTGATTTCATACGTGTTTCCGTACGTGTGTTGATTATAATATATATTTTACGATTATGATTTACGAATAACATGTGTGTCGCTCTGTAAACATTGTTTTATTATAATAACTAGTGGTCGCCGAGTGGTCGAAATTCGACCGTAATCCTATAATTTTTAAGTTTATTCTAACTTTGTGCACTCGTTCTCTATATAAACAATAACTGTGCCAAATCGCAAACTCCTCCGCGCGCGCAATTATGCTTAAAAAGGGTACAAAGTTTTCTCTTCACGTATTAATATATAGATTAGAAAGAAATATATATTTTTTGTCGATCGGTCACATTTCTCATAAAATCTTGATAGCGATTTGTCACTCTTTATTCACGGTTTACTGCCTCTGCAAGGAGCAACCCGGTCTTTTAATAGGCTTACGCGGGAACGTGCGTCTAAAACGCAGAAGCCCTTTAGAGAACTTTAATCTAAAATATAATGGGACACTAACCGAGGGAACCTCCATGGCTGCTCTATAGAATTACAGACATGAAATGTCCCCGGTGGTTTAGGACTATTGTAAAAGATGGAAGGTATTAACAAACGTTACGATCCGTTGCAATAGGTATAGTATGGAAAAAAAACTTAAAAAGATAAAGGGGAAAACGGCGTATGCCTTTCAATCTTTAAGTTAAATTAAGTGGCAGACGGTGACCACTCACAACTTGGGCCTCCACCAACACCGACGTGATCAGCTCTGGGTGTTGAGAGCTGCAGCACCGGCTCCACCAAGCAATTTACGAGACCCACACGTCTCATAGATAAATTGGACACATCAGAGAAAAGAGGCAGGGGATAAAATGAATTTAGCACCTTTATGCTCTTCAATCAAACATATAATGAACACATGATGGCATAACAATTGAAGGCAATGTTTTAACGTTAAAATGCAATGGTCCATTGTCCGTGTGGTGGGGGAGGCCTTTGTTCAGCAGTGGACGATGTATGGCTGATGTGATTGTGATTGATTGACATGTTTCTATACCACATAAAATGCAACATAGTTATATTATCAACTTATGTCTTCGATTGTGATGCGTCATATTTTGGTTTGTTGACAGATCATCTAGACAGTCCAAAAATTTATAAACTCTCACTTGTCAAGGCTCAATCAAAATAGAGCTTTAAACGGTCATTTTTTCAGTTGGTAGCAAGTTCCGCTACTTAACTCTACCGCATTTCTTGATATTCACAATCATTTTTTATTTAGTAGGACATCGATCATATAAAAGCCTGTGCGTATGTACAACGTCGCTACACCTTACAATTTATCTAAAAGTGTTTAGCGAAGACAACTCTGAGAAAGACTAAAACAAAGAAGTATAAAATTCCAACACTACCCGACTCTGAACTCAGTGCATTACGTTCGGTCAAGTGCCGACTTGCATTTAAAAAGCTTCTTCTACTCGTGACGTTTGTTGGTATGCTATTTCCCTTAACTTTAAGTACAACACTACATTACAGCTGCACTTTGTTCACCGGCGGCCATTTGTACAGACTATAAATATGTTAAATGTCACAAAAACCGTTCACATTCCGATAGAAACAGGTGACTAATAACTTAGAATTGTAATTGAATTGGCCAAAATAGCACATTGAGTTTTATTTAAATTGAAAAGTTTACTGAGTTTAACTCGGTTATGATATATAGGAAACTGTCTACGCTTGTATATTTTCCGCCTCACCGACGTTGCGGAGGCCTATCGCCGCGTCACCTTCCCGTTCAAGTTAGCACTTCTCCCTCCCGTCTCTTGCTCGCGCCGGCCCCTAATACATAATACCGATCCAGCTGTCCCCAAAACAATAGCTTGTTATCTCCAGCAACGCCCTAAGCCGAGGTCCGTGTCCCGCAGGGGGCGCCCTTAGCGAAAGTTGCTTAGTTTTTAATATTAAATTTAAGCCTGGCTGGAGGCCTCTTTTGGCTTCGCCAGAAATGACCGGTTAAGCAACCACATTTCCCAGAAATGGATGCGAGAAGCCCAATAAAAAGAAAATTTATCTTTAAACAACCATTTTTTTTCTTTCTAAATGTGTACCCAAAAATCATTCCTTTTAGTGAAAAATTAAAAGTTTTCTAAAAAAAAATTACATATACACGTAGCCTGTTTTGATAACACATGTAGAAGTAACGAAATATCCTTTACTAGGAGTGGGTTCACGTCAACATTGCAATGGTAAGGGTTCAAAATCACAACCTGTCTGCCAAGCGTGGCAGTTATGGCTGACCAGTCGTTGTGGCCATATTTGGGAGAGGCCTACGTCCAGCAGTGGACGTCTTCCACCTGAAAAGAAGGCATTTTGGCTCAGTAGTTAATCAGTTGACTTTCTGTGGGACTCAAACCCACACCAGACAGAAGGGCACTGTAGTTAGTAAAATTACTGGGCATAAGAGACTAAAACGGCAAGGTTGGTGCAGTGGTTGATACAGTCGACTGCTGCGCTCCGGGTCGTGGGTTTGATTCCCGCACGGAACAAATACTTGTATGATCTGCAGGTAGTTGTACCGGGTCTGGGTGTATTGCGTGTGGAATTTGTGTATGTAAACGCACCCACGACACAGGAGAAATATTAGTGTGGGGCAAAGTTTAAAAAAAAATTGCTTTACGTCTCGAGGTGACTAGAGCAATGTGATGCTTTCCAGAACTAGTACTTGGTAGCATTCTTGTTGTTATGGGCAGAAATGTCGCTTCGTCGTTTCGGCCGAATGAAGTCCACTGCTGGACACAGGCCTCCCCCAAAAATCACCACAACGACCGATATGGGTGTGTTGTGGGCTCATTGGGGGGTTTTGCCATAATCGCCACGCTTGGCAGACGGGTTGGCGATCGCAGTTGAGTTGTTAATTTACTCGAAGGACGCTGCTGCCCATCCTCCGGCTAATCTCTTAGTCGACTTTTACGACACCCACGAGAGGAGATGGGTGGTGGTATTCTTAGCCGGCACCACACGGCTTACCACCAGGCGAATTACTAACTCGTGTCGTCACCAAGTCGTATAAAAACTTGTTGTTCTGTTCTGGGTGTTTGTGCCTGTGAGATTCATGTTTGTAAACTGTACCTACGCTACAGGAGAAATCCTCGTGTCCATCATTTGTTAAACAGAAAGGAAGCTATGGTATTCAAAAACCATTTTAATTGTATACGTATAACTATAAAACGTTATAGTAATTGCAAAAACCCATTACCTTTTTACATACATTCTTACATAATTATCTATACAAATAAATGAAATTGAAGTGTCTGTTTGTAATCTATACAAATAAATAAAATTGAAGTGTCTGTTTGTAATGTCAAAATAACAGCTTTTTCTAAATGCATATGAAAGTATATACGGTACATATAGCAAAAAAACAATTTTTAATTTTTTTGTCTGACTGTCTGTCTGTTTGTTCCGGGTAATCTCCGAAACGGCTGGACCGATTTTGACGGGACTTTCACTGTCAGATAGCTGATGTTAGAAGGAATAACTTAGGCTACTTTTATTTTAGAAAAATAATTAGAGTTCTGGGCAAATAAAATAAAACCCTTGAAATCCAATATATATATTCTATGTCAAGTGTCTACGTCGAAGTCCTCTAAATTTCTTTTAAATATAACGCAGGTGAAACCGCGGGTCCCAGCTAGTTCCATAATATAAGTAGTCATCTTTTTAAAAATATGTATATCTACACTTTGCCTCCGGCTAATCCCATAGTCGTCTTTTACGCCACCCACGGGATGAGATGGGGTGGTGGTATTCGAAGCCACCACACCCTTTTGTTAGAAATACATAATTTTAATAAGACTTTTACTTCATTTTATTTGTATGACCGAACAACGACTGCCTTGCGCCAATTTCAGGATTGTCATGCCTTTATTCGACCTACCACAGTCTAAAGCTGGGCATTGATCTTTGAGTTGGATACACCCCGTTCTCCTCCGCATCAGATGGCACTGTTGGCGAAGTGGCTAAGCGACTCGCTTCTTGCGCTTCGTGTCGCACTTTCGATCCCCACACGGAACAAAAATTTGTATGATCTGCAGATAATTGTTTCAGGCCTGTGCATGTGAGATTTATGTCTCTATATACTACACAGCAGAAATCCTAGTGTGGGAACAGCGTTTAAAACCACGATCCAATTCGATCCACCATAGCCGAATGCTGGATTTTGGTCTCCAATTTGGACACGTTCTTCTTTCACATTGTCTATACTCCAGAAACCTCAGAATAATAATTTATTAGAAAGATAGTCGGCACACGCAATGCGTAACCATTTGAACGGTGACGGATATGACACTGTTCGCTGGATAGCCCGTTAGTGCTGCACTCCCGAAAAATAATTAATGATGGAAATTGATGTGACAAAAAAATGCAAGCTATTACAACATTATCTCTGCGCTTGTGTGTGTGACAAGTAAAGTAAACATACGTATACTCACACATGAACAGTGTTTAAGTTACGCGTTTTCTTGAACTAATCGCAAGAAAATATCCTTCTAGGTTCTATGTCTGTCAGTCAGCAACAGTCTCAAGGTCGATGATCCCTCATTCCAAAAAAATATCTTTTGAATTAAACATGATCTTTGTTCTCTCTTTTATTCATTGCTATCAATATATTTGATCTCTTCCTAACATTAACAGCACACAAAAAACTTTAATTCCTAGCAACAAGGATATAGGTAGCGTTATAGGAATTAACATTTTAAAATGTCCACTCGGAAATACGATTTGCACCTCATGGCTCTTAACATAGAATTGAAAATCCGATGTCATATTAATAAAAAGCTTGCCCACGCTTTTTCTACCGTTTTGGGTGAAGTTGTCCAATAAAAATGGTTGTTAATGTTCTTTAACGCTTCCATTCGTGACTAGTTTCTTGATTTAAACGTGTCCAGTGCTTTATAAATAAATATTTTTAATGAATAGGTAGGAAAAGACAAATGATTCATCTTAATAAATAAACAGAATTTCTGATATCGTGTGTCCCCTACAACACTACACAATTTAAACACTCAAAGTCACATCATATCAGCCAGGACATCCACTGCTCAAAAAAAGTAAACAATACTCACCACACCTGGCGGGCGGGTTGGTGAGTTCAGGATGGCCGCTGTTCCGCAAAAGGGGCGCTGCTGCCCACCCTCCCGCCTTTTACGACATCCACGAGACGATATGGAGTGGTGCTACATTCTAAATTCGAAAACTCAAAGTATTTTCAGCAAACTAGCACCCCTATTTTACTCTGCGTATCTCTTACCGGCTAAAGCCAGTCAGGTGATCGGGAGATCCGAGATCTCGAGACCGAACGATCCGGAGCCGTTCATTAATGCCATGCCTATAGGCACATCTCGAAGCGGGTGACTAAAGTGATCACCCTCTCTAACGCCACACCCATTGTATAGTCTCTTACGGCTGAAATTGTCGGCTAGTGGCTGGGCTTTCACATTTATTAATAATTGCGTTTGTTCTTTATTTCGCGTCGGCACAAATAAAACACTTATATAAGGCAAAACATTATTCGATTAAAAAGAAAAGCATGGCTAGGTACTACGCTTACCACGATCACACAGGTACACAAGTTTTGGAATGTTTAAAACGTAATTTATGAATACTTGGTGCAGTGGCTGATGTAGTCGGCTGCTGCGCTCCGGGTCGTGGGTTCGATTCCCGCACGGAACAAATATTTTGTATAATCTGCAGGTAGTTGTTCCGGGTCTGGGTGTTATTGTATGTGGAATTCATGTCTGTAAACGCACCCACGACACAGGAGAAATCCCAGTGTGGGGCAACTTTAAAAAAATTAAATTTATCCAGATGAACAGTAGAATTGCATAATGGGCGGAATAGACGCTTGTATTATGAAACACAACAATAAATAATCAACAAACCGGTAAACGAAGTAGTAGTCTGATATTTCATTATGGCGGCTCAATGTTTGGCCTTTTGCTTATCGTGAGACAATCAACAGTCTTTATTATAAATCCCCATGCGAACACTTAATTTAATTTGTAATTATTTGAGCTTATCTATTTTTATTGACGAATAACAAAATATAATATTATTCAAAATTTACTTATTTACATAATTTTATTATTGGGTACCAGAAGACGTCAGCCGTCACTCGTCACCAACTTAGGGTGGCGCAGAAAATCAGTGTTGTGTTGCAAGCAATTTGTAACAAAGAAGTGTAATGCTGCGCGCCATTCCTTTTTTTGCGGAGATGAGACTCACTAATCTTTTCCAGTTTTTACATTTGTCATTATTTTTAAATATGTAGTGTTTTTTAACTTCGGAAATTAATAAATTGATTTTCATTCTTTCTTTTACTCTTTCAAATTAATAATCAATCTAATCCAAAATCTTCAGATTTAATGATTTTGAACTTCATCCGTTTTTGTTTTAAAATCATATTTAACACAACAAGCAGACAAATCCTTAATCCCAAATCCAAAGATTTGGATTCGATTGATTATTAATTTCGGCCGTTAGTCACTCACGGATGGGAGGTCATGCAATCCAAATACTGAGGTTTACCGATACCCGTAAATAAGACCAGTGGATTTGACAGCTGGTACCGACAGCTAAACGTACTCTCTGAGAATCAGAGGGGTCTTCATGTAAAAATAATGGTCACCCATACAAAACCCGACCGCGGAAAGCGCAGCTTAACTAAACACGTTTGAAACGAGTTCAATTACGCGTGGAACAAGTATTCTAATTCTATCCTAGATAAGAACGCACTATGGAAAAAATATGTTTACTTATGAAGTCTGTGCTGTATAACAAAATACCGTCAGTAATTTATTTTAATTTGAATAAGTAATGAGCTTAAATTTTTGCTCATTTAATGTATTCAAATTAAAACTTGCTCAACAAGTTATCGAAAAATACTGGCTATTTATAACATGAACAATGTTTTTATAGAATCTATTAGGAGAGTATTTATTAATTAATGTAAATAAATGATCGACGAACATATAATTTTCTACTTAAATGAGAATAAGGTTCTAAAGTAAGTCAATGTGGTCTTTTTTGAAAATATCGACTATTCTGCGTGGTACCCATTACCTAAATAGAGATCTTAAGAGTAAAGATCTTAAAAAAGATAATGAAAACCCTTCTCATCTCATCTCATATCAGCCGAAGGAAGTCCACTGCTGAACAAAGCCCTCCCCCATAGATTGCCACAATTATCGCTTGCAGTGCCGCCCGCATCCAACAACTCCCAGCGACCTTCACTAGGTGATAGTCCATCTCATTGGAGGTTTTCCAGTGCGTTATCCTCCACTCGAGAACCTTTATGCCCCAGCGGCTATCAGTTCTACGGACAATGTGTCTAAGCCGGAGGGATAGGCAGCAGCGTTCCTTCTGTGAAATAGTAGCCATTCTGCGCACACCAACCAGGAAAGAAAGAAAAGGCCTTGGCAGACGCCAAGCGTGGTAAGTACTGGCAAATTCCCCTCAACCAAAAATTTCAACACAAATAAAAACCTCTCATCATCATCATCATCATTTCAGCCGAAAACCGTCCGCTGCTGGACCAAAGCCTCCCCCAAAGATTGCCAGGACTGGTATCGCTTTGTGTTGTGTGCTCATTGGGAGGTTTTGCCTTAATCGCCACGCTTGGCAGACGGGTTGGCGATCGCAGTTGAGTTATAAATGTACTTCGAAGGACGCTGCTGCTCATCCTCCTGCTAATCCCTTATTCGACTTTTACGACACCCATGGGACGAAATGGGGTGGAGGTATACTTAGCCGGCACCACACTGCACCTGTGTCAAATTAAATTAAATCTGTATTCTGATGAAAACACATTAAAGAAATCTAACAAGGAAATACCTCATATCTAAAAAATGTTTTAAGAAGATAGAGATACATCATATCTTTACAACTAGATTTTAGATGTAGACGTGCAAGGTTATTCAGAGATGCTCGGATGCCTCATCATTTCGGCCGAATGAAATCCACTGCTGGACCCAGGCCTCCCCCAAAGTTCACCACAACGACCGACATCGGTATGTTGTGGCTCATTGGGGGGTTTTGCCATAATCGCCACGCTTGGCAGACGGGTTGGCGATCGCAGTTGAGTTGTTAGTGTACTCGAAGGACGCTGCTGCCCATCCTCCGGCTAATTCCTTAGTCGACTTTTACGACACCCAGGAGGAGGAGATGGGGTGGTGGCTTTCTGAGCCGGCACCACACGGCAAATCGCACTCGGATGCCTAACGGAATCGAATTAATGCGATTCCTGTAAAAAGTCTATTGAATCACGAGATATTACATTTTATTAGAACGTTCTCCTTTTTGTATTCACAATGTATATATAATAATAGTATGTTTATATGCACTTGTATGGGTATTTAATTGATTAATTTAAAATTTAAGTGTCTGTTTGTAATATCAAAATGACAGCTTTATACTAAATGCATATAAAAGTTTATAGGGTACTTATAACAAATTAACAAATTTAATTTTTTTGTCTGTATGTCTGTTTGTTCCGGCTAATTTCCGAAACGGCTGAACCGATTTTGACGGGACTTTCACTGGCAGATAGCTGATGTTATAAGGAATAACTATAGGGTTCTTTCATTTTAGAAAAATAATTAAAACCTATGAAATCCAATATATATACTAATTATATAATGATTATTTATAAATAATCAAATTTCTTTTAAATTAAACGGTGGGTGAAACCGCGGGATACAGCTAGTTGATAATATAAAATCCTAAGGTTGCCTGGAAGAAATCGCCGAGTGCGATAAGGGCGGCCATTGTACTCTGTATACTAGGCCTCACTGTTTCTATTTTTTGTATAGTAATTGGTGTACAATAAAGAGTTTAATAAATAAGAATAAACTGGCTAAATTAATATCATTGTATCAGCCTGTAATTGTCCCAGTGCAGGACAAAAGGCGCTTCTTATACCTACAGAAGGAACAAGCATTAATTACCACGCTAGCACATTGCTAATTGGCGAATTCAGACCATCAGACCGAGGTTTTCCTTAAGCTACAGTCAGTACAGTACAGGGGTGAATTTCCCTCTACTCATTAAGTCATTACGCTTGGCAGACGGGTTGGTGATCGCAGTTGTGTTGTTAATGTACTCGAAGGACGCTGCTGCCCATCCTCCGGCTAATCCCTTAGTCGACTTTTGCGACACCCATAGGATGAGATGAGGTGATGGTATTCTGTGCCGGCACCACACGGCATGAATGGCAGAGCTGATATGAAGGAGCAAAAACGTATCTAGCGAAAAGGTGGGAAAACTAGTTCACCACATAATCAAGTAACGGCATACTTTAATATTGATGGTGAAGTGACCTTGAGTGTTGCAACAACGAAATTGGTGTAATTTTTAAGACTTACAAGCAAATACGTAGTGCCTCATTATCATAAGAAATGTGAGCCAAGTCGTATCAAGGTCGTGTAAGTGCTGCTGTACACGGTACCACATAAGTCAAGATATTTGAATAGATAATGTATATGAATTAATGATAGTTGAATAACCTATAAGTTTATATTGGATAGGATATTTCTTTGAAAGTGTATTCATGATAGACGTATCTATTAACCTTCTTAGAACTGTTGGGGTTATAATCGTATTAAACCTGATGTTAATCCCCTTCACGGGTTAATCCTCAAATCTTTATATGTAAAAATGTAATGTTCGTTTGTTCATAATCGCAAATCTCTAGTTCTCTCTCTAAGTTCTTTACCGGTCGTTTTGAAATTATTACACACGTTGTATTCATATACGCGCATGTTTTTATTAAACCAGAATTCAGAAATCAGATTTCAGAATCAAAGTCATGTTGTAATTACTTGCATTTAGCCACAGCAACGCGTGGCAAGGGTAAAACTAGTTTAAGAATAAAGGAGGCCTTTGTTCAGCAGTGGACGTCCTTTGGTTGATATGATGAATATTGCCATAGTCACACTGCCATACTGGTTAGCTAATTATACTGCTCCAAAACTTATAACATAATCCAATAGTTGCCTTTTCAACGCCCGAGGAAAGAGAGGGACTCGCCTGTGGCCTTTCAAACAGCTGCATACCACATGATATAGGTTAATTAATAATTAGTTAGGACTTCATCATGTTTTACGCAAGACCATCTATATAATAGCCTAGTTCAATGCTGGACATTATTTACCAGATAACTGGCCAACTATAACATTACATAGTTGATTGATTTATTTGGGCAGGTGGTCGTAGGTCATAACACTAAGTGGATTGAGTAGGTAACCGTCAGTTAGTCATTACGGTTGATTCATATATGTATTTATGGCGCTAGAGTGAGCTTACGTGGTCAGGCTAATGGGGAAATATGCCAATAAATAAATGGATGTCGATAACGCTAATTGATGTTAATGATTGACTTAACACGAATTTTTTTTATGATCAATTTAAATTTAAATGTCTCGATGGCGACGTTGCCAGTGGGGAGGGCGCAGATTGATTGATCTATAATACTAACCCGCGATTCCGGTCACACTCTGTGCAGAAAAATAGATAACACAAAACTGACACTCTCGTACAAAGGTATCCACAGTTAATAGTTTTTGTAAGCGATGCCCTATACTTGGGTTTCTCCTGTATCGTGGGTACAGTATACAGACAAATCTCATACAAAAATACCCAGAACCGAAACAATTGTCTTTAGATCATACAAATATTTGTTAGATTAGCCACAGATGCAAAGGTGCCGTCTAGAATTTGTCAAATAAAAAAAATTAAAACCTGGACATTGACCATTATAATAAAATAATGAGCACACAACACAAACCGTCGTTGTGGCAAACTTTGGCCGAGGGTTCTGTCCAGCAGTGGATGTTTATAGGCTAAATGATGATGATAAAGTAATGTTTTTGTCTAATCGATATGTGGACACTTGACGGGCTTGGTGGGGAATTGGTACCCAAAAGGCCACCGCTCAACAAATGCTACAGATAGCTGCAGCGGTAACGTTCGGCTGAAGCATGTGGCGCCTAATTTGCAATACTCATATCGGCCAAAGGACGTCCACTGCTGAACAAAGGCATCATAAAATCCACAATTGTGACGTCATTTCAGAGGAGTTTGCTAACTCACCCCGCTTGGCAGGTGGATTGGTAAGCGCAGTTTGTGTTCCACAGAAGACGCGCTGCTACCCATCGCCGGTTTGGACTAGTTTAGAGTTCCTTACGGCCGAAAATAATAATCAATCTAATCCATAATCCTTGGCTTTGGGATTGAGGATTTGTCTGTTGTTGTGTTAAAAATGATCTTAACACAATAACATCAAGTTCAAAATCTAAAAGATTATGGATAATATTAATGATTAATTTCGGCCGTTAGTCGCCTTTACGACATTCACGGGAGGAGATGGAGTGGTGCTATATTCTTTTGTTTTGTGTAAAATACTGATGATCAGGCGTGTCTAGTTATACTGGAAAGCAACCCTGAAATAACTTCACGGCATGTATGGCGTAGTAGCTAATCCTTTGGCTTTAAGCGCTACGAGTCGCGGGTTCAATGCCCGCACCAAACAAATATTTGCATTGCTTACAGGTAAGTAGTTGTTCTGGATCTGGGTGTTTGTTCGTGTTAGATAAATGTCTGTAAACTATGCCTACTACACAGGAGAAATCGTGGAGAGGCAAAATTAATGAGAAATGGCAAGGACGGTGATGGCGATATTTAAGTGGTTGTTGAACATAAAAAAGAAAAAATCATAAAAGCCGGTTAACCGCAATAGTAAAACGAGTGAGGTTCGAAATACGTGAACAGTCCAATTTGATGCATTGGGTTTCAGCTTTACTCCTCGTGTTATTTCTTACACCGGGTTTGCACACATTTCAAATATTTCAAGTAAGCTAAATCTGCTGGTGGTTATCGTTGGTAATAATAATTTATTATCAGCCTATAACGGGTTGCGTAGTCATTTCCGAAAGAAATTTTTGTTAAACCGATTTCTGCCAATAATTTCATCATTTTTTAACCAATGCGTTATTTGATCGATGGGGCATTTCATCGAATAGCCACATATACGAACTCTTATGTTTTTACTACCGAAAACGGGCGTCTTAAATAACTTAGCAGGTCCCAAATATTGAGTGGGCTTTCAATATTCGGCCATATGCCGCTCTAAGTGTAAACGGGTAAAACCAAGACGGTCACATGAACACATATTTAATGCTAATATTTTCTTTTAGTACATATTACATGCAACTAGAAAGTTGTAAGTGAAAATCAAAGCAACTTAGTTTCTAAGACACCAGTCAAACGCCTGCGTAGGTTTTTCTTTGCAACTGATAACTTACGAGCCAAGTTTTCTATATGGCGTCGAAGCTTCTGGTGCTTTATACTTTTTGTAGTCATTTGTAAATGGAAACTTTTACTCTTATAAATAAGTAATGAAATAAGATAGAACTTGTGTTCAAACTTAATACCAGTTACAAACGTCTGTGCGTTCGAAATCTAAAATTATATAGTTGAGTTAAGTTCGTCATGGCATCCATCTAATGTCAATAGGTGGCTTCAAATTCTAAAACCACAATTTCTCATTATTTAAATAACGAATACGATAGCTAAAAAAGTCTACAAAAGTAACAATATAATCCTACAAAATATTACAACTAAACTACTTACCAAAAAAGCAGCCAAAGGTAGATTAAAATTCCTTTTAAATAGTTTAATAGCTTTTACTTCTAATATCGTCTGTGAGAACATGCTGCCACGGATTGCGGCTTGCAGGCAATTATGGTTCGTGGAAAGGCTCTTTCACATTGAAAAAATAAAACTTAACGATGCGGAATGAGCGTTATTTAGGCGTGGTTTCGAAATAAAAAGAACGTGTTTAGCTTTAAAAGGTAGAAGTGTCAACCATACCAGTGTCACTCAGTGGTAATAAGTCAATTCAGTTGGTTCTAAAAAAGATTTTGGCTGAGTCCCACGAGGCCTAAATACACACATTATTTTTTACACACATAGTTTACATATTATTATCAAGTTGCTAAAAAACTAACACATTTGTAACTACACCCCTTACTAGGATCTCTTGGCACCGTTTACAATTATTGTGCCACAAACTCGAAATTATAACTTGTGTAGTATGTTATTTTACTTCAATTTAATTTTCAATTATGCCTGGAAATTGTAAATGTACCTGTTTGTATGATAACAGACTTTATGAAGATACTGAATCAAAATAGTATTTTCTGTAAATCTATTGATGCAATACAATGCTATCGCTAACTCGCAGGTCTAACAACGGAAACTCATGGCGGTTCTTCAAGCTTAAACCAAACATAACTAAGAATAGCCAGCAACCAGCAGTACTTAGTACTTACATACGTCATCATTTATTCGAATTAAAGTCTATATTATCTACTAAATATATAGCTACAAAATTCAAATTGATATTATTTCAAGTTACAAAATTATAGGATGGATTTAATACATTCACATTCAAAATTACGAGTAACACGTCTACCCGACTCTAATACCGCTTTCAACCGATAGAAATATCTATACAAATAAATAAAATTCTAGTGTCTGTTTGTAATGTCAAAATAACAGCTTTTTACTAAATGCATATGAAAGTATAATCGCTACATAAAACAAAAAACAATTTTTGAATGTTTTGTATGTCTGTTTGTTCCGGGTAATCTCCGAAACAGCTCGGCCGATTTTGACGAGACTTTCACTGGCTGATGTTATAAGGAATAACTTAGGCTTTTATCATACTTTATACTACTTATTATAACTTTTATTTTAGAAATATAATTAGGGTTCCGCATAAAAAAAAAATACCCTTGAAATCCAACATGTGTATTCCATGTCAAGTGTCTATGTCGAAGTACTCTAAATTTCTTTTTAAATTACACGCGGGTGAAACCGCGGGTCCCAGCTAGTCTTACGATAAAACCAAGACGAACAATCATGCTTCAACTATTATGTTTTAAATAATCATGTTTATGCTGTCAGGAAACAAAATTTATATGCCCAAGGATCGGTGTTATTCTTAATTCCCCGCTACTACTTTCACTAGAACTAGTAGGACGAGAACCATTAATTTTACCATCGGCAATACATCACCATAATTATATGTTTTGGTTTATGTACACGTCCTCTGATGATTCCGGAATAGACGTACAAGTTAATTATAACTTTTCGTTAATGCCACATGAATTTCAAGTCGAGGCTAACACACAATATCTAATAAGACGGCACGGTTGGTGCAGTGGCTGATGATTCACCACCCGATTAACGTTAAAGTCGCCCCCCCCGACCCTTGCTCGCGCCGGCCCGTGCCGAGAAATCGAGTAGTAACAAAAGATCCCTATAAACCCCAATTAACCATTGATCCAGCAGTCCCTTATGATTATTACTATCCCAGTAACTCCCTGAGCCGAGGTCCGTGTCCCGCAGGGGACGCCCTCAGGCGCAGTTACTTAAATATAAAGAAAGCTAGGCTGGAGGCTACTTAATGCTTCGCCAATTTGCCCGGTTAAGCAGATATATCCCCCTTGGGATTACTGCGAGAAGCCCTAATTCCCGCACGGAACAAATATTTGTATGATCTGCAGATAGTTGTTCCGGGTCTGGGTGTATTGTGTGTGGAATTTATGTCTATAAAACGACACAGGAGAAATCCTAGTGTGGGGCAATGTTTAAAAAACAACATAATAATGTCTGCTACCAAATCTAGGAGAGAAAGTAATACATATTGAAAACTGTCTGTTATTCGCTGCATAAGTCGAATAAGGGAAATATAATCAATGCGCGTCAAGCCGGCAGCTCAAATTACCGCCTACATAATGCAATAATAACAACTTTTTAGCCGGTATTGTTATGACAAACGGGATTTCTTTGCCAGATGCTCTTCGCGTCAGTATGTATGTTGTATAAAAAAAGGTCGTATCGATCGACGTGTCGTACCGAGATATTTCAGTCTTCTATGAAGGCCTTTTTTTGAAACCGAGCTCCTGCATGTATCTCATTGAACATATTTTAGGAAGCTAGGTATTAAATCACATAGTGGGTGGCTCTAGTGTGATCATACGAGGACCTGGAGCCTCCCTTAGGTGCCGAAGATGACCGCTCCAGTGGTTTTAGCCCCTTCGTCCTTCCCCGGGGCGAAGGAAGTTCATGATGAATTTCCACTGGGCACCAAAAAAAAAAAAAAAAGGGATTAAATCACACTCGGGGGTCGTGGGTGCGCAGATTGGTGAGTTAGCGTGCTCATACCAAGCGTACCCCCGGGAAGACAGTGGCGCGCACGTGGTCACGTGCCGCCGTGTGCGCACCGCAGCGCACAGCGAGGCCTGGGGGTTCCTTTACAATCCTCCCCGAGAAGTGCCCTGGGGGCGACCTTTTTACAGTCGGCTTCCCTATATTGGAGGGAGTGACCGCTTTACAGTCATCACCACCTACAAGATGTACCTAAAAGCGTGCCACCATGGGCGGCTCTAGTGTGATCTTACGGGGACCTGGAGCCCCCCTTCGGTGCCGAAGATGACCGCTCCAGTGGTTTTAGCCGGTAGGAGTCGGCATGCCCCTTCGCCCTTCCCCGGGCGAATTCATGATGAATTTCCACTGGTAACCAACAAATTAAATCAGAATGATTCTGTCAGCTCCTGTATAAAAGCCTCGGCTATCAATTCCCTCACATGGACTACGATTTTTCGTGCTTATTTGACTAAAACTGAAATGCATAACAATCGTAAACCACAAAGAAATAAAAAATAGGCAATAAAAAGACCTATTTTACATTGCAGTTTTATTTACCACTAGCTGGGACCCGCGGTTTGACCCGTCGTTTATAAATAATTTAGAGTACCTACTTCGGCATAGACACTTGACATAAGAGTACGTATATGTATCTGATTTCATGGGTTTGAATTTTTTTGATTTTCTGATATAAAAGTAGCCTAAGTTATTCCTTATAACATCAGCTATCTGCCAGTGAAAATCTCGTAGAAATCGGTTCAGCCGTTTCGGAAATTAGCGGGCGGTCAAACAGACAGAAAGACCGAAAAAAAAAAGTTTTTTGTTGTAGGTACCGTATATACTTTCATATGCGTTTAGTAAAAAGCTGTTATTTTGACATTACAAACAGACACCTCAATTTTATTTATTTGTAAAGAAGAATGTGATGATTCACGCAAATAGCGTCATAATAATAGCGCAATGAACCGTGTAAAATGGCACTGCTCATTTACACATACCGAAATAGGTCCGCGGTGTGAACAAATCCAGTTATTTTGACATTATTTTCTAACTTTATCGAAGAGGATCTTCCAGCTTTGAGCAGTGTTAATGTTAACTTTATTTATAGTTAGGCATACAAAGTACTGTTAGTATTGTAGCGAGAAGGTGCGCCACTCGTAAGAACATAAATATTGTGTTCTGTCGTCTACTATATAACAATTTTGGGTGCGTTTGACATTATCTAATAATTTGTTAAAATATGTGAGCAATAAAAACATTTCCTGTTGACTCTCATTGTTCCCCGACTTAAAAATAAATGTATAAAGGAATGTATGGGCGCAATTTTTTCAGAAACTTACTTATGGGCAAATTCTAGAACTTGTATACAAATTTTTGGTACCTACCGTCCTAAAATAGATATAATAATTGTGTTTTTTTAAGTCGTATGCCGTGTGGTGCCGGCTATGAATAGCACCAACCTATCTCATCCCGTGGGTGTCGTAAAAGGCGTCTATGGGATTAGCTGGAGGATGGGCAGCAGCGTTCTTCGAGTAAATTAACAACTCAACTGCGATCGCCAACCCGCCTGACAAGCGTGCAAACCCCCCGATGAGCACAAAACAACCATATCGGTCTTTGTGGTCTTTGGGGGAGGCCTGTGTCCAGCAGTGGACATATTTGGCCGAAATGATGATGATGATGAAGTCGTTAAATATTTTTCTTAAAAAGATTTTTACACAAGGATTTGATATATCTAGTATTGTTTTAATAAAACTGGTCAGTCTCGTGACATAATCAGATGAGATCATTAGCACTCCAATAGTGACTATTTAAGGTATCTTGCTCGGCTTGAACGGTATACAGGTTTTTACTTCAAGGTGACACGAGCAAGAGAAATGCCTGGCATACGTAAAGGCACATTAGTAGGACACTGGTGGTGTGTTGAGAAACTGCTACTTATCGCTTAAGTATGTAGGTATTTTTGTGATACACACTGTTTTCATAATATAATGTCTTAGGTTTTCGCGAGTATTACACATTATAATAAAACACTTTTAAACGGATTCTATCGCGTATGTTTTAGATTTTTGTTTTTCCTACGTTTCGAACACTTTGCAGTGTTCGTGGTCGCAGGATGACTAAGGTGACAGACGTCGTTACAGATTTTAAAAAGTTATTTTGTTTTATCTACCGTACAATTATAATCAAAAATTATTTCGATGCACGCAGTAATCACTCACAGTGTCTTGATGTTTTTTAGTGTGGTATTTGGTTTGGGACTTCATTATTTTAATAACAGGATTCTAAACTGGTGGTACCTGCCAGCCATCTTCTCTATTAAAATTAGGATAGGTTTTTTAATTTCAAAAGCCTCACGAAACATTCTTGGTACATATCGGTTCTCTTTCGCGAGGTTGATCAAAGTGAAGAAAATGGTTGGGTTTGTCTAAGGCATATTCGCACACTGCAGACTTTGTGGAGCGTCTATGCTTTTCGTCAGGAAAATTAAAAATCTAAAATATACGCGATAGAATCCGTTTAAAAGTGTTTTATTATAATTAAATGAAATTTATTTACATTTATGCACATTACAGGTTGGTATACATATTATTATAGTCTCACATACCCATCTTATCCCGTGGGTGAC
The DNA here is from genome assembly GCA_947459985.1 of Diloba caeruleocephala. Classification (NCBI taxonomy): domain Eukaryota; kingdom Metazoa; phylum Arthropoda; class Insecta; order Lepidoptera; family Noctuidae; genus Diloba; species Diloba caeruleocephala. The sequence goes on from OX381615.1 coordinate 24,683,117, forward strand.
GTAAAAGCCAACTAAGGGATTAGACGGAGGATGGGCAGCAGCGTATTATAGATTTTTGTTTTTCCTAACGTTTCGAATACTGCAGTGTTCGTGGTCGCAGGATGACTGTAATGGTCAACAATGTCCTGAAGTCTGCCTAGAGGAAGTAATTTCGTTTCATTTTTTGGTAATATAAAAAAGATACAATACTCTATGCCTGTCATAACATATTTACACGATAATATTTGTAAATCTCTCATACTTAGCGTAGGAAAAACAAACTAATTAATATTTTCGAGGCGCCCCAAATCCTGAAACACTGTCACGCAAGCTGTAAACACTTACCTCCTTGCATTAATGCATCTAGGCCACCATATTCTCATAAATAAATAACAATGATAACTCTATTTGTAAAGGTGCTACGTGCGATTTTCACCTCCACATGTGCTGGTTACCAACTATTCTGGCCTGAATACAGCGTTATACTCAAATCATACACGAGTTCAAGTTATACCATTTTTGAGTATTGTGAAGTATTACTGTATTGGTGGTTGGACTTCGTCACAAACAGGGCGAAAAGATGCAAAAAATTTGCCTCGTACTGAAACGATTTCTGGACGGAACTAACACACTTCATCATTTCGGCCCAATGAAGTCCACTGTTGGACACAAGCCTCCCCCAAAGATCATCACAACCACCGATATGGATGTGTTTTGAGCTCATTGGGGGGGTTTTGCCATAATCGCCACGCTTGGCGGGCGGGTTGGCGATCGCAGTTGAGTTGTTAATGTAGTCGAAGGACGCTGCTGCCCATCCTCCGACTAATCCCTTAGTCGACTTTTACGACACCCATGGGAGGAGATGGGGTGGTGGCATTCTGAGCCGGCACCACACGGCAACTACACACTTAATCAATCTTAAAAGGACAATATGAACCAAAATTTTGTGTAACATCAGTAAAGCAATAGGATTGGAACTTATTATTACTAACGTTAACAATAAGTTTATTGTTATGTCCACACACACACACACACACACACACACACACACACACCGAAGGAACTAAAATTGCTCCTGTCCTATCATCATCATCATCATATCAGCCAAATGAAGTTCCCTGCTGAACAACAGATTTCCATAAGGAGCGGTTACATGCCGCTCTCATCCAACGACTCCCAGCCACCTTCACCAGGTCTGTCCACCTCGTTGGAGGTCGTCCCACGCTGCGTTTTCCGGTGCGCGGTCAGAAATGAAATAATCATTTATTCAAATAGACTAATGATTAGTTCTTTTGAACGTCATCATTAGACAGCACCCATTAAGCCCACCCTTCACCGCTTCCTAGTGTTTAGGCTGGGGAGAAGAAACGGCGCATCAAACTCCCCAGCAACAAGTCTCCATCGAGAACCTTGATACCCCAACGGCCATCAATTATATGAGCAATGTGCCCCGCCCATTGCTACTTCAGTTTACTAATACTTTCAGCTATGTCGACAACTTTAGTTCTTCTACGGATCACCTCATTTCTGGTTCAATCTCGTCGAGAAATACCAATCATAGCTCACTCCATAGCTTACAGAGTGGACGACGGGTATGGATTTGTATTGTGTGCTCATTGGGGGGTTTTGCCAAAATCGCCACGATTGGGAAACGGGTTGGCGATCACAGTTGAGTTATAAATGTACTCGAAGGACGCTACTGTCCATCCTTTGGATAATCCCAGTCACTTTTACGTCACTTACGGGATGAGATGGGGTGGGGGCATTCTTCACCGCACGGCTACCACACAGAGACCTTACAACCAGTAAAATATACAATTTTTTGTGCTCATTCATAATTTAAGTTAAGTCTGGTCAATCCAATTTTATTATTAGTATCAACCCTATTAACTCACTAAAGCTACAATTTATTGTAGCCATACATCGCTATTCAAATATACTTGAGAAATATCGGGCCAAGGCAAATTATTATCTGTTCAACTGTATAGAACGGCAAAATTTTCACTCTACAACTAATATTATAAGATAAACTAGATCGCGATGATAATATATAAAACAAACACAGGCTGTGACATACTTATATAATTTCGCCATTCGCATCTTTAGTTTCGTTTGGAGTGAGTAGATCTTTTAAATATTTCGAACGAGTTACATTGCAAAACAGAAGCAGTGATAGTATAGTGGTTGAACGCTTACCTTCCACACCGGAGGGTCTGAGTTCGATCCCCACCCGCACCTTGTGACTTTTAGGATTCGTGTGCGGATCAGAATTTGATTATCACTTGCGTTAACGGTGAAGGAAAACATCTCGAGGAAACCTACACACCTGAGACGGCTCCAAAATTTTCTCAATGGTGTGTATATGTATAGTCTCACGGTCGGCGCGGTAGGTAAGTGATTTGCTTTCTGCGCTGCAGGTCGCGTGTTCGATTCCCACTCTGAATACTCGTATGGCCTACAGATTGTTCCGCGTTTGGGTGTGCACTGATGCACGCGATATGCCTGTAAACGGGTGCCCTCTGTCGGGACTGGTCAGGTTTTACTGCTAAAGCCAATTTTATTCTCAGGCAATTACTTATTACTGTGCATATTATGTGTTTATTAATTCCACACATTGCCATGCTTTATCCTCACACTCTATTGTATTAATGAGACTGCAATACGCTTATATATTTTAAAAGAGTATATGCATGGAGTTTCTTGCTGGGCCCCCTCCATAGGACCAACGACTTGGAACCGTACAATTTAAATTCTTACTATTCGTAAGTAACTGCAAATGGTTAAATTGTTTTTTTTTTAAAGTAAACTTTGAGGATTATGTCTATAAAATATAAATAATAAATAAATAATCCCCTGCAGGAGGAATCCAGTGGAGTAAACTTAATTAATTAATCAAAATTCTCTTATTATTTTAGCTCTATGGACAAAGAAAGAAATCCTATGCGACCCACTTAGTTTCTTTTTCCTAAAATCTTCTCAGACTTACCCTACTCTACAACAAACCATACAATATAAAATAAAACTCCATTATTATACAAATAATGGTACCTATAAACTAGTGCGCCAACAAAAACAAACACTGCATGTAACACTTTCAGGCTCCATCCAAGGACGCAATGGCGACCTCGCAAGATGGTACGGTCACCACAACATAAAATACCTACAGAAGACACACTCGAAACTACCCGCGATCAGTCATAAGTTCAACGGCATTGCGCCGCCGTTACATTTGGATGTTCTACTCAAACGCATGAAGCGATTTGCTTCAACGCTTCGTACCGCTAAGAAGTGGTACTCCTTCGCGGAGTCTGTGTTTTTTGCCAACCATTACAACCCTTTTTTTATTTATGCCAGTGGAAATTCATCATGAACACCCTCCGTCCCGAGGAAGGGCGACGAGGCATGCTGGGCTAAAACCGCTGGAGTGGTTATATACGGCACCTAAGGGGGGCTGATGGTTTATAAGGAGGCAAGTGTTTTTGCATTATCTGGAGTATGGGCAGCAGCATCCTTCGAGTACATTAACAACTCACTGCAATCACCAAACCGCTTGCCAAGCGTGGCGATTATGGCAAAGCTCCCCAATGAGCACACCACACACCCAGACCGGTCGTTGTGGCGATCTTTGTGGATGGCCTGTGTACAGAAGTGGACTTTATTTGCCTGAAGTGACGTGTCCAGCAATGGAGGAGGAGTTGGTATTATCGTATACGCCTGGGAATTATCGATAACAAACGACAAGTAAACCCAACTTCCTGGGTATTGTAATGAGTGGGCCTTCAGTCTTCACGCGTTGCTTTGCAAAAACCATATTGGATCTGCCATTTTGAGAACAGTTTCAAAATTAGCGACCTCGAAAACCCCGGTGTACCAAATTTAGAAAAAATACAGTTACTTTTTTCTGCGTCGTGAATTCGTGTTAGGAGTCAGCGGACCAAGGCGTTAAGACCATGGTACCATGTTATATATTGTATATATGGTACTCTGGAATTTTGCCTGTGTCATAAGTATATCTAGTTCACAAACATAAATCTCACATACATAAGATAAAACGACAAGAAACAATCTATGCGCTATACAAATATTTTTGCATGACATCGAACACGCGACTGTGACGTAGGAAGCCATTACACGTGTGCGTAAGCTTGCTATCGTGCATTGTATAGAACGGACCTTCTGTATGTATACACATCGTGGCAAAACGCCCACTTACATACGTAATTAAGTATTGTTCCGTGATGAGCTCGACTGATACGGTTCAGATGGTGGCAGATAGGTATAAGATCTCGTTTTTTTCCATATTTCGGTCGTTATAGTCTCATAAGAAAAATGAACAGTTAAGATGCAAGTTTCGGAAATGATGGTTCTATGGAGAAAACTCGGCAAGAAACTCTGTTTTTTATATGTTTTTTTTTTTGTTTAACTTTGACCCTCACTAGGATTTCTCCTGTGTCGTGGGTGCGTTTACAGACTCAAATTCCACACACCACAGCCACTGCACCAACCGTGCCGTCAATATCTTCTTCTTGTCTTAGATTATGACGATGTCGTGTATAAGGCAACGTTCTACGGTGTTCAGATTAATAAATTTTTACATACTCATAAAATAGGTATTTCTCAAAAATGAACAAAATCTAGACATATATCGGCAACGTCATAGGGTTTTCAATTGTTTTCACTATCCTTTAAAAACACTGACATTACTATTTTGATTGACAAAACAAGGTACCTATGTAAAAACAGTAGACTTGTGAAATTAATATACACAATTGTTTGTTTTGTTTTCGATCACTGACCTCGTTTCGGTTTACTATCAAGCTTGATCAGTGATCAAGGGCTGTTTAATATTTAGGTTTTCTTTCGATTTTGTTAACCAACCTTGATATTTGCACAATCATCGACAAGCCGATGGAGCCATAAACTAAAATGGGCATTGGAATACATAATTGGCACATGTTATAATAGGTGCCTACACAATAGATACTTTTTATAACATTTGCCGTGTGGTGCCGGCTCAGAATACCACCACTCCATCTCCTCCCGTGGGTGTCGTAAAAGTCGACTAAGGGATTAGCCGGAGGATGGGCAGCAGCGTCCTTCGAGTACATTAACAACTCAACTGCGATCGCCAACCCGTCTGCCAAGAGTGGCGATTATGGTAATATGGTATGGTAAAGAGCCCGCTAACCATACCATACATCAGCTCTAGAATACTTTACAAAAATCACATGGTAAATACCATAAAGAAAGTAGACGACCGGCGGCGTTTGTGTAATGACTGCGTTCATTTCAAGGCTTTTTAGCAATATATAAACTCGTACAGAACTTTACAATAAGTAATATTGGATAGAATGTGGACGAGCCTATAAAGGCTTCTCTACATTCTTTTTTTTAGGTTTTTCGTTTGGTTAGAGGCCTTCCTTGTGTAAGAGTTATTCAAAGCGCCGAAAGGCCTCCAACTTGGCTTATTGACTGCTGTCTAGTGGCCACAACCGACAACTTTACGTGCCCTCCGAAGCAGGAGAAGCTCAGTTCAAATATGCGGTCACCCATCCATAGACGGACCGCACCAAGCATTGCTCAACCTCGTTTACCTCGCTCAGCGAGTGCAACTGTGTATAAGCGCCTACATTACATACCACATTCTTGAAATGTTTTCGCGATTCAATTTTTTTTATCAATTACTCTGAAAGTAGTCATGCAGTAATATCATTGTAGCAACATATTAAGAACAACATACATGGCATATGTCATGTACAGCATGCCCACATTCGATCAGCTGAAAACAATAAAAGAATCCATATTGCTCTTATTGAATGACTGATAAGACGGTCAAGCTCCAGTGCCTTTAATAATTCCAAAGAAACTAGTATACGTGTACCTACATGTTGTTACGCCATTTTCATTTAGCAGAAATCGAACACACATTGTTAGACCGAACTTGTTGACCATCGGTATTAGATAGACGCGGTCATCGCATTCCACAGTGCAGATTAGGCATCAATTTCATAATGAAGCTGATTCTAGATATGGCTAGCTTTCTATACAATTTTTATCTAGAGTAATTTCACTAAGGATACTTAACGTTTGCCTTGCGTCAAACTTCTAGTTTCCTCTACAGTTGCTACAGTCTGCGTAATCACTCTCGATATCCACGTTCCCCCAAACGCCCCCAACTGTTTTCTTATTCATTACGACGCTACTCAAAGTAACTAGAAGTTTAGCGCGAAATATACCCATAAACTGGTTTCTATCTAACGACCGAATGAAGTCCACTGCTGGACACAGGCCTCCCCCAAAGATCACCACAACAACCGATATGGATGTGATGTGGGCTCATTAGGGGGTTTTGCCATAATCGCCACGCTTGGCAGGCGGGTTGGCGATCGCAGTTGAGTTGTTAATAAACTCGAAGGACGCTGCTGCCCATCCTCCGGCCAATCCCTTAGTCGACTTTTACGACACCCACGGGAGGAGATGGGGTGGTGGCATTCTGAGCCGGCACCACACGGCGCAAACTGGTTTACCTCCTTTAAATGTGGCATCGTTTATTATATCGTTTAGTCGGATGTTTCAAAGTTCTGTAATACTTATCTCCGGATTTTTAATCTCTGTACCTATCATTTACAATTCATCGTATCAGCCAAAGGACGTCCACTGCTGAATAGGGGCCTGCCAATAACATTCTACAATTATGTCGTCTTTTTGAGGGAAGTTGCCAGAAGATACCCACCACGGTAGGCAGGCGGGTTGGTGGGCGTAGTATAGCTACTGTTCCACAGAAGGGACGTTACTGCCTATCCCTCTGGTTTATGAAATCCACGGGAGTAGATGGAGTGGTGCTATATTCTTAATCTGGATACCGCACAAACGATGTCGAATTTCGACATTAATGAATACCTAATTAATGCCGCAGTAGCGTCTCTTTAATGGTGATTTTCTATGGCGTGTGTATCGCATACCACCTCCATGCCTGTATAATGGCCAGCACGCGCCAACAAAGGCGATTTCGCACTGATACGTGATGGCGCAGGCTGGCTCTAGCGTCGACGCCACCCATGAAATCACGCACAATGTGTAGGCACCATTAACTCAGCAAATATTGCAGTCTCTATTGCCAGTTTCCACTGTTACCAGCGCGTCAACGTATGAATATTTGATCAGCTCCTGAGTGGCGACACCCGTACACGTTGTTTGCGGAGAAAGCACATACTTGCACTGTTACGCATTTTACCAACTCAAGTTGTAAGCGAAAGCGGATAATGTAATTCCTATGAGCATCAACTTTTCCTTTGCTCGACTCCATGGGGGCCGATTTCCAGTGTAACCAGATGCAGCACACGGGGAGAGCGCCATCCAACCTTCGCAATCTAATTCATCATCATCATCATATCAGCCAAAGACGTTCACTGCTGAATAAAAGCCTCCCCCTTAGATTTACACGATTCGTCATTATTTATTTATATACTCTTTATTGTACACCACATAATACATAGAGATAAATATTTAAAAATATATATGTACAATGGGCGGTCTTATCGCACAGGGCGATCTCTTTCAGACCACCTTTGGATGGACTGGAAGAAAGGAGAGAGATATTGGGCTGTCAAGTGTACAATATATCATACACAATATTACTTAGACATAATAATATAAAATACATCACAATACATACAATAAATATTTTATTTTTTTATAAACACAAAACGATAATAAAATATACTAATAAACATCAAATATAACTGGGAAAGGAGAAGAAAAATTAGAGAAAAAGGTAATGCTCCTTCACCATTTTGCAGTAGGTAGTCTATGCTTGGCAGGTGGATTGGTGAGCGCAGAATGACAGCTGTTCCACAGAAGGAGCGCTGCTCCTTCTGGTTTATAGTCCCTTAGTCGTCTTTTACGACATCCACGAGAAATGGAGTAATGTATATTTGGTAAGTATCTGCACATGGAATAATGACAACCTGATTACTAAGTACCGGTAACCTAGTTAGACCAGATGTCATGCCATGTCATGGTTTCAAGTTTCTCATTGTCCGCAACGATGCTTAGTCAGTATGGTCGTAACTACTACCAAGACCGTAGCAACGATTTTCTGTAGAGCCCAGATTTAATGTTAGCAGAGCAAAACTGTGGAAGTCCCTGCCAGCGTCTGAGTTCCCTACTCTACCCTTTAATTAAAGCAAGAGTGAATAGGCATCTTCTGGGTGCACTCGTTCGCGATTCGATCCGTAGATCTCATATATCGCTTTTCATCAGGCAAGACTGACTAAGAAGGCAAGAGCGGACCACGGAAAATCTAGTACTGCAGACCTCAGTAATGAAATGATCATTTATTCAAAATAGACTAAGAAATTAGTTCTTTTTGAACGTCAACAAAAGACGGCACCCCATAAGCCCACCCTTCACCGCTTCCTAGTGTTTAAGCTGGAGAGCAGAAACGGCGCAAAAAACTCCCCAGCAACACGTTAGTCTGTCCTATAGGTACAATATTTTAATATAGGTACATATGCTTCATATACAAAATAACAAAGAGAACGGTAACTTTTGGTAGCTTTGTCATATCTACATGTCCGCTAGCACATACAATTACGCAATATGAGTAGGCAATATCACCAGTTCACCACACTCCATTATGATTTGTTTCAGAAAACGTAATGAGAAGATTACTATATTTTATTAAGGGATTGAATATGATACTGGTATGGGCCAGAGGATTTTGAAATAACAGGGCCTTCCTGGCCTCTCCCCTTGCTATGCCTATGGCTATTGCTTGTATGATAACCTGCGGCGTAACCTAGGAACGGACGGTCCATAGAAAGTCATGATGTTACCTAAAATTAAATAATTGAAGTTTAATTTTAGATATCTTCGATTTGATGAATTACAAAAACTCCTCGTTATGTCACTATGTCTATCTCGGGATAACCCAGACCGGAAATTGTGAGCTACGGGGTATTTACATAACATTTGAACCAACGCTACATCATTTAAAAATCACCTTATTAATCAACTGTAATCATATGTAAGAAGGCCACAGTCATCATCAATCAGTCATATATACCTATATAGAATTACGTTTCCGAAATTATGTGGATTTAACTAATGTAAATAATAAATAAATAATCCGTGTGGTGTCCGAATTAAGAATATAGCACCACTCCATCTCCTCCCGTGGATGTCGTAAAAGGCGACTAAGGTACTCTAAACCAGAGGGATGGGCAGCAGCATCCCTTCTGTAGAACAGTAGCCATTCTGCGATCACCAACCCGCTTGCCAAGCGTTGTGAGTACTGGCAAATTCCCCCCAATATGATCACACAATTGTGGAGATCTATGGGGGACGCCGTGTGGTGCCGGCTCAGAATGCCACCACCCCATCTCCTCCCATGGGTGTCGTAAAAGTCGACTAAGGGATTAGCCGGGGGATGGGCAGCAGCGTTCTTCGAGTACATTAACAACTCAACTGCGATCGCCAACCCGCCTGCCAAGCGTGGCGATTATGGCAAAACCCCCCAATGAGCCCACAACACATCCATATCGGTGGTTGTGGTGATCTTTGGGGGAGGCCTGTGTCCAGCAGTGGACTTCATTCGGCCGAAATGATGATGATGATGGGGGACGCCTTTGTTCAGCAGTGGACGTTGAATGGCCGATTTATGATGATGATGAACTATTTTGCATACTTGATCGAAATCGTATTTTTCCAAACAGTTTTCATCTCCATAGAATTCTCACGAATCATACAGGTTAAGTTATTACAATGAAAGTACCTATTTTTGATTGGATGAAGTGGCGACAGGTCACAGGAGCAACATGTGACTTTAAGATGCCCACAAAGTACAGTGCAAAATTTACAAATCAATTATAAGACCATCGTTTGTATAGTTCGGAATGTTGGGCCTTGAAGAAGACGAACGAGAGAAAATGGCACTTTACGGAGATGAGAATGTTGAGATGGATGTGCAGAGCGACACGAATGGATAAAGTAAGAAATAAGTATATTAGCGGGAGTTTAAAAGTGGTGCCAGTGACGCAAAAGTTGAAAGATAATCGCTAGTCTTGGTATGGGCAATGGCTATGTGATGAGGAGGGATGAAACGCATTAAGAGAGTGATAAATATGAATGTTGTTGGATGGACTTAAGAAAAGATGGATGGATGGAGGTGACGGCTGACAGGGAAGAATGGAAGCCAAAACATATTGCGCCGCCCCAAGTAACTTGGGACTAGAGCAGGAATGATGATTATTATACAATGCGTAGTGCCAAAAGCTAGTTACCGTTTCGAGTGCACGGTATTAAAACATGGTTGTTTATGCCCTCCATGCATGAAAGAGGTAGCCAGTTGCCTATCTGCAATCTTCTACAGATTATACCATAAATTTAATTGGAGTTTAGTCGGCTTTTATCAGTGACGAAACGAGCAGTTGCCTGATGGTCAGTGTCATGCCTGCCCATTACAATTGTAATGCTATGCAGGACTAGTCCTGCGTGGCACCACACTGCGCTCGTTACCTCGAGGCATAGTTATTTAGTCTCTTATGTTCAGTGATTTAAATTATTGTGTTGTTTTATATAAGACTAGCTGGGACCCGTGGTTTCACTCGCGTGTAATTTAAAAGAAATTTGAGTACTTCGACATAGACAGACACTTGACATAGTAAATAAATATTTTTATATTTAGTATATAGATTTCAAGGGTTTTATTTTTTTTGCGCGGACCCTTAATTATTTTTCTAAAATAAAAGTAGCCTTAGTTATTCCTTGTAACATCAGCTATCTGCCAGTGAAAGTCCCGTCAAAATCGGTCCAGCCGTTTCGGAGATTACCCGGAACAAACAGACAGACAAAAAAATTAAAAATTGTATTTTTGTTGTATGTACCGTATATACTTTCATATGCATTTAGTAAAAACCTGTTATATTGACATTACAAACATACACTTCAATTTTATTTATTTGTATAGATTACTAGATCATGTAGGTGTACATTATACATGTATTATATTATAAATGAAGATATGTATTGTGCTTGAGCTAGAAATGAGTTCACGTTATAGAGCAACGGATAGCTATCAATCTCACAGCCCTATCGATCGGCATTTTCTCGTGTAAGCCGTTGAGCTATTGCCCCATGTACTAACATCTCTTGACTTACACCAAGCCTACACACTAAGGACTTATTCCACTTCTTGTATTCCTATTCGATAACAGAACGTGACTTGTTAAAGAATCGTTTTAATAATCGAGTCCAAACAGGTATCGATTCCCGAAGAAACTCGAGTATTTACGTAAGATTACGATCTATTAGTACAAACACGCACCATGTTTATATTATGTAAAACTCGATGGATATGTAACAGTGATAAATGTTGCGAATTCATATACTTAGTTACCTTCATGGTTTGTTTGGTTTGATGCTTCTTTGTATTCAGGTTAAGTTTATTCCGGTTTGTGAATGCGGGTCAATACGTGACAATTTTTTTTTTACCAAGAGGCAACATAATCTATGTCCAGCCTCCGAGCCTTTTCAAAATTACGTTGGGGTCGGCTTGTAGTCTAACTAGATGCGACTGAATATCGACATTTTTTTTTTTTTTTTTTTGGGCTTCTGACCCGTAACGACTGTCATATGTCATAGATGTTTATATGACAACCAGGACAAACGGCATATCGTGTTTTCCGAGGCACGGAGGGGTTTTATCTTAGGAATGGTCATCCGTCTATGGATTGACCGCGGCAAGCATAGATTGAGCGTGTGGTGCCGGCTCAGAATACCACCACCCCATCTCCTCCACCCACGGGAGGTCGGTCGTACAAGTCGACTGAGGGATTAGCCGGAGGATGGGCAGCAGCGTCCTTCGAGTACATTAACAACTCGACTGCGATCGCTAACCCGTCTGCCATGCGTGGCGATTATGGCAAAACCCCCCAATGAGCCCACAACACACCCATATTGGTCGTTGTGGTGATCTTTGGGGGAGGCCTGTGTCCAGCAGTGGACTTTATTCGGCCGAAATGATGATGATGATGAGGTATAGCCGGGCGCTGAAACTATGAAATACGCGGGAGTTACGAACGTCGGCGTCGGGAAAATACGCTTTTAAAAAATGTACTGCTAGGAAGTCTGCTCTACGTCGCGCCGTTTCTTGTTCTCAGCTTAAAACAATAGAAAGTGATGTAGGGTTATATTGATGTCTATCAACATTCAAATACATTTTTAAATAAATATGTTTATTTATCTAATTTGAATAAAGTATTTTTCAATTAGTATTAACTACATAATACCGGCTCAGAATGCCACCACCCCATCTCCTCCCATGGGTGTCGTAAAAGTCGACTAAGGGATTAGCCGGAGGATGGGCAGCAGCGTCCTTCGAGTACATTAACAACTCAACTGCGATCACCAACCCGTCTGCCAAGCGTGGCGATTATGGCAAAACTCCCCAATGAGCCCACAACACATCCATATCGGTCGTTGTGGACATCTTTGGGGGAGGCCTGTGTCCAGCAGTGGACTTCATTCGGCCGAAATGATGACATAATAATTGAAAGTTATCATATAAAAATATTGGCTTAAATCATGAATTTCATTGATTAAAAATGTGTAGCGACACCTACATCGCGACCATATACCTGCAACTTACAGCGACATCTAGTTGAACATTAATTGCAACTCTCCGATGACGTCAAATGAATCCTGAAACGCACATGCAAAACGCTGCATATATACAGACGCCCAACATCAACCATTACGTTTCGGGCCGCCAGGCATACCACCCGCCTGGTTGGAGGATCCTCCCTTTTATGTGGAGGAATCCCACACATTGTTCCCTATAAATGTGTTATTTACGAGCATTTTGTTACTAATTACAGTTAGTTCCTAAGATAAAAGCAATTATATTTTCCCCTCCAATTGCATGACATGTGTATGAAAAGCTTCCGTGACACGTGTGATATTTCTCATACAATTCCCATTATTTCGCATACGTTCTATACTCGATGTATTCATTAGCAAAATAAGATATACTGCAACTAGCATCATTGTAAGGGTATTGTAGTGCATCTCATTGGCAATAATACTAAGGGTAAAACAGCTTTATTAAAGTATTATTAGTGGTCAAAAAAATAACATTTAAAATAAAACACATTTTTAATCTCTCATTTTCTATTATTCCAGAATGCCAGTTACGTGATCAACAGACGATACTCGAAAGACAAGATGTCACCGGTGTGCCACAACTTCGTGCAGAACGCGTGGAAGAAGGACTTCTGCTCGAACTGCTTCAAATCGCGTGAGGAGCACGTCAAACAGGAGCGGACAACCGACGGCAGCAAATACCTCGCCACACCATTTCAAAACAGAACCACCTTTTACAAAAAATCTCCACCCAGCATACTAAAAATACACCCAAAAAAGAAAAATAAACGTAACGTCACCTTCCCTGAAGAAGTATGCAGCGTTATAGGCTTTGGAGGCGACGACTGGTCCGATGGGGAGGAATTTGAAATGTCAGAAGAAACTGAAGATGATGACACGTTTCCAGACACGGAGGAGGAGAGAGAACTCCACAAAATAACTAAAACTAATACAGATTTCAACACAGTTAAAGCAAACTTGTTAGGAGATTCTGTGACCAAAACATACACGTCTTTAATGCTAGGCAAGATGCAAACAGACTCTGATGGCAAAAAGAAGACTCTGTTAGTCTCTGTTACACCTTTCGGACAGGAGAATAAGGCTAACCATAAGTCACACGTCCGCAAACCCGCCGTAATACACGTATCGGAAGCATCCACTGAAGATACGTGTAGTAGTTATAAAACTAATATAATTCTATCTTCGTACAAAGAAACAGAAACAATTATAAGTGCAGACGATCCCAGTGGGACAATGTGTACTGAAAAATCCTTGCTAGAAGAAATATCAGAGACGTTAGAACAAAATAGAATATCTAACGGCAGGGAAATCCATATGACGCAAAAAGATTGTAGTAAACCCACGGTAGTTGATGAGAAAATGAAGGAAAGTATGCAAGATGAACCTGAGAAGAAAGAAATGTGTGAAATCAAGAAGAATGGTATTGTTAGACAATCGCCATTGCAAAAAACTCATGAAAGGCCAAAAGTAAACTTAAGTCGGTCAGAGTTTAAATTTTGCAAGATTAATATTGAGAGCAGCAGTGTTGATTCAGCTGTTAGCACTTTGAACTCGACTGCTAATAACTCGCTAGCCTCAGACGACGAAAGCTTTAGTGGCCGGACGGACTCGGACAATGACGATAGCGGACATTTCTCAGAAACACACAAATGCGAGGAAACCGTTAAGATAAAAGTATTTAATGAAGACGATAAAAATTTAAAGTTATCGCCAATTGGACAACTTAGAAAAGTGGACGGACAGGCTAACACTGGCTATTCTACATTCCAAAGCCCGATCATTGACATGCCTCCGATAATACCTAAACAGCAAGATAATATGTTTTCGGCAGAAGCCAGTCGCGAATTGGCGGGCGAGCCGGACGGCAGAGCCGACTCAGACGATGCCACGGAAGCACCAGCCTTGCCAAAAAGTCCTGTCCCCACTCTAGACCCGCGACCATCTTTCTTACATGGCATGATAACTGACATATTACCTGCACACAAACCGGCTTTACCAGAAAAACCAAAGCTACCGGTCAAGCCAGTTATCAAACAGACGAACAAAAAAAGCGCTATCGTAAGCCAGCAGCAATTAAATATGTACATGCATACAAAAAAAGACGGAGATGAGAAAATTATTGCAGTATTGAGCGAGGAAAAAAATAATGAAATAACAGAAGTACACGAGGGCAAAGGTGAATCTATTTATTACGCGCAACCGGTATTGACTAAAGAGGACAGTGACACGTCGCTTAGCAGTCTTGGCAAGCGGAAAGCCCCAACTCCGCCTTCATCACCCACGGTAGAAGATTACCCCAATATTTACCAAAGAAACAGTGCTGGATTTTTGAAGTCAGATGCACCAATCGTGAGAGAACTGGAAAAAAGGGAAAGAGCTGTCTCTACAACAAGTAAAGTAAAGTCTGCAGAAGAACCAATTGATATCAAGAAAGTTGATGCAACTCCAGAACCAGCCCCGCGGAGAAACATATCCTTATCCCATGACAACTTATTATTGGATGACAAACGCAAGGGAAAGCTTAAATTTTCAATCAAGAAGCTACTTCGTATAGGTTCGTCGAAGGACCTCGACAAAAAGGAACTTACGGTTGCAACGGTGGCAAAGATGACGAGCAAAGCTGAGGAAATATATGATTTGACCCCAAAACCCAAGCCACGCCTCGTAATTATACATCCTTTGGACATAAACGGATCTAACGGTGTAGAAGTTGTCAAATCTAATTGCGAAATATCTGAAAGTTTGCGTCGTCTAAGTCACGATGACGTGTCATCGATATACAGTGGTTCTAGCTCTGCGACGGAGCCGGAAATTCCTAAGGTTGTGAACAAACCTCCACCTCCTCCTAGGCATTCAAGTGAGGAACACAAAACCGTATCGAGTGTGCCGAAGCCAGCCCGACCGCCACCTCCGAAGTCAGCCTCTTTGCAAAAAAAGCAAAAACAGCAAGCGTGGTCAAATGCGCCGAAACAGACTGATAATATTTATGCAAATTTAGGTACGTAAATAAATTTAATTACCTTTTACCATTATCTTTTTTTCTCTGTCCGTTCGTAAATTACTTTCCTCGTCGATTATATATATATTTTTAACAAATAAAATATATCTTAAAATAACGATCCAATTAAAACGGTTGTTATGTAATATCTTGATTATTAAAATACAATTATAACCCAAGAAGCGTCTTGCAGACTAACTCTCATCAAGTCTCATTATTTTTATAAAAATGCATTTAGCAGCTAATTTTAACATTTCCAGGAGAAATCAGATCCGCACTCGCGCCGAGAAAACCGGAACGGACAGCGAGCATGCGCGAGAGAGAAGCACGACTGGAGCTACCGAAACGTAGAACTCAAATAGATGACGACAAAGACGAAATAGACGACGGACCCCAAGAACTTGTACAAGCCACAAACGACCCTGTCATACACAACTACGATGATGTCTACAACTCTGCCAAGTACGACGAAGAGAACTGTGATTCAGCCAAAAATAGCGACAGCGATTACGAATATGTCCACCACGCGAGATCAAGCTCACCTGAATGCGATTCCGCCATAAAACCTAGAGATTCCAACACCACAAACGAAGCAAGAAAGAGCGAAGATAACATCACCGAATACCCCAAATACAACAACGGAGTATTTCACAGAACCTCCCTTCCATACTGCGGTAGCGAAACTGAATCCGAGATCTACTCTCCGTACAGTTTCTACAGTTCAAACGACAACATGGACAGTCCTGGAAGTGAAGATTACCAAAACGATATGACTCCAAAAACCACTACAAATAAGCTCCGAGTAAGGAAGGGGCGAAGCGTGGTGCATAAGAACTTGGAGGACAATTATGGTGCAGTCGTTATTGCGAATCACGAAGCGCTCGCGCAAGTTTTAGAACAGGTAAACACATTTTATTATCTTTTCTTAGCACATAAAATAGTACCTAACACGTTTAGCATTTCGTTAGTTTGATTTATTTGAACTAGCAATGTGACGTGAAAGTAATCGCGATCTAAGATTGTTTATTATAAAGTTGTTGGCAGAGACAATAAATGCACTATCATGAGCATACTAAATCCATAACTACTACCTTTTTTTTCTTTATTGACCGATGAGAGAATTAATAGCCATGTCACCCTAATCTCCACTTTTAGCATCTGGATTTATAATATCAATCATCATATCATATCGGCCATACAATGTCCACTACTGAACAAAGGCCTCCCCATGGAATTTCACAATTGTGTAATCATATTGGGGGGAATTTGCCAGTACTCACCACGCTTGGCAGGCGGATTGGTGAGCGCAGAATGGCTGCTGTTTCACAGAAGGGACGCTGCTGCCCATCCCTCTGGTTTAGAGCCCCTTAGTCGCCTTTTACGACCTCCACGGGAGGGTATGGAGTGGTGCAATATTCTTAATCCGGACACCACACGGACATAATATCAATATATCTGTAAAACTTTAGCTATTTTTACAGTACATACAGAAACACATAGGGTTACAAATTAAAAACAAATTTGCGTTTTCAGGTTCAACAAAGTGCAACAATGCAGCCGTCTCTTCGGGGTCTGAAGGCTTGCACCAACTTAAGGTGGAATGACTTCGCAATACAGCAACCAAAATCAAGCTCTGTGAAAGCTGGCAAGCGTTTCTTCTACCCAGCTATCTGGAACTCCAGCCAGGGTCCTGTCAACGTCACCCTGATGGTGTATAAAGAACAGATGGCTTCGCAAATGGTCTGCCAGCAGTCGGTGCAACCACAGACCTTGAGTCTGAATGCTATCACGGAGTTCTGTGACTTAGTACCGCTTCAGCAGTTTGGAGAAGAAGGCGAAGATTTGGTACAAGGTGACTATTTTATGTCTTTGTTTGTTTAAAGCCAAGAAATATTCACGAGCTGCCTAATTACGTTATCAAAGTAGCAGTGGTTGCCAAATGATGATGAAGACGGTGACGATGGCCTTAAATTTGCCACAGTGACACATAAAATCACAAAATTCGCACTCTCTGTTTGTAATATTGGTTAAGATAATCACAGGTGAATCAATAATGACCCAATTTCTTTCTATTTTAGCCACAATAGTAGTGCTAGCTCACGCCCAAGTGGACACCATCTATTCTTACGGAGAGAGTCTACACGCAGCCGAAGGACTGACCACAAAAGAACACCAATTGGTCCAAACGGAACAGATCCACGAAGCAATCTTCATGTTGCTGCAAATGATCAACGGTCTAAAGTGTTTGCAAGCGCGAGGGGTGGAAGAAATATCGGATTCCTTGACATCTTTCATCGCTTTGAAGGACGTCCAACCCCTGGTGTCTCATGGAAGCACTCTGAACCTACCACCTCCTGATGATAGGCTAAACTCTCTTTGGGCGCCGAAAACTAATTCTTATGGGAGATTATGCATATTACAAGGGTAAGTTTCCAGATTTTTTTATATTACGTTCACAGACTGTACTGTGGTGTGAAGCTTAACAGAATCTCGTTAGGTTTAAAAATTATGCTTTATATTATAATGCTTTACTATTTAAGATGACTACTCATCTAATCGTATATTCATTTTAGTGTAGATAAAACCATAAAAACTACACTACATATGAGATAAATACTATACATATAAATAGATAAAAAATAGTTAATCGTTAACCATTTCCATTTTCCAGTCTTTGTGAGACTTAAAATAAAACGAATATTCTTGAAAGTATACATGTACGGTTGGTGCAGTGGCTGATACAGTCGGCTGCTGTGCACTGGGTCGCGGGTTCGATTCCCGCACGGAACAAATATTTGTATGATCTGCAGGTAGTTGTTCCGGGTCTGGGTGTATTGTATGTGGAATTCATGTCTGTAAACGCACCCACGTCACAGGAGAAATCCTAGTGTGGGGCAACGTTTTTTAAAACAAAAAAAAAACAAAAAAAAATTCATTGCAGTGTGGTATTTAAGTATAACTAAAATATGGCTTTTTATCGGTCTGATGTAAGCACAAAATAAAAAAGTGAGTCGTCGCGGGACGCCTAATAGATGTGAAACATCGAAATTTGGTTTTACAGATATTATGCGAAATAAAAGGATAGCTTACGAAAGGAAATAAATATGCCATAATTAAAAATAAAATATTCAGATTATTTTAAGGAAAAAGATTGTTCTTTCAATAAACATTTATATTAATTTAATACAAAAATAAAAAGTCCAATAATTTCGATCTTAATCCCCACCCCGTATCCCACAGTTACTTGGGCATGGCGACGTCGCCACGCCAACAGTCGGTCTGGCCCGCCGCATTAGATGTTTCACATCAAAAATATTGAAGAATTTTATTTCCTTTTTCAGATTGAGCGACGAAATAAACAGTAAATCGACCGACGAGGGGCATCTTAATTCTCTATGTAAATGTGCTATTAAAGCTACTGAAATCCTACTACCAGGAGAAAAACTAACGCCACTTCTGAAAGAAATTTTGCACGAAGAACGTGCCGTGTCTCTGAACCAGGCCAAATCTGTGCTTGAATTTATGTTATGGGGACCTTTAGATGTTGTTCAAGGTGTTCCTGCAGAAGAAAGAGAATTATCCTTGCAAAGATGGCTGGACTTAGAGAGGGCGACAGTTTTACATGGTCTTGTAAGAACGAGAGTCCAACTAAATGTATTTGAACAACTCCATCTACTGTTCCTGGTTCGGTCGACTACTAAAGCCATGTGTGATGCGTCTGTGCTCCTTGAAAAAGCCAATGTTTATTAATTATGGTACATGTTTAAGCTTTATTCGTACGTTGACCTCTATACGTTATTATTTATAGTTTTGATCCAGTTTTGATTTGTATTTTAATGCGTTTATTTTCAAACATATATTTTTTAACTAATTACTACCAAAATCATTTGAGTAAAGTATTGTCACGTTTGTCAGTTTTAATTTCATATTTTAAACGTAAGAGGCATCATATTTAATGTAAAACTTATTTTTAGCTTAGGCACCTGAAGACTTGATACTGTATTTAGAATGTCGAATAAATTCCATATATAGTGTGGGACATGATTGGAAAAATATATGATTTTTATGTTTTGTTAACCAATTAAAACAAAGAGATTGTGGCTGACTGAACCTCACCAAGCACATCTCCAGTAGACAGAGACACTGCGTTCTTCTGTGTAGTCTATTGTGTTTAGTGTGACCAGCCTTTAATAGTAAAATAAAGAAAACAAACTGCCATTATGGGACCAAGGCTAGAGAAAGGCAAAATATATATGTGTAATAATTATGTACTTAGTTAAAAGTCGGCTATAGTATAAGTAGTAATCAATTCATATTCAAGGAATTATAACAAAGATGCATGGCTCAAAAATGCGATAGTCTATATTCAGGATGATTGATTCTGGATATCAATTTTGATAATTAATGATTTATGCTCATTTTGATCATTGTTGGCCAAATTAATCAATTTATAACCAATCAGTGTCAGGTGCCAATAAATAGAACTGAAAGTATATACTCATGTACTAATGCTCCGGTGCCTTATATTGTATTATACGTAAGTGTTGTATTATATCAAATGTAATTTATATTTTAAAACGAGCTCTGATAAGATAACGAGTTCAAATTATTAATTTACCCTTTGTAAGAATTCATCGAATATAAAATTACGTATTTCTTACTATACAATTTTTATTTTTGTTTTGTAAAATTATGAACCGTAATCTGAGGTGTATTGCACCTGGTGGGTTGAATGACAACAAATTTGGCGAAACCTCGTGTAGCTGTGTTGTGCATTCAGACATAACGAAAAAGTTTTTAAGCTTATCATTATTTCTGCGAATTTCATATAGCCAGGTTGGCAGCACTGTGTTTTGACTATGAAATTCTTGCCGAACTTAGAATGTTCCCCTCAATACAGGAATGTATAACCGCCACCGTCGGTTTGAAACATTGAAGCAAACTATAAAACAAACAAAGAAACCACAGAATCCAAAGATTTAAATCTTAGACAAAATCAAATCACATGACCAAGGTAGAAGATATAGAAGTACTGGCCAAAGGACTTAGAACCCAGGCTAAACATAATAACCATAGATAAGAGTAATATAATAACAAAAAACAGCGGTTTTATTAAGTATCTACGTTCTTTGTTTTATTCATAATATTCAACTTTTTATTGGTGCCCAGTGGAAATTCTGTATGAACTTCCTTCGCCCCGGGGAAGGGCGAAGAGGTATCAGTATATAAGCCGGACTCCTACCGGCTTAAACCACTGGAGCGGTCATCTTCGGCACCTAAGGGAGGCTCCAGGTCCTCGCATGATCACACTAGAGCCGCCCACTGGTACCACGCCTAGAGGCACATCTCGGAGAGGGTGACTGTAAACTTAATCAATCCTATCAGCCCAAAGACCACTGCTGAACACGGGCCTCATAATGTCCACTTCAATCACAAATGATCATGGAAATATTAAGAAAACCTTCATATTCGGGAAACTGACTGGCGATCGCAGTATGTTTTATAAGCTCATAGATAGCTGGCCATCTTCCCTTAGTCGCCTTCTACAACACCCACGGACGGGGGGCGAGCCTGTTCTGACCTTTACCGGGAACCTCACAGCTTCACGTATAGCCCACACTATACATACACATGATTCCCGGAATACTCATCATTCGGTGTGCGACATGTTCAGTTCAGAGGTATAAGAAACCGTTCAACTACACATATTCGATGTAACCGGGGAGTGCCGATTCATGCTGGAGCCGGCTCGGTTGTGTGTAGCACACTTTTCACACACTAAAAGGGGCCGTCTACGATCGATACGAAATTGAATCGCGACCATATTGCTACACTACGCAATAGTAAATGTAAAATCTCCACACGATATCCCGAAGGAACTTACGGAATCGCCACGAGTCACTCGTACGGTAAATGGTGGACAGAAAGGACGCTGCTGCACTTCCCTCCGGTTTAGTCCCCAAGTCGCCTTTAATTTTATGCCGTGTGGTGCCGGCTCAGAATACCACCACCCCATCTGCTCCCGTTGGTGTCGTAAAAGTCGACTAAGGGATTAGCCGGAGGATGGGTAGCAGCGTCCTTCGAGTACATTAACAACTCAACTGCGATCGCCAACCCGACTGCCAAGCGTGGCGATTATGGGAAAACTCCCCAATGAACACACCCGCTGTGGTGATCTTTGGGGGAGGCCTGTGTCCAGCAGTGGACTTCATTCGACCGAAATGATGAAGTCCCCTTTTACGACACCCAAGGAAGCACATTCAAGTGGTATTTTCTTAAACCGGACCAAAAGGACGGGTATAACCAAGTTCGCAGGTTATAATAGAAAATGCTCATAATTTCTAATACTTTATTGTCTCAGCATTTCAACAAATACATTTGTAAGTACCAATTCAACTAAGTTCTACACATTAACATGTAAATGTTACATAAATATGACATATGTACGGTATAGGCAATGAATATGTAAATAATAGTAACAGTTTCATGGCATGCATTAAAAAACTTTAGAAAATATATTATTATCAATAACTGCCATCATAATACCGTAATGTTTAACAAAACAATTAACAAACATGAAAAACAACACAATTTAATATATTTTTTATTGACACTGCAGTGCCAGAACCTAGTAAGCCCTTTACATGTGCCAGTATTTAGTCAAGTGCGAATCTATGGCTGCAAAATTTGCGACTTGTACCGTGTCCATCAAGCATCTATTTCAGTCTTTAGTAGCGATTCGATATGTAAACAGACAATTTAGTCAAACTTCCAGTCCGAAATAGTGCAGCTTTCTTCACCACTGCCACTTCCCCCGTGCGGTTGGATAATTTTTATTATTATTTAAATGTACACTAACTGACATAGTTTATTTATACACATTCACAAAAGTATAAATTTGCTGTGATCAAAAACTAAACTCATTCTAGACTAAACACTGAATACATGTAAATGGCATCACTTACTTCGACAAATCTTATAGGAATGAGAATTAGTGCATTCGCTGTACGTATATAGCCGGAGGATGGGCAGCAGCGGCCTTCGAGTACATTAACAACTCAACTGCGATCGCCAACCCGTCTGCCAAGCGTGGCGATTATGCCAAAACCCCCCCAATGAGTCCACAACACACCCATATCGGTCGTTGTGGTGATTTTTGGGGGAGGCCTGTGTCCAGCAGTGGGCTTCATTCGGCCGAAATGATGATTATCTAGTATTTTAGAGTTTCTCGTACTAGGGGTACAGTTAGTCTAGATAACTATCTCTTTTACTCTTGTAGTGTATATATGTATTGTATGCATCTCTTTTAATCTTGTAGTGCTTGCGAGGTGCTACAATAAACGGAGTTTTGGTTCTGACTTTTGGCGTGCATAACATATCTACCCCTTTTTATATATATCATTGACTACCTGCTACCCGTATAGATTACCCCAGTGAAAGAATCATATAAATCAGCCAGTAGTATCTGAAAAAATCATGCATATACAATAACATAACATACGGTACCATACAGATCCTTGCTTTTTTGAAGTCGGTTAAAATAGAGGGAACGCGTTCATCTTTAACATTTAGAACCTACCACACATCTGGTATTTATAGTGATCTAATAGGTGGCACATATTTCAGCAGTGTAAGATGAAACATTGGTCTCCCATCCAAAACTTGCTTGCTTGACCGCAGCAAATAAGCAACCTATATCGCATAACATAAATACGTTATTTAAATAATTAATATCAAAAATAACCATCGAAAACAGATAGCGGCACTAAATTTTAAAATTAATGAGAAAAATACACATTCTAAATAAATAAGTAAATAATAATGTCAATGTTAGTCTTAAACAAATCAATAAAATTTGAGCGTTAATATCGCTTTACTTAGTAAGTATATAAGTTCACCCGTCTTCGCTTATGATTAATAGATATCTTTATTATATTGTTATTGAGCTTAATAAGTAACAAGTTTGTAGTAAGTGATGGCCGGCGTGTGGCAAATGGTTTAGATTATCTTACTTTGACAGCCGAATAATTAACAGGCACTCGATATTTAAGACCCGCTCAACTATTTGAGACGCCCGCTATCATACCGAAAACGGAATTCTTAATTCGGCTGTTAAACTAACCGATATTTGCTTTAGAAAAACATATAATTATGTATATATTACTGACATAAACATGATCAAAAAGAGTAGTCTCGGGTAGGCCGCGCGGTCTTTGTACGAGTCAACGACTCGTATGACGCCATGGGCCGCCCATTATCGATTTCGCCGGTTAAGAGACATCTGTGCCATTTAATAATATCACACCAACACGGTATCTCTAAAGGGTACGGCAGTGGTGTCCCGTCAAAACCCACTTTTCATCGATGACAAAGTCCAATATATAGGAGCGGGCGTAAAAAATATGGAATTTGCAATGACATTTTACAAATAGACACAATTACACGAACATTACTGAACTACAGAACGGCGTAAATTTTACTATACCTACTACCAGTACATGTATTTATCTATATAAATAAAAATAAATGTTTGTGTGTATGTCCTTTATAGAATCGTAAACTATGCATTTGATCATGTCATGATCTTCAGCAAAGTGTTGTGCATGAGCCCGCAAAGGTTTCTGAGTTGGTACGACCAATCTTTGACAGATGGCGCCACTATCATTCCAATGAATTTCATTTCTATATATATAAAATTAAACGGCGGGTGAAACCGCGGGTCCCAGCTTATATATTTACTATTATCTTTATTATTCGGGAGGAACATGCCTTATTTATGTTTTGTTTATCATCATTGTGATTTGTTTTGACATTATAATATAAAAGTTTATGCATTACAATTTAGGTTATTCAACCAGATCAGTTTTAGTTTGCTATTCAAGGGCTATTTATTTATTTTGGTTTTCTACATTTTTGTTTTATCCAACCTTGACATTGGCAGAATCATCGACAAACCGATGGAGCCATGCCATAAACTAAAATTGGTATTGGTTCTAACAGTACATACATATACAGCTCTCGAACAGTGCTCGAAGAATGGACGCTTGGAGGAGGACACGGTGCCGGGGTAACAACCGCAGCGGCGACAATCTGCCTCATGTCTGAGCCGTCGCTATATGGCAGGGTGCCTCATGGCTCAGAGCGCGCACATTGGAGAATCCGCAGCACAGCAACTCGCTGTTTGCTGTGCTGCGGACATGGCGGCTTCGGGAGATGTTCTTGGGGGGCGGCCTCCTCTACGCTTTACAGTCATCCCCTCCGAAACGTGCCTAAAGGCTTGTGGCACCTATAAGTGGGTCTAGTGTGATTGTAGGAGAGTTCTTAGAGCCCTCTTCGGTGTCGAAGATGACTGCTTCGGAGCGGAGGAAGTATAAGATGTATCGCCAAAGGGTGAAAACATGGATTGATATAACCCCACCAGATACCACTACGCCAAACCATGACAAAATATAAGACTAGTGAGATTAAAATACAAAAATACGATAATATTCTTAAAAAATAAACAAAATTATTAAAGGCATGCGAATCCGGAATGTATACAGCACGCGTTAAGAAATCGATATTTTTCCAGAACATTCCAAAACAAAAAAAACACTAGATAAGCTACAAAAATTGTATATAAAAATATAAAGCATTCGATTTTAACAATACAAGCAACCTACCATCCCCAACGAGAATAAAAAAAGAAAAATAAAGCTGAAAATATTTTTACACACTGTACGAGTTGCGGACAATACTGAATGGTCCCAAAATGCTCAGTAGCGCCGCAGCAGCCCCAGGCCAAGATGGCGGATCGAACTGGACTCCTACCGAAGCAACTGGTCCTACAATTGCTCAATATAATATGAGTGGAAGTTTCTAGAAACCTGTTGCCCTGCAGGACAGCCTGGACCAAAAATAATTTATAACATTTCCATATAGTAGCGAGCGCATATAATAATACAAAAAATAATGTTTAAAGTCGTGATTAATATACCACTGATATGAACGAACTGACTATGCATTGCAAGTGAAATGGCCAAAAATAATATCTGCCAGTTTTGGTTTAAAATTAGTGGTTCACGATTAATTTTAATATTAAGACGGAATGGAAATTACTGCTTATAAATATAAAATATCCAGAAGATTGTGAACTTATCTTACCTATGGTATGTCCATACGTTCTATCTTTCAAAACCAAAAGTAAATATAAAAAATATATATTTTAGAGTAAAGTAGGGATATACAATGTTTTATTTCTAATGAATAAGAGGGTTAGTTTCTAAAGTAATACTAATATATTTTATAAGGGATTGTAATGTTAATTATCGTAAATCTTCACATCTCAAATAGTACTTTGTTCGTATTTATGGTAAAATTATATTAAGTCTATGGTCGTCCCGTTTCAAAATATTTCCCAAAAACCTTGCGCAAGTTCCTTTGCTATGTTCCTAAAAAATAAACGAAGATATTGCTTAACCACATACTCTGATTCATAATTCGAAGGAGTGTGAAACTTTCCAATGTAAAACAACAAAATAATATAAGATAACTAGTGTAGGACTAATAACTGGAATCGATCGACTTAATAAAATAAAAAAACCTAAGAATAAAAATTATTAAAACTCCGTTTTAATTCTTGTTGCCTGCTTGCAGTTGGCGTTAAAGGCTGGATACAATCAATAAAATAATACTTTGGATGAGATAAGCTTAAAGCATCTATCTTAACATTAAATCTAAACAAATAATATCAGCCTATAATAAGTTAGTCTGCATAAATTACATGAAATCTAGACTAACATGTTTTTATTTGTACAATCAATAACAATTTAGAATTTTAAACTGTGGTACATCCCTATTTAAAAAGTGCCAAATTCTGACAGCACAGTAAACGTCAATTACTCCGTTGAATTATGAACAAGACTATAGGATGAAAAAGAACATTATTGCTGGCCATTCCATCTTGCTATTCTCAGGAGATATGAAACCTTACAATCATCTACTAACTTCATCTCTTGAAGAGAATATTTATCTTAATAACTAACAGTTTACAATCCCTTGTTGAAGTACACGTATTCTGGAGGCTTGCCGTCCGTGTTCTTTAGTATTTCTTCGTAGTTGTCCTTCTCGAAGCGTTTGATTGTGTCTATTGACAGTTTACTGAAAAAGAGACGAGGCATAACTTCAACTAGTTCGGAGACCATATTATACACAGGCATTTCATTTAATCGGGACACATAATAATATGATAAAGTATAACATGAATTTATTTATTTATTCGTTTAAATGCATCCTTATTGCATTATAATAACATACTCGAAAATAATAGACACAAATAAAAGCAAAGTTGAGTTCATAATTGCTCCCCCTTAACATACACTAGAGGTGGTTAAACTTGCATCGGAAATAAATAGGTAGATACGTATATCGTGTTATTAGAGTGTACGACTTTTGGTTAAAATGTCAAACAACCAACAAATATACGAAATCCTATAGATTATATATAAATATATAGATGCAGGGCAACCATTGTAGGACGTGTTAAGGGGAAGCCTATCGAAATAACTTTTTATCTATTGAAAGATGACTGAATCGTCTGCGTAAGACGATTTGATGTTAGGTTTGGATGTTAGTTTCGTCAACGTGATGTATACTGACTTTCATCATATCATCATCATATCAGCCAGAGGACGTCCACTGCTGAACAAAGGCCTCCCCCTTAGATTTTCTTGGTATTGCGCATACGGTAATATTGGATTTATTCAATAGTTCACAAATGACAAAATATAGATTGATTCAAGTGGAATGGTTGTAATAATACTTAAAACTTTAAACGATTATAACTTTCTGTTTGCTTTGTTTGTTTAGAAAATGTTGATTTACACTAGGATTTCTCTCCCCTGTGTCGTGGGTACAGTTCTTAGACATACACTTCACATACACAAACCCCTGACCCGAAACAACTATCTGTAGTTCATACAAATATTCTATCCGTGCGGGGATTAAACCCACGACACGGCTACTTAAATTCTGACGTTTTTCATAACTAACAGACATTGGATTATTTGAAAAAAAAACTGAGTTTGATACGTGGCGCGGAAAGCCAATCCGCTTAGCCACTGCGCCAACTGTACCTTCTGTAACTCAAAGACACAGAGGTGTTTCTTTTTCTTTATGTAGTTGCATGTATGTTTCATCTATTAAAGCAGGTGTCTTATTTTCATGATCACAAGATTTAATGAAAATAATATTACACATCAGTTCACAAACATTGTGGAACATTTTTCTGTGGTTTCCGTTTTGTTAATTGATTTGGGGGCTTCGCAGAATAATTAAACTAAAACGGCACAAGAAACTCAACTATATACGGATGCCTACCGTTTCACTCAAATATTTGTTATGCATGTAACTTTATAACGAATACGAATATTCGGTAATTGGCTTTTATTCGTCGAAAATGTATGAATATGACATTGCATCAGCTATTGACTAAATAATACTACTACTTTTTTAATTTTCCGTCGCAAAAACCTTCTGTACATCGTAAACCACAACAACCGATTCAACTTAAGAACCTAATTATGCATCTGACTAGAATAAGAACAAAGTAATGCCCAAATGCCGTGTGGTGCCGGCTCAGAATACCACCACCCCATTTCCTCCCGTGGGTGTCGCAAAAGGCGACTAAGGGATTAGCCGGGGCATGGGCAGCAGCGTCCTTCGAGTACTTTAACAACTCAACTGCGATCGCCAACCCGTCTGCCAAGCGTGGCGATTATGGCAAAACCCCCCAATGAGCCCACAACACACCCATATCGGTCGTTGTGGTGATCTTTAGGGGAGGCCTGTGTCCAGCAGTGGACTTTATTCGGCCGAAATGATGATGATGAATGCCCAAAATTATTGAAATTAAACATTGTGCAATGAAAAATACGTACCATCTTTGTGGGAAGATCGCACAGGCAGTCGGCACCATAAATGTTAGACTGAAATAAAGAAAGATCATAAATTAGCCCCAAATAATGTAAAATAACCTCGGAATCGTCCGAAGGGAATATGTTTTAATGTTTACAAAATTCGTACATAGTGCTACATCTATATAAGGAAGGAAAGGGCATTGTTGGACTCTAGTTCTCAGCGGACATACATTATATCCCTCTTACTTGTGAGAGCGTTTCTCCTTTGTTCACCCATCTGACGCCCCATGCAGATCCCACCTCAAAACCCTTCTTAAATTCCTACCTCATAAAACTGATTTTTATTCATATTCTTTCTCTATCCATGCAGTAAGATTGTGGAACTCACTTCCGCATAACATTCGCGACTCGAAAACTATTTCTGTCTTTAAAAGACGCGTAAAAGAGCATTATCTTTCCTCCTAATTTATGTTGTATATAAGAATATTTTTGTATCTATATTATGTTATTATGTATATATTAATTATTTATGTGTATGTATATTGTACTATTTTATTTATGTGTATGTATATGGTACTATTTTATTTATGTGTATGTACGTTGTACTATTTTATTTATCGTATCGTTGTTTAACTATGTGTTATATATAGTTCTTAAGTTTAAGATATTCGCAAAATATTATGTTATTTCTCCTCTTCTACCTTTACACACTGTTGTCTACGCTTTAAAACTCTCGTCTCCTATCGCAGGTCTGCTGGCAGAAATTTCTTTTTGAAATAAGCAGTACCTTTGTACCCAAGTGTCAATACATATTGTTACCACCAATTTACTCTGTGTGTACATAAATTATAAAATAAATAAATAAGACGACCAGCCTGGCAGATGAACTTCAGTTGGAGGTAATGGGAAGTCAATGGCCAGGACATTCACAATATCATCATATCAGCCACAGGATGTCCACTGCTGAGCAAAGGCGTCCCCCTTAGATTTCCACATCGAGCGGTCACATGCCGCCCTCTTCCAACGACTCCCAGCGACCTTCACCAGGTCGTCTGTCCACCTCGTTGGAGGTCGTCCCACGCTGCGTTTTCCGGAGCGCGGTCTCCATTCGAGAACCTTTGTGCCCCAACGGCCATCAGTTCTACGAGCGTTCTATTCACTATTTGGTGGTGTTATATTATATTATTCTACTAGCTGGGACCCACGGTTTCACCCGCGTTTAATTTAAAAGGAATTTAGAGTACTTCAACATAGACCCTTGACATAGAATATATATATATATTGGATTTCAAGGGATTTTATTTTTTTGTGCGGAACCCTAATTATTTTTCTTAAATTAAAGTAGCCTAAGTTATTCCTTATAACATCAGCTATCTGCCAGTGAAAGTCCCGTCAAAATCGGTCCAGCCGTTTCGGAGATTACCCGGAACAAACAGACAGACAGACAGACAGACAAAAAATATAAAAATTTGTTTTTTGTTATATGTCCCGTATATACTTTCATATGCATTTAGTAAAAAACTGTTGTTTTGACATTACAAACAGACACTTCAATTTTATTTATTTGTATAGATATTATACTATAGGTGACAGTTCAACTTGTCTTGAGCAAGTGCAGAGTTTCTCCAATTAAGATGTTTGTATAATGTCTCATCCCCCCCAAGGAGGATGTAAAATAGAGTTGAAGATGGACAGTAGATACGTTCGTTGATTTACTTCCACCGTTTAAATTAACATTAGCTTCGCAATTAGGGTTTAAACTGTGTTGGAAATGAAAAATTCGGTTAGTAAAATTTGTGTGTACCAATTATTTTAGAAAACGCAGCAACTTATATATTATCAATAAATATAGATGTTATATGATAATTCTGATCCAGCTGCCCAGCTTGACCCCTGACAAACGCCTAAGCTAAGGCATATTCTGCAGTTAAGCAGCAATAGCTCCCCGAGCGGCCTCATCATATCAGGCAAAGGACGTCCACTGCTGAACATAGACCTCCCCATAGATTTCCACAATTGTGTGGAAATTTTGGTGGGAACTTACCAGTACCCACCACGCTTGGCAGGCGGATTGGTGAGCGCAGTATAGCTACTAAGAACGCGCAGCTGCCCATTCCATTGGTTTAGCGTCCCTTAGTCGGCTTTTACGACATCTACAGGACGAGGTGAAGTAGTGCTATACTTAATACGGACACACCTGAAATGCCTGCAAGAAGCCAACCATAGAAAAAAATCTGCTACTGGTTGCCCGTTGTCAGCTGCCATTTAATCGCCTTGTGACTTGCCCAAGTCTAGACCGAAACTAGACGAACAGCATGGTTTAACCTTGATGTATACAATACTCACAACATGCCGACGATGGCAGTTTGTATGCCGACGTGTGCCCATCGGATCCTCTGCATCCAGGGCTTCGGCTCCAGGCGCTCCATGATGAGTGGAAGCAGCAACATGCCGGGCGCGCACATTATTATTCTGGAACATAGAACACATGGCATGAAAACGAAATTGAAAGTAATACTTTTTTTTCGTTTGTTTAGTGGCCCCAACCTTGTATGAAGCTGTACAAGTCGCCCAAAGGCTGAGGCTTGGCTTAACGACTACCACCTAATGACAAGAACCGGGACCGACGATATTTTTGAATCAATAAACATTATTCTTATTATTAAATACAACTATGCGGTCACCCATCCATAGATTGACCGCGCCGAGTGTTGCTTAACCTCACCGATCGTTCAACGATCATTGAGTGCAACTGGCTATGAGTGTCTTATATTATTATTTCAGCCGAAAAACGTCCACTGCTGGACAGAAGCCTCCCCAAAGATTGACACAACGACGGTAAGGGTTTGTGTTGTGGGCTCATTGGGAAGTTTTGCCATAATCACCACGCTTGGCAGGGGACGCAGACGGTTTCGCGATCGCAGCTGAGTTATAAATGTACTCGAAGGACGCTGCTGCCCATCCTCCAGCTAATCCGATCCCATATGGGGTGGTGGTATTCACATATCACAGGCACCACACGACAATTGTCTCATATTACATAACATCTACTTAGTATGTCATGCTGTAAGGTTTCCAGCAAAGAGTAGCAATATCCCCCCCCCTAATCCGTTAATGTGGCTAAAGGGCGACAATGCCTTGCCCAGCAATGGACGTTTACCGATCATACAGTACAATAATAAAGTCAGTGCTGAGCTTACCTTGAAGTGACAACTTGCGATATACCTTTGATGGGCGCGACCTGCGACTTTCCGATCACTTTTCCGTTCTCATCCGTTACGTCCAGACCTGGAAGACAATATTATAAAGGTGACAAACTGCGTGACCGATGGGCCTCGAAATCATGAGGACAACATATTGCCTAGCAGTGGGGCCAACAGTAATTACATCGTTATTTGATGGGCCCTGCTGAGTGCGAGTGGGTTAGATTTATAGACTGAGTTGTCAAGAAATGATCAGCATCCCAGGGCAACAAACAACAGTCCCTAGTCCTCGTAAGATCACACTAGAGCCGCCCATTGGTGCCATGCCTTTATGCACATCTCGGAGGGGATGACTGTAAAGCGATCACCCCCTCTAGCGGAGGGCAAGCGGTTATAAAAAGGCCGCCCCCTAGGCACTTCTCGGGGAGGATTGTAAAGGATCCCCCCAAGCTGTGCGCTGTGCTGCGCACACGGCGACACGTGGCCACGTGCGCGCCACCGTCTTCCCGGGGGTCACTCGGTATGAGCACGCAGACTCCCCAATCTGCACGCCCGTGACTCCCGGGGCCCCCACCATGAACTGATGGCAGGGGGTTCAGGCGTGTTGGACCTGGGCGCCGGGGCGGTTGTTACCTCGGCGCCGTCTCGTCCTTCTCCGTGCGGGATCGGCCCTCTCGCGATCCCGCTCTGCAGTCTCCTTCTGCAGCATGACGCTCTCGCAGGAGGAGATCACTGCACTCCAATTTTCGTGCTCTGCCAACATAGCCGACACTACTGCTGGCAGAGAGAGATCTTGCCCGATCCGATCGACCAGGATCCGCCGCTCGGCCGCCCACGCAGGGCACTCCTCGAGCGTGTGCTGTCCGGTATCCTGGTCGCTTCCACAATGACCTTTCAAGAGCCCTAGTCCTTACTCACCTTTTTCGACACCCATGGGTGGAGAGGGATGGTCTGTTCTTTGCCGGGAACCACACGAAACCCAACAAGAATGGACCTACAAGCTATTTGATGTTTTATCCGTGTGAGCGCCGGATTTAGAATATAGCACCACTCCATCTCCTCCCGTGGATGTCGTAGAAGACGACTTAGGGACTCTAAACCAGAGGGATGGGCAGCAGCGTCTCTTCTGTGGAACAGTACCTATACTGCACTCACCAACCCGCCTGCCAAGCGTAGTGCGTCATGCTCGTGAACGGGTGCCGTCTGTTGGGACTGGTCAGCCGTTAACTGACACGGCAAATAATTTATTATTATAATATTAATGTGGTATGTTCCATCTTTGCACATTGTCCTACATTTTTCTCGGTATATATATTACAATAATTTGTATCAATCAACATTGTAATCTCAATTATTTTAAAAGAGTATCCATGGAGTTTCTTGCCGGCTCTTCTCCACGAGATCAACTATTTGGAACCGTGCAACTTAGATTCTGACGTTTCATAAGTGCCAATATTTGGTTTATTTGAAATAAAAATCTTTGACTGTCTTTGAGTATTGGCAAATTCCCCCAATATTATGACACAATTATGTTATTATTCCATGGGGGAGGCTATGGCTGAAATGATGATGATGATTATGATGAACTAAATGCCAGTTTACAAAATTAACAAAAGGTAAATCCACCTTCGGTCGACAATAATATTTTGTACTTAGTACCAATCACAATGACCTCATTCAATGCGTCTATTCAAACATGTCTGTTTAAAAACTCGCGAGTGGCTGCTACCACCATAACATCGTTTGAATCGGCATTTGTCCGTTAATATTTCGAACTTGATTTGTTTTCACATTTAACACATAAAAAACAAACAAATCTTCAATCCCAAATCCAAAGATTTAAGGTTAGATTGATTATTAATTTTGGCTGTTAAACGAACTAATGAGTCGGTAACATCTAAATGGAATTACTGTTTGTCAATATTTAATTATGAGTTAAAATGTGTAACTGTCTGAATGTCCCAAATATATAAATAAATAAAATGACACCACAGTTGCCGCCGTGGTTAATCAACTGGCTTTCTCCGCGAGTTCAATTCTTGCAAAAATATACGTTTTTATTTCTATTTACCATCACAAGGTTATCATCGGGTGATGAGGAGATGAACAAGCCTACCCATAATAATTGAAATGACAGAACAGAACTGACAGGACAGGACAGGACTACTTGGCTTGTCTCTTATGCCCAGTAATTTGACTAGCTACAGAGCCCTTTTAAGCAGATAAACAGACAAACATATAACTGGAACCGATAATGTTAAAAGTTTAAACACTATAGCTTTGACAACAAAATATCTGACACTGCGATGGTACTACCCTATGCGGCCTCTAGCGGTAAGTTTTTAATATTTTTTTTTTTGGTATCCCGTGGAAATTCTTCACGAACTTCCCTCGCCCCGGGGAAGGGCGAAAGGGTATTAGGGCCTCTTACCGGCTAAAACCACTGGAGCGGTCATCTTCGGCACCCAAGGGAGGCTCCAGGTCCTCGTATGATCACACTAAGGCCGCCCACTGGTGCCACGCCGATAGGCACATCTCAGAGAGGGTGACTGTAAAGCGGTTACCCCCTGGGGGGGTTGTAAAGGATCCCCCAAAGTGTCCCACGGCAGCGCGTGACCACATGCGTGCTACCGTCTTCTCTAGGGCCGTTCGGTTTGGGCACGCAGATTCCCCAATCTACGCACCCGCAAACCTAGAGATCCCCGCCTTATAGCAACGGAAGGGGGTTTCAGGCGTATGGGAATTAAGCGTCAGGGCGGTTGTTACCCCGGCGCCGTTTCCTCCTTCGAGCGGGATCGGCCCTCTCCCGGCGGTAAGAAACCTACCACCAGTACAATAGCTATAGCCTACAAGTAGTTGTTCCGGGTTTGGTTGTTTGTGCATGTGAGATTTATGTCTGTAAATTGTTCTACGGGGGTAAGTATTGTGAATTAAAAAAGCACATACCTAAGAGAATCTCATTCTGTCTCATCAATGGAATGTTCACCCAATTGGCGGAAGCCACAGCTACGAACGGCACGAACCTCTGAAAACAAACGAATAATATTTAGTATTTATTTTGTTGTCATGAGACTGAATCAAAATTCAAAGAGGATCATGATATATTATTATATTTATATATATAAATATATTTTATAAAAATATATTTTATAAAAATATATTTTATTCGTGTAAACCATATACAGGTACTTATGAATCGTCGAGACTTTAATTGCCGCGTTCCAAGATGTAGATTTCCTATGGAGAAGAACGGCCAAGAAGCTCTATGGTTACTCTTTTAAAATCATGTTAAATGTTACAATATTTTATGTGTACATTGTTGTAAAAGGTTATGTGAAAACAATGTAGGAGAAGAGTTTAAACTTCATATGAAAAGTCTACTAAAGAAGCCTGACAGTAGTTTTTTTTTAAACTTATGATTCAATTTTGTTTTTTTTTTATACGTTTGGCGGTATTCATTGGGACAAGTCATGATTAGTAACAGATAAAACATGAAAAGAAACAGATAATTCATGACTGGTAGGATACGGAACGGATAAGTCCGAACTCTGCAACAAATAAGACATGACACACAACCGATTTCTGATTAGTGATTTATTTCCTTCTATGGACTCATATTACCACGATGAACAACAAACGGGTTACAGATACGAGATAGCAAGGGGAAAACAACAAAATAAATTCCAAAACTATATTACACTTATCAATTACAAGACTTGCAATATCATAAATAATAATCGATACTGTCATAACGTACCATAACTGCACTTTTGACTTTTCTAAACTAAGAAATAACGGAGGGCTCAAAGTATAATCTTATAGATTGATATAAATATTGGTAAGTTGCAATTAATTCCTTTAATTGTTATCTCAACGAGCAATAATGCCAAATAAGCGGCTATAAAGATTACCAGATAGCAAGTATCGAGTCACGTTTACATACAAAATACTAAACTACTATTAAAAACCAGAATAATGTGAAGATCGCCACTTTTTGTGTGGTAACCGTAATTATCCTGTCCTGTAAGACGTATAACTGTACTGAGTGCCGCTATAGTCACCTCCAGCACTCCAACGCAGCACTGGTGTCATTAAATTGTAAAAAAAAACAAGCTCCTATTAACAAAAATACACATTCATTCATTCATTTCGGCCGAATAAAGTCTACTGTTGGACAGAGGCCTCCCACAAAGATCACCACAACGACCGATATCGGTGTGTTGTGTGCTCATTGGGGGGTTTTGCCATAATCGCCACGCTTAGCAGGCGGGTTGGCGATCGCAGTTGAGTTACTAATGTATTCGAAGGACGATTCTGCCTACCTTCCGGCTAATCCCTTAGTCGCCTTTTACAACACCCACGAGATGAGATGGGTTGGTGCTATTCGTAGCCGGCACCACACGGCACAGCCAGCACCAATACACGCGATATATGTACCCGTCTCGTAAAAAGACCGAGCGCAAGGTGAGCACTGCGGAGATATTTGGTACCTACCACTCGATCATATGATAAGCACGTGAGGCCATTGACCTCACGTGCCTATCAATAGGTATTTTGGTGAGAAACTAAGGTACTATGTTTTCTACTGATTCGGGTAGAGAATCGTTGACTGATTCACCTCCCAAAATTTTAAAGGTGATTAATTCGGCACCCAGTATGGTTTGGCTTATTTGATGGTAAAAATCGTCTTCCCATCCATCAGAACAAGGCAAGGGCGGATCCAGGGGCTCAGGGGGAAATGCCCCTCCCCCCCTGTTGCTGTTAGACCTAGCAGCAACAATGATCTCTGAAAACCATGAAATAGGACCCGAGAGCCATCCGCGAGTGTGTACTGGTGCGAGAGGAGTTCGCATTAACCCTAACTTCGGCGAACTTCTACAGATTACATAGTTTCGGGTAAGTAGAGATATATATCTCTTCATATATGTATGGAGTATAAGATATATACTAATTAGTCATGTACTTGCTGCTGTACTCACCAAGGAACAGAGTGCGAGTTTACTGTTGAAAGACATATTCACTGCCAGATGTAGCTTTGATAGAATACTGCCTAATAAAAGGAAAATGCACCAATCAATGAAGAGTTAACTTTAAGAAACTTACAGCCAGTATGGGGTTCTTGGCGCGCTTCTGAATGCTGAACTTGAAGATCAGCGCGGTTGTCATGGCAGCTGATGTGGCCGACACGTATGCGATCCCCATTTGTGTGGTGGTGAGTGTGGAATTCGCGTTCCGGTTGGTATAGTTCACAAGAGCGTTGAAAGACTGGTTCACCCATTGCCAGAAGACTACCGCTACTGGGGTTCTGGGGACAAAACAGTTGGAAAATGACTTAGTTTTTAAGGTGATTAGGGCATTCCAATTTTAGAGTGGAAGTGGAATTCCAAGTGGAACGTATATTCTTTCCTACTCCTACTTTTTCTTTTTTGATTACTTTCGTTGCGGGTTCCAAGACAGTTATTAATTTCTCTGGGACACACCGACCTTCATTGGTTTTGGTGACGTTTATTATATGATTTAGCGTTCATTTCATGAGCGTGAAACAATCGTGCTTGTACCTCTGCAAAGAAAGGACTTAATTGACCTATGTTTTCTGCATATACATCGCGGGGGGGCAAAAAATAATTCTTCTGTTAATTCTGAGGAATCATAAACGGTACCGCATGTTACTAGCTCGCGACCAAACACTAAGAAAGCTGGTGTGAATTTTGTAGTTTCGTTCACGGCAGAGTTAATAGCGAATTGTATTTTGTTTAAGTGTAAGCCCCAAGTACGATGGTCATTATCAACGAAAGAGGCAATTGCTGTAATGATCGTTTTATTGTAACGTTCGACAGTGTTAACCTGTGGACAGTAACGGGGAGTATAATGAACTTTTGGTATGTTGTAGAACTGGAATAATTCATGGAGTTCGTTGCTTACGAATTGTGGTGTTTGTTCTTTTAAATGGTCGCCATTGTAGATCCTGGCTTGCAGGAGTTGCAGTGGTTGGGAATGTGTGGCGGCCATGTGCCAAAAAAAAAAACAATTTTAGAGTACCGAAGAGGTATTATACCTAGAGGCTATCGCGTGTTTTGTTATTGTGTGTACATACATATTTCATCATCACCACCATTACAGCCGCAGGATATTTACTGATGAACAAAGGCCTCTCATAGATTTACACAACGACCGGTAACATGCCCGGATCCAACGATTCCTAGCTACCTTGAAATAACCTGGTACTAATAAATAGTGTAATATTACTTTTTTTAAGAATATCCATGGAGTTTCTTGCCAGGTCCTTTACATTGGACTGTGCGCTGTAGTTAGTGAAATTTCAGAGCATAAGAGACTATTGATGTCTCGAGGTGCTTTCGCAGTGTGGTGCTACGCCGGAATAGTCTTGGGTAGCATTACAATTGTTACGGGCAGGTGTGGCCCGAGAGGTGCCTAGGGAGACGGCCTCTTTACAGTCGCCTTCCCTCCGCTAGAGGTAGTGACCGCTTTACAGTCATCCCCTCCGAGATGTGCTAAGGGGGGAGCACCAAAAACCAAAAAAAATATGTTGTATAAATACATTATTAATATTAATAACATATTGGAAACTGTGCGATTTGACTCTTTTATGTAAGGCAATGCGCAGCGCAATGCTGAGATAGGAGCCTATTCTGATATCTCACACAAAAATCTGTATGCATGCTTTTTAATTTGATATTTTGCAATATTCTGGGTTATTTACAATTATTTTCTTGTTGTGTGCGATCAGAATAAAATTCTTTCTTTCTTTCTTTCAATGGGTGGCTCTAGATGGAGATTATTCGAGTTCGGTGCCGAAGATGACCACTCCGGTAGTTTTAGCCGGTAGGAATCCGGCATACCCCTCCACCCTTTCCCGGGGGCGGAGGGAGTACATGATGTTTTGTGACCTTTACCCTTTACACCAGGCAAATAACGCCTCCAGGTATCATTAAAATAACCCTACAGTTAATAACACCAATAGCTACCTAAGAAAAGGTATTGTTTAAAATAATATCTCATGCATATAAATGCGGTCGACATAATGTGTTGCTGAGTTACAAATAACTCTTTGTGATGTTAAAACACATTTCCCTTTGTATTTACTCGCGCAAGACTTCAGTGCGTAGTCTCCGGAAATTTACATGTATAAATAGCGTATACAAATTTCATTACTACACTTTAGTTCATAGCATACTGGTGTCGCTAGCAGGGATATGGGAATTGGTTTCGGTGTTTATTTGGGTATTCACTATGAATTGATAATGCGCCAAAAACGCGAACTTGACCATGAAATTTTCCAGTCACTGAGGAAGAGATACTTCGTTGAAAAGTACTACGGGGCACATCATCTGAAAATGTTGTACCATTAATTTTACAGAAGTTTCTACTATTTAGTCCCAAGCGACTTTTAAGTATAAATTGAAAAAAAATTTGTTATATAAACAACAAACGGATGTCTCCTATTAATAAACATTACTAAAGCTTATCAATATGTACTTACACACCTGACTACTTTCACTAATACCTACTTAACACGAATACTATACACACTATGCTTACATAATAATACTTATCTATACAAATGAATAAAATTGAAGTGTCTGTTTGTAATGACAAAATAACAGCTTTTTACTAAATGCATATGAAAGTATGTACGTTACATATAACAAAAACACAATTTTTTTTTTTTTGTCTTTCTGTCTGTCCGTCTGTCTGTCTGTCTGTTTGTTCCGGGTAATCTCCGAAACGGCTGGACCGATTTTGACGGGACCTTCACTGGCAGATAGCTGATGTTATAAGGGATAACGTAGACTACTTTTATTTTAGAAAAATAATTTGGGTTCCGCGTAAAAAAATAAAACCCTTGAAATCCAATATATATATTCTATGTCAAGTGTCTATGTCGAAGTACTCGAAATTTCTTTTTAATTAAACGCGGGTGAAACCGCGGGTCCCAGCTAGTTTAAAATATAACTATACTAAACATTTGCACACTATACACTATACAAACACATGTTACGCATAAAAATATGACCTGGTGCTTTTAGTCCCAAACTATTGCGTTAACCTAATTTATTTGTCTGATATTTAGTCTGATGACGGATTGGTTACAGGTCCGGCTTCTGAGAAAAGGCTTTACAAATTATAAATTTCGTTTTGTTTTTGTAGTGGCAATCTATAATCTTTAATCTACATAATTACTATTTCTTTTCTATTTCATTTAATGTTGTTTATTGTACTTTTAATGTATTATCTATATTTAAATAACGGTAGTAAGTGGGGACGGACTGAAAACCAGCGTTGGGCAGTGTTACGGCTATGCTGCTTACTGTTCAACATTTTGCTGCGACCGCTCCTTTTGCCACACTATAGAAACAAATTTCTTGTAATTTTCTTGTTTTTTTGTGTTAACTTAGTGTGGTAATAAATGCTTTCTTTCTTTCTTCCCTTCGCGTTTGGCGATCGTTATCTTACTCAAGGGAGGTGGATTACTTCCGTTAGCTAATCTGACGTTCGTCCGTGTGGTGTCCGGATTAAGAATACAGCACCACTCCATCTCCTCCCGTGGAAGTCGTAAAAGGCGACTAAGGGAATCTAAACCAGGGGGATGGGCAGCAGCGTCCCTTCTGTGAAGCGGTGGCCATAGGTACTGCGCTCACCAACCCGCCTGCCAAGCGTGGTGAGTATTGGCAAATACCCCCCAAAATGATGACACAATTGTGGTATCTATGGGGGAGGCCTGTGTTCAGCAGTGGACGTATTAATGGCCGATGTGAATATGACGTTGCATGATAAGATTAGCTGCCGCAAAACGAAACACTATAAAAAATCTATTGTGGCTGCCGGAAATTGACATGCAAGAGGTTAACCGTTGTTTTGATACTGATCCTGAAAGTAGTTCAATTGTAGTTACTGGAACGAAGTTAGTTTCTTCCGGAACATCGGTGGTAGATCTTTTATTGCAAGAGTCTCAGCTAGGGAAGTACCACCGCAGCTGTCAGATGTACTGCTGGCAAGCAGTAGTGTTTAAACTTTAGACAACACTGTGCTCCAGTTAGAAGGGCACTGTAGCTTGTGACATTACTGGGCGTAAGAGACTTAATAACTTTAGATCTCGAGGTGACGAGCGCAGTATGATGCCTCTGACTAGTCCTGGATAGCATTCTAATGGTTATGGGCAGGCATATCGCTTACCACCAGTCGAATGACTTATTCGTCTCGTCACAAAGTTGTATAAAAAAAACCATTACTGCTTGGCGCTGTTTGGTGGGTAGGTACTACTACCACTACTAGCGTAAAAAAAAGATATTGGAAGAAAGGAGATATGCCATGTAGTTCAAAATGTATGCGAGCCTAGAAATCCAGTTTTCCCCCTACCATTCATCATATAAACACACTAAAGCACACAGTTACAAGTTGTTATCCAATGAACTGAATTGATACAACATTATAATTGGATACTCATAACTAAAATACACCCACTTTGCCGGCGGCCAATCATGCCGAGCGTACGAACTGCAAACAGCAGCCGTACCACGCGACGCGTACGTATCATTGGGAGTATCATTCGCTGTTGTATTCACTGCGTTTGTTATTCACCGATTGCTAGCTGCTTTTTTATAGGCAAATACAACAAAAATCTTACACTTACATATGGTATATGGTTTCTTCCACGATAAAGTTATTATATTCGCTTCGGATTTTGCATGTTATCGCCGAACAACAAGGAATTTAAACAGTTTCACTTTCGCGATCGAAATTCAACTGATGTTATAAAACGGCCATTTTCCCGAAAAGAGCAGAATGCGCATGTCGCGGTGGTACGGTCACGTACCACTTCTCCTTATTTCCTATTTCAGTGGTACTACTAGTGTTAGCGGACTCCTGCAATAAGAGGCCTACCACCGCTCTTTACTACTACTTGCTCGTATACAAGGGTTAACATGGACTACTATTAATGGTCGTGCCCAATATTGACATAATCTCGGGTCAGTGATCGCAGTATTTGCGACGGCACGTTTGGCGTAGTGTGACAACTTCGATCACCACATGGAACAATTATTTGTACCACCATAGTTATTCCGGGTCTGGGTGTTTCCAAATGTGGAATGTATGTCTGTAAACTGTAACCACGATATAGGAAAATACCAAGAATGTAGCACAGTTTCAGAATGAAAAAACTAGCACTCAAGATGCGTCCTTTACTCTTGACGTATTCCTCTTTCTAACTCCTTTTGTGACAGACTAGGAAAAAGGGAGAGGCCTAGTTTGCCGCCCACTTTAAAGAAAGTACAGTGCAAGCAACTACATAAAAACTGTGTTTCACAACAGCAGTTAATTATTATGCGCTTTATTGTTAAACCTAATATTTAAATGAAAATACCCATATTTTCTGTGCCGTAAAGTAATACAATAAATGTCGCACATTGTTGACAATATTTCTTGGCAACACAGTGCGTGTGACGTTTTCCATTGTGACTGATTCGGTCTTTTGTGTTTATTAGAATTTGACCTACACTCGGCGGCTGCCATCGCAAATGTATTGAGTGTATCATGAAAATTTTAATTGAAATAATTGACGGCACCGTTGGTGCAATAGCTGATACAGTCTGCTGCTGCGCTCCGGGTTCGATTCCCGCACGGAACAAATATTTGTATGATCTGCAGGTAGTTGTTCCGGGTCTGGGCGTATTGTATGTGGAATTCATATCTGTATCGTGTATCAGGAGAAATCCTAGTGTGGGGCAACGTGTTAAAAAAATTTAACAAGCAAATAGCTTTTTAGTTACAATAATTATCATATTAATTATAGCCTCATAAAAGAAAAAAAAATCCTCACAAAATATATTTAAAGGAATGTAGTCTTATTCCTAATATACTTCTGTGTTACAGGGACACCCGGAATACACAAAGATGGCGGTGAAGACAAAATACAAGCGGGGCGTAGCAAGCATAACGGTTCATTGAAGCAAAGATATGTCTCGCAAACAGCCAATTTGAGCCAAAGTTATTTTCATCTTTCCTTTCCACTTAGCTCCTGTTGTTATGTAAACAGACACCGGGTATCGTTGCTTGGTTTAGGTTAGTGAAGAAATCATAACATGTTTTGCATTCAATAAAAATATACTCGGCCTGTTAGTAGGTACAGTCAGCGACATAAGACGCTGAACAATATTAATTTGTTAAAAAATTGGTAAATCTCTTTATTTTAGAAACGTTGGTGACCAGTGTCTAAATCAGATTATAGCAACATATTTTAATGTTCATCATTTCGGCCAAATGAAGTCCACTGCTGGACACAGGCCTCCCCCAAAGATCACCACAACGACCGACATGGATGTGTTGTGGGCTCATTAGGGGTTTTGCCATAATCGCCACGCTTGGCAGACGGGTTGGCGATCGCAGTTGAGTTGTTAATGTACTCGAAGGACGCTGCTGCCCATCCTCCGGCTTATCCCTCAGTCGACTTGTACGACACCCACGGGAAGAGATGGGGTGGTGGTATTCTGAGCCGGCACCACACGGCAACGGGCAAAATATGAGTGTAGTCGTTGTAATGGCTTATTTACTATATTACTTCAGTATCGGCCATGATCATCAGAATTGATCTGACCTTGGTTCTGATTCATGTATTTTCTGATACTTAAATTGATATGCACTATTGTATAAGATGTGTCAATTTATCAAACAAAACTTTTTAAAGATCGGACAGTTCAGTCTTCTAGAAAATGTATGTTTTCTAGTATTAAAAAAACAGACTGTGTGGTTTTCCGGCACATAAATGCCACCCGTCTCTTTACCGTGGGTAAAGGGCGAGAAGGGATCGTCTCTATGAAAAATTTATCAAAAATAATTAATTAATAATATTACAATCAGTCTTGTTTAATGTAGACTTTTAAGAAGGCAACATTCTTTTCTCCTATATTATCCTCGGATAACTTTCATTTCGAGGACAATGTTGTCGTAAATATTGTAACATCTTATATATATAATTCTTCTGTACGTGTGTATGTCACTGAACTCCTCTGAAACGGCTGGACCGGTTTTGATGTTTTTTTGGGTATTTGAGTGGGTCCCTGGATGGTTTAGATTCACAATTGGACCCGGTAGGGTCGCTGCAATCGGGTTTGCATAGCTATTTTTTTTTATTTTTTTTATTGGTGCCCAGTTGAAATTCATCATGAACTTCCTTCGCCCGGGGGAAGGACGAAGGGGTATGCCGGACTCCTACCGGCTAAAACCACTGGAGCGGTCATCTTCGGCACCTAAGGGAGGCTCCAGGTCCTCGTATGATCACACTAGAGCCACCCACTGGTGCCACGCCTATTGGCACATCTCGGAGAGGGTGACTGTAAGGCGGTCACCCCCCCAGGGGGATTGTAAAGGATCCCCCAGTGCGTCCCACGGCAGCGCGTGACCACATGCGTGCGGGTTTGCATACCTGCCTGAGCAAAGCTGGGGTAGGCAGCTAGTACAATTTAAAAACAGCAACCATGAAGATTATTGCCCATTCTTCTTTATAGGAAATCTGCATCTTGGAATGTGGCAACTTAAGTTTATAAGTGCCTGTAACTGGTTTACATGAATAAAAATATATTTTATCTTTGTATTTTATCTTATTACACATTACTAGCTTTTGCCCGCGGCTTCGCACGCATGGAATTTGGAAATCTACATCACGGATATTGTTCATAGAAAAATACTAAAATCGCAAAAAAAATGGGGGTGGGGGCAGGAGGGTGAAAAATACTTTACGTCCTATTCTCATACCTACCAAATGTACAAAAAGTTCATTAAAATCGGTCGAGCCGTTTCGGAGGA
Organism: Diloba caeruleocephala; assembly: GCA_947459985.1. Lineage (NCBI taxonomy): Eukaryota > Metazoa > Arthropoda > Insecta > Lepidoptera > Noctuidae > Diloba > Diloba caeruleocephala. The sequence goes on from OX381615.1 coordinate 24,727,678, forward strand.
GTGTGACCACAAACACCGTGACTCGAGATATTTATATATTAGATGATCCAAAGAATGGGTAGCTATCATACATTCCATCCATCCCTCTGTATGCAAAATGCACTAACTGAACAACTGACTGACTGATTCACTCTGCCACGCTGTAAGATGAATCGTCTTAAAAATTAAATTAACTTAAATGGATTTACCCACGACAAGAAAAGGTTTTTTAGTTGTCCCGATTTCTTAACCACAAATCGTTTTATTATCGTCCCCCCATATTAGGCTCTCTGGACTGAGAAGCTCTTAGCTCAACTTTTAACGGTTACGTTCCGTTGTAGTAAAATATTTTTATCAACTGATATATCAGAGACGTAACATTGAGAGCAGGGGAGGGAATATGCCACGCAGGCCCCGCTCCGCATTATTGTCTCCACATAAAGCTGCCCACGCTACTGCGCCCCACTATTGATCCGCGCTACAGACCCTTTATGCAGCAACTGCGAGCTTTATACCTGGCAGCATTGCCGCATCAAATTGTCATTCCATACATTTATTGCAGCGCGTTTGCAATGAATCAAATCGGCCATGTTGGAAGGCTAAAGCCTGTTTTTAATTTAATTACCTGTACCACTGCAACATGGCGCCAGTGACGAGACAGCCACCGGGCATCTGGAAGGACATTCTGCCGAACACATTCTGAAGTTCCCCACTGTCAGGGTGGAAGGCCGACTCATACAGCTGCTTGGCTCTCACCACTTGCTCCTGTTTTGTCCCTGCCGGCTCCTGGCCCGCTCTAGGAAAGAAGAACAAAATATTTTTAAAACATTCACTAACGGTACGCCATTTAATTGTGATGTAACACTTTTCAACAAAATTATCTTTTACATTAAAATATCGCTAAGGTTGCCTACATCATTTTGAAACTAGAAGCTCTTGTACTTGTACCTAAAAGAGGCTATAATACGACGACGACGAGGGAAGCCATAGGCTTTCCTCGTCTCGAATAGGCCTTTCTATAGGTAAGAAAGCAGGAATTGTTGTTTATTCCAAATATATACTGTTAGGAACGATCAAATAAATAAATTCAACGGCTATAAAAGAAGCGCGTGTACCCCCACTCCGCTCATTTGTCGGGTGTCACTCGTAGCGGTAGCGTCGCTCAAGGATTGTGAGATTATTATTTTTCTATTTAAGATTGTTATTTCTACCCTATATTGGCTTGTTAATTTCTCATGTAATTCTTACTTATTATCATCAGTAATAGGTTATTCATATGGTGGTAATTGTTATCTTGTTCCTCAAAGCTAGTTTATGGTGGTGATTATTTAATTGTGTATTCTCAAGTTGAATATATTCGTTGTAATTTCATGTGTAGTGTTATTTTTAACAGTTGTGCTTCCTAAATGCTAACATCAGAAGTGGGATAAAGATCCTAAAAGCCAATTAAAAATAAATATCTGAGGAGCGAAATAACCATTACTTTTCTTATCCCTAAGTCTGTTTTGATAAATCTGTGAGTCAGTGTGTGAGCGCAAGTGCAGTGTTAGACATACCTAGAAGGCCTGACCGCTGTCGTTCTCAAAGTAGGATACGTAATCGTTCGCGGGACAATTCGCGAAGTAGATCTACTAGTAATGAATCAATGCATAGCTCGCGCCAGAGTCGCCGTCGCGAACGTCTTGATTATGAGGGTAGCTCACGTTATCGTCGTAATGATCGTAACCGCTGCCGTTCTAGGTCTAGATCAAAATCGACACATTCTCGTAGAAACCCCTAGCACTCAAGGCGCACTTTGGGTTCGCCTAATAATAATAACTGGTTACATAACACTCTAAGTAACACAATGACGAGACTCAGCGCTATTGAACGGACTAATACAAATTCAATGTCCACGTCCAACGCTGTTGGAAATCCATTGCATGGTAGTAACCAAACCACTACTAATCCTGAACATTTGGATTATGAGGTTGCTTCACGACACTGTAGCCCGGTAGACTTGAGCGACGTTCCGCATCGAGCTTGTGTGGACAACTCCGAGGGCCTGTCAACAACCACTTGTACCCACGATCCAATCACTCGCAGTTCAGACGCCCCATCAACTGTAACTAAGCTCACGGAAGCTTAAATCTTTGCATCCTATATGATCACGTAATTATCACGTTTCTAAGTTTGACCTAAACATACATGACATCGATGTGTGGTATGACGTAGATCATGCAGTAACCGCGAATGGTTGGAGTGACTAGGAGTGCCTATCGCGAGTTGCTTCTTGTCTTAAGGGCGACGCTAGAGTGTGGCTAAATGTGTGGGTCACGAATGACCGCAGTTGTTCAAATTTTAAGCTTGAATTTAAACCGCTTTGCCCTCGGAAGTTGATTACGCAAATATTCTGTTCGAAACGATGAACACGACATCCGACAAATTCACGACGTACGCAGAGTACGCCCGGCATACCTTATTACGTTTGCGATTAGTCAAAGGCCTTACCGATGAATTACAACTCTTATAGTCATACGCGGTATAGATAACCCCCAAATAAGGGCAGCCGCGGCAAATGCAGCCTTGGCAATGGAGGACTTAGTCTCGTTTCTTTCAATTTATTCGAAACCAGATCGCGCTAATCCTGAATTTCGTGGCGCGTCGGCTATGGAGCGTTCGCTTCCAAACTCTTACTTCAACCGCGAGGCAAAGTGTCAACGAGGACACTTGGGTCCCAACTATACTAAGAAACCTGGTACAGAACAAACGACTGGAACTTCTGTTGCCGAGTCCGGGACACGGTGTTCATTTTGCAAGGAAATGGGGCACACTGAAGAGACTTGAATCGATCAGAGCCTAGAAATCAGCGAAGCGTAAATCGTGCACAGATCACTAGAGTAACAAAAGAGACGTCATTTCGGTCGTAGTTCAAGGCATTCCAATGGAAGTACTCATTGATAGCGGGGCTCAGAACGTGTCGTAGATTTCTTCAGACATTCTAAGGCATCTCTCTTGCCAAGTGAAACCTACGCACTGCGTCCTGAGGGGATAAGCGAGCGGGAAATTATAGCTACGTCTTTCGTGACAGTAAGCATTGAGTTATACGACATTTCTATAGAAACCGATTTAGTTGTAGTGCCAAAATCGTGCATGAATACTTTGATTGTAATTGGAACCGATGTTCTTAATCGCGATGGTGTTATATACGTGCGTACCAAAGATGAACAGTACATCAGTCGAACTAGCGACTTCCGCGTCCAGATTAATGAATTTCAACTTTTCGATCAAATGTAATTTAACACCCCGTTACCAAGACGTTCTACGCGATTCTTTGATATCCGTGGTAAAACATTTCTCGGAGTTTCTTATCTCTGGCACCGACTAGTACATTCACAACAGATGCGCTTGCTTGCTTGATGCGCAAATTAAGCTTACCAGTACCTCTCCCGTAGTCGAAAAACTTAGATTACGCGAAATAGTAAAAGATCTATTTGACAAAGGTATCATCAGAGAGTCATGATCAGAATACGCAAGCCCATCATTCTCGTCAAAAAGAAAGACTGCATGGACCGACGGGTGTGGATTATAGGGCGCGCTTTGTCTTTAATAGACGACCACATAGATCGACTGGGGCGTTATACCTATTTCACTAGCTTAGATATTGCAACAGGGTTCATCATATTCATCAAATTCGAATTGCACTCTTTACATATGACGGGGTTCGTTACAGCAGAGTGGCACTATGAGTATCTGAAAATGCCGTCTAGTCTAACGAACTCTCCAATTGTTTATCAGTGCATTATCAACCTTATTAATGCACGAGTGTATATTAATGATGTAATCCTTTGAAGCAATAACATACAAGGAAGGCATCGCTTTACATAAAAGAGTCTGGCAAGCACCAAGGCAGGTTTCCCAATCAATCTAAAGAAATACACTTTCTTGACAACATCTTGAATATTTAGGCAGGGGTAATAAGCTATAGTCAGGTGAGACCGAGCGCGCGCAAAATTAAGGCTTAAAAAATAATAATATCTCCCTTGGCCAGAAACGTCACAGGTTCAACAACTACTTGGACTTGCTGGATAGGTACTTCCACAAGTACAATAAATAAATAAAGACCGCGTGCATTGCACATATAACCAGAAAGGGTGTTGAATTTCGTAGGGGTCCAGAGCAGGAACAGGTTCGTCAAACCTAATACGATGCTTGACTAGCGAGCTTGTCCTTAAAATTTTTAAAGCTTGAACCCCCACCAAAGTCCTCACAGATGCAATCTCTACTGGCTTCGGAGCAGTACTATTGCAGACTCACGTTGATGGTGGAAGGTATGTGGTGGCTGGCATACTTCAGCAAGGTTACGCAGGGAGCAGAGAGCAAGTAAAATAGCTACGAGCTAAGAGACGTTAGCGGTCGTGAAGGTCTTGCAGCATTTCCGACATTATTTGGTAGGCCTGCAATTTAAGATTGTCACGGACTGCAATGGTCTCAAATCAACCGAACGCAAGGAAGATTTGCTCCCTTGCGTCGCTCGCTGGTGTATTTATTTAATTTCACTTTCCCATTGAGGGTGTCCTGAGTTGTTGTGCAGTCTTTTTCTTTTTTGAGAGTGAGCACTCTTTCTATTTCTGTGTACAAGTTTGCTTTCAGAAGCAGACAACACTGGGATGTTCCCCCTCAAAGGCGTGTGTCGCCCAACGCTGGGTGTGTTCCCCTCAAAGGCGTGTGTCGCCCAACGCTGGGGTGTGTTCCCCCCTCAAAGGCGTGTGTCGCCCAACGATGGGTGTGTTCCCCCTCAAAGGCGTGTGTCGCCCAACGCTGGGGTGTGTTCCCCCCTCAAAGGCGTGTGTCGCCCAACGCTGGGGTGTGTTCCCCCCTCAAAGGCGTGTGTCGCCCAACGCTGGGGTGTGTTCCCCTCAAAGGCGTGTGTCGCCCAACGCTGGGGTGTGTTCCCCCCTCAAAGGCGTGTGTCGCCCAACGATGGGTGTGTTCCCCCTCAAAGGCGTGTGTCGCCCAACGCTGGGGTGTGTTCCCCCCTCAAAGGCGTGTGTCGCCCAACGCTGGGGTGTGTTCCCCCCTCAAAGGCGTGTGTCGCCCAACGCTGGGGTGTGTTCCCCCCTCAAAGGCGTGTGTCGCCCAACGCTGGGGTGTGTTCCCCCCTCAAAGGCGTGTGTCGCCCAACGTTGGCGTATGTCGCCTAAATAATAGCCGCTGTGGTAAAGTATACAGCATAATATAGGATGGCTGGGACGCTGACCATCTTATATTTTGCTATCTTAAATTATTATGAAATCAGTATACGCTCTTCATATGAATAATACTTGTAACTCTTTCAGATGATGAGACCTATCAGGTTGACAGTGATACACATCAATCTAGAAGTAACGAACCCTTAGCGGTAGGACTATCAATGCCTGATCTTGAGGTAGTTACAGAAGTCGCGATACACCAGTGTAATCTAACCTAAGATTAATCCCAATACACTACAGTCGAGGACGACTTGGCGTCAGGAGAGGCCGTGTTAGGAACGATCAAATAAATAAATTCAACGGCTATAAAAGAAGCGCGTGTACCCCCACTCCGCTCATTTGTCGGGTGTCACTCGTAGCGGTAGCGTCGCTCAAGGATTGTGAGATTATTATTTTTCTATTTAAGATTGTTATTTCTACCCTATATTGGCTTGTTAATTTCTCATGTAATTCTTACTTATTATCATCAGTAATAGGTTATTCATATGGTGGTAATTGTTATCTTGTTCCTCAAAGCTAGTTTATGGTGGTGATTATTTAATTGTGTATTCTCAAGTTGAATATATTCGTTGTAATTTCATGTGTAGTGTTATTTTTAACAGTTGTGCTTCCTAAATGCTAACAATACAATCACGAGATCCTCGTCTTCGTTGATGTACTCTCTCAGAAGTAAATCTGCACATCCAGGTACAAGGAAGAGGTAATGGACACGAAGGACGTACTCGGCGAAAATGCTATAACAAATATTCCCCATCGCACTAGAGAGCGCGACGGACATGGCCGAAGTGGATCTGACATGTCCCAACGTTTGTGGCGCGTGACCAAGACCGCGTGTGTAAAAGCTGACGCCGATGAAGTATAACCATTCGGACGTCGCTCGGCTATTAAAGGATATAAACACCAAAATTACAGTCATCTATAACAGGTTTGAGGCTTCAGAACGTACATCTGCCGAATTGCGACAAGAAGTCGCGTTACTACACAATACCAATGCTGCGACAACAAAGCCACACGTCAGCGAAAATGGAGCCGAGATGGACGGCGAGCCACTAGCAACGGTGCAATGACCGTGGCGTGCCACCCATGAGTGAACCAATCACGTAACAGCCTGCGAGGATACCGGAAACCTCAACACAGCTGAAGGAGAGATACTCGAAGAAGACTTCGCACCACTGCCCAAGACCTATGGCGGTAGGATGAGGACAGCTATCACTGGTGGAAACGAAGAAAAGTCGGTCTCGACATAACCGGAACTAACGCGGTATCGCTCCTTGCAAGGATGTTAAAGCTGCAGCGCCCATCATGCCCCTATATGTCCCTCGGTTGGACACACAGACATCGGGAGATAAGCTTCTTCAGTGCATCATCCGGAGTCAAAGGCTACATAATAATAAGAGAGGCCGAAAAACTAGCCAGCCTTTACCACTTCTTGTGTTTAAGCTGGAAAGAAGCAACAATATGTTATGTATTTTTAATTACGTTATTACAATGCTTTACATGAAATCATTCAATAATTCCATACACTGGTTAAAGGGAACTAAAATATTTTATCAGGAAGATGAGGGATATATATACCCTTCCAAGCGCTAGTAGTATAACACATCACCCATCAGGAGACATTCTATGGGATGTTAATATGAATGAATAGATATAAATCACACTGTCAACTAATAGTAGGGTTGCCAGCTCCCGTTTTATGTTTTAGAGCAGTCTTTCCCAACGTGGGCGATAACGCCCCCTTGTGGGCGCTGCAGGCCTAAAGGGGGGCGGTAAGAGACCCAGAAAAAAAAGGGGGCATTGTGTAGGGCTTTGGGGTCGATTTATAATTTCATCTACCTAGCTAGGAAGACTCTTAGACACCGACTGAGCTCTCGACTCTCGACTACATCTTGTGAACATCAACTAATATTAATTAAGATATAGCTCAAACTCGGTTCGATATAAAAGACCGCGGGCAATCATGTTTTAACAAGTTTTTGTTAAATAATCCGAATTGTACATTCCTATACCAATCGGCTGGTTCTATAATACTTGTTCTTGCTTGTCGAGTACGATTGGGCGTCGAATGAGATAAACGAGTTTATGCACGTTTGTCTTATTCCTGTTGGTGCGTGCTGCTTATGCAATCCTATATAAACGACGTAAATTTATTTTATTTTCATTTGCGGTTTCGCGCATAATAGATAAGCAGTACTTGATTTCAACACTTACGTATTTCTTAAAACAAAACAATGTCGGAAGTAAAAAAGAAGAGACGGCAATACTCTGCGGAATATATTAAATTCGGATTTATTGAAAATCCCACAAACCCGTCGTCGCCTTTGTGTCTTCTATGTCTAAAAACATTTTCGAACGAAGCAATGAAGCCTTCAAGACTGCAAGATCATTTGAATAAAATGCATCCAGATAAGACAGAAAAGAATGTAGCATATTTTCAAGACCTAGAGAAGAAGCATAATACTCAGCCAAGTGTATCAAAACTATTTTCGGCGGCTGCTAAGCAAGATGACGACGGACTTCGAGCTTCGTACAATATCTCTTTGTTAATTGCTCAAAAAGGCAAACCACACAACATCGGAGAAGAGTTAATTTTGCCAGCAATAAAGGAAGTAATAACTACTGTGCTTCATAAACCGGCCGCAGATATTATCCGAAAAATTCCTTCGAGTAATAATTCTGTGCAAAGACGAATTGATGAAATGGCTGAAAACATTGAAGAATCATTGTGCAATCATCTGAGAACTAGTCAATTCTCAATTCAGCTCGATGAGTCCACTTTACCAACTAATGAAGCGTTGTTGCTATCTTACGTGAGGTCTATTAAAGATGAGAAAATACGTGAAGAACTATTGTTTGCCAGAAATTTGGAGACAGATACAAAAGGCGAAACCATATTCAATACATTGGAAAAGTTTTGTGAAGAGAAAGAGATTCCTTTGAAAAATATTATATCAGTTGCTACGGATGGCGCTCCGGCTATGACAGGGCGCCATAAAGGCTTCATAGCATACTTAAAGAATAAAATTCCAGATGTCCTTGCTATACATTGCGTTATTCATAGACAACATTTGGTTGCTAGAAACTTAAGTGAACGACTATTTCAATCACTGCAATATGTCATCAAAGCAGTCAATAAAATCCGTAGCAGCTCTTTGAATGATAGATTATTTCATCAGCTTTGTGTTACTAATGACGAAGATTTCAACCGTGTGTTGCTTCATACTGAAGTTCGTTGGCTGTCAAGAGGCAATTGTCTGATTCGATTTTACAACCTGTTTGACTCTATGATAGAGTTCTTGGAAACTAAAGATACAGAACTGCGCAACAAGCTCATAACATCAAAGAATAATATAGCTTACATGACAGACCTGTATAAAATGTTCAACGACATGAACCTCCAACTGCAAGGCGATGAACTAAATTTAATTAAAACAAAAAATGTCGTTGCTGCTTTCGCAGCCAAACTGCTTCTGCACAAAAAGAATATGGGCAGACGTGAGTTTCACAATTTTCCGAATTTATCAGTATACTGCAGTAACGACGACTTGTTTGCCTACTGCCAACATTTGGAAAACCTCCACATTGACTTCACCGAACGATACCAGGACATTTTAAACTTGGAAATACCAGACTGGGTGTTGGATCCGTTTTCAAATGTCAACACAGCAATGTCACCTCAGCTGGAAGAAGAACTTATAGAATTGACAACAAACGAAGAAATAAAAATCAAGTTCAAAAATGGATATCAAGAATTTTGGCTACAAAAACCGATCCCGCAATTGTACCCTGGATTGTGGTCAATTGTTCAACGATTTTTGATAGCATTCCCATCGTCATATTTGTGTGAACGTGGATTTAGTGCTGTGGCAACGCTGCTTACTAAAAAGAGAAATCGTTTGCGTGTTACCGAACGTGGCGACTTGCGGCTGTTTTTGAGTCAATTGGAACCTGATCTCAACAAACTTATTGAACAGCATCAGATTCAACCTTCACATTAGTTTTTATATAAGAATTGATTATGTTTGTTTTATTTTCAATAAAAGATACTCTGTCCGAATACTATAAATTTGCGTTTCAATAATCAGTTATAAGTACTTAGCGGTTTTTAAGTATGTTTAAAAAGGGGGGCGTTAAAAAATAATTTATTCTTAAAGTGGGCAGTAGACAAAAAAAGGTTGGGAACCCCTGTTTTAGAGGGTATGTTACCGAAGATGATATCAAAACAAGCCTGGTGTTATGGTGTCAGTACCGACATTTATTATTTAAAATAACTATTTTAATAAGCAACGTATTATATCTATCGTAAAATAATAAATATCCCTGATAAAATGGAGTAACTTCTGAATACTGATAATTGTAATAAAAATTGAAGACGAATATAAGACCTAGTAGATTACGTTCCCTTAACTATTCAAGTATTCATCCGATTTTAAAGTAATTAACTACATTAATGTGTATGGTTTTCGTAAGTAACAATAAATTCTTAATCAACTCAAAAAAGCAACAGTTGCAGACTCTCATCGGCATCCGCATCCGCATCCGTGCCGTGTGGTGCCGACTCAGAATACCACCACCCCATCTCCTCCCGTGGGTGTCGTAAAAGTCAACTAAGGGATTAGCCGAAGGATGGGCAGCAGCGTCCTTCGAGTACATTAACAACTCAACTGCGATCGCCAACCCGTCTGCCGAACGTGGCGATTATGGCAAAACCACCCAATGAGCCCACAACACACCCATATCGGTCGTTGTGGTGATCTTTGGGGTAGGCCTATGTCCAGCAGTGGACTTTAATCAGGCCGAAATGATGAACGTGACGTAACTATTTGCCATAGCATGGGTTTATTTTCTAAAATATTGAAGGTGGATTTTTATTTTAGGCTCAATAATTTTGGAGATAACGACGGGCGGAATGGTTATGTTTCATCTATTTTGAAACTTGTAAAATAAAAATAAAAAATGATAACCTCACATCAAGCCATTCGCGTATGATATATTACATGGTAAAAGTGACTCCAATATTTATAATTCGTTTATTTACATTAAACATCCGTGTATACCCATACACGGAAATTTATATGCATACCAAATTTCATCGATCCAGTAGATTCTGAGCAAATTGGTTGTGACAGACGGACAGACCGACAGACACACAAGTGATTTTATAATGGTTCCGCCGTTATTTCATTCGGACGTTCAGAACCCTAATAAGGGAAAAGGTTATTTTTGGCGCTGACAATGGCAACTGGCAACCCTTACTGTTAGGTTCAGGTTGATGGATGTTGAATTTCTATTCAGCCTGACAACCGACCAGCAGTACAAAAGTATGAAACTAACTTTAAATACTTACTTATATTTGAAGTAAAGCTCCTTAGCTTCATACAGCTCTTTCTCCGAGGCCAGTGACAGAAGAGGGTTGGATATGAAGGCGAAATGCTTAAATCTACCCACAAATGTGCTCTGGTCCCACAGAGGCTTGGTTATGTCTATCCTCTTTTCTGCAGCCATCACCTGCAGGGATAAATGCTTTGATATTTATGCTGAAACATTAGCGCTTTTATGAATCGGAATTTATGTCTGTAAACGCGGGTGTAATTGTAATTGTAATTTGTAATTTCGCGGGGTAAATTCCACACACAATACGCCCAGATCTGGAACAACTACCTGCAGATCATATAAATATTTGTTCCAAGTGGGAATCGAACCCGCGACCCGGAGCGCAGCAGCTGGCTGTATCAACCATTGCACCAACCATGCCGAATTTAACTAAGGTTTTCACATACTTTATTGCACAAAATCTTATTATCTTCACCATATCAGCCGGAGGACGTCACCTGTAGAACAAATACCTTCCCATAGATTTCCACAACTACTGGTTACATGCTACCCACATCCAATGAGATGACAAGAAGACCATTTCTCATAATTAGTGTACACTATGACTGAAAACGAATTAGTGTCTGTGTGGTGTCCAGATTAAGAATATAGCACCACTCAATCTCCTTCTGTGGATGTCGTAAAAGGCGACTAAGGGATTCTAAACCAGAGAGATGGGCAGCAGCATTCCTGCTTTGGAATTGCAGCCATACTGTGCTCACCAACCCGCCGGCCAAGCATGGTGAGTACTGGCAAATTGCTTCCATAATGACGACACAGTTGTTGAAATCTATGAGGGAGGCCTTTGTTCAGCAGTGGATATCTTATGAATGATATGATGACGACTGCAACTTGACCAAATTGAAATTAAATTTAATCATGAATTAATAAAATAAAATACAAAATTGGTATTCTGCTCCTTTTAAGTTCAGTCAGATTTCAGTATGATCTCAATCTAGTTTCCTTTCAATGTCAATTTATCATTATTTTGAATGTTTCTGCATTAGCGAATTGGCACTCTGGTGACATTGACTGGGACCTTTAAAAACTAAAAATTATTTATCCTACAAAAATAGTGATATTCATTTCAAGGGGACAATTAGTAGGTTATAGAAATTTATTAAAAAACATGATGTTTCATAAATTTTAAATTCAAGCACACAATAATACTGGTTTCTTTCATTAGTTATTTGCAATATTATTACTAAAACAGCACTGCTGTGTTGGGCAAAGCTCATCAGTGGAGTCATTCTGCAATCCCAATGGGGCAAGTATGTCGTGTATGTAATTTTCAAAGTCAAAAAAGTTGCTAAGTCTCAAATCATCATCATCATATACATTATATCGGCCATTTATACGTCCACTGCTGAACAAAGGCCTCCCCCATAGATTTCTACAACTGTATCATCATTTTGGGCGGAATTTGCCAATACTCACCACGCTTGGCAGGCGGGTTGGCGAGCGCAGTTTGGCTACCGTTTCCCAGAATGGACGCTGCTGCCCATCCCTCTGGTTTAGATTCCCTTACTCGCCTTTTACGACATCCACGGGATGAGATGGAGTGGTGCTATATTCTTAATCCGGACACCACACAGACTAGTCTCAAATCAACCAAATTTAAATATCAATAAATTTTGAATGATCAAAACATTAAGAGGAGGTATGAAGGAAACTATATTTTTTGGACTTCAAAACTGTAAATCAAAAGACCAAATGTGATATTTTTATCTTTCTGACTGTGAATCAGAATCTGTGAACTGAGCCAATAATTCGTTTTTTTACAGCAGTATATATTATAATGATACCTATCTCATTTACACTGTCCAAAACATATGTTTAAAGCTGCAAGCTTGGTCATATTATCTTCAGCTTCAAGTCAGCTGACCAAGGGTGGCTCCAGGGGCCATGCCTCCCCCAAACTGTGAGGTGCAGTTGACCTTAGCCCTTTTTTTTATTGGTGCCCAGTGGAAATTCTTCATGAACTTCCTTCGCGCCGGGGAAGGGCGAAGGGGCACTACTTTCTCCGCTCCAGTGGTTTTACCTGATAAAACCACTGGGGCGGCCATCTTCGGCTCCTATGGGAGGCTCCAGGTCCTCGTATGATCACACTAGGGCCGCCCACTGGTGCCACGCCTATAGGCACATCTCAGAGAGGGTGACTGTAAAGCGGTCACCCCCCCGGAGGAATTGTAAAGGAGGTTGAAGGTAGCGTTATGTGTTAGGTGGCTAAGTTCCCTGCATTATGGTTGAGCTGAGCTATGCTGATGCATGCGTTATGCCCGTGAACGGGTGCCCTCTGTCGGGACTGGTCAGCTTATAACTGTTATAGTAATCTAATTGTAACGCATTTGATTATCATTGTGCATAAATATGTGTGTATTTATCCCACACATTGGCATGCATTATCCTCACATAGTTTTTACGATTATATTGAAGACTGTAATACTTTCAAATATTACTTCAAAAGAGTATGTCCATGGAGTTTCTTGCCGGTTCTTGGTTGCCAGCAAATGGTTTACATGAATAAAAACAATTTGACTTTGACTTTGATCCCCCAAAGCATCCCACGGCAGCGCGTGACCACATGCGTGCTACCGTCTTTTCTTGGGTTGCTCGGTTTGGGCACGCAGATTCCCCAATCTACGCGCCCACGAACCCAGAGGTCCCCTGACCTTAGACCTCGTAGCAACAATGATCTCTGAAAATCTTAACAGGAGAACCAAGCTCCCCTTTCCCCCCCGTTAAATACCTGGATCCGCCCCTGCAGCTGACAACATTCAAAGATTAATAAACATCAGCAGTTTAACTAATGCCACTTTAAAGTTGAAAAACTGCTGTTAAGCAATGTTAGATATGGCAGACTCTAGTGGTGAAAAGGTTAGAATAGAAATAATAATTATTAAAACATTTAGTTTAGTTTTCACTCATTGAAATGTTGACCTAGCGTGTAAGGGATAAGGGTGCACAATCTAATATAATGTAGACATTTTCTATATATTAAATAACTAGACATATCACAGTCCAATGCTGGGAATAACTCTTACATTGTGTCACAACGATCATTACTTTACTATCATACAGTCCACTATTTTCTCTAACCTAAGGAATAATATTTCGGTACTTCGTTGTTTACGCCTATAACATTTAGCAATGTAGTAAGTACGATTAGTAAAACGTTACAAAAGTTTCATCTAAAATTATTGTGGTCAGAAAACTAGAGATTGTTACAAGTTAACATTTCAAGGCCTTGAATATACAATATACATAAAAGGCTAATAAATTAACGACTGTTGTGTAGTAAATAACAGAATAAGTGCGAAAATATTATGTAAGTCAGAGTATATATATCCACTCTCAAATCTATTTTTTGATAAATTAACCAATATGACACTAACTGCAGTATCTATTTATTTCTTGAAGACAGAAATATTTTTTTATTACTCTATTGACACAATAGTAAATTAAAAAATACATACGTATAGCACGAATTGAAGAAATCAACTACTTTTTTTGTAATATTTTAGCACAGAACCTGTGTTGCCAACTCATACTAATTCGAGTCGCTAGTCAATGTCAAAGTAGGAATTTTCGTTATATTAGGTAGCTGAATAATTAATCTATTATTTTTAAATAATCATACAACCCATTATTTACTAGACCAGGTGACGGTGATTTACGTTGCCCTATTATTTTTATTACGAACGAGCACGCTGCCTCGGAGTCACATTTTTTCTTAATATGCCATCTATGCATACACTCTGTATCTTTGTCAAGTTAAATTATTGCCAAACGAATGCTACTTCATTGATTATTTTAGTACCTACATCAATAGTAGCGACGTTGTTTTATGCCACATGCCAAATTAAGCTTTCACTGCATAGATATAGGAGCTAGATTCTTATCAATATTCAGTCGCAAGTAATAAATAATAGAGACCTAATATATTTTATTCGATAATCGTTTCGATAGATTATATTTGAACAACATAGAATCAGATGGCTTGCATGACGTTATAAGTTGTACTGGTTTTTTACGTGAATTTGTGAGAGATTGCATTAGGTATATAGTTCGGTATTTTTAGATGTGTTTTGAACTTTTGAATTCATTTAGATTACGTTTGTTAGGTGAAACTGTAAATATAAGCATTTTAGTTAAGTTTTAATCTATCATAATATATTCAGGTTAAACGCTAATTGCGTAAATAATATTTATTAAATAAATCGGAATGTCTGGAGATGACAAATATGGAATTATACCTCTAATAATGAATGTAATAAAAAAAAATGCACTCCGGGAGAGCCGACAGAAGTGAAAACTTTTATTTTTATTTATCTAGATGCGTTCGCGGTCTTCTATATGTACACACTATAGCTGCGTCTCGTAACGGTGTCGCGAGTCCAGAGATTTTATCTCATCTAAAAATATGAGTACCGCGCTAAAACAAGTTTTCACTTCAAAAACGCAAGCAAAATGCGTCACTCACGGATGTAACAAATATATTAACATGCTAATATATTATAGCATTAAAAATAATACGTTTGATAAATAGTTCGCATCGTTATAACGCATTATCAATATATAGCCGTTATCAACACGCCTTATCAAAGTCGCAATTTTAATAGCTCGTTTTTAATGCCGGTTGTCATATGCAAAAAACAAGAAGAAGAAATTTTCTCACTCACTAAGTTGACTCACTAATATTGTGTGAACCTGGAACAAGTCGGTAGAACAAGTCTATATTGTTGACAAGGAATGAATTGGAATTGTCTATGTTTTAACAAAATATGGCGGCTGTCGGAGCAACAGCCGATATGACGATTCAAAAAAATTCTCAGATTTTAGTGAATGTGGAAGAAGCTTTAACCGATTTAATTGTTGTTTCATATTGTACTGACGATAAAAAATTCCAGGGTGTGCTTTTGGACTCCAACAAAGGGTAGGTATTATATCAGAGATAAAACAGTGCGTCATTATCGATTTAATGGAAATCCCTTATTTTATTTACACAATTTTCCTTGTATTTTTGCAGTAATTTGCCTTTTGGGGTCTATAGCCTAAATCCAGCATTTTCTAAACAGACAGTGTCCACTGAGGAGGGCGATAAATTACATTCCGTTAGTCAAAGATTCACCTACCAAGAACCCCAATATGAGAGTGAAAACTCAAAAAGATCTAAAAAGCCTGCTCCTAAAGGCAAGCAGCAACAAAAGATGACTGTCCGACTAAGAGCTCGGAAGGTCCTATGTTCTAATTGTCAAGGTATTTGTAACGAGAACAATGAAAACGTAGACGTGTCTAAAAAACGTAAGCTAGAATCTGATGACGATATACCACACTATTCTGAGTCATCAAGGACAGAGAAAAAGTATTTGATGGGCAGCATGCTTATACCCAAGCTATCCAGGCTGCACCCGAGCGAAATATCAAGTGCCGTTAAAGGCACACCTAAAAATTCTATGAAGGCTACTGAAAAACAAATTAAAAGTATGAAATCTAGTAACGAGACCGCGACACAGGAAATGGCGTTTGTCAGTGTTTCTGATGATATAGATGGCGACAAGGAAGAGGTGAAACACGTAAATGACATTTCTTTTAGTTCTATGTTTTCAAGTGCAAGAACTCTCAAAATATGTTTTGGGGAAGGTGAGGGAACAGTTGTCAAAATACCACCACTTACAGGGGATTTTAATGAGGATTCAGGTGTCTCCTGTGACATGGGCAAGCCTACCAAACCAGACTCTAAAGCAGCTAAAAAGGCATTGAAGAAAGCCAAAAAACAAGCTAAGAAAAGTAACTCAATAGAAAAAAGTAACAGAAGTATACAGTCACCAAAACATATTGGAGCTTTATCACCTCATAACAATGCATCAAGTCTAACACTAGACCCCTTAGAAAAGAAACACAAGCACAAGGTAAAACATAAAAAAAAATACAGAAACCAGAAAAAGATGGATGAAAACACAAGTAAATGTGCTGACAGTGAATCAGTTGACTATTTTAGTGATATTAAAGAGCATTGTATGAATCAGAAGCTATCTATAAGCTTACGGAGACTTAGTAGTAATTCATATGAAAAACGAAATGAAAATGACCTTATAGAAAGTGGTTCAGAGGATTTGGATAGTGAAATGGTGCCAGATTTCCCACCAAATGGTACTGAAGGCATTGGGGGCAGGTTGTTGCGGGTTTCTCCTGGGGATATAGTGTGGGGGAAAGTACTAGGGTTCCCATGGTGGCCAGGCAGAGTCCTGAGTGTGACACAAACATCTAGGGCACATGTGGCATGGTATGCTTCAACCACATCATCATTAATGCCATGTGACAGCTTAAGTCCATTCTTAGAAGATTTTAAGGTAATTTAAAATACTTTTTATTATTATCTACATGTCTCTCTATTCACGGGTTCATAGCCTCTGCAAAGAGGAACCCGGTCTTTTAATTAATTGGCTTATGCAGGTACATGGGTCTAATATGCAGAGGCCCTTTAGAGAATTTTAATCTAAAATGTAATGGGACACTAACCAAGGACTCTCCATAGCTGCATTATAAAACGAAATCATGGGTTGTTCCAGCTGTGCAGGTCTATTGTAGGAGATGGAAACTATAAAGATAAGATCTATTACAATAGGTGTTATATGGGACTGATATCATTAGCCTAACAGAAACAATGGTGTGTGCCTTTCTATGTATAAAGTGAAAATTCTGTGACTAACAGTGACCCACCTCTCACAAGGTGGGCCCCCATAAATGCCACAGCCAAGCCACAGTTGAAAGTCCTCGTTGGAGCAGCCAATAATGGTAATACAAGCCAACGATGAGGCCCTGACTATGGGCCATTTGGGTATGCAGTTTCGCCACTCACATGCAGCTTGCCACAAGCTGCCCTGCATTTTGTAACCTTAATAAATCTTCTTATATATTTTTTAAAGGTTGAGGAAGCTGCTGTTATCTGCTTCCGAGATAGCTTTAATCCATGATGCGATAACCAGAGGGGTTTAATTATTATTCTTACAACTTACTAGACAGGCAGTAAAAAATGATAGGATAAAAAGTGATAGGACTATTCTCCATTAGATTCTATTTTTTGCCGTTGAGAAAATATTGTCAAGCTGTTTTTTAATTGCTTCACATTTTGGGCTGAGAATGTGTTTTGAGATTTTCCACCCTCTGACTATTTGGTTGCTTAGAAAGTGTTTGTGTGGCCTGTTTTTTGAGAAGTATAAGTACTTTATCAGTGGAACGTATATTCTTTACTACTCCTCCATTTTCTTTTCTGATTAATTTTGTTGCGGGTTCCAAGACAGTTCTTCATTTCTCTAGGACACACCAACATTCATTGGTCGGTGTTCTTTTCGGTGGTCGCCATTGGAGATCCTGGCTTACAGGAGATGCAGTGGTTGGGAATGGGTGGCGGGGTTGTCCCAAAAAAAAGTACAATATTAATATCAAAAAAGTACTTTATTAAAATATTCAAAGGCACTAACAACCCAAATATTTTTTTAAACAAATTAAAGCTTTGCTACTGAATAAGTGCTACTATAGTATTGATGAGTTCTTTCAAGACAAACATTTATAATATTATAATATTGATATACTTATTAAATTTTATAGAATGAGTTTTTTATATGGTAATATAGTTTTTATATCGAGTTTTAAATATGAATTACCTTTTTTTTCTTTTTTTTTTTGTGATGTCCAGTGGAAATTCTACATGGAACTTCCTTCACCCCGGGGAAGGGCGAAGGGGTATGCCGGAGTCCTACCGGCTAAAACCACTGGAGCGGTCATCTTCGGCACCGAAGGGGGGCTCCAGGTCCTCGTAAGATCACACTAGAGCCGCCCATTGGTGCCACGCCTTTAGGCACATCTCGGAAGGGATGACCACGTGACCACGTGCGCGCCACCGTCTTCCCGGGGGTCGCTCGGTGTGAGCACGTAGATTCCCCAATCTGCGCGCCCGCGACCCCCGAGAAATATGAATTACCTACTACTATTGTTTGAATTTTTATATCAAATTTTTATCAATTCATATGGAATATATGTTAAAAATGGTCTGTTAAAACCAATGTAATATTAGTTTATTTAAATTGCTCTTTTTAATGTACTTTTATATTCAACACAAATGTATTTTGTTTAGAATAAATGACTTACTTACTTAATATCCTGAAGGTTGTAATACCCATTTAAGATTTTGTCTCAATTAGGTCTTCACGGTCCCTGCATGTTCTATATTACAGTCTCAAGAATTCCCACGTAACTAACTAATGCTGACCAAATTTTTTAAGCTTTTATTCTTTTTGAACTTGTAGACAATAGCAAAATTGACTTTTTTTGTATGCCATCCCCACCTAGTACTACCTAGGAATTCTACTGTATCGTGAGTACAGTTTACAGATATGGCTCCCACATGCACAAGCACCTAGACCTGTTTGGTGCAGGAATCAAACCCATATGCCATAACACAGAAACCCAATGTGTTCGTCACTGCACCAACAGTGTCATTGAACCACCAAATTATTTAATTAGGCTGAAGATTCCTATTTGTGATCATGCCACTGGGCACGCAGGTCCTTCTGCAAGGCAGCAAAACACCCAAAGGGTGGCCCATTGAGACCCACAGCTAACTTATTAATATGTTCCATTTATTTCTTCCAGATACGCTTTATCAAGAAAAAGCGAGGACCATACAAGGAGGCTGTAAAACAAGCTACAATTGAAGCTAAAGCGAATGAATCTCATGTATGCGACCCACTAGCCAGCCCAACGCACAACCTGGCAACTGTGTCACCCCACCCCATTGATGTGTTCTCTTAGACATAAAGTGCATCCGAATTTATACAAATTCATGTGATATCTATAATAACTTGATTCGTCTGCACAAATAGGTCCTAAATGCTATTTTAGTAGTTACACTGAAAATGTGACTAATTTTATCTTGTTAATGTATGCCATGGAGAAACCTTGCTACAGGCTGAATAACTAAGATTTACATTTGAAACACTAGAAATCTCAGTCAAATCATGTTTGAAAAAACTGTGTAATTCTGTTAGTCGTCTGTATTTTTCCAGTAATGCTAATTTGCCAATCACAACAAGTAACTTGCTTGACAATTGATTTGAATTGATTGATATATTTTTATACTCTAAAGATTAGTATGGACCTACTTATTATTACATGGCAAAATGTGATAAGTCCTAAGCCCTCTCTTCACCTTGCCTAGCTACAGATTAACATCCATCGCTGTAATATAATTGAATAGATACTAGTGCATCAATAGACGTATTTTATTTGTCTTGGGCAGGTCAATATGGGAGACAGGGTA
Organism: Diloba caeruleocephala; assembly: GCA_947459985.1. Taxonomy (NCBI): domain Eukaryota; kingdom Metazoa; phylum Arthropoda; class Insecta; order Lepidoptera; family Noctuidae; genus Diloba; species Diloba caeruleocephala. Next base: position 24,747,583 of record OX381615.1, read on the forward strand.
GCCCTTACTTTATTTTTAGTGTATCAAATACTTTTCAATTCGATTTTAATAAACATAAAACAATTTGTGTTTACTTTTGTTGAAATACTTTATCACAATGATATCAAGACACAATGGACTGCAAAGAAATTCTCTAGTTTAGCTTATAATATAAGAGTTAAATGAATACAATAGATATTTTGATGGGTATATAAAGATATTCATAAGGATGACTACCCATCTACCATTCACTTAAAACAGATTTGATAAAAGATAAATTACTATTATGTATCATTGAGGTATACTACACTATGTACTAGAGTACCTATTATAAACAAATGATATCGCGCAACTTCATGACAGTGGGGCACGCGCGGGCCGAGTGGGGGTGTTTATGTTCTCATTGAAACATGTAACCAAAATATGGGCGTCACCATGGTAACGCGTCGCCACGCGGCACATATTATAATATTTAATTTCGCACGTTTTAAAGATTATTTTGAACTAACTGATGAAAAGTATGTGTATGTGTCAAGTGACAAGACTCATTTAATATTCATAAATAAAAATGTTAATCAAATCACGGACGGAATCAAAGATATCGAGATTGAGTTGATTGTATTGAAAATCAAAATGCAAAATTACCCGCCAGCCGCCACTCGTAATCTCAGGTGGTCAAGCTTCAAAACTGTACATAATAGGGCAAGAAGTAGGTCTTCTAAAATTATGATAATAAAGTTAAAGTGTGATTAATTATAATCTTTGATCTTAGAGATAATTACTGGAGTATAACGGCAGACTGCTGAAACGCCAGTTAATATTAATTCCCGCTTTAACTCGGCTCAAAGCCGCCCGGGTTTGTACCGGAAACAGGTTTCTCGAATGGTTAAAGCGGGATTTATTTATCTGGCGTTTCAGTATTCGGCCGTAATAATAGAGTTTGGTTAAGCCGGGTTTTTCTTCTTTTTATTCTATTAGATAGGCGATGGGTAGCCTCCTTTATATATCTTCATTGTGTGTATTAGCAGTAAATAGATAACTGAAAATACACACTTGTTACACTGTAGGTAACTACACTAAGGTCTATGTCGTTTATCATAAAGTGTCTGGGAATAATAAAAAATTAAAAAGGATCCATTGTATTGTGTATTACACTGTTGTAACATATTACCATTTAACTTATTTTTCACTCAGATTTTAATAGTATAATACTTTGTAATTGTAATTATGCTATTATATCGGTGTACACAATCTGAGCAGAATAAAGTTAAGTCTAGTAAATAAATATGATGAGGAAATCCGAATTTACTTGGTTATTAGATTATAGCGTTATCAACGCCTTACAATTGCTGCTGTTACGTAAAAACCAACCAATGTTACATATTTTAATCTTACAACAAAGATTTTCATACAGCCATAAATAAAAAAAAGAAATCGTACAATCCAGTAAAACACAACCGACAAAAGTGAAACTTGTCTGCGCATGCGCCCACACAACGTTACACACGAAATGTTGCACTCGAATTAGACCTTAAAATTTAACTCGCATCACGTCCAAAATTTCACTTCAAAAATATAAATTCTTTCAAAGATACATCATACCTATAATCAATAATAAAAATATCACCAATATGACATGTTTGTGATTTTATAGTTATTTTTTGTAATCTGAATTCGTTCGCATTCGCATTATGCAATGGACAGTGTTGCGAAAAATCTAATACTTTTCGACTTTGCTACCATGAAGTATTTTTTTACTAGACAAGGTGCTTATTCTACATAAATAGTAGGAAAATATGTAATAGTGTTATTATATGTTGCATATTTTTATCTTTATGTTTCCTGTTAACATTCGTAACAAATTGTTTTAAAATCTGAACTATGTTGCAGTTTTTATATGTTACAAACTTATTGCCATTCCTTTTATTGTCGGTCTCTTGTTTTTTAATTATTATTAGTAACATATGTTTCTACTATATTCTTTACTCAAGAGAAAATAGGGTTCATTTTATTTTTATAGTTCTAATTAAAAACCAAGAGAAAGACTTATTGTTATTTACTTTTTAAGAAGTATTTTTAATTCAAATGGAAAGATTATGTACCCACATTAGTTTCAATTTGATTGCTCTGTTATGATATTTTATTATTATAGAAACATACATTCAAAATGAAGTCTCGTTACACAATTTGTCAGTTACTTATTGTTTGCTTTGGGGTATTTTAATTTGCATAGAATATATTATGAAATCTTATATTTCTTTATGTCAATAAAGCCCTGCTCAGCTTGAAAGGACTAACACATAGCAAGGTCCTTTTAGGTTGATTTCGAGCCCCTGCCACAAGAGACAAGATTTATAATACAAATGTATAATGATTATTTTAAGGGATTTTAGTATGTGTCCTGGATTTGGGAGTGTCATTCCCAAGCGCCATACCCCTTGCTACATACAGTATGGTATTTATTCACATTCTTGTTGGTTGTTTATTTTTAAATACCTATAATTTTTATGTACAAATGTTGCTCATTATTAAATCTTGAAGCTCTAAATAGTCTGGGCTTCTTCCAAACAAGAAATTCTGCCAAAGACTCGATCTTTGCCCAATATGTGGGGATGTAAAATATTTGTTCATAATCTTTTGTTATTATATATACACAATAAAGCCGTAATTTTATAGTCTGCTACAGTGTATCAACTTGTCATTACAGGAAATGTATTTTTTAAATATAAATTCTTCACAAATCATATTTTCTTATTTCCTACTCTACGCTTATGAAAGGCTTGGAATATTAACAGTATATACCCATGAAGCAAATACAAAGAGGAGTTGGCCTACGCAACTGTGCACTGCGTGAGCTGCCGAGTGGGGGATCCTGGTCGATCGGCTATGTTGGCAGAGCAAGAAAACTGGAATGCAGTGGTCTCCTTCTGTGAAAGCGTCATGTTCCAGAAGGAGACCGCAGAGTGAGATCGGGAAAGGGCCGATGCTGCCCGAAGAAGGAGGAGAGAGCGCTGGGGTTACAACCGCCCTGGCGCCTAGTTCCCATTCGCCTCAAACTCCCTGCTGTCGATATAAGTCGGGGGCCTCTAAGTTCGCGGGTGAGCAGATTGGGGAATCTGCGTGCTCACACCAAGCAACCTACGAGAAGACGGTGGTGCGCATATGCTCCAATTCCATACAAAGAAATGGCACCTTCCTAACTCTGGCCATCGAACTGGCAAGGTTTTTTTTTTAACAGATTTTTTTAGCTTTTTCCCCCCAAAATGACGACACGACTAATGCACCGGCCCCCAGTTCCCGGCAGCCCCGCTATTCCTGGTTATGGTAGTGGTCACGGTAACGGTGGGGCAGGGGGTGTTAAGAATTACCGGACGGGATCCGGCTACCACCCCAAACGAAAACTGGCCCTATACTATTTCCATTTCTATATTTTCTCGATGACAGTTCCTGTGAAAACTTGAACGAGCGTCTTTTTTACATTATGTATGCATTATTTTATAAAAATATGACGTTTACACACATACAAGGTTATAGTAACGTATAACGCACGCACGCTGAAGGCAGACGAAAAGATTGTTGAGCTGGAAGAAGAGATAGATAAGTTGTACTGGAATATCATGGGTCTATCAGAAGTGCGAAGAGACTGCGAGGGCACGATAACCCTGAAATCCGGCAACTTATTCTACTAAGGCGAACATCTGTCTCAAGGTGCTGTCGGGTTCCTCGTCCGCACGTCCCTCATTAACAGCATAGTGGCCATCGAAAGTGTGAGTGTCGAGCAGGGTAGCGTACCTTATATTCAGAATATCCAAGAGGTATTCGTTGAAGGTCATACAGGTCTACGCACCGACCTCGACACACCCAGATGATGAAGTAGAGAGTGTGTATGAGGACGTCAGTAGGGCCTCGAAGATACTTCAATGTTGTGATGGGGGACTTCAAACGCAAAGCTGGGCACTCGATGCGATGGTGAGTTGAAAGTGGGGCAATTTGGATATGGGCAACGGAACCCCAGGCGACAGAGGCTACATACCTCGAAGACACACTTCACTGTTGTGATGGGAGACTTCAACGCAAAGCTGGGCACTCGATGCGATGGTGAGTTGAGAGTGGGGCAATTTGGATATGGGCAACGGAATCCCAGGCGCCAAAGGCGGGCCGACTTTTTGGAAATTGAGGGACTCTTCGTGAAGAACTCCTTTATCCAAAAGCCGCCTCACAGGAATAGACCTAGATGAGTCCCGATGGTTCCACAAAGAATGAGATTCTTCATCATGACCAATAAAAGACAAATATTCAATGATGTATCTGTGATCCATAGGGTGAAAACCGGTAGTGATCACCGAATAGTAAGAGGCACATTGAATGTTAATCTCATAGTTGAGAGGTCTCGTCTGATGAGGTCTACGCTCCGACCCTCTGCTCAGCTCATATCCAAAACCCCGCGAGCTTTCAACTCGAACTCCAAAACCGCTTCGAGTGCCTAGAACATTGTGTATCTGTTGACGATTTAAATGGTAGGTTTGTAGAAATTGTCCAAACGATTGGGTCTAAGTTCTTTAAAACCCACCGTAAAGATAGACCAAAAAAGTTCTCCGATCACACTTGACCTCGTGGCAGAAAGACACGCCATGATGCTGCAGTCCTCAGCTGATGCTGACGCATACCGACTGCTCAATAGACGGATATGGAAGTCCTTGCATCACGATATCCGCACCTTTAACACCGACGATGTTTCGTAAGCTGTTTTCAAGGGTCATCACGAATCGTCTCGAACGCAGGTTTGATGACTTCCAGCCTCCCGAAAAAGCCGGTTTCCGAAAAGGTTTCAGTACCATAGACCACATCCATACGCTGCGGCAGGTTATATAAAAGACCGAGGAGTATAATCTGCCACTATGCTTGGCGTTTGTGGACTATGAGAAAGTCTTTGATTCGATAGAAACCTGGGCAGTGCCGCAATCTCTGCAGCGGTGCCAATATAAGTAGATTGACTATCGGTACATTGAAGTGTTGAAGTGCTTATACTCGTACAGAAACGCCACCATGTCGATCCGAGTACATGAACAGGGCACGGGGCAATTCCATTGCAGAGAGGTGTGAGACAGGGGGACATCATTTCCCCGATACTGTTCACCGCTGCAATGGAGGATGCCTTCAAGCTGCTGGAGTGGAAAGGATTCGTCACTAACATCAATGGCGAGAGTAGTATATCACTCACCTTCAATTTGTCGATGACATCGTATGCTAATATAATATAATATATCGTATGCTAAGATATTGCTCGATGATCTCAACAAAGTATCCCAACAGGTGGGCCTTAAAATGAACATGGGCAAGACGAAAGTCATATCCGTTGGGAGCTCTGTCTACCTGGGACAAACTGTCCAGTTAGGTAGATCCAACTTCGAGAAAGAGGTCAATCGTCGAATCTGACTCGGCTGGGCAGCGTTCGGGAAACTTCGCAACGTTTTTCTTAAACAATAGCGCAATGACTCAAGACAAAAGTCTATAACCATTGTGTGTTACTAGTGATGGCATATGGAACAGAGACGTGGTCACTCACAATGGGCCTCAGAAGAAAGCTCAAGGTCACTCACCAAGCTATGGAGAGAGCTATGCTTGGGATTTCTCTACGAGATCGAATCAGAAATAAGGAGATCCGTAGAAGAACTAAAGTTACTGTAAATCCGTAAGATTTTGCTGAACATATATTGTGTTTTTTTGGTAGGTATTGACCCAAGCTCTCACCCCCTGCAGTATGTCGTGCTATTTACTGGACACCCTGTATATACTGATTTAGATCGTTGGTTTCTGCGAGAATCGGGGTACAGAGGCTTATCGTGTTCGCCAAGGCACGGTGCGTTTTCGCTATGAAATAGATGGTTACCTATTCAGACCGTGGCATGGAAATGAAATACTAGGAAGGGGGACGATTTATATCGCCCACCACTATATAGTGGTGGGCGATATAAATCGTATATAGATACAATATCTACGAATCGAATATTGGCTGGTTCAAAATCCATATATTACAAAATCTAGATATTCGGGTATCGCTCGCTCCACAACGGCTACGTGATTCACGATTCGCGTGCGACGATAGAGCACGAACGATATAAGTAGATATTCGATTTACCGACCGAGATGAATACAGAGTGAGAGAGAGAGAGTTAGAATGGTATGGCAATAAAAACTGATTTTGAACCTATTTGTCATATTTTAAGAATACAATTTTTTGACATCGATCATGAACTTAAGTTGTTTGGGATATATTTTAATGACATTATTCGTCGAGCTCTTGTCACCTCCGGCGTGCCAGCTATATTAGAACCCAGTGGCTTGGCACGTGCTGATAGGAAGAGACCAGATGGTATGTTACTATTGCCATGGAAGTTGGGAAGGCCTCTGGTGTGGGATGCAACTTGTGTCGACACCCTTGCTCCATCCCATCTTTCAAGCTCAGCGGGCTGTGCTGGCGCTGCCGCTGCTGCTGCAGAGATTCTCAAACGGCGCAAATATAATAACCTCATTGGAAGTTATGTGTTTGAGCCGTTTGGGGTCGAAACGCTTGGGTCATGGGGTCCGAGTGCACGTCTGCTTTTTAAAGATATTGCTAGATGTTTGGTCGACTCTTCTTGTGACCAGAGGGCTGGCCTATTTTTTGGACAAAGAATTAGCATTGCCATCCAACGTGGTAATGCTGCCAGTCTTCTGGGAACGTTACCACTTGACAGCGATGAGGAGGAGTACTTTGACGCCTAAATGACCCTTTCTTATAGTTTTCTTTGTATATATATTGTGTTAGTTTAGTTATATAGTAGTATAGAATGTATATTTTTAGTTTTAATTGTATATTTTAAGTAGTGTGTATATATTTTAAAATTATGGAATTAGTTGTTTAGTAAATATGAATTTAAAGTTTAGTTTCGGTTGACTATTAATGATACATTTCGAATGTCGTTTATTTAGCCTTGAACTTGAGTGGTTAATCTGTTAATAGATAAAATTTTCACTTTATTTTTTAGTTCGGCTGGAATAATTATGTGTGGAAGAAACTTGCGCTTTTTATTCTTCGGTATTCGAGAATTTACATTACTTTGTTAGGGATAATGCTAATACTATTATTGAAACTTGTAAATACCTATTGTGAATTAAACCTATAAATAAAGTATAGTGCTGTAAATAAATAATGAAACTTTTGTGTCCTTTATAAATAACACGTTGGTGCAGTGGCTGATACAGTCGGCTGTTGCGCTCCGGGTCGTGGGTTCGATTCCCGCACAGAACAAATATTTGTATGATCTGCAGGTAATTGTTCTGGGTCTGGGTGGAATTATAATGGTAAAAATATTATGTGGAATTCATGTCTGTAAACGCACTCATGATACAGGAGAAATACTAGTGGGCCAAAGTTTTAAATAAAAAAACTATTTTAAATTATAAAAATGTCGCGAATTAATATCAGCGTTATGTGGGAGTATTTCGATAAAAATCATGACGCCGATAAAAAGGCAAAATGTGTCTGTGGTGATTTGTACAGCTACAAAGGAACGACGGTAAATTTGCGATCTTATTGTATTCAACTTAATGTTGGTATTATAGGATCGATCGTCATCATCGTATCATTTCCAACTAGGTGTATAACTCGAACATAAGTAAATTAACATAAAACCTAACCCTTCATTCTAATAAAGGAGATGTTTCATTTTCGGCCAGGTCCATGTACAGTACCTCGAAAATTCTAGAAAAATCCATACGTCCCCAGAATAATACTTATAATTCGTTTAAATGTATATTTTAGTCGTACGAAAATCATTTCCAATCAGTAATTTCATTGACTTTCAATATACTCAGGGGTTCGACTACTTTGTGGATAAATAATTATTTTATAAGAAGTATTTTAAGCCATAAATAACATGTTCCATGTAATAAAGTCCAAAGCTAGATAAAATGTTATCATTTGGTTCTAAAAATCCTAAATATTCCAAAAACTGACCAATACTGTTTGATCGAGCAATCAGCAAGTATCGATACTTTTTTTCGGTACATGTAATGAGTAAAAGTATCTATGTCTTGGCAGTATCATCAACTTTAAATATCTCTTACCGCTATGTTGGATTTTTACGTTGTGTGTTGCATTTCTAAGTGGAAATTATAGTTTTGAATCAGAAAAGAAAGATTTTTTTAAATGCATAAAAGAAATCAGTTTTGTTTATCTAGCTATTTCTTGTATATTGTACAAGGACCCTGGCCGGGTACCCCTTTGTTAGCGACGCGATATAAATTATTTAATACCAATTTTATTTATAACTAGCTGGGACCCGCGGTTTCACCCGCGTTTAATTTAAAAGGAATTTAGAGTACTTCAACATAGACCCTTGACATAGAATATATATATAGATATATATATATTGGATTTCAAGGGATTTTATTTTTTTGTGCGGAACCCTAATTATTTTTCGTAAATTTAAGTAGCCTAAGTTATTCCTTATAACATCAGCTATCTGCCAGTGAAAGTCCCGTCAAAATCGGTCCAGCCGTTTCGGAGATTACCCGGAACAAACAGACAGACAGACAGACAGATAAAAAATATAAAATATTGTTTTTTGTTATATGTCCCGTATATACTTTCATATGCATTTAGTAAAAAACTGTTATTTTGACATTACAAACAGACACTTCAATTTTATTTATTTGTATAGATATATGTCTTTTGTAAGAGGAAGCGTGCGGGGAGCGAACTGAAGGGGAGGAGACATGGTCCTCCATTTTCTTAAAGTCAGTCGCACAGAGTAGGTTTATATATAGAGAGTCAGTCTGCTCACAAGCACAGATTATACAAATCTAAAATCCCGATTCGCATCGAATACCTACCTACAATATCGTATCCAATCTCATCAAACTAAATCTCGAAATCTGATTTAGATACGTTTCTCATAAAAAGCGATAAGACCCAGACCTCCCCCTAGGTCTTACAAAACGCCATCTATTGCAAATACCTTAAAGCAAAATGAAAGCTGGGTGGCACCTATAATTGAATTGGGTTCGAATTGAACTAAAAAGCTTAATATATATTTTCTGTTGAAAATACGTGAATAACGAGTGTAAATAGTAAAATATACATTAAATAACTAAATTTGTATATTTACGAATCTTATTTCAGCTAATAACTAACTCATATTTGGAAACTCACAACGAAGCGCATGCCGTTCTTTTTTCAATTTTTTGCGCAAAAACAAGCATTTTAGAAACAAAAAAGTTAGGCGACTTCTATATATTCTTTGAAAATGGAGAAAAGTGAGTTTCGAGGGCTAATTAAACACTATTTTTATGTGGTAAAACTATTAAGCAGACCGAAGACAAATTGAAAAAGTATTATGGTGATTCTGCGCCTTCTCATGGGATGGTACATTAGTGGTTCACTGAATTTCGTTGTGGACGTACTACCACTAATGACGCGGAGCTCCCAGGAAGGCCGATTGAGGAATTTCCTTCCACATCCTCTTCGCAATAGCCCTTCTCTGGACGTTTTCAAGAGCAGAATTAAGAAGCATCTTCTTTCTAAATAACATATGGTTGGATATTGTATATGTATATACCTACATATATATTAATATGTATTTGAATACTAGCGTTTAATTTAAAAGAAATTTAGAGTACTTTGACATAGACACTTGACATATAATAAATATATTGGATTTCAAGGGTTTTTTTAACCCTAATTATTTTTCTAAAATTTATGTAGCCTAAGCTATTCCTTATAACATCAGCTATCTGCCAGTGAAGGTCCCGTCAAAATCGGTTCAGCCGTTTCGGAGATTACCCGGAACAAACAGACAGACAGACAGGCGGACAGACAGACAGACAGACAAAAATATTTAAAATAGTTTTTTGTTATATGTAACGTACATACTTTCATATGCATTTAGTAAAAAGATGTATTTTGACATTACAAACAGACACTTCAATTCTATTTATTTGTATAGAATAATGAGGCAATACATTCCTATAAGTCAAACGCCGTTTAAATCGCTAAATTATAGACTTAGGTTTATTATTACAGAAGTATTTATGTCGTTTCTTTATTACACAGAACAGTTTCAGTCCAGCTATATTGACCTACTGATCTACAGAGTACATGAGAAATTAGGGGTTTTTATGCATCTAGGGGAAGGTGGAAAATAATCTGGCGACACTAAAACTTCAACTGGACACTGGTGCATCAAAGATGGCGTTTTCAGATTTTTACGCAAACAGATATATATCCGATTTTAGATATTGAAACCGATTTTATAATCCGTTTTTAGAAATTGAATTCAGTATCTGGCTTGCATTAGTTACAATCATTATTCGATCATGGTTTTATTAGAAAACGATAAACGGAAACGCACGAACTCAAGAAATAAGTAATATTTCGATGTGTTATTAACATTAATCTAAAAAATGTAGGTGCACAAGCACGATAGCGATTAGCTAGTGATTAGGGTGATTATGCTTTATGTAGGCTCTGGACTAGCAGAAAAGTTATCTACATACAAAACTTTACGTTTACGTTTCAATGCGCATGCAATCTTTAATCTATCGTGTAGTAAAAGCCGCTGCATCTTTTTCACTCCGTCGAATGCTTGCTCGTTTAGAAAGAGAGGAAGTGAATTTATTTAATTTGTGATATGTAGGAGCAAACGATTGCGCGGTTTGAGTTGGTTGGATTTGGTATTTTGGATTTATATTGACAATGATCTAGCTGGCGGGCTGGCTATTTATTAGTACTGGGTCGTTTAAGATTTTTCGGAAAATGAAACGAAACAGTTTCATTTTCTCAAAAAAGAGTTTCCAAAAACAGATTTTAAAGAAACTGTTTTTTCATGACCATGACCTATGTATCATCATATCAGCCACAGTACGTCCACTGCTGAACAAAGGCCTTCCCCTCCCATTCCCCCCTATCTATAATATACCTATATTATTCTTCCGTGCTTCCGCGTAATTAGACTACGAAAACATTCTACTGAAAAATGAATTCATCAATTAATGGATATTGGGTGGTTTCGAAAGTGACTTAGGTCGTAATTATAAATTAATATAATTTAATATATAAATTGTAATAAATTGCATTCATTAATACGAAAGTAATTTTATTAACCATTCGTCATACTTTTTCTAGACTTATAAAAACGCGGGAACTATGCACGTATGACGTCAACCAACACTATACAATATAAGCAAGAATCAAATTTCAAACAAAAACGAACGTCCGACTAGCCGTCCTTGAAACGAGAGCCAAAAAGAAACAGTTTTTCTCCATCATGATTTTCTACCACCAAATTTGTAGTTTGTGGTTTTACATATAAGATTCATTTTAGCGTTGTAACTAAAAGTAGTTACTTGACGGTTAAAAACAACTGGTTGTTCTTCACACGATAATAGTTCTTATTACAATCCTCGTAAGGTATTTAATTAGATGCTTCGTTCCAAAAACGTGCAAAGTAGTTGTACCAACCGAACGTTTGTGAAGAAACGGCGAATGGAACGATTTTTGAGAGAACGAAGTTTGCAGTATGTGAGTATTCAGGTTAGAAATCTCGTTCGTTTTGGAACGTAATGTCAGTTAGCCGAGAAACCGTCCGTTCGTTTTTCGTCTAAAAAGTGTTTTACTAAAGCGTTTCTGAACAAAACGCCCAGTACTACTATTTATTGAGTTTATCGTATTTTGTTTTCGCGAGGTCGATTTAGTTTTTATAGTGATATAATAGCATTGTGAAATCGGTTTGTCTAAATTTGAATATCGATAGGAAAAGATTTCTGTCTAAAATCGGACTTTAGATACGTTTTGCTATATCGGACGCATGTGTACAACATAATGACATTAAGTCCCTCGTCCCTCGAGCAAGCTTCATTTTTCAATTTCAGTTGTCTTTTTGCACATTTGAAAAGATAATTAAAATTTTCTTCATATGTTTTCTTTAAAGTAGATTAAATATGAGACGAACTTATAGGTCTAAGAGAGACAATGGGGGCGTTTTAGACCGCAGAGATTTGTTGCTAAACTTAGATGAAAAGAGTTCGACTTACAATGCTTTTTTCATTCAAAATATCAAACAAACTAAGCGTGAATTATCTTGTGTTGGATCTTCTGCTGCTCACGGAGTTGCTTCAAACCGTGTTCGTAAGAGGAAGTATGTAAAACGGATAGTAAAAGAAGCAGAGACTCCTTGTCGGGAAAGTTTGTCTCGGTCAGCATATTTGACTCCAGATAAGTCTATGCGTGTAAACAAACCCATGGATCCCTTTGATATGCTGTTAAATTCATCACCTGCGCACCCAGCTACAGTTCTCGAACCTAAGGTTCAGTCTGTGACCAGCAAAGTGGATTTGATTGATAATTATGTACAGAAAAAGTAAGTACATTATGGTACACATAACATTATGTTCCTATGATGTTTTCTTTTTTATTAGAAAATAAGTAATAGTGAAAGATGGTGTAGGTTACATTGAATTTCTTGAGAGGTATTGCAGTCCAATTAGGAATTCAACTGTGAATAAGTAAAAAACATTTCTCATAGTTTATTTTGGGAGCATAGTTTCAACATTATTAAACTTTGTTTTTTAACTTTTTGAATGCTGGTATTGTTCACACAGTCAAAACTGGTTGCTACCATATATTTTTATATACAGGGTGTAAGTGAGAAGGTACCAAAAGCTTTGGGAAAAGGTTAGATTACACTTAGGCCTATAATAAAAATAGGAAACCCATTTATTTCAGAAATAATAGGTTACAGTTTTTGACATTTTTGAGCATACAATGTATCTATACAAATAAATTAAATTCATGTGTCTGTTTTTAATGTCAAAATAACAGCTTTTTACTAAATGCATATGAAAGTATATATGGTACCTACAACAAAAAAACCAATTCTAATATTTTTGTCAGTTTATTCCCGCTAATCACCAAAATGGCTGGACCAATTTCTATGGGACTTTCGCTGGCAGATAGCTGATGTTAAAAGGAATAAATAACTCTATTTTTATTTTAGAAAAATAATTAGGGTTCTGCAAAATATTAAAACCCATGAAATCCAATATATATCCATACTCTATGTCAAGTGTCTATGCCGAAGTACTCTAAATGATACATAAATAATCGCATTTCTTTTAAATTAAACCGCAGGTGAAACCGCAGGTGCCAGCTAGTCATAGATAATTCAATCAAAACCCGATGTGATTATTGTACTATAATATGATATTATTATGTTACTGTGAGTGATTACCTTATCCGTGAACTGTAGTGAAAAACAGCTTTTTCGTTTTTATAAACATTGCAGCGCTGTGTGAAAATACATTGTTTATTATGTCTTTATTCAAAATAACACTAGGATAGATGAAAAAATATTTTATGCTGAAATCAGTCAAATAAACTAAAAAAGAAACATGATAAAACTGATGTAAAATTCTAGGAAGGGAACCATAGTCATGTACTGGATCTGTAGTATCAGTTTTCATTACATTGTCACTCACACCCATTATTTATTATGTATGTGGCATAAATGTTGCTTTTGTTTGAGATGCCAACCTTACTGAAAATTCTCTGTTGAGGCCAATAACCATAGGTTGCACTTAATTTGTATAGATACAATATCTATCAATCTGTAATCAACCTACATAAATACCAAGTAAATATATAGTCGGCACTTATTGGATTAAGTAATGTTTTTGATGGATTTATTAGCATAGCACAGTGGCTTAGTGATTCTTTGATTTTCAGTTGCACACATGCAGAAAATTTCGATCTTTTTCGATCAGCTTTAGCATGGTATCAGCTATCATGTACACAATCTTTTTTTCTAGAGAAGGGAGAACTTATACAAGAAAAAAACCAGTGAAAGCTAAAAAGGTGTATTATTCAAGCAGTGAAGGCAGTGGTAAGGATTAATATTATTTTAATTATTTAATTATGTTTAAATAGACAAAATAAATAGTTAATGTTTTCTTTTCATTTTCAGAATCTGATAAGGAGAACTCAGATGAGCAATCAAATGTCACACGAAATACATCAGATATAAAAGCATACAAACTACTCATTGAATGTGAGACTAATATTACTCCAAAAACAACTGATGACTCCATAAACAACATAGTCAATAACCTATCTCTATTGAATAATTTAAAACATAAAAACAGCTTTAATGAATCTATGAAACAACCTCTTAGTTACAATAAGAATAGACTGACTAGAAATATACTATCTCCAATACTACAAAAATCCCCTATATGCAGTACTCCATTCAAAGTAAAATATAGGGGTGAATCTATTTATAGATTTTCACCTATATCTGTCATAAATGACAACAGTCCAAAGTATACTGCAATAACTGAAGATAATAGCAACAATAGTATATTATTTTCGGCTAAAGATAACCCTTATAGACCTAGAAATGTTATAGAAAATATTAATAATATGTCTACTGTAAATTTGGTTTCTACTGATAACATTCAATGTGATATATATAAAGAAGGATTGAATGAAACTGTACTGTACTGTACTGTAACAAATCCTGAGAAAGAAGTATGTCATAAACATCAAGAAGAAAAGTCTAAATTAGATAGCAAGAGCAATACAACTCTTAGTGTTGAAATAAGCACCTTCCAAACTACTGAGTTTGAACCATTATTTGGATTTTCAAAGATTGCAGATGATATATTAACTAAAGAAGATAGGATTAAAGTTAGAACCTCAAATTTAGATGATACAGTGCCACAATATGATATAACTGAATTTAAAGAAATTGGAAATCATATAAACTTTGAAAGGAGTAATCAAAATGTAGAGGAAACTGATGTCAGTATCATCAAGGATAATGAAAATTCGTTACTGGAATCTCTCAATGTTGGCCAAGATTCTTTATATGATACATGTACTAGTGATCAAAGTTCTGATAAAGAAATGGACGTAATAAAAGAACCTATTGTACAGATTCGGAGGATGAATGATTCCTCATTTTTGAGGTATTATGAAAAGATGAATCACTTTAGCTCTGAAAGTGATGAAAATGACGAATATAATGATGGTCTACAAGATGATGATGATAGTAATGAAAGTGATAAAAGACTAGACAGTGAAAAAAATACCAAACACACTTCTAATCTTAAAGATGATGACTCCTATGAACATAATGATAGTTTAGAAGAGGAAGAATCCGATAAAGGTAATGACAGTTCAGAAGATTTGCAAGAATTTGCAAGTTTTGCTGACAGTTATGTCTCAAATAAAGGAATATCTGAAGATAGTTCGGAAATCGAAGTAGACGAGTCTAATAATTTATTAGAAAATGAGGTTGATGATTGTAATGTAGTTATTTCATCAAATGATGATGATGGAGAATCAATTGAAGAAGAGAAATGCATAAGTTTTGTTACAACTAGGAGAAGAAATGAAGTTACAAATAATTCAATTATGTCTATCTTTAATGATTCATATGGATCCACCAGCACAGATTGTGATCAGACTGTACTTAGCAGCAATAGAGTACATTCAAAGTTTGATGTAAATGACGCTTACGAGGAAGTTATAGATATGACTGATACATTAATGGATTTAAATGCAGATGGCCAGTTGAATACAGATACTAATGATACTAATAAAGTATTAGGCTTATGTGGAGATGTTGAACATCCTGTAATGCCTACTGCTAACCTACCTAATTATCCAGGTAACAATGAAACCAAAATATCGTTTATAACTACCAGAAAGAGCAATATAACTGATCGAAAAAGTTCTATAAGAAGTAGGAAAAGTTCCATGAACCCTAAAAGAAAAACAATTACTACGCATAAAATATCCCCAACTAGAGAAAGTATACAGCATAGTCCAGAAACATCTAGAAAAACTTGTTTTGAAAAACCACGAATAGTTCTTCAACCTGGCAAGAAGTGGGAGCGATCCTTGAGTATTTACAGAAGAATAACTATGATGACTGATAATTGTGATCAGTCTATTCTAGATGAATCTATAGAAACAAAAGGAAGGAAGTATAGACAAAGCGTAATTAGTACTATGGAGATGCAAGAATTAAATGGTAGGTTGGTTGAAAAATAATATAATTTAGTTTCTAAGTAAGTGCTGCGCTGCAAGAAACTACATTTTAAAATCAGTAATACAAGTTAATCCCACAGAAGATTCTTGTCCCAAATTGACGCATTGAATGCGAAGGCAATGCCTTACACAAACAAACAATAACCCTACCTGACTGGTGACTTGAACTAAAGACTGCACACTCAGCAGCCTTGCTTACTCCCATTATACTATTCCCACTGTAAGGGTGAGATTCAGAAACGAGTCTAAGCGTGAACTTACGCTTCCATCTGTCAAAATGCACTACTTACGCCCCTAATTGTGGCATTGGGAGGCGCAACTTCACGCTTAGACTCGTTTCTGAATCTCACCCTAATAATAATGTACACTAGTGCTCGCCGAGTGCTCGAAATTCGATAGTAATTCTTTATTTTAGCTTTCTGCACTCCTCCATATAAACGTTAACTATGCCAAATCTTATACTCCTCTCTGCAGGCAGTTATACTTAAAAAGGCGTACAAAGTTTTCTCTTCACGTATTTTAACATATTAATATACAAGGTCTTAATTTAATAGTCCACGATATTTTGCATGGCGCTATAGTGAAAGATGAAGATAATGTAGGTATAAAAAAAAGTTGTAAATCTGCTGTTTAAAATAATTTTATTAAATCATTTATTTCATTACTTCCTAGTTCTCTTAGTTGTGATAATATTCACATGCATCTAGTAAGACAATGGCGGATGGGGCTGGTTGACTGGTTTAGATAGTCTGTAACGTTAAACAAAACAGACGGCGCACGGTAGCGACATCACACAAAAGAAAGAAGTGGATTTTTACCATGAGTAGTTTTTTTGTGTTCGGTACATCATCTTAAGCATTTACTGAGGCACCATGCAAAATATCGTGGATTATTAAAATAAGACCTTATATAGATTCTTTATATGAAACCTATACATACTTTGTAGTAATTGTTACTGGCGCTTATCTAATTAAAATTAAAATACGATATAAAATGGAACAACTTTGACACTTCCATCCAAAGTTTCAGTGTAATGTCAGGTTGGTATTTTTTCAGAAAAATAGTAAAACTATATAAATGTATACTTACAGTATCGAATTGTTTCAGGTTCCCTACATAATGAATCAATCAATAGTCGCAGAAGTACATTTATATCTAAGCCAAGTCGATCAACAATAAGAATTGTGAAAGTAAGTATGCAAATGATAGTAAAATTAAAAATAAATAGATTTCGTAACTAATTATTATGTACCATTTTGCCAGGAGCCTGATATTTCAAGAATTAGTTTATGCAGCACGACTGTATTTGATGGCTTGGAAGGTAAATTATTATTTTCTTTACTAAACAAATTGTTTTTAGAACATAACAGTCCCGTAGGGTCACGGCCTTTTATGATATTCGTCAAAGTGAAGGGAAAAAACGACCCTTCACTTTAACTTCTTCAAAATAAAATAGTGGTAAAACAAAACCGTTTTCCGTGTGGTGTCCGGATTAAGAATATAGCACCACTCCCATCTCGACTCCATCTCCTGTGGATGTCGTATAAGGCGACTAAGGGACTCTAAACCAGAGGGATGGGCAGCAGCGTCCCTTCTGTGAAACGGTAGTCATACTGCGCTCACCAACCCGCCTGCCAAGCGTAGTGAGTATTGGCAAATACCCCCCAAAATGATGACACAGTTGTGAAAATCTATGGGGGAGGCCTTTGTTCAGCAGTGGACTATAAATGGCCGATATGATGAGAACAAAACAAAAAAATGCCGCGCAATTATTCATTAAACTTATTTGAAGTATACGGTCGATAAACTAGGTAGGTATACCGATATTTGCATTCGCAATCTGTAGATTTTTGTCCCCAATTTGGGGAATTTGACTTGGACTATTGGGGAAATTGACTTGGATTAATGGGGAATTTGATAAATTAGCATTGGCAACCCTGTTCGCAACGCATCATATTGTAGGATGCCGATTCTCTCCGAAAAAGATCGATTCTTGTATCATTCGAATCAAAGTTTAAAAAATCGATTCACAAAAAATCGCGGTCTGAGACATCGATATTCTGAAGATCGATCTTTTTTCAATTTGCTTTTCTAGTATTTTCACTATAAATCCAATCATGGAACATAAAATGGACACCATAATAATCGATAGTTTATGATTTTTCAACTAATTAATAATAATAATAACACACCGATGTTGCTTCTTGTCGCCTGCAGTGGTGGCCATTTAGGGGGCCCATCTTGTTGTGAGTGGCAAGTCACCGTCTGCCACAGAATTTCACTTTTAAGGTTGAAAGGCAGACGCCATTTTTTCCGCCCTTACACTTGTAGTTTCCATTTCATACAATAGTTTTATACCTCCGGGGACAATCCGAGACTGCATTTTATAGTGCAGCCATCAAGAGTCCCCGTGGTGTCCCATTACATTTTAGATTAACTTCTCTAAAGGGCCTTAGCGTGTTGGACCTGTGTCCCCGCGTAAGCCTATAAAAGACCGGGTTCCCCCTTAGATCCCCTTAGATCTACTTTATTGCACACCAAAAACAGAATACAGGTTTCTTACAACTATATCAAAGTATCAGGTATACAAAAAGACATTTATTTCACAAATTGTTTACATTAAACAGTTTTGAAATTGTATACCCACATGTTTTACAGTTCTCAGTGCTTAATTTAAGTTCTGTGAACTGCTTAATCTATTAACTTTTAAATTATTGCTTTAACTTTTAAGAGTTACACACACGCATCTATTATTTACTGTAATTATTTGTAAATAAGCTAATACAAACGACTTCAATGGTTGGATCTGACAATAGCACTGAGCATAACATTAAATAAACCTAAATAGACGCTTAAACAGATAGCATTTAAGTAGATAACAAAAAGCGATTACTTACCTTCAATCACTTATTATGCTATACCAAGGACTGCGACAATATCAGTATTTATTACACTATTCGCAAAACATCACAAGATTCATACAATCAAGACGTAAACAAATGACGCAGTGTCAATGTGTACAAATTTAACAAAGCACAGATTTAAACATCATTACGTTTAATTTATTTATTTATCTACCTATTGAGGAAAGGTCAACGCAACTGAGTACACAGCCATCTAGCTAGTTTCTGAGCAATAAAGTGAAAATTTATCATTTCTTTAAGAAGGTAGTACATTCAAATATATTAAATAATTTTATAGTTCTACCAAAATATAATCAAATATCAATTTCAAAGGGTGAAATATCGATTCCCTGGATCGATCCCTTAACTTATATCGATTTCAAAGAAAAAAATTGAATAGTAAATCGTTTCTTCGATTAATCGAGCTCAGATTGCCATCCCTACCATATTGTAGGTAGTCTGTGCTGTGCGATCTATGGTTGTTCGCCGTTCGGTGCATTTCGTGGAAGAAGACACTGCGTGGTCTTTGTCCATAATAATTTTTATTTTATTTTTATTTACAACTGTATGTTTGAAATTTCCTAAGTGAACGTATTATTCATTACTATTGCAAGATAATAGTAAAATAAACTTTGTAAAAAGTGACAATTGTGTTTGAACACTAAAACGAAATTTGTGTCTGCCATTACTTATCCGTAACGGTGGTTCTACGCCCTTTGTTCTAATAAAGTGAAAATCAGCCAAGTGCATGCATCTTTCCCTGCAATACACAGGTTAGTTTCCAGATCGTGATCATTTTCGATCTTTATATTTTATCATAGTGTGATTTAGTGGCGTCAACTGCACGATTACGCTCGGGGGAAAGTACCTACATTTAAAAGTACTTCTTCATTTCACAATAAACTTTCAAGCGAATGACGCATCGTGTTTTCCAGGTTTTTTGAACGAGGAGTGTGATGATACTTTTATCGAATTATCTAAACTCTCGATCGCTGATCAGACGCACGAGGTCACTGTACTAGACACCTTCCATGATACTTCGAGCCGTATAGCTACAGCAAGGGATTACGTGTTGCGTCGATGCAATCAATCAGACGGGATACTATTTGATGAATGCTACCCAGATACGTGAGTATACTATTGTTAACTTTATATATAGCTCTGCCTTTAGTAATATAAAAAAAACACAAAATTGGCGGTTAAATAGGTCACCTAAATGCAAGATGGTGGCATTGTTATTAACCCTTAATAACCTAGAGTTTCAATTTTGATACCAATCTTTTAAACCGATTGTTCACATTACTATTAGTTTTTTTTATATGTTGGCTGTACGTATTTTACTGTGGAATAATATTCTTTCCAACGAAATTAAAAAAAAAATCAAATGTCATTATTGTTTTATTTTATTTATGACATATTACTTGCGCGGCAATATGAACAAGTAAACACATTTTACTAAAAGTTTTGTTGAATACAAATTTGATATATTTTCTTTTTCTGAAGAATATAAATACTTTTGAGGTAAGTGAATATATTATTTTCGCTATGATATAATTATTTTTTGCGAGTGCATGTTTTACTTGAAGAAACTAGTGCTATTTTTGTGAGTATCAATTTTGATACTTCAGGCATTCCCCCCTACATAAAACCTACCTACTAATTCTTTAGCTATAAAAACTTTTTGAACTTCCGATTCATTATTTTTCTGCATAGCTTGGTGTTGGGATTACTTTTATTTTAATTTTATTATAGAAATTTATCAAAAATGCGACCAGAAGAGATTGAGAGCATATTGAAGCGGTTAGAAAATGGTGAAATTTCGGAAGACGATTCCACCGACAATGAAGACGACATAGACTATTATTCGAGCCAAAGAGATCGTCTGA
The DNA here is from genome assembly GCA_947459985.1 of Diloba caeruleocephala. NCBI lineage: Eukaryota > Metazoa > Arthropoda > Insecta > Lepidoptera > Noctuidae > Diloba > Diloba caeruleocephala. Next base: position 24,768,444 of record OX381615.1, read on the forward strand.
TGGAGCTAGAAGATGAAGAGGATGTAGGTAATTTTCCCACTGACCCAAACTTGGATGCAGATCCACCTGCAGCAAACGTAGATACCGACATGCAACATAATTTAGAGACTGTTGAACGAAGCCCAACTCCTACAACCAGCAGCCAGAACAACCTGCAAACTGCACCTTTCAACTCTAGAAACTTAGTGTGGAGAGTAAAGAATATGGACATAGTCCAAAATGCTTTCCAGTTTGCTGGAAACACTGAGTATTCACAAGAAATTATGAACTTAGACACTCCTTTTCAGTTTTTTTCTTATTTTTTCGGTGAAGAAATTTTGAGATTTCTAGTGGACGAGTCAAATAAATATGCCTTCCAAAAGAATCCCAACTTTACAGAACCTGTAACTGTCTTAGAATTACGTAAATTTATTGGAATTCTTATTTTTACTAGTGTATATCATTATCCTAGTGTCAGGTCATACTGGTCAAACATTACAAAGTTTGAACCCATAGCACAAACAATGAATCGCAACAGATTTGATAAAATTCGACAAATTTTTCACATGAATGACGACTCTAAACATTTGCCCATTGATCATCCCCAGCACGACCGACTGCATAAAGTAAGACCAGTGATAGACTATTTGAACAAGAAATTTATTACTGTACCATTTGAGCATCGTCTATCACTAGACGAGCAAATGTGTTCAACTAAAATTAAACATTTTATGAAACAATACTTACCCAACAAGCCCCATAAGTGGGGATTCAAATTATACGTTTTATGCTCTCTGTCTGGGTATGCCTACAGTTTTGAGATTTACTCAGGAGCTAAGGACATAGACCGTTCACCTGGCGAACCAGATCTCGGAGCTGTATCGAATACAGTTATTCGATTGTTACGACCAGTACCAAGGCACGTCAATCATATAACTTATTTTGACAATTTTTATACGAATATTCCTCTGCTACATTACTTGACCAACGAAGGTATTTATTGTCTTGGAACAGTACAGAGAAACAGGCTTGGAAAGTCGTGCAAGTTGCCGGAGAAACGGGAAATTATGAAGTCTAACGTACCCAGAGGAACATATCACGAAAATGTGGCCTCTCACGAAGGCCACGAATTTTCGGCCACAAGTTGGAAAGACAACAAACAAGTACTATTACTTTCCACGTATGTTGGCGCTGAACCAGCGGATACTATAACCCGCTACGAAAAAAAACTAAAGGCCAATGTTCAAGTATCATGTCCTCGGGTCATAAAAGAATATAATGCACACATGGGCGGCGTTGATTTGATGGATAGCTTCATTGGTCGATATCGCATCCGCATAAAGTCGAGAAAGTGGACAACGAGGCTCTTCTACCACTTGTTAGACATGACTGTCATCAATGCTTGGGTAGTATACAAAAAGGTAAACACAATGAAAGGAAAACTTCAGAAGAATATTATGAAGTTAGCAGATTTTAGAACTGAGCTTGCCAATACTTTATGTAGATATCAAAGTCACTCGAAAAATAAAAGGGGAAGACCCAGTACCAACAGTCCACAAGACACTACAGTACCATCTAAAAGACCCCGGACAGGTGTACAAGTACTACCCTCTACTGACGTGCGTTGCGATTGTATAGGTCATGAAAAAATATTTATGGATTCTAGAAATAAGTGTAAATTTAATAATTGTAGGAAACTTACCTCCTGGTTCTGTAAAAAGTGTAAAGTGTCGTTATGCGATAATAAAAACAATCAATGTTTCGCATTATTTCATGCATAGGTATATCTGATTTCTTTATGACGGTAATGCCTGAAGTATCAAAATTGATACCTGTTTTTTTTTCTAAATAAATATGTAAAATAAATATTGTGATTTTTTTAGTTATTTTTCCCTTCATCTAGACCCTCAAGCAAACACAGTAATATTAAAAATAAATCACTTTCGTAAATCAGGCTACTAAGGGTTAAACAATTCATCTGTAACTATTAATCAATTACATACTAATATAAATATTAGGTTCAAGTTGGTCAGCTGTTCTACTTTTGAGCTGTAAATGTTTTGCGGTTCAAATAATTTTGATTTGACTGTTACACAATTTAGTAACATTGCAAGTAATAATGATACTTGAAAACCATCTGTGCTTGTTACAAAAAGCTTTTATGTAATCATAGTAGTCACAGTTGGTTGATTAAAATATAAAACACAAAGAAATTTAAAATAAAAACAATGGAATTTAAACTTATATCCACCCACTTTGCTTGGCGTAAATTATATTTATATTGATATCTTCTGAACCCTGCAAGATGTTGAAATGGAACATACATGAAAATTCTAGTGTTACTGTTTTAATCTCTTTCAGACCAGAACTTCTAAAATAGTTATTTTTGATCACATAAATAGCAGTTTTAAATTTAGCATTTAGTTTTAAATTACAGATGGGCTACATTAAAAAAAAAACATTAAAGGTGATTCAGAAACGAGTCTAAGCATGAACTTACGCTTCCATCTGTCTAAATTATAAGCGTAAGTAGTGTATTTTGACAGATGGAAGCATAAGTTCACACTTAGGGTGAGATTCAGAAACGAGTCTAAGCTAAGTTCATGCTTCCATCTGTCAAAATTAGGGGCGTAAGTAGTGCATTTTGTCATATGAAAGCGTAAGTTCATGCTTAGACTCGTTTCTGAATCTCACCCTTATACTCCTTTCTGAACCTCACCCTTAGTCATGAAGGTGTTCATAATTTCACCTGTTTAAGGTAGACTGGTACATTGCCCTTTACTTTTCACATGTTTGTTTTATATATCTGCATCATAAAACAACATACTATATTTTGTTATTGTTTGATCATTAGTCATACAAATTGTGAAGTTTGAGCTTGAAGGATATTTTTTGTTTTAACCTCTAAAGAGGAAAGACAAAGAGCATAGGTAGCCAGGGTTATTCCACATGTATTTTTCAATATATGCAATTTTAATACATGTTTTCAAGGAAACATACACCTATTATGTTATTAATAAATATGCTCTATAATAATTTATGCTGGCTCATTTTAAGATGATGGTGGGGAGTGAATATTAATTTAAAAAGGAATTATAATGTTTACATATCTGTACCCATCATGTTATGCATGAAACTTCATGGTGCTTATCATATGCTTCAACTTTCTATCCAACCTAGCAATGACTCATATGGGATGCATTAGTCAACATGTAACCCTAGACAATCTGAGTCAATCATCATCAGACAATATATGTTTACTATCTTTTATATTTATAAAATTTAATGTAGTTTGAATGGTTGAATAACTATTCACACTGAAAATTTCCTTCAAAACTTTAGTATTTGTTCAGATCCAAGGTTACAGATGCCACAAGACATCACCTTGTCAATTATTTAACATCAAGCAAAATATTGTGTTCAACTTAGCAATAATGTTTTCAAGAACTATTCGTAAGCAGTTTCTTTGTGACTCAAACTGAATATGTTTATATGTATGATGTATATTGATGCATGGAGTGGAAAGTTGGATAGTGTAGATATGTTGAAGGATTGTTCTTCAAAATATCTACAAGTGGTCAATTCTCAATAAAACAGTACATATTGCTAGAAATGTGCAGTATTTAGATGAGTAATGAAATGTTAACCAATTGGCTACTGCAAGTTCAGTAACTGCATCATGCAGTCATCACCCTGGTTCATTGGTAAATTTACATTTCTAAACCTAAGACTAGACTACTTCTAGATGAAGGAAGCATGTCATACCTCTTTGGAGGGCATATTTGTAAGATGTTTTCTTTGAAGATACCTAGCAGCTGCTTACTTATTTTTCCATGTCATATTGATACTGAGAAAACTGACTGCAATAATTATAACAGTTCATCTACAGATTAGTATTTTTCAACCCAATAGAAGTATTTTTTTCTAGGTGCTAAAATAAAATTTTATCACTACCTACTTCACATATTTAAATAAAAAGTATGAGATTTTCATAATCATCACTTCAGCTTATTAAAGTCCACTGCTGGACAAAGGCCCACCTATATACCTCCACCTTTTGTTACTGTTGCGAAATTGACTAAATATTAAGGCACTAAGCTAGCACTACGATGCCAAAGCTGTTTCTACAAAGATGACACAATTGTAGGGTGTTGAAAAACTGCCACAAAATCGGAGAGGGGGTGTACGGCGAAGTATTCCTGTGGCGCGACAGAGATGGCCGCGCTCGCGTTCTGAAGATAGTGCCTATTGCCGGGACGCTGAAAGTCAATGGGGAGAGTCAAAAAGACTTCCACGAGATCATATCTGAGATTGTAATTGCTATGTGAGTATATCAAGTTTTGTATTTAACTTTAAACAGCTGATTGAGGAACACAACACTTTCAATAAGTTCGACCAAAATGTAACTATGTTCTATTAGACTTTAGGGCTGGGCAAAATTTACGACAGCATATTCCGCACAGAGGAATAGATCTGTATGGAACAATTACTTACAGGTCTTTGGGTTGGTTTTGGGTTTTGGGCATATGGGATTTATGTATTTGTCACTGAGCTGTGTCCACAACTCAGGAGTAAAAAAAAGACAGGGGCAGAGAGGAGTATTGTTTCTTTAAAAAAAAGATGAGGCCTCTTACTGTATCCCTGCCTAAAGCCGATGCATGAAGCGTCTCATTTGTGTTATTGCTGCTGTCAAAAATATTGTGCTGTTGTGATCCTTGCCATTGACCTTCCAAAAGTTGTTTATGATCACAAATTCATAGACTGTTTAGAGCACCTGCATGGCTATTGTATATCAACGTATGTTTAGCACATTGTCCAAGACCTTTACTTGCATATAAGGGCGACTGCTACGTGGCCCTCATTGTCACGTGTTGTATTATTTAGATTTTAAAATGTGAAATGACAGATTTTGTAACAATTATTACAAATAAAATTGCTAAACACAGATGGGAACAATTTTTCGCAAGAAAAGATGATATATATAGCTGCCACTTTCACTTTCAAGTCGAACGTTTTTTAACAGGAAATGTTTTTTTTTGCAACACACGATTACACAATCATGTCTGACTCACTCGGATATTGGTGTAGAGATTTTATCGTCATACAGCCTTGGCCAAACGTATTGAAGCACCCATGAAAATGATATTGTGTTTTGAGTGTCAAATTTAAATAAATTGAAACAATTTATATAGGTTAGCATTATTATTTATCCATATAAAATATATATTTTGTGGATCCACCCTTTTTCTTCATTACGGCAGAAACAGTCTTCAGGACATATAGTATAGCATTCCATTCTTGGCGCAGGCGGCGTTTCAGTTCTCTTTGGTGTTTATTGTGTGGTGCGTCACTTTGCATTTCAATAAACCCCTAAAATTGTTCTTTAGGTCTGGAGGCTGGGTAGGCCACTTCAGAATAAAGCTTCTGAAGTGGCCTTCTCAGTGATTTCTAAAACCATGCCATTGTGCGGGCAAATATATGGACATAGCCCGTTATCCTGCTGGAATTTAACGCCATCCATGTTCGTATCGACGAAACGTGTTAAAAATGATTGCAGCAATGCAGATTCTACGACATTTATGTATTTTGAAGAGTTCATGCGGCCCTCATACACGCATGGTTCGCCAACTCCAGAAACCGTTATTACACAACCTAAGACCATTATGCTGCCTCCGACGTGTTATACGGTTGATACTACACACTCTAGACCCGGCGAAACAAAGGTCACGCCAGGTGTACCAAAAACCTGGATATACCTACATCTATACAAATAAATAAAATTGAAGTGTCTGTTTGTAATGTAAAAATAACAGCTTTTTACTAAATGCATATGGAAGTATATACGGTACCTATAACAAAAAAAAACATTTTTAAATTTGTTGTCTGTCTGTTTGTTCCGGGTAATCTCCGAAACGGCTGGACCGATTTTGACGGGACTTTCACTGGCAGATAGCTGATGTTATAAGGAATAACTTAGGCTACTTTTATTTTAGAAAAATCATTAGGGTTCCGCGCAAAAAACAAAAAAACCCTTGAAATGCAATATATATATTCTATGTCAAGTGTCTATATCGAAGTACTCTAAGTTTCTTTTAAATAAAACGGGTGAAACCGCGGGTCCCCAGCTAGTATATCATAAAATCGGTCAAATTTTACATTTCAGATAAACTGGCACTTAGAAACGTCAGAATTTAAGTTGCATAATAGAGACTACTAGTGCTTTTTTATCTGGTAATTTCATTTTCAAATTATATTGTTTGTTATTAGAGCATAAAATTGACTAACTTCAAATTTCGATTTGTCTGACCAATCCTATGCAGCGAAACAGTCTTATTGCCAGAGAGCCATTATTTTTCCTTTCTAAGACAAGTCAAAGCTGGTCTGAAAGGCTGTTTACAGATAGTGATTTGAGCGGAAATTTTTCTTTTTTTCTGAGTAGATGTCCCATTTCTTTTTTTTATTTTTGTTGGACTTCTCGCATACCTTTCTGGGATATGTGGCCTCTTTACCGGTCATTCTTATTATTATTTTTAATGATTAAATTGCATTCTGTGCCCGTGGTCTATGGTGATGCGTTTGCGTCCGGTTCTGTGCCTATTACTATGTTTGTTGAAAATAATAAACTTACATTTTACAATGGGGCCTTAAAACTAAAGAGACTATAAAAATAGAATCCAACCTGAACTAGGTTAAACCTGTACCTCAGGTATCGCTATGTGATCCGGTAGCGGAGAATCGCTCAGTAGCATAGTCCACGGATCGGCGCGAACCAACCACAGATTGAGATAATATCTCTACCGTGTGATTTTGCAACCTGTATCTGCACATGTTGTTAGGCATTGCAACATTATCACTGAATGTAACACAAAAATGCACTAGATCATTGGATGTGTACACAAATAGCGAAAATAGCGAACTGATAAATAAATAATACAATAATTGTATTTTCTTTTTAAATATAACTTGTTTTGAAGCTGAGTGTGGGTCATTTTTTTTAAATTGTTCCTCGCAAATAGGTTTAGTTTTCTGTTATACTTGGACGCGCGAAATTTTCAGGGCGCTTAATACTTTTGGCCAAGGCTGTACACATTGTACACTGTCGTCAGCCTTCAAATAAAGGCTATCTGGTCTGCGGTCTGCCGAGCATTTATGTAATCAATTTACCATCATAATTTGATTAGAGCGATCATAATCGTTATGTGTTATTCTTTATGAAAACATTTCCTGCTTAAGATATTATAAATAAAACTTAACGATGTCATAGATATATAAAAAGGAATATTATTTCTTGTTTATTGTGCTAGATTTTATATTTTATACTTCTTTGAAAGTTCTAGCATAAAAAATACTTAAAATCAATGTAACACGTCGAGAACGAACGCTGGATATTATTTAAGAGCTTAGTGGCTGGCTACAAGCTTAAGGGCCGAATACTGAAACGCCACTTTATATTGAGTACCGCTTTAACTTTTCGAGAAACTAGTTTTCGGTAGGAAACCGGGCGAGTCAAATAGTTTAAGCGGGATTTTAGTAATAAGTGGCGTTTCAGTATTTAGTCGTCAGTGACCTATTTATGCTGCTTGCCGCGAAAGCAAGTCATAATGCGTCTTGCCCAAAACAGAGGGCCAATTCTCGTAATGAATTTACACTATGACTGAAACTTAACCGAACTGAGATTAAATTATGAATTCACGGAAATAATGGTACTCTGCTACTCTTAAAGTTCAGTCGGATTTCAGTATAATCTCGATCTAGTCTCATTTCAATTTCAATTTTGACGTATTTATTTAATGACAATTTAGTACATGTGACAGTTCGAAATGTTAGCAAAATACCGTTTTGCCTTCGATCAACTTTCGATCCACTTTCGATCTCATTACAGTGTAAGTTCACGTTTGACGTTGTTTGTTAGTTTAGGAGAATACCATTTGTGACATTTATGACACAGACTAGATCGCAACTGTATTTTGAACATTTTTAAATTACGAGAATTGGCCTTCTGGTCATTTCCGTACCCAATGAGTTGTATAACAGTGATATTTCAGCCCCATTAGTGAATTGCTAGGTATAATTTTGTTAAACAATAGAACCGCATATTGTTTAATTAGTATTGTTTTCTCTGATATCTTGAGCACGAACAATCAATCTGATCGCTTTCAAAGTCCATTCCTTTCTCCAGAAATATAGTTTTTCGTTCACTAAAGAACGATGTATTGTTACGTTAGATCTGAGTCATTAGATATGTGGAATAAATTATGTTATTTTTCCCAGGGAATTGAGCGCACTACGCGCTCCTATCGCCGAAATTAATCGCCACTTTGATGAAGGGAAGGACGTTGAGGCGTTGGATCTCCACGCAATAGAGAATGCCACTGATATCTTCAACGAGGTAAGCAAACAGCGATGTGACAAGAGATATGAGCCGAAGCGTACCTAATTGATTTGTTCTTAACGTCGATAACTTCCTTCTCCAATTAAGGACTTTTCTTAGGGACATATATCGTTTTCCAGCTCTTTATTAATCAATGACGTAACTATTGATTTGTTTTGGGTTCTAAATCGGGTATCATATCACCTCATTCAAACCTGAGTTGGTGTCAACACCTTAGTCAGTTCGTAAGTGTAAGCCAATGACGTAACCTACGCGAAAAGTGATACTCCAAACAATAGGTAGTTACGTAATGCTATTATGATTGCACGAGATGTAATTTGTTGGACATTGACAGATGTCGCGACCTAACAACGCTTAGCAACACGTCGTTTGGAGGTAGGACGTAGCATTGGCTCTAGTGTGTTCAAACGAGGACCCGGAGCCTCCCTTAGGTGCCGAAGATGACCGCTCCAGTGGTTTTAGCCGGTAGGAGTCCGGCATACCCCTTCGCCCTTCCCCGGGGTGAAGGAAGTTCATGAAGAATTTCCACTGGGTACCAATAAAAAAATAAAAAAAAGGACGTCGCATTAGTGCAGCCGTTATGGCGACAAGATGATTGATACGTGTTTATAGAAGTTATATTCATATAGCGCAGTATGGTCTTAATTTTTGCGGGTGCAAAAATACATATCTGCGTGCCCACACCGAGTGACCCACGAGAAGACGGTGCGCAGCACAGCACAGCGCCCGGGCACGCTCCGGGGATTCTTTACAATCCCCCTCCCCCAGGGGGCGGTTTACTCTGCGAGGTGTGCCTATAGGTGTGGCACTATGGTTTGATCATACGAGGACCTAGAGCCCCCCCTTAGGTGCCGAAGATGGCCGTCCCGGTGGTTTTAGCCGGTAGGAGTCCGGCATGCCCCTTCGTCCTTCCCCGGGGCGGAGGAAGTTCATGCAGAACTTCCACTACGTTCAGTAAAAAAAAGTTGCAAACACATGCCAAATGCACATACATAAACATCTCAATCCTAAATAAATATTTGTAGGTTACACAAATATTTTACCCGACGCTGGAATGAAACTAACAGAAGACAGTGGCCGCGCTATTTGGGTCACATATGTCAATACAAAGTTCAAAAGGTCATTGGTCCATCGCAAATAACAACCATATTAATTCATATTCCTTGACTAAAACAATCAGCTTGAAGCTACGGGCAGTGTTCCCCTTATAGATCAATATGAACGTAATTCCCGTTCTGAAGGTGAAATGAAAAACAGCACGTGTTATTAAATGCGTGAACGTGCTCATTTGCTGCGTAGTAATCGTGATGTTGTGATAGTAGGAACAGAGTAACCCTGAGAACTGAAAACATGCTCTAATTGAACTGTCGTATCAATACTATTGTTGGGGATTTACGTAGATCTTATGAATTACTGGCAATCTGCCCAAGTTCACGTCGAGTTTTTCTGAGAATAACGAGCTTATTCTAGAAATGTGTTTTCACTAGAATTGTGATTGAGGTACTGAGAAAATTTCCAAAATCATTTCAAAATACCTTTTGATAAGTACCCATGTTTGTACACAACTTTATATTTATGTAGGGATATACAAAAACAATGAATTTTACTACTGAAACGACCTTAAAAGTGCTCAGCTTTGTGTATAATTTAAAACAAAAAAAGAATGTTTTTAATAATGTGATACTTAACATAGACTGAACTAACTGAAAACATGCTCTAATTGAACTGTCGTATCAATACTATTGTTGGGGATTTACGTAGATATTATGAATTACTGGCAATCTGCCCAAGTTCACGTCGAGTTTTTCTGACAATAACGAGCTTATTCTAGAAATGTGTTTTCACTAGAATTGTGATTGAGGTACTGAAAGAACTTCCAAAATCATTTTAAAAAACCTTTTGATAAGTACCTATGTTTTGTACACAACTTCATTTTTATATAGGGATCTACAAAAACAATGAATTTTACTACTGAAACGATCTTAAAAGTGCTCAGCTTTGTGTATAATAAAAAAAAATGTTTTTAATAAATGTGATACTTACTATATGGTCTATATAGTAAGTATCACATTTATTAAAATGTGAAATAAATAATTAAATTTGACGTCACAGTAGGTGCAATAGCTAAGCGACTGGCTTGTGTGTGGGTTCGATCCCCGCACTGAATAAATATTTGTACAAAGATAATTAGTTTCGGAACTTGAGGTTGTGTATGTGAGATTTATGTCTGTAAAACACTGGGTACACCCAAGACAAAGAAAAATCAGGCGCTACATAAAAGCAAATTTAGGGCCTTAAATTTATATATTTACATTTGGCAATAACAATGTCGTTACTCGCTGATAAAATAAAATTTGTATTCTAGGGAGACAACCTTGGTTGAACTTTTTTCTGTGTTATCAACATTCCAGCCATTCTTTAGATTACGAGGCACAACTTATACCTGTTGTTCCTATCTTGACATTACAGTCATTTTCAATTTCGTCATTTGAATTTCAAAGGGGGACCTTTCTTAACTTCGATCACAGCATGTGGGCTCCTTCATATCCTACCTCCTTCTTCCTTGTAAAATATTCTACCTGAGTCAAAATTATGTTACGTCTACCATTATATACCTAATGATATTTAAGAATTCTGGTGTATGGCTTGTTCATCGTGATTAATTTGGTTGAGAATCGACATATTTAATATTATTAAACTAAAAGCTACTTCTGTTATGTAGTAAGTTATAATAAATTGCAAAAAGTCGTAATAGTAAAAAGAATTGTTTAATGTTTTATCAAGTTTGTAGGCGATACGCATGGAAAATATATGCGCATTTAATGTTTTCATTTTAATAATACTGTTGCTATACGGAAGTCTTGTCCGCTACTCTTGTTTGAAGGTGCCTTGTACTTATGATGTTTTGCTGCCAATTTTGTACACTCTGTTTAATAATAATAGTTTAGTAAAATGAATATCAACATTGAAAAAAGCTGTTCACTGACAGACATAATACGAAATGTTATAGAATTGCTGACTGAGAATGGTGTTGTTTTGCTACAATTTTGGTTAGCCCGAACCGTGACATAGATTTTGACATTTTGACAAGTTGCTAATTACGCTTTCATTGACTGGACTAGACATTGCGCTACCAGAATGTCATATTATATTGTCGAGTTCCGCGAAAGATACGTCTTATTTTAGCTATGTTAGGCCTACAGATCATAAATTCCTCAAAGCAAAAACACTGGCGATACATATAAGAAATTAAGTCTCATTTATGCAATAATAATTTATGAGCCATTTAGCCTTATGAACAAGTTACGTAATACCACAATCGTCATAGACTTATTTAGCGTAAATCATAAACCTGATATTACAACGAATGAGGTCATTACAATGCACGTCAAGAACCGCTTCTAGGAAAATGAATCACCGTACAACAAAAACGTCGTAAGCGTAAATTCTGTTTTCGAAATTTATGCGTGAATCACTCGTATTCACGAAATCCAACAGTGTTTATTTGTTTGATAAAGTTTCTAGGCCGCTTCTGTTATCGGAACAAGACATCCCTATCTTGGCACAGCTGCTCATAATTTGCGTTTGTTAAACCAATTATAAATTATGATTAAACGAACGGAATTTATTTATTTCTTTTACAATTACTCATTGTTAGCGTTTCATTCATTACGTTTGCGGTAGGTAATTCTTTGTGGGGTGTTTATCATGCTTAGTATGAATGTGAACTTAGCCTTATCTCTACACAGATTTTTCGATCCCGGCCATGTCATATTAGAGGTTGTTTCCGCGATTGGTATAAATGGTTTTTGTTTATCCGTATTTGGAAGATCCGCATGGAATTTTATATGGGTTTTTTTTTTTGAAAGAAAATGTTGTATTTCTCTCTCTAGTATTTCTCCTGTGTCGTGGGTTTTACATACATAAATTCCACACACAATACACCCAGACCCGGAACAACTACCTGTAGATCATACAAATATTTGTTCCGTCCGGGAATCGAACTCGCGGCCCGGAGCGCAGCAGCCCACTGTGTCAGCCACTGCACCAACCGTGCCGTCGTGCCGCCGTTTTATTTCAAAGCCAAAAGTACATAGGGCGTTGACCTTTTTTCTCTAATAATATTATGATGGAAGCGTGTGGTTCTCGGTAAAAATAGCTCTTAATCTTATTTTATCCAAGTCGTTTACGTAATACGTTAAGTACATCAATACTGAAAACCAGCGTTGTGGTGTTGCTCTGGCCACATCATAGCATTATGCTGAGTGAGAACCTATTGACACAACTGCGACGTACAACTGCCAACAAGTGCAGCTTGACTACTCTGTTGCTGTTCATTACAATTCGCTATTCATCAGGTAGCGAGACGGGGGGGTCGCTCATCGCTGTTGCATCGAGAGACTCGATCTTTTAATATTATTTTAAGTCCTTATAAAATTATCAACATCGTAGTTAGGTATACTGAATTTATTCCGTGTGGTGCCCGGATTAAGAATATAGCACCACTCCATCTCCTGCCGTGAATGTCGTAAAAGGCGACTAAGGGAATCTAAACCAGAGGGATGGGCAGCAGCGTCCCTTCTGTGAAACGGTAGCCATACTGTGCTCACCAACCCGCCTGCCAAGGGTGGTAAGTATTAGCAAATACCCCCCAAAATGATGACACAGTTGTGAAACTCTATTGGGGAGGCCTTTGTTCAGCAGTGGACGTATAAATGGCCGATATGATATATGATACTAAATTTGTAAACATAATTGTTGTATATACGTCGTTTTTTGTAGATCAATAAATGAGATTTTCTTTCTTTCTTTCTTCTTTCTTTCTTTACTTTGTCTAGGAATGCTTCCACCCTTAATAGAATTCCTTAGGCCGCGATGTGTCAGGTTTGACTCGACCATAATGGTGCGGTCGCGAGGCCGTGGATCCAGTGACCAAGAGGTCATAAAGATATGATCTGCTAGGAATAATATGAAATTGAAATCAATTAGTAAAATATATTATCCCAACCTTGTAGGTACTAGCTGTAAGGTGCGTATACGGCAGCTACCCTGCTCGCTTGCTGGACCTGTGGGATCTGTACGACGAGTGCAAAGGCTCTGACAACGACAACCCAGCGATATTGCCGGTGGACCAGCAGTTCATAGTGTTGGAACTTGCCAACGCAGGACAAGACTTGGAGAGCTTCCAGTTCACTAACGCGGAACAGGCGTATGCCTTGTTCCTGCAGGTTAGGACGCTTGACTTAAATCTTTTTATTGCAGGCATGTCTTTATTTTTCCAATGCTTGCTGTTGTGTTTATTTAAACAAAAATATATTACAGTCTCGACTCTAATATTAATGTAGTTTTTTGTATGGTCGTCTGGCAGGAAATGCATATCGCATTAATGCCGCCCACGGTAATAGTCTTAAGACCGCCTTTGTACACTTATTGTACATTAAGAATATATAAGTAAACTAGCTTGGGACCCGCGATTTCACCCGTAGAGTACTTCGACACTTGACATAGAATATATATATTGGATTTCAAGGGTTTTATTTTTTTGCGCGCAACCATAATTATTTTTCTAAAATTAAATTAGCCTAAGTTATTCCTTATAAAATTAGCTATCTGCCAGTGAAGTGAAGTCCCGTCAAAGTCGGTCCAGCCGTTTCGGAGATTACCCAGAACAAACAGACAGACAAAAATTTAAAAATAGATTTTTTGTTATAGGTACCGTATATATTTTCATATGCATTTAGTAAAAAGCTGTTATTTTGACATTACAAACAGACACTTCAATTTTATTTATTTGTATAGATAAAAAAGACGTGTTAAGTATCTGAATGCTTAGATTTCATAATTTTTCGTTGACATCATAAACACTTTTACTTTCAAGAACTGATTGATGGTTTAACTTGATAGAAAGTTGCAAAATTGCATTTTTCACATCCATACGTTAGCGTCGTTTTGGCTAGATTTATATATGTAGGTATTATGAAATTTCTAATATGAAATAATCCGAATTCTTTACGGCTTTTGCCCTAAAGCCCAACGTTGGCCATATGCCAGTGTATTCTATGGACAAGTAGTAAATCATAATATGATTCTCTGATGGATATTTTATTAACGAATGGATAGACATTCGGTTATTACTATAATTATTATACAAAAGACTATTAGGTCTATGATAGAGGCAATGCTTTTGAAATGTTTGATTTTGTTTTTCTGTGTTATTTTTTTTCAGTGGCTGTTTACTGCATGCACATGTAGCCTCCACGGAAGATAAGTGATTTTCTAGTTCAAGTTGTCAACTTATCTTGACTAGATTATCACTTATCCTTTGAGGTCGGCTTCGCGAGCTTTTCATGTGTACCAGTGTATGGATATTTTTATTAATATTCCTTTTTTTTTTTGGATTTTTAGCATGCTCTTAATTTTATTTTTAAGTTTGTTTGCTTTTGTTGTTGTTGTATGATTGTAGCTAACTCAAAACTGACGAAGTGAAAGTCGAACTTTAGAAATTAGCCAGAACACCAGTTCATAAAGTTCGACTACCATGATTGTCACGATACTGAAAACCGGAATTGCGTCTTGATATTTCTTTTTATGTACTGCTCGGCTACATACCAAGCTATATATTTCCAGTGTAAGCTGATCTCGCATTGTAGAGGCTTTTCTTACAATTAGAGATCAGCTTATATTGGAAATGTATACCTTGATATGTAGCCGTGTGTATGAATGAATTATATATCAAATAAATAAAAAAAGAAATTTTTATACAATCTATACCAAATAATAATATAACACTAGATTGTTTATAAATTTAAGATCAATCATAAGTAATTTTGTAATCTGTATTCACCCCCGATTCAAATCCTTATAATCTATAATGCGCAATTATAGAAGCTTCACCACTGCAATGGCGCAACCGTTTCTTCTATCTGTATGCCAAATTTCGTGACAAACTTTTTCCGAGAAAATCTCATGTGGTAGGCGGACGTAGTGAATGACTGTTCGGATTTTCTTCGCGTTTGCTTTTTTTATGTATTCTCGGGCATATCTCCGACATATATTCGACGATTTGGATGATCCTGTCTGACACATTTTTCTCTCAAGGCGGTCGTATTTACATTTTTGATGATCTGATGATGAGAAGGGAACTTAATGGGTGGCAGCAAATCACCCGCGATTGCAGCAATCGGTTGTCTATGTATTGTTTATGCCGCACAAAATAGAAAGATAAATTGATCAAACCGAATCAAAAGTAAAAGTAACTAAGTAACTTACTCTCAAAAATATTTTTGAAGCCGATTTTTCCTTTTTGATTTTAAATATATTTATATTGTATAACAAAAGAAAACGTTGGTTCTCGCCTCAATGTTTTTGTGTATTGTGATTAAACATTTTGTTTCTTTAATCTGATAATTTTTGTATGTATTGATATTGTGTACTGTGCAATTACAATGTATTCCAGGCTTCTAAGACACGCTGCACACATGTTCGGTCATCTTTATATGTAGAATAACGAAAGCCAATTTAAAGATAATGCTCATATAGACACATTCGTTTGTGTTGGGCAGAGGTGCGACTCAGCCCAATTATGCTTGAACATGTGGTAAGCACAACTAGCTTAATTTAATTTTTAAAAATATTTTTGTTCAGGTGGCGTATGGTCTGGCAGTTGCCGAGGAAGCCTTTCAGTTTGAGCACAGAGATCTTCACTGGGGAAACGTGTTAATAGCGCCTACCGAACAGAAGGTATGTAAGCCGTGTAATCATGGATTGACACACGTAGCTAACTAGTTAATATTCAGTATAATACAAAAATATATGACGCGATGTACAGATGTACGATGATACAGGCTGTCCAGTAAATAGCACGACATACTGCAGGGGGTGAGAGCTTGGGTCAATACCTACCAAAAAAACACAATATATGTTTAGCAAAATTTTACGGATTTACAGTACTACAAAACAAACAGACAGACAAAAAAATTAACAATTGTTTTTTTGTTATAGGTACCGTATATACTTTCATATACATTAAGTAAAAATCTGTTATATTGACATACAAACAGACACTTCAATTTAAATTAAACTATAGCTAGACGAGATTTCACACGACGCGTTGTTTATATGATCACGAAACTACGCAGCGGCTGCATTGAGTGATGTGTGAATTCTATGATACAACAATGGGTACTGGTACACTTATTTCAGCTGTGATGTCAAAATAACATTAATCATCTAACATCTAACATATCGCAGTCGGCTGCTGTCGTCGGCCTCCGAGTATAACATTTAACACTTACAGCCAAAAAAACAATCGAACCGTACGACGTTGCCGACATATTTTTGTAGATTGTTCTCATTTTTGAGATTTTTTTTTATGAATATGTAAATGCTGAATACTCTGAACACCGTACAACGTTGCCTTATTCATGACATTGGCGATATTGTGGAAGATACTCTACGGAAGCCACAATCTAAGAGCAGAAGAACACTTACAGCTAAAATTAATAATCAATCTAATCCAAAATCTTGTCTGTTTTTTGTGTTACATGTGATCGTAACACAACAACGGAAGAATTTCGAAATCTTAAAGCTGAAGATTTTGGATTAGATCGATTATTAATTTCGGCCGTTAGACAAGTATTTTAGTAATTTAGCAGTCGCGACACAGCTCATTCATTACACTTAACCGAGGTTGACAACATTCAAATGATTACACTGGCAACACAGACAACAGGTCGTGAAAAAACCAGTTCTTAGTTAAAATAATTTAGATTTTTTTTATTGTACTTAATCTGTGTTTAAATACTAAAATAAGATTAAAACTAATATTAGTGTATCCAGCGTTAACCTTGCCGAAAGACCAGTCACCTTACGAGGTGGATGACTTGGCGGGCAATCGTCTCGTCTACCCGAGCTAACGTCCTGGCGGAGAGGTGAACGAACTCAGGCAGATAGCCCGGGGGAAATTATAATCGATAACAATATTCGAGTATTAAGGCTGTGCATATTCATGTTTATATTTATGTCTAAAACAATAGGCAAACAAGCAGCCAGTTTGGTGTTTTGATTTTCAGTACGTATTTATAACAACGTCGACATTGTTTGGCAAAGGGAACATTCAGTTAGTTCAATTAGTTTGGTTTCCAATACTGTGTGTTAATATTATCTCTGCCAAGTCTCTCGGTCCATCTTTGCATCGCTTATAAAAACTAATTTAATAATGAGAGGCTGTCACAAAATCAACCTATATATAATTAACCTATATTTTATCTCTGTGTAATTAATAATCGTTAGCCCACTTTAGATGGTTGTTGTAAGGTAATAAAGATTGGTATCGATTAAACATCGCCACTTGGGCTCGGTCGCAGATATTATCGAAATAAAATTTGTTAATTTCGATTATCTTTATGTTGTAATTAACGAGAATAATCAATAAGGGTCAGAACAATATAAAGTAATATAGATAAGATCAGTTTGTAATTTGATATAAGTGTGTTATTTCTTATCATATAACGTTTGATAACCTTGATAAAATACTAATATAGCCGGAGATTAAATGTGTTAAAATGTCATTCATAAAATGAAAATTTTCTACTTGCTAACTAGCAGATGCTTTGTTTAAATTAATTGTTAATTTGAATTTGCGAAAATATGTATATTATCTTAATTGTGGGTATAAAGAAACCTGTATGACATATTGACACATTTACGGCCGAAATTAATAATCAATCTAATCCAAAATCTTCAGATTTAAGATTTTGAAAACATCTGTTATTGTGTTACGGTCACATTTAACACAAATAACGGACACATCCGTAATCCGAAATCCAAAGATCATCCAAGTATCATCTAGATACTTATATAGCCAAGGATAGCAAAAGGCTCTAAGTATTTCAAAATCTATATTATTAACGTACATCGTCATTTCGGCCGAATGAAGTCCACTGCTGGACACAGGCCTCCCCCAAAGATAGATATCCACCGATATGGATGTGTTGTGAGCACATTGGGGGGTTTTGCCATAATCGCCACGCTTGGCAGGCGGGTTGGCGATCGCAGTTGAGTTGTTAATGTACTCGAAGGACGCTGCTGCCCATCCTCCAGCTAATCCCTTAGTCGACTTTTACGACACCTATGGGAGGAAATGGGGTGGTGGCATTCTGAGCCGGCACCACACGGCAAACTGACATAATAACAAATAAATATTTAATCGATAACTACAATTTAAAAGAAAGCCGCGTTCTAAAAAACGGTAGAACTTCATAAAAATGGTCCGACCTTTACACGTTCGGCAGCTCTCTCTAGTAAACAAATTTGCCCCGGATAATTTTAACATAAGTCACCTAGAAGCGTCCTTGGTTAGCGGTAGGCCCAAAGGTCAAGTTGGGTCAGGGCGCAAGAATCTTACAGTTGAATGATATTTAATGAAAAAGCTTCAAGGGTCAATAAGGATATGGTCTATAAGAAGTATAGACATACGCATTTATACTAATACGGTAACTCCTCGCAATCATATTGGTATCGGCTGTTAATTATATAATGTGTTGATAAGGCCCCTTACCTTACTCATCGTGAGAAAAGGCTCGTGCCCAGCAGTGGGAGAGTAGGTTGTTAGGTTCCTTACCTTCACAGACACAAACAGCCAAACCCGGCACAACTATCTGTAGATCATACAAATATTGGTTCCGTGCGGGATCGATCCCGCGACACGTAGCACAGAAAGCTTATCGCTTAGCCATTGCGCCAACCGTGCAATCGAAATATAAACTAATATCTTCAAACCTAAATTGTTTTATAATTGAGAATAAAGACATTTTTATAAAATAGTGTGTTCCATATCGGCTTTTCTACAACAATTGAAACCGAGCCATATGACATTCGTAAATGCCAGTAATTGCTTAAAAACTATTTTATTGCTTATTTTAGAGACTTATTTATACGTCTTCGTCCATAGTTCTCAACGTTCGTGCTCCGCGGCCGCTCCCACCGGGTGCTGCGGTGTGGGGTCGCGGCGACCATCATCGACTACTCCCTGTCGCGCGTGTCCCTGCCGCTAGGGGGCGGTGAGTGCGCTGCGCTGTACAACGACCTGGCCACCGACGACTCGCTGTTCGACGCCGACGGCGACTATCAGTTCGAGGTGTACCGCCTCATGAGAGACAAGTTGGGGTGAGGAACCTTCTTGATACTCGGACGAGACTATGCCCAAAGCATTTTAGTTGAATATTTATTGTTTTGCGGTGAGGTTAGTTCGATCGAATGGACCTTTGGTCACATTTGGTCAGTTTTTTTTTAACATTGCCCCACACTAGGATTTCTCCTCCTGTCATGGATGCGTTTACAGACACGAATTTCACACAAAATACACCCAGACCCGGAACAACTACCTCCAGATCATACAAATATTTGTTCCGTGCGGGAATCGAACCCGCCACCCGGAGCGCAGCAGTCGACTGTATCAGCCACTGCACCAACCGTGTCGTCGAATTGGTTACACTATACATGTATGACCATATCGGACGTGAGCCTTCTCGTGATGTCGGCGGAGTCAAGCTGGCAACAGTCGAAATCTTAGTTTGTAGTTAGATCTATATTATGTCCACGTGGTATTCGGATTAAGAGTATAGCACCACTTGCATGTCCTCCCGTGGATTTCGTAAAAGGTGACTAAGGGAGGGATGGACAGCAGCATCATCATATCATCATATGTCCACTGCCGAACAAAGGTCTCCCCAAAGACTTCCACAATTGTGTCGTAATTTTGGGGTGTATTTGCCAATACTCACCACGGTTGGCAGGCGGCCTGCCAAGCGTGGTGCGTACTGAATAAATCCCCCCAAAACTGCTGAATTCCCCGAAAAAGACGACACGATATGTTACCGGATGGACCGGACGGTGGCGGATGATATTGGAGCCTCGTCGGGTAGCAGCAGAGCTCTTCCTCGAAAACAAACCGACACGTTACTGCGATCATGTTCACACCCCTGCTCCCCCAAAAAGGAATTGTATATCTGGGGGAGGCCCCCAACGGAAATTTATAGTATTTCTTCCTGCTTGTTTTCCTCCATGAGACACCACCTCCGAGAGCAATGAATAAAACAAATTCATAATACAAATGTAGTCAGGAGTCACATAGCAGTAAATTATTTACATAAGTCAAAGAAATGACGCACGGGTGTAAGAACCCATAACATTTAATATTGTGGAATATGATCAGTACTATATAAAAATGTTTACTTGTCATTTAATAATATGGAATATTTGCTGAATTACGTCTTACATAAACAGTATTCAATGACAGGCATATTTTATATTTTCTTGCAACATTATTTTACCCGTAACATTTAAAGAATAATGTTATATTTTCTTTACAGAAATGATTGGAAAAACTTCGCGCCCTACACAAACATCCTGTGGCTGCATTACACTGTTGATAAAATGATAACGGTCCTCCGCTACAAGAGGATAAACACGAAGATTCACAAGCACTACATCGAAAAACTGAAGGGGATTAAGAGCAGAATACTTGACTACGGTAGCGCGGCGCTATTCGTGCTCACGGACAACGAAATATAAAACGAACAAATTATGATATTATACAAAACAATTTCATATATAAATTAATTCAAACTAGTCTTAACAATGGTTTTAATAAAATGCTGGCTTTGCTATAAATCTGACATGACAATGAATCGCATGAATTATAATAATGTAAATAAAGTTTGCTTTGATAAATTCGTTGAAATGATAGACACTAAAAGAGTTATATACAATGTTTACGCATTATTAGAACAGTATCAAAAAGAAGGTGCCTTCTTAGATAAGGTAGTGCCTTTGTTCACATTAATAAATTCTTATATTGTGTTCCGAAACTGTTTTGTTTTATTTTTCCTATAAGGTTATACATTTCGTGTGCTATTCCGGATTAAGCATATAGCACCACTCGTATCTCCTTCCGTGGGGAATCAAAGGGAGTGGCGTACCTTCTGTGGAATACTAGCCATACTGCGCTCATCGCCTGCCAAGCACATGTACTGGCAAGTTCCCCCAAAGTGGCATCCTGGAAATTTATAGGGGATGCCTTTGTTCAGCAATAGATGTCCTATGGCTGATGTACGGCCGAAATTAATAACACTAGTTTTCATGATTTCTGTCCATGAAAAGCCTTTTCTTTAACAATTGATGTGCACTCGGTTTAAAAAAATCATGAAATAAACACGTCAAGTTTTCATGTACGTAAGGATTGAGTGTCCCTATAAAAAATCGGAAAACTGATGTTAGCAATATTTAGTAAAAGTTATGAAAAAATTTGTAAAACAAATCCCGAAATTTGTATAAGTAAAAATTAAAAATAGAATGGTCTTAACAGTGTCCCTTAATCCTTACACCACGATACCTGTATCTCATAAACAGGATCAAGTAGGAGTTATATGAGTGTATCAATATTTAGTAAAAAATATTGTTATACGTATTATCAAAAATTTAGCGGAATCAATAATCATATAAAAAAGTTACAGAGGTTTACTATATGTCCCTCAATCCTCATTTGTAAGGATTGAGTGTCCCTCGAGATTGGCGAAATTACTAATTTTACAAAATATGTTTTTGTAGCAAAATTTAGTGAAAAATGTCTCTTAATTTGTAAAAAGAGAACATTGTGGAAATTCACCACGGTTCTAAAGTAATCCCGATAAAAACTTTCCATGCATTGTTATAATTGCAGATTTATCATTGGTAAATTTTAGTAAAAAGCTATTTGGTTAATTTATTAATTATATAACAAGATATATATAACAGTTGCTAGTTCTAGGAATGTTTATAAATTGATATCTTGTAACTTAACTTTTTTATATAACTATTGATTCCGCTGAATTTTTGATAATACGTATAACAATATTTTTACTAAATATTGATACATTCATATAACTCCTACTTGATACTGTTTACGAAATACAGGTTTCGTGGTTTAAGGATTGAGGGGCACTCTTAAGACCATTAATTTGTCTTGAATTTTTTTCTTTTACAAATTTCGTTATTTGTTTTACAAAATTTTCATAACTTTTACTTAATATTGCTAACATCAGTTTTCCGATTTTTTATAGGGACACTCAATCCTTACGTACATTTCTTTTTATTAAATAATTCCATACTTATATATATATAAAAAATAGTCGTGTGGTGCCGGCTAAGAAGACCAAGAGAGGCTCGAGACGGCTCATCCCGTGGGTGTGTTAAAAAGTGACTATGGGATTAACCGAAAGATGGCCAACAGCGTCCTTCGAGTACACACCTTCGAGTTTACAACTTAGCTGCGATTGCTAAAATCCCCCAACGAGCACACAACACAAACCCAGAGCATTCGTTGATAGTTCTTTGGGGTAGGCTTATGTCCAGCAGTCTGGAATGATGATAGCGAAGCTTGACATGTTGCTGCAATCAACAAACAACAAATTGCAATAATTTAAGGGAGAAGAAATGGTGCACAAATTCAAAGGACTCGGTGGTCAACAAACATGAAGCTGTTCCAGTAGGATTTTTAAACTTTAAATCCATCCGCCGACTCCTAACCCGACGCCCCCGCCGACGCCTAACCCGACGCCTCACACTACGCCCCCGCCGACGCCTAAACCGACGCCCCCGCCTACGCCCCCCTACGGCGTCGCCCCCATAGGTCGACGCTCCGCTAGGCCGACGCTACCCACTAGGCCTACGCCGCCGGCTGGGCCGACGCCCCCCACTAGGCTGACGCCCCCCACAAGGCGACGCCCACCGCATGGCAGACGCCACCCATTGGGCCGACGCTCCCACACTGGACCGACGCACCCTACTAGGCTGACGCCCCCCGCAAATGCCGACACCCACTCATAAGCCGACACCCCCCTCTAGGCCGACGCCCCCCGCATAGGTCGGCGCCCCCGCATATGTCGGCGCCCCCGCATAGGTCGACGCCTCCACTGGGCCGACGCCCGCCACTAGGCTGACGCCCCCTCGTAGTTCGACGCCCCCGACTGGGCAGACGCCCCTCATAGGTCGGCGCCCCCCTAGGCCGACGCCACCTCTAGGCCTACGCCTCCCACTAGGCTGATGCCCCCCACTAGGACGACGCCCCCGCATAAGTCGACGCCCCCCCACTAAGCGGACGCCCCCCACTAGGCTGACAACCCGCCTAGGCTGACACTCCCGCCTCGGCTGACACCCCCGCCTAGGCTGACACCCCCGTACTGACTGACCGTGACTGTAAAGCTAAATTGACAATTTTTCTGCATGACGGTTTATGGCCAGAGGGAATACAATTTCCAAAGTTTATCTATTTTAACAGAAATATGTATACATATGTATAGATTAATATAATACTAAATGACAAGATACATAACATTAATAAAAATGAATAGACACACCAGCAAGAATGATATGTAGTATGTAGTAGATAGATACCGGTGCGGGCCTATTATGAGGGAGGCCGTACGGAGGCGCGCATACTTCTACACTCTGTGATATTTATTATATTTATTGATTGCTATTAGTGTTCTCAGTATACATGCCGACGGACTCGGCTGACAATCTTACTGAGTTTACAGAGTGCCTCGGCGAGATCGCAGCTATAGTTGAGGAATACAGTGTAGACACCGTGTTTATGCTGGGTGATTATAATGCGCGGCCTGGCAAAATTATTATTTTTTTGTAAAAATTCCCCACACTAATATTTCTCCTGTGTCGTGGGTGCGTTTTACAGACATGAATTCCACATACAATACACCCAGACCCGAAACAACTACCTGCAGATCATACAAATATTTGTTCCGTGTGGGAATCGAACCCACGACCCGGAGCGCAGCAGCCGACTGTATCAGCCACTGCACCAACCGTGCCGTCAAGTAAGTGACATTTGTGGTTCTCAGAGTTGGTTAGATCATTGTGTCGTATCTGAAGCGGGGTGGAGAACAGTAGTCGACGCGAAGATATTACATATCTAACGTATATTGGTCTGACCATCTCCCATTCTAAGATAACATGTAATTTTAGCGTAGTTAGATCGAGGTCCGAATTGCCTTTCAATCAGATTGTGGGGTCATGGGGTGTTAGAGACGTGCAACAAATAGAACTATACAGGGTGTCCAGTAAATAGCACGACATACTGCAGGGGGTGAGAACTTGGGTCAATACCTACCAAAAAACAATATATGTTCAGCAAAATCTTACGGATTTTTTTTTCACCACTGTAGGTTAAAGTTAAGCGAAAAGAAAATTGTACTGTGAAAATTTTAATAAAAATTGTATTTCTTGAAAACATTTTAGTTTTTAATAGAATAAAGACTTATCAATGAGTAAAGTAACTAATCACAAATAATTTGAGGTAAAAAAAAAACTAGAAAAGGAATTTTTCTACTACTACTAGCTGGGACCAGCGGTCTCAGACTGGTTTAATTTAAAAAAAAATTAGAGTACTTTGACATAGACACTTGACATGAATATAGGGTCTTACTTTAATAATGGAAAATATTTCGAGGCTAGGCTCTATCAATGGTATAGAATTCATTTCAAGTATCAACACACACTGGTGGGCTACTAAACAACCACATTGTTGTTCGACCGGACCATTTTCAAACACGTTTTAGTGTTATTGTGCGTGCGTGTTCATTGACAGTACCACAGTATTTTTAGAAAGACAATAGTGATAGTTACTGACAGTATTTACGTGATGAATTGCGCTTTTTATGCAAACGGAAACATAAATTAATTGTGAATATGTATAAAATAAAGGTTTTTTTGTTTTTTTTTTTGTGTGTAATCAGTTAATCACGTATCGTATCATTGCAACCTATAGGTATACCTCCTAAAATATTTTCCATTATTAAAGTATAAATATCGACACCCAATATGAATAACGTCGTAACTTTAATTACAATAATATACAAGTGTACGTTGTGCGAATTCAGAAAGAAAAATGATTTATTTCAGTCTTTCAACCATATTTATATGATCATTAGATCCATTTTTACGTGACGAAATATCATTGTAACTGAAAAAATACAATAATTTTCATATATAATATCATAGTATATATAATATTATATCTCAAAAACGGTGGCTCTTAGGAAAAAAAGTAAATAGACATTTTTTATAGATAATAATAATATCTGATCTACAATTTTTGTCTGGCTAATTTTATGATAAAACTTACCGTTTTGCTGAAAATCGCGCGAAACTCGTTTTTGTAACCTTTGACCGCGAGTAATTTTTTTTGCACGTGCCGGATCGATAAGGACTTTTCACATTTCCTTTATAACAGTGTATTAAACAATACTACCAATATTCAGCCAAGTCGGAATTTTTGTAACCTTGGATGTTTAAATTGACCGGACTATAAAGCCTCGAAAACATTTTTCACCGATCCTAATTTTATGTGAAGCGGTGGTAGAACAACTTTTTGTGGGGGTTTCGGACATTTATCTTTTATATTCAGTTTACCAGGGCTAGGGTTATATAACTGGCCAGTCTATCTTTATATAATAATCTGGTTTGGCTCTCGAATCTCACAAACATAAGAAAACAACAATATTTTGTGTAGCTGCCTTGCGAGCCCAAAAGTAAACTAATTACTTTTATAATAAGTTCCCCGCAAACGTAACAAAAACGGTCAGGATACATACTTGACACAATATTTTTCACATTTTATAAACAAATATCGATCGCCAACCTGCCTGCCAAGCGTGGCGATTATGGCAACACCTGCCAATGAGCACACAACATACCGATGTCGGCGATGTCGATCGTTGTGGTGATCTTTGAGGGAGGCCTGTGTCCAGCAGTGGACTTCATCATTTCGGCCAAATGAAGTCCACTGCTGGACAAAGGCCTCCCCCAAAGATCACCACAACCACCGATATGGATGTGTTGTGGGCTCATTGGGGGGTTTTGCCATAATCGCCACGCTTGGCAGGCGGGTTGGCGATCGCAGTTGAGTTGTTAATGTACTCGAAGGACGCTGCTGCCCATCCTCCGGCTAATCCCTTAGTCGACTTTTACGACACCCATGGGAGGAGATGGGGTGGTGGCATTCTGAGCCGGCACCACACGGCAAGGACTTGTTCGGCCGAAATTATGAAACAAATATTTATTTAAATGAACATTACCCTGCACCAACATTTTTGAATGAATTCAAAACCAACTTGTGGGTAGTCCAAAAATAAAATGTGATGAATAATTTTAGTGATGACTTGTAAAAAAAAAATGTTTGCGTTTAATTAATGTAACTAAATAAAACGTACAATTAACTGGAACGACATGTTTTTTTTTGTAAACTATTGTAATCGATCTAATCGAAAATCATTGGATTTTGGATAACAGATATATCCGTTTTTTGTGTTAAATAACACGACAAGGAAGAATTTCAAAATCTTAGATCTGAAGATTTTGGATTAGATTGACTCCCGTACGCCAACGGTCCGAAACAAAGTTAGCCAAAAATCAAAACAATATATGAAACTAATTTCTGAACTTCAACAATCTCCAAAGATCCAAACTACGCTAATGTTTTCGAACAGCTATAACATCTGTCAGTGTCAAATTGTCAATCGAAAATCTTGAATGTGAATCACAGTCAATCGTTATCAGTTTTACATGACTGTAAATAAAATCGTCAAAGTATGAACAAAAATAGCAAATAAACACAAAAAATCCAATTGATAAAAATATACATAGCCAGTACCTTCGCGTTTTATGTCTTCGTTTACCGATTTGATCATTGTTAAGTGTGTGTGATCATACTAGTTTAAATATTCATTTTATGGAGATTTCTTCAGCTGGTGATAAATAGCTTAAATAAAAAGTATATTGAGTAAAATGGAGGCAAGCAATGATTCCCTGTCTGGTAAGTAAAGTACACGAGTTTAAATTCGTTATGTAAAGTTGATGTGTTCTGTTGTGTTATGTTCGTGTATTTTTAATTTAGTGTTGTCTCCACCAATTAATGGGTCAACTGCGATGCTGCTCACACCCGGGCGGACGAGGAATATCGCACAGGACATGGAGGCACTAAGACTATCTCGACAAGACAACCCTTATCTACAGGTAAAGCTTCTATAAATAACATGATATAATTACCTCTCGACGCGGAAGTATTTGTAATGAGATGCGTGAGGATTACATGTAAACATGTTTTCTTTTTATGTGTCCGTTATTTGGTGTTAATCAAACATTTATCCAAGCAAGTTTTGACTGTTCTTCTACTGCTCCATTTGTGAGCAACAAATCAATAATAGGAGAATAATTCGGTAGCTTGCCTATCCTTATGAAAGAATGGTGTATGTAGTATTATGTCTGTTCAATTCATTCAATTCTCACAAATATTGCATAAATGTTCATAGTTGAGTATGGACGATAAGGAAAGGTTGGTATGGAATAGTGACAAAATCACTACATTCGGTAAATATATTTGTAATTGCAAGTTGTGGAAATAAAAAATCCTTTGAAGATCATGCCAACATAGTTGTGATTTTTGACACCTGCTTCCATGTATTTTGCAGGAGCTAGTCTGATAAATTACTCATTTCAATAATTCTTATTTATTGTGGAAGTCTGGGGTACTTTATACCATATCCTTGGTGAATAAATATCTTTAAGAAACACAAAATTTTCCTCTGGCTGATATGATGATAATGTTGATGGATATTTCTAAACTTCCAGCAAGTAATGGCTAGCAGAGAGAGCCTCATCGAGAGTCATGCTGAAGAATGTGAATCGGATGATACAATACTTATGTCACAGGTAATATACTCTGCCACTATTTTATATTTTATCTATTGTGCTATGTATGACGAAAACTATTGTATTTCCTTTATTAATGAGTGAGTGAGTGAGTATGTGAGTAAAGTGAGAAGATGCAATAGTAGAAACTTATCAAATGTGATAATAACCTTCACAGAGTTCAAAAACTTTTTTAAATGTATATTTCTGTCTTGTGCTTGGTCTGTGGATCATAAGCAGACGTTTTGATGGGAGGTTGTGTGATTCCAAGACCCAACCAGTATTCGGTTGCCTTCATGTTTAATCATTTAGACAATGGGTCACTCGACACTTTAGCAAGCTGGCTTTCAGAGCTAAAACCTAAAAAGAGTTTCAGAAGTGAAACGAAGTAACTGGCCATCTCACCAATTAGTATCTGGTACCTGCTGGTTACACTAGTCAAGTTTGGAAAACGTCTCAACTTTTAACTTGAGGTTTTAATTTTTAACCTTGGAAAATTTTATGTAGATATTTACAATACCAGAAAATAAGTGGCGCTTTTCTTTTGTTATTTTGGCCATTGAAAGTGCTGCTATCGCTAGTTTTTATAATTATTTGCTTTGTTGTGAAGCCTACCAATTTTATGATGATGAAGTTATTCAACAGGCTTAGAAGCACTAGATATAATATTGTCAACATGATCTTCAAACAGCAACTTGCGAGTCATGGATGACACCAAATTCCACACACAATACCCGGAACAACTACCTGCAGATCGTACAAATATTTGTTCCGTGCCAAACCCACAACCCGGTGCGAACCAGCCGACTGTATCAGCCACTGCACCAACCGTGCTGTGTTAAAATACATGTTAATACATCTTTGCCAGATCTATTTATCTAAGAGGTATATTGTTCAAAAATACATGAATTCTTAAACTCTTACTTCTAAATGTTACTCCAGGTTTTCTCCTTTATCAGTACCAAGTTCTTCATATATGTCCAAAGTAGCTGAGTTTCAATTGCAAGTAATCAGGACATACATACAAACACACTGTTGTATACTGGCTTTAATTACTGTTTCAGTGAAACAAGATTTATGCGGTATGCTTATCTATAGCAACTCATAAAAGTCAATACAAGAACATAAGTAAATTAATACATAGCCCTGAATGACATTCTTATATAGTAGATAAGATAGGAAGCTCTCATGAATTTCAATGTCAAATAATCTTTAGTTAAAATTCCATAAAAATAATACTGCATTGGCATAAAAAGTCTCAGTTGGTGCAGTGGCTGAGTGGTTGGCTTTTTGCGGGTTTAGGGTTTAGTTCAGAACAAATATTTGACTTACCAGATCATTGTTCCGGGTCTGGGTAGTTTACACACAAGATTTGTGTTGTTATCTGTACCAATGATACAGGAGCTAAGCTTAATGTGGAGAATTATTTCTAATGCAAAAGTATAATTGCTCATAACTAAAAATATAAACTTAGACAAATGATAATTTTATGTTACCTTATTCATAACTGCTTGGCTATCAAATATGGGATTGGTGAACTTTACAGTTTTAAGGCTGCTTTTAAATGCTGTTGTCTTTGGAGCAGCAATCTCAGAGAATCATTTGGGAGTGTTTTTAATTTATATTAGTAAATCTCCAGTTACATGATACACCCAAAACTAAATGTAGTTGAACCTATGTTCAACTAGGACTAGGGATTAACTAAGGACTATTCATAGGGTACCATTGGTCACTTTAAGCAATATGTCGCCCACAGAATTTATTTATCTACAGTATAAACTTCTCCAAAAATAAAGACATTTGTTCGACAAAGAGCTAGAAATATAATTTAATGTATTACACACATTTTATTAGGTACATTTATTTAATTGGGGTTTAGTAATGGATGTTATATCTTAATTTATATTTGTAGTTTCTGATTATTGTGCATAATCGATCTGCAATTGCACAGTCTTAATTCAATTGTTATGAAATAAATTATTTATACTGCTGAACCTATATACCTAACCTATATATGCTAAGAATGCCACCACCTCATATCATCCCGTGGGTGTCGTAAAAGGCTACTATGGGATTAGCCGAAGGATAGGCGTCCTTCAAGTACATTAACAACTCAACTGCGATTGCCAATCCGTCTGCCAATCTGTGGCACGCTTCCTAGAGAAGCACATAAACTAGTTTTAGTTGATCTTATTATGAATTTTCGCACCCGCGAACTTTAAAACCAAAGAAACCTTTCCGTGGGTATAATGTAACCCCCCAACGAGCGAGGACACATCCATATCGGTGGTTGTGGTGATCTTTGGGGGAGGCCTGTGTCCAGCAGTGGACTTCACTCGGCCGAAATGATGAATGTATAATAAAAAGTTCGCACAATATCTGTGGGATCGGCCGGGCAGCCTTGTGACCACACTTAAAATGCAACACACTCTAAAATACCCTTTTAAAATTTTTCAATCGATATTTTCAGGAATTTGGAAGCACAGCCTTAGACTTCATAGAAGATGACCCATTGACGTTAAAAGAGGTGCATGAACATATGATAAGGTCTCCACCACCCACAAGTTGCTGGCCACATGGTAATGAACCAAATCCACATAATAAAAAACCTCTCAAAGGCTCCAAGAAAATGGTCGCTTCCTTTGTGCATAGATTAAAAAACATTGTGCTAACTATTTATACTTGTATCATTAATAAATTAATTATATAGCTATCTACATAATATATTTACATACATATTTATATACATATATTTCTGAATAAATAAATAAATAAAAAAAAAAAAAAAAAAATAAATAACCAAAGTTAATTCCACTATATTAAATTATTAATCTTTAATTGATTGACAATTAGATATTTTGCTATGAGATTTGTTATACAGAAAAAAAAAAGAATTTTCAGTATTTTGGAAAGAAGAGTATGCAAATAAAATAGAAAAGTGTCAGAATAAATTTAACTATCGTTGTTCTTTAATCTTATCTATCTAGGCAATGTTTTGTCTTGAAGTAATCTCTTATAAATATAAAATATCTGTGCGTCTTGTGTATAGATTATATTTATAAAATGTAGGTTATAGCGGTGAATGACTGATTACTTTGATTACCAGTTTCACACAAAATGTTAGCATACCGCTGTCATATACGAATATAGGATATGTTTTATTAGCTAATCGGTCATAACTCTGCCCAAATATTTTTTTATATCTGGTATGTTACCTATTTATTTAA
The DNA here is from genome assembly GCA_947459985.1 of Diloba caeruleocephala. Classification (NCBI taxonomy): domain Eukaryota; kingdom Metazoa; phylum Arthropoda; class Insecta; order Lepidoptera; family Noctuidae; genus Diloba; species Diloba caeruleocephala. Next base: position 24,799,785 of record OX381615.1, read on the forward strand.
GTCCTAAATTATTTTAACGACTTTTGCGTAACTGCTGTCTGTTAAAAAAAATGTATAATCAGTAGATTAGGTACTTTCTAGGGAAAGAAGACAAAAAAGTGCAAAATCTGGTTTTGTAAATAATAATGCCAATTATAAAACACATGTATATGATATCGTTTATTGTCAGCTGTTGTTACTCACATGAAAATAATAGACTAAATAAAAAAAGATCATGAATTTAGGTTATGTACCTGTATAATATGTTACATTCGAATTCAATTTCGATCATAAACATTTCACAAACGATAAGATATCGCTTGCAGATCTATTGTAACCTCATTGATAATATTTATTTGCCGTTTCCCGCTCTCCGTGAAGACACACTGTCGTATCGTGCGTCGAGCGCGTTCGACTTCGCTGCCGAGAGCCCTGTGTCATACAGCGCTTACTCGGTCAATTCACAGGAAAAGGTTACTAACATTACTTTTCTAGTGTGCCGGCTTTTGTGTATGTGTGTCACACTGTCGCTTTCATGCACTGATTTCGTTAATTAATTTTTTAAAGTTGTGTCTGAGATAGTTATTTAGTGTAGTTTTAGAATTAAAATCGCTTTTGTCAATTCGTTTTATTTTTACTATAATTCCAATATCTCTGGAAATAAAATTTATTTACTGGATACATTCATATTTTCGTGTACATGAATATCCAGAACAGTAATTTTAGAAAATTATTATTCCAACGAATTCTCGAGACTCAACTTTCTATTTACTAAAACTTGTATTTTTTATTACTAGTATGTATATTGATGTACGATTAACTTTTTACTAAAAATAAATAAATATAATATAACAATATTTACAAATAGTATGCCTTTTTAAGTAGGCTGGAATTTTAATTGGTGTTTGTATATTATCATGGTTCTAGAAATTAAAACCCAGCAACTTCAATAGCTTGCTCGTTTGTGTGTAAGCTTGGCCATATTTACTCAGCATGCCAAAAAGTATTGTCCACTCATGCCCCATCTGAACACATGATATCTGTCCCCTGCTCAGGAGCCCACCGCGCGCTGCCCACGGCGGGGCGCGCGGCCGGAGGCGGTGGGGGCCGGGGGGGGAGGGCGGCCGCGTTCTTCGCGCTCTTCGCGCTCCGCCTCGCCGCGGCCGCATGACCTCACGCTGTGTGGCCGGCCTCTGTCATTACCAGGTACACAACTTCACACTAGCTTCTAGGAAATACATTCAATACTTATCGGGTACATCTAGGTATCAGTTACAGCTTAAAACACAAGAAAACGCTCGCGTGCCGAGCGGCAGATTTTGGTCGATGGTCCGGTTTGCTGGCAGAAAATTGAACTGCAGTGGCCTCCTTCTGTGAGAATATCATGCTCCAGAAGGAGGCTGGAACAGGAGGAGAAGGGGCCGGGGTAACAACTGCCCCGGTGACTAACTCGCCTGAGCCTCTGCCCCTACTTGGGGCGTAGGCCTCTTCCAAGCTTTGGGTGTCGCGGGCATGCAGCTAGGTGAATCTGGTTGCTCATACCGAGCGACCCCAGGAAGACTTGAGTTATGTGCCGCCGTGTACTCAGCAAGACGTGCAGCGATGCTTCGGAGTAATCCATTACAATCCCCCCGGAATATGCCTGGGTTGGGCGGCCTCTTTACAGTCACCCCCTCCGAGATGTGCCTAAAGGCGTGGTAGCAATGGGCGGCTTCGGTGTGTTCATCCCTGAGCCCCCCTTCGGTGCTGAAGATGCAGAATCAGGTGGTTATGGCCGTTAAAAAAAGTTACGCAAGGAATAATGTTAGTACAGTGCAAGGTAAAAATATTTTCCTGTCTGTATTCCAGGTGAAAGTCATCTCCGCAACGCGCTTAGCAAAAAGCAAAGCGGTAACCAAAATGAAAGGTTTTCCCTCCTGCAACATCCGCGCCCTTTGCGGAGGCCTCACTGCAACCGGCGAGACGAGGACAGCGTCCAATTAGTGCAAGATTGAGATAAGTAATATGTACGAATCATTTTTTGTAGGTACGTAAAAGATTAGGAACGTCATGAACAATGCAGGCTTTTCCTTTTAAATATTATTCGGTGACCTTGACCTTGGAACCTTAAAGGTCACAGTGGATATAGAACGTATATGTACAATTCATAACTCCAATAATATACAAGGTATTTGGAACATTGTTAAGTGTAATGATAGATATTTTTGGTAACCTTGACTCAAGGTTGCAGTAATTACTGTTGAAGGTCAAGGTTAAGCGAAACCACGGTGTTTGGAATGGGAACGGAATTTAAAGTAAAACGAAACTGTGACGGCATTTTGGCTACTGGCCTTATTAAGATTAACAGTCACTATAGTACGCTCTTTCTGGCAATGTTTAAAAATATGTGCGTATGAAACTAAAATGCTGCTGGGATGGAATACTGAGGGTGAGATTCAGAAACGAGTCTAAGCGTGAACTTACGGTTCCATCTGTCAAAATTAGGGGCGTAATGGCCGAATACTCAAACGCCATTTAACGTCGCTTAAACTATTCGAGAAACCGGTTTTTGGTACAAAACCGGGCGCCTCAAATTGGTTAAGCGGGGTCTTAACGTTGAATGGCGTTTGAGTATTCGGCCGTTAGTGGTGCATTTTGCCAGATGGAAGCGTAAGTTCACGCTTAGACTCGTTTCTGAATCTCACCCTCAGACTTCTTATTTGTAAAAGTATGCGATCTCGATGTTGCATGATCTTAATTAACGCATTTAAATGTTTGCCGATTGATGGGCCCGTAACTAAGTTGAAAATTAAACTATTCAATAAGTATTGATTGAAATGTATTTCAGAAGATCGAGAGAAATTAACAACTTATTGTACCATTAAAATACAATAAATAATAGTTTAAAAAACACGCTTTTGTAGATAACCGAACTAAATAGTAGAAAATAATGTTCAATAAGTTTAAAATAACAATAGTGATTAACAAAAAAAAAATATTTTATTGTAAAAGCGTGGGGTGCTTGTTGTCAATTGTGGGAAATATTTTTGTGAATATTTGTAAAAGTAGCGTCATCATGAAAATATCTGATGAAGCAATTTTACAATGAAATATTTATTTTTGTTAATCACTCTATTGTTATTTAAAACTTTTTAGTTCGGTTATCTACAAAAGCATTAGTTTTTGTGCAAGTTTGTGTATGTCGAAGAATTTATCATTTTTTTGACCTGGCAAGGATAAAGGGACAAACTATTAAAATTATTGCATTGTCATGAGTCCTTGATAAGTGTGCGAAGTTTCAAATCAATCAGACGTTTTGAAGGGGATGAAAATCAGGTTCAAAAATTCCGTTACATAGATCCATAGATACATACCAAGGTAATAAAAGCGTGTTAATACTATTGACATATAAAATGGCGAATAAGTTCATTCATTAATAGAAGAAAAAACGAAAATGAGTTAAAAATATGTTTAAAAATATTCTAGGGTGTCGATGCCCTAGAAAATCACGGTAAAATCTAGAATTTTAGAAAGACTGCTTAGAACACTTTAAATGACATTAAATTTAAATTCATTTTAAGATAAAGATTTCTCTTATAAATCGTTAATTAGTTTAAATAATGACTTACACTCGGTGAGAGTAGAAAAATAATGTTATTATATATGGTTTTCTATTACAGCTTTGTTGCACTTTGCGATTAAGTAGTGAGCCATAATACTTGAAAAGTCGTGCGTTTTGTTTGTGTCCAAACAATGTTGACAAATCATGTTTGCCAAACAATAATACCTATTTTTGGGTGGCATAATTATCGTTTAATCTTTTGTCAAGTTAAAATTAATATTTAATTTGGTTGTCTATTACAACTTTGCCGTACTTGCAGGTAAGTAGAGTCGTAATTACTTAAAAAGTCGCGAGATTAACATTTGATCTGTTTAATGTTAAAAACAAGTCATCTTTGCCAAACGATACACTTATTTTTGCGTGATATAATTTTATTATAGTTTTATCTTAGTCGAATTTGAAAGAATAATGTGATTAAAATTATATTAAACCTTATACTATTACTCCATTGCCGGACATTGCGGTTAAGCAAAAGAGTAATAATTGTTGAAAAGTCATGCGTTTTGCAGTTGCTCTGTTTAATGTTTGAAAACTATGTTGACAAGTGTTTTTTTTAATTGAAACCAGTGCTGCAGATCGACATTCGGGTATTTTTTAATAAGTGACTCAATATAATTCTGGGGTGAGGCAGACATATTCTGGGAAGGTACATGTTCACACTATAAAGCCGATCGACGAAAACAACCCGAAACATTAAATAAATACATTTATAATCACCCTTATATAGTGCATTCACTTAGGGAGTAAAAGTCAATGCCCGTGCAGTCTTTTTCTCTTTCGCTCACACATTTATGCTGCGTTTTAGAACGCGCAGTCATTTATTGGTTGAGCAATTAATCGCGTATTTAAATTGTGTTAACTGCGCAGGTACATTACTGGGCCATATTAAATGTGTACCAAGGTACCTATTATTGCGTTAAAATTATCGTTTTCTTCGTCGAGTTTTAAGCCCTGTTGTATCGTGTCTTTTCTGAATGTTATTTTTATGCGGTATGTTCATTGTAAAATCATTACCGCATGATACTAGGTACAGAAGTCTGGGTTGCCTATAATAATGAAAAGTCACAAGTATTAACACAATTCACAATTATTACCCTGAAATTGCCGAAGTGTTCTGGGATATTGCCGGGTATTACAGCAACTTAGCGAGGTTTACTGAATCTTTTTTGAGTGTTGCCATAAGAATGGCGAATTTATTCCGATATTGCCGAGTATTATCATAACATTGTCGAATTTTACCGCGTACAAGTTATTGAACATCACACAAATTCCTATAAAATGCTCACTATAGTAGTAATTCACAGTCGTAACCAATTTGGGTGGAGTTAGTTTTAGAAAATAGTATTATTGTTATTACTAAATAAGCTTTATTAGGTAAATAATAGATAAGTGCGTATTGCTGAAGTAGTTGTAAACAAATACGAAGCCTTTGTGTTCGTTGTTAAATAAATAAAAATACTTTAAAGCATGATATTTTTTAAATAAGAAGATTTTATTTGAGGCCTTGTTTTCTGTTATAATTTGAGTCGTTTTGTATATAAAATGTATGTGTCATTACTTCGTTTGTTTTGAGAAAACCCTATATGGGGCTTATATGAATTCAGTTACCGGATTATTATAATAATAGTTCAAATATATCCCACCATTATTTTTAGTTCAATTAGTAGTACAGTTAATATTATAAATAATTGATCTATAGTTTGTTTGCTGTGTAAGAAGAACTATGATAATAAAGAGGAGAAATGGCTAGAGTATAGCATTTGTAAATCTGCTGTTCCATATGGACCATTAGAGAAGTCCTTAAGTTATGCATTGCCCGAAAGGACATTTAATTGAATTAAATTTTTATATCGACTTCCAATGTATAAATTATTATTGCTTCTATTAAATAAATAAATAAAAATAAAACAATTAGATACAGTAAAGTTAAAAACGTCTGTCGTGGTCTAAAGGTTAAATTTCTGAACTAATAAAAGTTAAGTATCTGTGGAAGAAAAATCCTATTTTCTCTATATTATATACGGCAAAACCCCCCAATGAGCCCACAACACATCCATATCGGTCGTTGTGGATCTTTGGGGGAGGCCTGTGTCCAGCAGTGGACTTCATTCGGCCGAAATGATGATATTATATACGAGATCGAATCAGAAATGAAGAGATCCGTAGATCTAAAGTTGTCGACATAGCTGAAAGGATTACTAAACTGAAGTGGCAATGGGCGGGGCACATAGCTCGTAGAACTGATGGCCGTTGGGGCAAAAAGGTTCTCGAATGAAGACCGCGCACCGGAAAACGCAGCGTGGGACGACCTCCAACGAGGTGGACAGACGACCTGGTGAAGGTCGGGAGTCGTTGGATGAGAGCGGCATGTGACCGCTCGTTGTGAAAATCTAAGGGGGAGGTCTTTGTTCAGCAGTGGACGTCCTGTGGCTGATATGATTGTATTATATAGATGCTCTTAATTTACTATTTTTAGGACCAGGTTTTAACGAGCATGTAAAAATACCTGTAATACCTGGGCAGTGCTGCAATCTCTGCAGCGGTGCCAGATTGACTATCGGTACATTGAAGTGTTGAAGTGCTTATACAGAAACGCCACCATGTCGGTCCGAGTACATGAACAGAGCACGGGGGCAATTCCATTGCAGAGAGGTGTGAGACAGGGGGACGTCATTTCCCCGAAACTGTTCACCGCTGCAATGGAGGATGCCTTCAAGCTACTGGAGTGGAAAGGATTCGGCATTAACATCAATGGCGAGTATATCACTCACCTTCGATTTGCCGATGACATCGTAGTCATGGCAGAATCGCTGCAAGAGCTCAGCACAATGCTCGATGATCTCAACAGAGTTTCCCAACAGGTGGGCCTTAAAATGAACATGGGCAAGACAAAAGTCATGTCAAATGTCCATGTCGTGCCCACCCCAATATCCGTTGGGAGCTCTGTTCTCGAAGTTGTTGACGAGTATGTCTACCTAGGACAAACTGTCCAGTTAGGTAGGTCCAACTTCGAGAAAGAGGTCAATCGTCGAATCCGACTCGGCTGGGCAGCGTTCGGGAAACTTCGCAACGTCTTTTCGTCAACAATACCGCAATGCCTCAAGACGCAAGTCTTTAACCAGTGTGTGTTACCAGTGATGACATATGGAACAGAGACGTGGTCACTCACAATGGGCCTCATAAGAAAGCTCAAGGTCACTCAGCGAGCTATGGAGAGAGCTATGCTTGGTATTTCTCTACGAGATCGAATCAGAAATGAGGAGATCCGTAGAAGAACTAAAGTTGTCGACATAGCTGAAAGGATTAGTAAACTGAAGTGGCAATGGGCAGGGCACATTGCTCGTAGAACTGATGGCCGTTGGGGCACAAAGGTTCTCGAATGGAGACCGCGCACCGGAAAACGCAGCGTGGGACGACCTCCAACGAGGTGGACAGACGATCTGGTGAAGGTCGCTGGGAGTCGTTGGATGAGAGCGGCATGTGACCGCTCGTTGTGGAAATCTAAGGGGGAGGCCTTTGTTCAGCAGTGGACGTCTTGTGGCTGATATGAAATGAAAAATACCTCCTTGTAAAGTTGCCTCGTATTAACACAGATTGGTAATCAGTCAGTATTATAAGTATGTATAGTGTGGCAAAAAAGTAATTAGTAAAATTGTGTATTATTGTGCATATTGTGTGTCTATAATCAAATTATTTTCATTAAAACTAAGAGGCTTATTTTTACAAATGTTTTAATATATTTAATAAAATTATTTAAATATTTGTCTGTGGTGTAGATTGTACTTATTATTTTATGGTTCTTTAGATTAAATCGCTACATACGCGGTGGTAAGGGTAAATTAAAATTGAATGTTTAATTGTAAAATGTTTATTAATTAATTTAATTATAATTAATATTTATTAATTGTACTGAGTCAAACCCCACTGTTTTTATATCCTTGTATACCAAAGTCGGTAAATTGAATTGTCAAACAAATTTGTATTAAATAATGCGTTAGGATCAACAATTGTATTCAAAGTAGCAACTAAAAAGAATCTAATTATTCGATTGTTCCTTTTATTCGATTACAATTGAATACCCATCGTTGTTCTTCGATTATTGGTTCATTTTTATTCATTGCGTGTCTGGCGGAGTACGGTACGCGCAGTACATATATCGACGCAATATCGATTGCGCCGAATTCCCTGCACAAGGTTTTACTTCCGATTTTTTCCTAGCTATCAAGCGATTTACGCTATTGTATTCAATTACAGTTAATATTCATTCAATTGTTATTCAGCGACGAGGAATTGATCGATTATTGAATAAATTTTACTTGAAAAGTGTTGACCGTGATTGAATTAATTATGAGTTTGGCGGGACTTCTGTCGTCTTTATAATAATAAATTAATCGCATTTCGAGAAATACGAAAAGGCTTGATAAATCAAACCCTATGTTTTAAAATTAATTAGGAAAACGACCATTATTAGTAGTATATTCGTAGTTATTATTAAATAATTATGTACGTAACATTATTATTAGGTACTATTGGGAGCTGAAAATTTTGTTAACGCTAAAATTTGATTTTAGCTTACCTCAATTCTGTCTTCGATTTATGGTATGTTATATGTTTGCAAAATAACCTTAATTAGTTTCAGGTGTTGACACTGTAAATTATATTTTTTGTTGATATTATTTCGAGGGACTATTCGGTTAAGCATACTTTAGGATTTGTTCTATAAAGTTGAGGGACGGTATTATTGAGTTGGTAGGAAGCAACCGTCCGCACACAAATAACTGCACATAGCGAAATTATTCAGCACTGCACCGACGGCAAAACAGATATGTATGTAGGCAACTAAAGACATACATTTTAATAGAGTCGTGTATCGGCTGAGCTGAGTTGTACAGATTTTTTGATGTGAAACTTGGAATGGCCTGTACAGGAGTAATAACGGCTCCCGTGAACTAGTGTTGCTTAAAAATCGATAGGCTATCGATAGTCAATCGATAGTGTCATATAACCCCAAATCACTCATACTATCGATTGCCCTATCGATATTATCAATAGTATCGATAGTATTGATTGGGAGCTTTGCAACAATACTATCGAACTGCGTCGTAAATACTATCGATACTATCGATAGTAAAATATCATGTAGTACTATCGATAGTATTGTATAATTTCAACTATAGATAGTATCGATATGTAAAATAAAATCGATAGTAACGATACTATTGATAATATCGATAGGCCAATCGATAGTATGAATGTTTTAGGGGTAGTCCTATCGATAGATCGATAGTCGATTTTTAAGCAACACTACCGTGAACGTCGCCACGTATCATTCGGCTGGCTTCGCGACTCATCGGCTCTCTCCGCCTATACCCCTAGTACGAGTTACTTTTTGCAATTAAAACGTAATAGTGAACTACACGTTTACTGCGTACGGCGCTCCGATTGGTTGATAAGTTTAGAGCGGGCCAATCGCAGCGCCGAACGCAGTAAACGTCGATCCTCTCGATCAGCGCTTTTCACTTTATTTGTATGTATCGATTGGTTGGCGTCAATTTTGTAGAAATGTATATATATTTCTTTAGTACATGTTTTTATAAAAATAAAATAACTTATTTATTAACAAATATCTAATCATTGTTATTGTGTGCGTAATCATTTGCCATCGTATCTGCATACTTAACTACTTACTTACTTCTTTTGCCCTGTGTACAGTCACAACCAATAATATGTCACTACCAACCAATGTAGAACCAACTGGTATACATCGAAAAGTATATTATACTGCTCGTGACTACATATTCGTCATCTACACTAATATTATAAAGAGGAAAGATATGTATGTTTGTAACGAATAAGCGGCAAGTTTATTACTATACGTATGCTTATTATAATACTAGCGGCCCGTCCCGCGAAGCCGAAAGATTTTATAGAATGTCTGGTTCTTACAATCCAAGTTATGATGGGAGGTGGTCAGACGTTTTTTTAGGAATTAGATGTTGATATTTTTTGCAGTTAAAATAATAAATTGAATAGTTTCCTCCAGCTATTATATTTTAACGTTAAACGTTGTTTTTACTTGTAGAATGCCAATGGATTGGTATTCACAATTATCGAGCTTAAGATGTGTCATATTAAATAATTTGTGTATTATGGTGTATGTCAGGTAACTTTGAACTTTATTATTGAATTAAAGACAAGTTATTTTACTATGGCTCGCTTTAATCCACTATACTCATTGAGTCGGTTAGTTTTTATATACTTACTAGCTGGGACCCGCGGTTTCACACGCCGTTTAATTTTATTTAAATAGAAATGAAATTCATTGGAATGATAGTGGCGCCATCTGTCAAAGATTGGTCGTACCAACTCAGAAACCTTTGTATCATGCACAACACTTTGCTGAAGATCATGACATGATCAAATGCATAGTTTACGATTCTATAAAGGACATACACACAAACATTCATTTTTATATACAGGATGTCCAGTAAATAGCACGACATACTGCAGGGGGTGAGAGCTTGGGTCAATACCTACCAAAAAAACACAATATATGTTAAACAAAATCTTAATTCAACAAGGAATATGTATATTATGTGTACTCACATAATATACATATTCCTTGTTGAATTATTGTTAATGTTTTAATGATTTGCGAGGTAAACAGCTAACTTTCTGATAATTTGAATGTATAGGTGTCATGACAGGAGGTCCTAGTGTTAGGTTGGTAATACGGAGCTCTACCGCCAAAGATATATATTTTGTTAGTCTTTTACTTTCATAGATTTTCATTTTAATGACATTCCGAAGTTAATACTCGTATAGTATAAGTTATTGTATATATTGTGTGTTTTATAGACAATACTGTTTTTAATGTGCGCCGCAGAACAAGAATCGACTAGCACACGATTCTTTAAGTAAAAACTGAAATTGAAATGTTCTTTTAGATAGATATAAGATCCATAGAAGAATGAGTATGTTAAAATTATGCCTTAAATTCATGATTATAGAAGCCAAAGGATATCCGTTACTTGATGGCACGGTTGGTGCGGTGGCTGATACAGTCGACTGCTGCGCTCCGGGTCACGGGTTCGATTCCCGCACGGAACAAACATTTGTATGATCTGCAGGTAGTTGCAGGTCTGTGTGTATTGCGTGTGAAATTTGTGTCTGTAAACGCACCCACGACACAGGCGAAATTCTAGAGAGGGGTAACGTATTTTAAAAGAAAACAAAAAACTTGCTGAGAGCAAGGCCTCTCCTGTAGATTATCATTAATAGTGACGTTATTTTGGCGGGAATTTTCCAGTACTCACCACGCTCGGCAGCCGTATGGGTGAGCGCAGTATGGCTACTGTTCCACTGAAGTGACGTTGTTACCAATCCCTCTGGTTTAGAGTCCTTTAAATAAACTTAAGTCGTAATAATTTGCACGAAACAGTCTTATCCTCTCGCGTGTCAATTGCCGGCAGCCGTGTAGACACAATAGATTTTTAATTTTGTCTCGTTATGCGACACTCATATCATATTATCATATTATATTTATACGTCCACTGCTGAACAAAGGCCTCCCCAATAGATTTTCACAACTGTGTCATCATTTTGGGGGGTATTTGCCAATACTTACCACCCTTGGCAGGCGGGTTGGTGAGCACAGTATGGCTACCGTTTCACAGAAGGGACGCTGCTGCCCATCCCTCTGGGTTACATGCGACACTCGATGAGTGATAATTGCTAAAACATACAAAAGAAATATTTTAGCATTGATACTGTTTGCTACTGCAGTCCATATTTCTTCGATGTAAGATACGTCCTTGGAAGTAGTTCCTAAGCAATCAGTGTACGGTAAAAAGCATTGTTTATAGAAGTTATAAGATGAGGCCACACTGCATTATGCAGTTTGTGTAGTTGTGCCAGTCGAGTTTAGCTCTGTGACGAGTGCCATTTATCCTCTGTACAGTTAATATAGATAGTTCTCTTAGCCTGCCGTGTTGTTTATATGTATATTGTATTATATTGGCAACGATTGCGAATGACTTGTAATGTAATAACATAGAGTCAATTTTAGATTTTTATAGTAGATTATGTTATTATAGAATTGTAAAGGAAAGGAAATCGCACGCATCACCTCGGAAGGTCTTCCATCACGGACTCGCTCATCTTAGCGAGAGTGAGACGCGATATTTTTATCCTTCTCTAGTGCCGATATAACTGCGTTGCATGTCTTTCTCTTTAGAACTGAACTAGAATTGTATTGGTATCGGAATGGAATTGATAGTGTAATTATTTCACTTTAGGAATATTTTATCGGAGCCAGAACGGTTTTATATCGGCACTATAGTTGAGTGTTTTTCGTTCGAAGACAATTTTTTTCTATAATTTACAGATGATGTTTCGTCAGTCGCAATCGTTTCCTAAATTGTAAATTCTTCGGTATGAATTGTACTGCAACCAAAGAGTAAGCCAATGTTTATATTCGTGTGGTTACGTTTTTGTATAATATTGTATTAATTCTGGTCATTCGCTGGTCGATATATCCAGATTGTCTATAGATTAATAAAGAAATATTTGATTCTGACTTTTTTGGTTTCAATTTTCAAACTCGTCAAACCACTTACCCCATATATCATATTCCTTATGCACCATTCCATACACACACACACACACGTCATACCTACACTACACATACACACCTTTTCTTTGGTGCGTACTGGAAATTCTACACGGTGGGCAGGCGGCTGCAAAAAGGCCGCCCCCCAGGAACTTCTCGGGGAGGATTGTAAAGGATCCCCCAAGTCTCGCTGTACACATACACACCTACCCTATATTCCTACCCGTTAATACCCTATATACCTACCCTTACACCCCATACCTACTAGGCTTGTGTAACTCATGAGCAAGTTGTTCCAATGAACTGCTCACTTCAGGTGAGTTAAATGAACTCCTTCACGCCTGTGGAGCGTTTTCGTTCAGTAGTTCATCTAACTCCGGCCGGTCCGGCTCAGACCAAACTCACGGTTCGATTCGTCATCTTGCTCACACACTTGACTAGTTGTATTTGCTCTTTTACTCTATTTCGACTCGGCGAGTCGTTTTTCTTGAGACGTTATCCAATTTGGGTCTTTATAGTTTATGTATATATTAGACCTCCGTGTTAGTTAGTTAGTTAAATAAGAAATAATTGTAAATAAAATAATTTTGTAAATACGCCTATTAAAATGAAATCTATGTGTTACTTCAAATGTCAGTTTTAAGCCTGAAAAAAGTTTAAAGGGAAATCAATTTTATATATAACTCATAATTAATCGTACTCGTTTTAGCTCAGAGCCCACGAGTTATATAGTTATATAAGAGGTAACTCATGAACTCTGAGCGAGAACGAGTTACATGATCTATGAATCACTCACTGAGTGATCCAAAACCGAACTGAATGGTCTCGTACTGATTCAGATTCACAGTCAAATGAACTGCTTAACGATTTTGAGGAACTAGTTCACTTTACGGAACGAGAGTGAGGGTGGGATTCAGAAACGAGTCTAAGCGTGAACTTACGCTTCCATCTGTCAAAATGCACTACTTACGCTCTTAATTTTACAATCTTACAAACCTCTCCATATTTGTTTAAAGGTACAAAATAATACAAAATAAACTTTTATTTATAATTTTATTAAATTAATTATTTCTATAACTTTTTACATATAGTAAATTATATGTGCCACGTTTCGTCAATTACATTGAATAATGCTGCCATGTCACATCAGCATAGTCACAATAGTACCTAATGTTTGCATCTACGACCAGACAACGAGTGGCTGCTCGCGACGACAAATACTTAGCATCGGAAACCCGACATTCTCGAGTACTCACGCATTCGTCTGACATCCGCCATTTTGTGAGAACGAATGCGTCGTTTGACAGTGACAGTCGCGTCCGTCATGTCGGCGAGGACCCGCGACCACGACTCGCCTCGCGCACAACTTGGTCCAAGAATATATTTATGAAATAATTTGTATAAAAATTTTGGCTCCAATATTTACAAATGCACTGATATTTTTTACAACGCCGGGCTAATTTTTAGAGCGACTAAGTTGGGTAAAGGGTCGCGGAGGCCAGCCGGCGGACGCTCGACGAGTTTTATTGCAATTCATTTCTAATAACACATTTCTTATCTAATAAGAGTGCGCGCGTACAGTGCGCGTACATTTCTAATACCCTATCGTTACAGTGACACACCTTAACATTAGGACGCACTACGCGGCCGGATTACGCTACGAGCGAATAAAATCGGAAGATACAGCTAAACAAACTCACTGTAGCAATAGGATACAGATATAACGTAATAATGAATAGATAACACCGAAGGCAGAGCCGACTGGTTCTTAGCCTGACGTCGCCCGCGCTAACTACATTCGTATTCCGACAATACCTTCTCCCTGTTTTATGTTTTAAAATTAACATTTAGAATTACCACACAAGTCGAGGGGCTTATACAGAATTTGTACTCTTAAAGCGTTCCGTCGCCGCTTGCACCCTTAACAGTACAACACTACCTACACTAGTGTCCACACATCCAACGTGTTTAAGACGGCGCGTGAGTCGATCGAAGCAAAACATTGGTACGATCCAAAACGACAAAGCACTGTTCTATCAATAAATTAAATATTTTTTGTGATACATAAATAATAAACGAATGATAATTTTTTTTGTTGATATCAATATTCTGACAGAGGCGTAAGTCTGAGCGTCGAAATCAGCTGACGTTTACATCGGGCACTCACGGTCGCTTACTACGACAATATAGTTCTACATGTATTCAGTCAAAACAATAATAAAAAAATGCCGGCTCAGAATACCACCACCCCATCTCCTCCCATGGGTGTCGTAAAAGTCGACTAAGGGATTAGCCGGAGGATGGGCAGCAGCGTCCTTCGAGTACATTAACAACTTAACTGCGATCGCCAACCCGTCTGCCAAGCGTGGCGATTATGGCAAAACCCCCCAATGAGCCCACAACACACCGATATCGGTCATCTTGTGGTGATCTTTGGGGGAGGCCTGTGTCCAGCAGTGGACCTCATTCGGCCGAAATTATTATATTATTAATAATAAAAATTGTAACTTATTACGCAAGTTGAATATTTGAACTAACGGATGGATGGAATCGTTCTATACAAGTGTCAGTCAGTCGAGGAGTCGTGGAAACATCTTAAAATTTAACACAATATTTCAACAAATGTGATGTAGATAATAAAACATACTTATAACTACAATTGACATAGTAAGCGAGCGTTTTCCCGCTAGATGGCGTTTCGTAACGTTACAGCGCCCGACAAGACGGACCACCGTCATCGCATACATTACCATAAGAGATCAATCTGTCATTAAAACAAACATTATACTTACAAATGATAATACGTTTACAACTATCCTTATTTTAAACATCCATACCTAAAACAATTTACAATATTATTTTATGCAAATTATATTTAGATAAACGTAACTCATTCAGTCGGGCAAAGAGGAAGTTATGAGATTGACTCGAACGAAGCCCCACCGAATAGATATTTACTGAAATTAATATTATACAATGAAAATTCAGTCGTTCATTTCAGAAATGAATCAACTATTTATTACAAGATATAGTCATAACAAAAATATATGTGTACTCATTAAAATGTTATCGTCGTGAAAATTTTGTAACACAGTGTATTGTCCAGGTTTAGTCGTGTATAATATATTACTTTTTTTTTGGTACATGAATGTCCACATAAATTAAAATCGCAACTAAATAACTGTGTCATGACGCCTGACGTGACGTAATTTACCGCGAAATGTAAAATGGCGCGAAGTCAAGAAAATATTATAGTAAGAAGTGTACTATAATACAGATTATGTGATAAAAAGTTTTAATGAAACATTTAAGTTAAATTGGGAAATATTTATAGATATTTGATGGGTAGGCAATTTGGCCCTGTGGTCTTTTATTTTTTCAAATGTATCTGTAGCAGTAAGTAGGTGTATGACACATTTACTCAGCCGATGACCGTGTGTGACAATGAAGTGAGATCATTAATTATAATTCAATATTAATACTTAACAATACGATGGTTAGCGGGTGATGTGTCACTAGCAGTTGAGTGTTATGTGATTTTGGACTGTATCCCTAGTGCAATAAAGTCAAAAATAACATAAAACAAAATATCGTATTGTCTACAACTACTGCGCATTTAATTATAAATAAAAAAGTAAATAGATTAAGATAACGAAAGGGGTGATCAACACGAACGCAGCCAATCACCCGAGTGATCTGGGGGCCATAAAGCTCTAATTGACAGTTGGGCGCCAAATTACAGCTTACCGGCCGAATATTCAAACGCCATTTAAAGTTAAGTCCCAGCTTTAACTATTTGAGCCGCTTGGTTTTGTACCAAAAACAGGTTTCTCGATTAGTTAAAGCGAGGACTTAACGTTAAATGGCGTTTGAGTATTCGGCCGTTAGACAGGCAATTAGAGTTCATATATTAAGGTTCTTATATATTTAGATGACGCGAATCACAAGTGCTTTCTACTGGCTTAAGAACGGGAAATATGGCGTAACATTATTTGATTTACGTGTTATAATTACGCTTACAATAATCGGGTTTTAGGGGATAAGGCTTGTTTACTCAGAGCATTTGTATACTTCGGTTCGCGAAAATGAGTTGTCAACTTTGAAATTATTGAATTTGTATCGGAAAAGAAATGAAAAATGCGACACCTAGATGTCGCTTGTGTCGATCGAAGCGAATATAAAACTAATTCTCATAGCCGATATTTTAGTACTTGTGTTTAGAATAAATCCCCGTTAGAAATTGACTTAATAATTAAAAACAAAATATATTTTGGTGGGTTCCATTTACTTTGTGTTAAACCCAATCATGAAATCTTTACTCCAAATCGGCACAACATTCACAGATCTAATTTTTCTATTTGATAATTTTTTACAAGAAAAATAATTATATACAAAATATAAAATTGATATATCTGTACAACGTACATTATAGTAGCAACTTGTTTTTTGTGGAAATCATTAACAATAAGTACCTAGAGATTTCCAAAAATGATTTTTCTAAGACCGTTAAAATTTTTACTCGAATATGTTCGATAAAAAAAGAATCTAAATACAATAATAACAGTCATTTGATAACGAGGGCGAACCAAGGCCCAGTCTACATTTGTACGAGTTGTTAACAAAACTGCGATGATCGGCCCCCGAGGCATACATATTACAATAAATGTGTGATATAAAATAATAAATTTATAGTGAAATTATGTAGATAAAGACTTGCACACATTGCGTGTTTTCAACACAGTGGAATATGTGACGTCGATGTAAAATCGTTAATGTATGGAATACACATCGCGCCACTGGACTACACAATATTGCAACTCATCCAAACGAGCCAAGCTCGGTACAATAAAATAGAAAGAAAAAGAAAACAAAAAATACAAATTCGTCTGAAATGTGAAAAATAAACTTTGAATATAAATTTTTGGCAATTTTGTACTTAGTGATGGTTCGCAGAGGTGTGTAGTGTGTTCACGTGTAGTGTCGTGTGTGTGTGTTTGTGTCTGTGTGTATGTATCCTGTTTGTGAGTGTGCGGCGCGGGCGCAGGTGTCGTCGCCGAGTCACTCTGTCGCGTGGAACTGTCGCGATGTCGCCGGCGTCGAGTTCAGTCACATAAACAACATTCGCCTTAGTACATGTATCAACAAAATGTCCTACGTTGGTTTACGTTATGAAGTTATAACGTCAGCCGCGAGCCGATGTTGGCCCGAGCTGCCTCCGCGCCGCCCACCGCACACCTGCGGAAAATACATCATCGATTACAATTTAAAGTGATACTATGATTATACGAATCAATCTGAAAAAAATGGCGTTTGTTCGTGTTTGTGCGTCTGATATTTATAACTGCCTCAGAACCGTGTGGTGCCGGTTACGAATAGCACCAACCCATCTCATCCCTTGGGTGTCGTAAAAGGCGACTATGAGAGTAATCAGAGGATGGGCAGCAGCATCCTTCGAGTACAGTAACAACTCAACTGCGATCGCTAACCCGCCTGCCAAGCGTGGCGATAATGGCAAACCCCCCGCAATGAGCATGTGTTGTACACTCAGACTTCTTTGGGGGAGGCATGTGTCCAGCAGTGGACTTTATTCAGCTGTAATGATGAACTGCCTCAGATCACCAGAACTCTGACATCATGCCAATTGCGGGATAAGAATCTAACTTGCTAGCTATAACCAGGTCTGTAAAGGGTGTCACCCCACCGGTTTGCGAGAGGTTTGCCTCTACAATTGCCAATCCACTTCCCGACTTTAGCATTATCTTCTACCTTTTATTTTTGCGAGTTTTTAGTTCCCTGCGATCCCTGCTCAAGTAGGCATCCCTGTTTCCCACTCAACTCTTAAACCTGCCTGCCGTCAAGCCGACGACACACTGGTGACAGTTGAGCGACTGAACACGGGAGCGGGAGACTCCAGAGAAGTACGAGTTTCTGGTGGAGCACGGGCCAAGTAGCCCTAAAACCCAGGCCTTCATGCGCGCTGCGGTGGGTCCAGGATGTGTTTGTAAGGTCCAAGCCGGTGACAGATGGCACTTACACGCATCCTTTACCTTTTAGCCACAGCATAAAGCAGAAAATTACGGGCTGTAATTCTCTTATCGGGCGTAAGTCGTTGTACATTTTTTTTTTAAGGAACCTTGCCCCACACTAGTATTTCTCCTGTGTCGTGGGTGCGTTTACAGACATGAATTCCACACACAATACACCCAGACCCGGAACAGCAGATCATACAAATATTTTGAGTAAGGTGAGTAGCATAAGAAAACACTAACCTAGACAACCTTGGTGGCACGAGCTGCGCGTCGTGTCCGCGGCACGTTCGCGGGCCGCGTCTTGAGTGGGGTACGCGCTCGCCGCCGCGCGCCCACGCCCACGCCACTGTCCCCACTGTGGCCGGACACCAGCGACTCACTGTCGCTCTGGTTCGACGTGTAGCCGATCACGTCAACCTCATCTGAAATTGAGAAATAAATTTGTAAATAAGCGATGAAAGTAATAATCAACTCAGTCAGTCGTCGTCATCATTTCGGCCGAATGAAGTCCACTGCTGGACACAGGCCTCCCCCAAATATCATCACAACGATCGATATGGGTGTGTTGTGGGCTCATTGGGGGGTTTTGCCATAGTCGCCACGCTTGGCAGATGGGTTGGCGATCGCAGTTGTTTTGTTAATGTACTAGAAGGACGCTGCTGCCCATCCTCCGGTTAATCCCTTAGTCGCCTTTTACGACACCCACGGGAGGAGATGTGGTGGTGGTATTCTGAGCCGGCACCACACGGCATATAGTTACAGCTACTCCAATAGCTTTTCCCGAAGAGGGAAACAAAGCGCTTAGGTATCACGCTCAGCATAGAGAACAAGCTGGTTATAAAATTCCGAAGTCGGTCTGAACAGATGCGCTTAAATAAAATTGTATTTTAACTTAGTAGCATGAATTAAATGAACCAAAGTATTTTAATCCTTTTGAAGTCCAAAAGGACCATACTATAATCCAGCTACACAATAAAACCTACAGTTTTTCCTAGCCCGTCTCAGTTTCCACGGTTGGCAGGTGTCCCAATTCCGGCTGCCTCTTGTTTTTCACTCAGCGGGTCGCCGAAAATCCAACGAGCTGTACTTTACACCATTTTTAAATTGCAACTTTAATTAAAAGCATGAAATTCTACGTCCGAGTGCTTGAAATTTTAGACTTAAAATGTTTGCATTTCGACATTAAGCTTTCTAGTCTATAAATGTATAATTTATTTTAATAATCTATTGACAGCGAGCACGGCTACGGGGGTGCAATTCTCTAAGCTCATACATCCATACATCCTTGAGTCATATCATCATCATTTCGGCCAAATAAAGTCCACTGCTGGACACAGGCCTCCCCAAAGATCACTACATCGACCGATATGGGTGAGTTGTGTGCTCATTAGGGGGTTTTGCCATAATCGCCACGCTTCGCAGGCGGGTTGGCGATCGCAGTTGAGTTGTTAATGTACTCGAAGGAAGCTGCTGCGCATCCTCCGGCTAATCCCATAGTCGCCTTTTACGACACCCAAGGGATGAGATGGGTTGGTGCTATTCGTAGCCGGCACCACACGGCAGACATCCTTGAATACAGAATTGAAATAACGGTGTAAAACCAATTCGGTTGCATGAGGCAGAAAAGAAAAATCATATAAAGTAAATATTTGTGTAAAAAAAGATTAAGTTTTGGCCCATCTACAACCAAAAGTGACTGGTGTTAAACAAAAATAGAAACTGGCAACAATCATTTAGCCAGTGTTTTTCAACCCATATAGAAAGCTAGAAAGATTTAAGTTGCATATAATCCGGTCGCTAGTTATTAAACTTTAAAGTGTAAAACGAAAATTTGCTGTCCTAGAATATTCCGTTCCAAGAAACCAGTTCACTAATGGAGACAACTTATTCGGTAACTTTCCTAGTCCTTGAGTACGTTTCTACAATTTTGGACTCAAATTACTGTAAATGTTTTCCTGTTTTTAATCAACATGAGCTCGCTGAGTCTCAGCGCTCAGTCTCAGAAATGAGGAGATCCGTAGAAGAACAAAAGCCGACATAGCTGAAAGGATTAGTAAGCTGGGGTACATTGCTCGTAGAACTGATGGCTGTTGGGGCAAAAAGGTTCTCGAATGGAGACCGCGCACTGGAAAACGCAGCGTGGGACGACCTCCAACGAGGTGGACAGACGACCTGATGAAGGTTGGTTTGGAGGAAGGTGTGAGCGCTCGTTGTGGAAATCTATGGGGGAGGGAACAAAGTTCAGCAGTGGACGTCCTTTGGCCGATATGATTCAACACTGTGACGCGCAAGTCGCAAGTCATTCGCCTGGTGGTAAGTGTCATACGTGCCCATAACAATTATAATGCTACCCATATCACATCATCTTTTTTACGAGTAGTTAATTAATTGCGCCAGTTTCAGAACAAACTTCTGTTCTAGGCTTATATCTTATTGTTTCAGTCAAGTTCATAAAGAAAATAATTCTCTATTTATTACCGACTTCGAAAAGGTTCTCAATTCGATGCGTATTTTTTATATTATTTATGTACACCGATTACTCCGAGATTCGTGGACCGACTTGAGCAATTCTTTTTTTAACTGGTGCAGAATACTTTCGAGTTGGTCCCCTATATATTTCATTACATTTGATTAAGTAGTTTTTTAACCAGCTTCAATAAACAGGTTAATTTGACTGCGCTTATCTAGATGATGTCTTAATGGTTTCGATTCCTCTCAGATCGGTGAACCGATTTGAGTCATTCTTATTTTTAGTGTTAAATACTGAACTAAATTTGAAAAAGTTCTTACATATATTTACACTAAAAAGAAACAAAACTTTTTAACAAAAAATACCGACTTCAAAACCCCTACACGATACAAAAATATTAAAACCAAGGAAAAGGAAAAAAAAAATTATGAAGTCGTCCGGGGCCAGGTGTAAAATATAACTCTCTAGGGGTTTTGAAGTCGGTATTTTTTTTGTTCAAAATTTTATTGATAAAAATTAGTATTGTGACAATTCATTGCCAACCTAAGAGATACCCTCTTGATGAGTTTTAAAAATACGAAATCTACGCGCGTTTTTGGCATCAATTTTACACAAGTCTGAAAAGTTGAGCTCTTAAGAATCGAGGCACTTGAGTGAAATGGTAGTATTTGGCTAGAGAATAGCCTCAGAATGGCTAGAAATTTTTCAGATATTCAGTGCACTCACAAAATACACACGTTCTGGAGCCGCCTAGGGGCCTAGCCTAACTTACTTTGTAAGACAAGCTGTACGAAATTTTAAAGTATTTTGTAGAATATTTGCTTTTAAGACATCACGAACATAAGAGGGCTCATGTATAAATGAAAACGTTCTAGACTTGTTGACTTGTATTATTTATCTTCAGAAATTTAGTTTTTACACAATGGAGAAAGAAGAGCAGGATTCAAAGCTGATTTATCATAAGACTACAAAGGAAAACAGATATGTGAGACGATCTTAAAAGTGTTTTATTAGTGTGGGCTTTCGTGTAGAAATAAAGCAATCTGTTTTTTTTAAATACGTTGCCCACACTAGGTTTTCTCCTGTGTCGTGGATGCGTTTTACAGACATGAATTCCACATACAATAGACCCAGACCCGGAAAAGCTACCTGCAGATCATACAAATATTTGTTCCGTGCGGGAATCGAACCCACGACCCGGAGCGCAGCAGTCGACTGTATCAGCCACTGCACCAACCGTGCCGTCAAATCTTTAAATATTTACGATTAAAGAAGCGCACTCTGCCGACCTTACTCAAATCATATAAACAGGAACAAGCATGTTTTGACGAGCTATTACTGGGTAGATTTGTTTTGAGCTGACATATGAACAAGTTCGCCGTGCCGTGTCGCTAATTCAACATCGCTTTTGGTGGATTATTGATGGTCGATTTATATTTGATTTAGAGTTCATAACAGACAGGGTATTATGACGTGTAGCTGTTCTTAGCTTCCTAGAGTACACATCTTAAAAGGTTTAAATAAAATCTTCATCCGATCCGGAGAGGTTTGACTTTTCAAAATGCGCAACGTAGCGCGACTTAACGTCGCTTGGCAAACAAAACGTTAACTTTAAAGGGTGGTCATCATCATCATCATCATCATCATTTCTGCCGAAAATCTTCCACTACTGGGCATAGGCTTCTCCGAAAGATCGCCACAAAGACCGGTTTGGTTTTGTGTTGTGTGCTCATTGGGCGGTTTTGCCATAACCACCACGCTTGGCAGAATGGTAATCGCAGTTAATTTTAAATGTACTCTAAGGATGCTGCTGTCCATCCTCCGGCAATCCCTTAGTCGCCTTTTATGAAACCCAAAGGATGAGATGGGTTGGTGCTATTCTTAGCTACCACGTACACGCTACACGTAAAGGGTACCTACGTACTTTTGAATATTACCGAGAATCTTGCACTGAGTAGAAAACGAGAAAACGCAGACCCAGACAACTTGAGACACCTAAATATTTCAGTCATATAAGTGAAATATTTAGGTGTGGCAAATGCCAACCTTATTTGTGTCGTCGTGTCGTCCCTATTGAGTCCCAGTACAAGTTTGTTGAGACTAATTTATAATAACACAACCGGCACCAAGCAAGCGGAAAGCAATGGCGGCGCGCGTCAATTTCCTGGAATACATGTTAAATAGCGACCAATCGCGCACCGCTCGGTGACCGAGCTACACGCCCCTTCCGGGAGTTGCTGCACTTGAAAATTACACTAGAACCTATACAATTAATAATTTACTATTAATTTCTGGGATTTAAATGACCCTTTAAACGTTTTAAACTGACGCTGACGCATGCCGTGTGGCGTTAAGAATACCACCACCCCATTTCATCCCTTGGGTGTAGAAAAAACGATTATGGGAATAGTTGGTGGATGGGCAGCAGCGTCCTTCGAGTACATTTACAACCCAAAATGCGATCGCCAACCCGCATGCCAAACGAGGCGATTATGCCATTATGCCCCCCGAAATGAACACACAATACTGATTACCGTAGCGGTCATGGTAACGGTGGGGCAGGGCGTGCTAACCGGTCGTTTGGCGATCTTTGCGGGTCTATGTTCAGCAGTAGACGTCTTTCGGCTGATGATGATGAAATGACGCTTTTGAATAGATATTTTCCCTAATGTGACATCTAGGTCTAAAATAAACTATTGAGAGTGGCAGAATCGTATTGGGGATAGACTCAATGGCATAAGGCCAAAAGAAAAAAGAAAAAGACTATCCTATCACTTTACGAGGGTATCATAGTTAGTATCTATAGTTACTTACTACTATCTACTACTAAGGTATAGAGGTCACTCAGGGGAGGTTCAATACATATTTTTTGTTGTTGATTACATAACCAATTCCAGTAGACAACAGTTTCTGTAATGTATGTGACTGAGGTTCAATAGTGGATAGTGAAAGCGCCTTCACTACATTAATTATTTATTCATGTTACTCTTAGGAATTTTAATCAACAAACTGAAATAAGATTTTCAATTCAACCAAACACGCTTTAATATCCGAAGCTATTATTAATGTTAATCCGATAATACAGTTTTAATTATACACTGAAACACAAAGGGTCGGAAACGCTAATGGCACCCAACGCGGTCTCGCAGACTGACATCATAATAGAGGTTTGTAGACTTAATACGTAATCAATACGAGTGCTGAAATCTCGCTTGTTAAAGCGCAAAGTATTAAACGTGACAGGGATCCTTGTGTATACCTTTGATCTCACGTAGTAAAAATGAGGGTACATGAAACATCTACTGAAATTTTAGGTCACAACGTAGATTAGCTATGTATGTAGCTATTTTTAATTCCATTTGTACGACTTTTTAAACATAATCATTTTGCTCAAGGCAAGCACATTGCTGTAGCTTCACAATTTTAGAACACATCCATTAACAATGTCAACAGCTTTGGGACACTTGGTGTCAACATTTGCAGCGGCGTCTAGTTCCGCTGGCACTTAGAAGATAAAGTCAAGCTGGCGTCAAAAAGTCTCTGTGTGTTCAACAAGGCAAGGAGGTACTTCTTCTCGGGTCAAAGACTGCTATTTTATGAGTTGCAAGTCTCATATGGAGTACTGCTGCTAATTATGAGCGGGAGCACCTGCATATCAGCTTGGTCCTTTCTACCATTGCACCTCTCGCCATTTGCAGGGAATTTATTCGTATGCCCTAGAGCCAAAACTGCCTTGTACGGTCAGAGAAACTCCCTCCCACGCACGCTTAGGTTGTGGAATCAGCTCCCCAACCGAGGTTTCGCAAGAGAACATAGAGCTCAAAAGAGCGTGAAAAGATTTGTACATGGTTGATACCTCTAGTATTGCGTTCATATAAACGCTTACCACCAGTCAGGCCGTATATCCGTTTGCCACTTTAGTAGTTTAAAAAAACGTATATAAATGTGCACCTTTAGCCTATACTTCATGTTTTAGATTTACCATGGTTTAAGAATACATCGTCTCACCCACTCTCACATGGAAAACTTTAAAAAATCTAAACCTCTCCTAGAATCAGACACTTCAATAGACCGCAAAATAAATCCTTCCAAGTTATTACCAACACCCACAGAGTATGAATCACTCCACACGCATACAAAAGCATGGAGCCAGCGCAATATTTCGTCACGAGAATTTATTTTCGCCAGAAATTGAATAGGATGGCATAGCGGCCAAACTGTGTTAACGTGTTACACCAGAACGCTATTTGGTACATATATATTCGTTTTTAGTTGTGCACTGTTGTTGCTTGCAGTTGGTATATCCTAAGGTATGAAAATATATTTGAAATTAATTTCGTTTACCGCTTCACAATAATTTAAAGCAAACGTGGAGCGGTTTAGAATCAAGGCTTAAAGTATAAAAGGCGACCGCTCTACTACGGCACCGTTCCTGGCTGGAGGCCTATTTTGGCTTCGCCAGAAATCACCGGTTAAGCAACCACATTTCCCAGAAATGTATGCGACAAGCCCAACAAAAATAAATACGGCACCGTTAAGGTGGATTTTTCTTTGGATCTACTTAAACGATACGTATTTATAGTAACGCGTTGGAACTACCATTATATTAATTAAAATAAATAAATCATTAGCAGTGAGATAATAATCTCGTGTAAGCGTAAAGCTATTTTGTCCCAGTTTCAGATATTATGCAATATCTAAAATATATCGGGTTTGCCATTCGAAATGCAACAGTGTAACTGATTACGGTCTCAGGTGCGGAACTGTGGGCTCTAAACCACGCTATTTGTTATGAACGTACAATTTTAGGGGGTAGATACGTAGATAGGTAATAAGCTCTTGTTTTGTAACGTTCCATTGAATGCAATGTCAGTATTAGTTGGGTATAACATTGTTTTGTTGATTTTTTTCAATTTCAATCTAATACTGCTTTGGAATTATGAATTGCTTTTTATTTCGAGAAGGACCAACGTGACTCATCATTTCGGACGAATTAAGTCCACTGCCGGACACAGACCTCACCCAAAGATCACCACAGCGACCCATATGGGTGTATTGTGTGCTCATTGGGGAGTTTTGCCATAATTGCCACGCTTGGCAGACGGGTTGGCGATCGCAGATGAGTTGTTAATGTACTCGAAGGACGCTACTGCCCATCCTTCGTCGCCTAATCCTTTAGTCGACTTTTGCGACACCCACAGGGGAGAGAGGATGAGATGGGGTGGTGGTATTTTGAGCCGGCACCACACGGCACAAGCCACCAACGTGACTACTGGTAGCAAATTTCATGTATCAGTGCTTATAAATCACCGTCTCACGTTCTCACAATTCTTTTTGACCTCATGATACCAGTCGAATTACACTTTTTCCTTCACATGTACTGAAGAAGCGTTGTCTAGGTTTTCGCCTTCCTCTCTTTCCTAGTAAAATTTACATAAATAGTTCTCATGTCGTATGTCATCTTTCCCCTCCTGCTATGTATAGCTTATTTATTATTAAAGCTGTTCCTCAATTGTTTGTTTTTTCATTCAACTGATCGTCTTCATTCTCCAACACCGCATTACAAATGCTGCTAACCTTTTTTGTCCCTTGGGGTTAACGCCCATGTTTAGTAACCGTATAATAGCATGCTCCAGACATACGTCGACTCAATGAGCAGTTTTCTTATGCTCGTATTAATTTTAGTTTTAAACAGATGATTTTCTTGGTTAAATGCTTGTTAAGCCAACGCAGTTCCTCCTATTATGTCAGGTAATAATAGTAATCTAACGGCCGAATGAAGTCCACTGCTGGACACAGGCCTCCCCCAAAGATCACCACAACGACCGATATGGATGTGATGTGGGCTCATTGGGGGGTATTGCCATAATCGGCACGCTTGGCAGGCGGGTTGGCGATCGCAATTGAGTTGTTAATGTACTCGAAGGACGCTGCTGCCCATCCTCCGGCCAATCATTTAGTCGACTTTTACGACACCCACGGGAGGAGATGGGGTGGTGGCATTCTGAGCCGGCAACACATTTAACATTTTTATATTTAAACTTCTCTCTGCCTACATAATTGTAATAGTAAACACATTTTAACTTTAAATCGTTACTGGCGCCCCTCGTGGGACTATGAGCTCACAATGACTAATACCAATTAATCAGTGTTAGTCGACAGACAATTTCATATTAAATGCTTTACACGAGTACTAAAAACGAAATTAATTTTAACACGGTAACCTGTTGTAACTCATTGGACTTTGACATTCAAGGTCCATCACGTAAACGTCACCCGACTTTAGTATTACTGTAGGCTTTTAACTGTGATAAGTTTTATATCGGGCAAAGCGTAATTAGGTTTAGCTAACTGTTAAAATGTTATCTGTCTCATAAATAGAGACCCAACACTAATTGGCGAAAAGTGGATGTTAGAAAGTTAAACTTTGACTATCATCTGGGGATTCGATAAAGGCATGCTCTCTAATGGGCTCGAGAGTTTCATTACGTTCTGAAATCCGAATATCCAACGCACTTTGATATATCATACGCACTTAGTTACAGCCTTTACTCCATCCCAAGACTGTTAATCTATTAGTTGATGTCTTCATGAATAGTTAATGGTGTTTGGTATTTAGGTATTGTGCGATAGCAATGCTTTGGTACTATTAGTTTAGGGATCGTTTCTAAATTGAAGTTTGATGCTTTGATTAAATGAATGTTTAACGTATGTATAAGTAGGTATATAACATTTAGTTGCAGTGTTATAACCATTTAACCTTAAAATCAAAGTCTTGACGTCTATATACGCAAGCCAGCTGTCAATACACAACATCGAGTTCCACGTAACCTGGTTCATTACAAGCAGTAAATTAGTTGGTAAGTAGATAAAATGAAATGCAGTTGTAATTGTTATGCTAGAGCAGTACAGTAAAAAGTAAGTAAGTAAAACAGTACATTTATTACTTGTCACTGTTTGATTATATTCTTAAATAAATGAAACCCAAATTCTATAAGTATTAATTTTTACTTATTTCCATGGAATCGAAAAGTTGTTTAGTGCAAGTATGCAATAAAATGAAATCACACCAATTTGTTTAATTTTTCTATTATATTTCGATGATATTATAATGAATGAGAAAAACCCGAATTGTACTTATTCTTTAATATAAAGTTCTATGTTTACTTCCTCTAAATCCTTTTATGATTTTAATCCAGAGCTCCCAGGCTCCCTGAACTGAGAATATGAAATGGGCTTCATTTGCGCACCAGTTTCAACCGAAATCAGGCCGAAATTAATATATATCTAATCTTTGGTTTTGGGATTAATGCCTTGTCTGTTTTTGTGGCAAGTGTGATGTGATACAAAAACAGATCATCAATCTAAAGATTTTGTATTCGATCGATTATTAATTTCGGCAGTTAGTCCGCATGTTAACAACTGGTATATGATCAAGTCGTATCAAATTATTTGTATTTCATTTGTGGCTATTCCGTGTGGTGTCTGGTTTAAGAATATAGCAACACTCCATCTCCTCACGTAGATGTCGTAAAAGGCTGCGCTCCCAACCCGTCTTCCAATTATATTAGCCAAAGGATGTCCACTGCTGGATAAAAGGCCCTCATAGATTTCCACAACGTCCAAGTTTGGAGTTGATCTTCATAAAGAACTCGCACATCACAATCCCTTTCCCATACCCCACGTAGATTATAGAAGAAGAAAGTAGAAATCAATACAAAAACATAAGAAATCTATTACATCTACATCTACATTAATATTATCTAATATCCAACATTTCAGCACCAAATAGAACATGTATAATAAATGTATTATTTATAGCTATATTATACGAGACTAAGACACCTGTCCCCTTCAAGAGCGCCGATAAATCTCCTGCCGATAATTTACTGATTGTTTGTCTCGGCACATAAATTCCGGGGTGACGTCACAGACCTTGACGTTTGCACCTTCACAACTTTAAGTAATTTATTTGTTTTGCCTTAGAAGTTTATCGGGAGATTGTCGACTAACGAGTTTATGTGACTGTCGAAGTGTGGTGAGGTGACAAGTATCAGTCTAAAAAAGCGAATTGAGAAGGAAACAAGAGTCAACAATCAATGAAAAAATTGAAATCACTTTCAAGTTAAAGTCCCACGTTGGGCGCCACTGATGTTAAAATACATTTTTATATTTATTTAATTTTGCTTTTTCTATCAGTTAATTTCTACATCACTGATTTCGACAACATTACGTATAATAATTTCCGTGCCACTGATTAAATTGTAACATTATATAAATTTCTTCTCATTTTCATACACTTTATGAAATTATATTCGATATACCAAAGTTGAGAAAAAAGCATTGAAGCGAGAAAATATATACAGCAACCTATTTTCGTGAAATTAGGATCTTATAAGATATTTGACGCGTAAAAAAATTGGATTCCATTCAAATTCAGGGGTGAATTAGATCTTATACACCAGCTTACGAGCCTCGGAGAAAGAAAGTCATAGAGAAGATTCAGAATATCGAATATATATATATATATATATTTAGTATAGTTAATTTAATAATAATAATAATTGTGGGGGTCGAGGCTTTTTAAATGCTAAGACCCTCCACAATCGTGAGGTGTGCAGCCTCAGGGAGTACTTTCTCCATGCCGAAGTGGGGATGCACCGAGATGTGGTTGCGATGGACAAGGGACTCACCCCGCTCTCCTTGGCTAAAGAGAACTGGCATAAACCCGTAGTGCTTGACACTAATGACCGTATGGAGGTATGGCAGAACAAGGAGCTTCACGGACGCTTTTACCGGGCCCTTCATGGGCCTGATGTAAACTTAGTAGCGTCCGTGTCTTGGCTACGCTTCGGTGACCTGTTTGGGGAAACCGAAGGTTTTATCTGTGCAATTATGGATGAAGTTATCATGACGAATAATTACCGAAAATATATTGTGAAGGACGGCACGGTTGACATCTGTCGGGCATGCCACCGTCCAGGCGAGTCTATACGTCACATTATTTCCGGTTGTTCTCGTCTTGCTAACGGCGAGTACTTGCACAGGCATAACCAAGTAGCCAGGATTATCCACCAGCAACTTGCACTGCAATACAACCTTGTGAGTTCAGAAGTGCCATACTACAGGTATGTGCCCGACCCAGTTCTCGAGAATGACCATGTCACATTGTACTGGGATCGATCTATCATCACTGACAGGACTATTGTAGCCAATAAGCCTGATATAGTGGTGATAGATCGAGTAGAGCGCCGCACAATGATTGTTGATATAACTATCCCGCATGACGAGAATCTCGTGAAGGCCGAGAAAGATAAGCAAATTAAGTATCTTGACTTGGCGCACGAGGTTGTTGACATGTGGGAGGTAGACTCTGCAATCATTGTGCCGATAGTTGTCACGGCCAATGGCCTTATGGCCAAGAGCCTCGACCAACACCTTAAGAGGCTCTCGTTAGGCAGCTGGGTCAAGGGCTTGATACAGAAAGCGGTACTCCTGGACGCGGCTCGTATTGTTAGGAGGTTCCTCTCTCTGGAGCCCTAACCACCGGTAGCTTGGACCTTGTTCCCGATGCCGGTGGGCTACTATTTTTTATATTTTTAAATATATATTGTTTTTTTTTTATATGTATTTAAAAATGTAATTTATATGTATATATTTAAAATAAAGGAATAATAATAATAATATACTTTATTTCCAGTTTACAATTTTACAACGAAGTCTCTTAGTAGTACAGGTATACATTTTCTTATAAATTGTAAGTCATCACTGAGGTTAAACCTCTGGCACCCAAGCTAAGATTAAACTTGTGTTATGGGTGCCAGGGCTCTCCCTTATAAAATTGCCAAAAATGATAAGAACAAGTTAGGTGTTACTTACTGTATTTAAGGTACATTTAATATATAAATATATACATTTTTATAATTTAAGATTTTACGTAAACTTGAGCCTCTGTGCGAGTGTGTTTGTGTTTATGTTTATTTGTTTGTGCCTATGCGTGTGTGTATGTTTATATGAGCAAGTATGCGTTCGTGTGTGTGATTTATGTTAAGTTCATTTCTTTACATTAAAATAATAAGCTAAGTGACAATTAGACAATTTTTTCTATCTCCTCATAGGTAAGAGTCATGACCCATTTAATTACTTTGTTTTTACATTCAAATTTATTTCTTTTATATATATAATTTGGCTCCTGAATTGTATTCTGATTTCTTAGATATTATAGATTTATATAATAGATATAAGATATATAATAGATATAAGATAGAAATAGATTATAGATATTAATATTAGAGTATGCATTGTCTCTTATAACTAGTTTCGATAAGTCGAACTTAGTTCATTGCTGCTCGTACTTGAATGGCTTAACGTATATTTAGAGTCGTTAGTCGTTATTTATTGTTGGCTCACGAGTAATATAATTAAAGTTAAAATTAATATATTTTCCATTATTAAAGTAAGACCCTATATATGACAGATGACATACACCTCTGCAGGTATTAATGCTGCGTACATTTTCATTTATCTTAATAAACGAACTTAATACTTATGTTAGTGGTACTACAAAATAGATTCCACCAGCTAACATTTTCCTCTCAAGAGAATTAACGCTACCGCGATTACATCACATTATGTGTCCCTAAGTCGTGTATCTTGTTATACTTCGAGGAGATACTCGCTATTATCTTAACTAGATTTCTAGTATATTACTGATATTCCAGGATCTTACATTTTAAGCTGTTTCTATTAAACATCGGGTCGAAGGAGTCCCTGTTGGGGGCCAATACTATAAATTATGATTACATTGTTTATTGTTTTTTTATTAAGATTGTTTGTAATATTCAGGTAAATCCACATTCATCATCATCATCGTTTCAGCGGGAAAAACGTCCACTGCTGAACATAGGCCTCTCCCAAACATCGCCACGACCCCGGTTTGGGATAGTGTGCTCATTGGGCGGCTTTGCCATAACCGCCACGCATTGTAGGCGGGTTGGCGATCGCAGTTAAGTTGTAAATGTACTCGAAGAAGAAGCTGCCCATCCTCCGACCCATCTCTTAGTTGCCTTTTACGACACCCACAGGATGAGATGGGTTTGCACAAAAATCACATTATATCACCGATATTGACGCGTTGTTACTTTATTGAATTCTTGAATTTATTTCGTTTGATCTTGATAGATTATATGACTTTTTTGTACATAATGATGATATCATTTCGGCCGAGTGAAGTCCACTGCTGGACACAGCCCTCCCCCACACGACCGATATGGGTGTGTTATGGGCTCATTGGGGGGTTTTATCAAAATCGCCACGCTTGGCAGACGGGTTGACGATCGCAGTTGAGTTGTTAATGTACTCGAAGGACGCTGCTGCCCATCCTCCGGCTAATCCCATAGTCGACTTTTACGACACCCACGGGAGGAGATGGGGTGGTGGTATTCTGCGCCGGCACCACACGGCAATACTACATAATTTGTCTAGAGATTATTATGATACTGCAAGTTGGTTTGAATTTTATCTCCATCCAATCATTCTATTAAAGATAGCTAGAGTACCAATACAAACTGTACGTTTATTCCTACCAATGTGATTTTATTCTCTTTGATTCCTACCCATTTTCTACTCAACCATTCTGTTTCCACACATCAAATTGGCAGTGCATACGAAAGTGTCCCAGTACAATCCACAACATAAACAAGTGTGTTGCGACCCAATTAAAGTTGGATAGTTGCGGTAATTAGCGACCCACTCGCCTCCATCCACCCTCGGGGCACTGATAATACCGGAACACGAAAGGCTTATCAGAGCAAGGGTGCTTCGAAGCAGGCTACATGATATTTGGACACGCGAAGTGTGAAACATGCCTCTGTTTTAGAAGTTATCGGAGTGATATGTATCTGTTTGTTGTTAAGTTGCGTTTTTATTTTTAGGTTAGCTTGGAAGAAGTTTGTCAAGATCTTTGTGAATGTTTTGGTATTCTCTACTCTAGTATTTTTTTCTTAAAAAACGTTGCCCCACACTAGGATTTCTCCTGTGTCGTGGCTGCGTTTACATACATAAATTCCACACACGATACACCCCAGACCCGGAACAACTACCTGCAGATCATACAAATATTTGTTCCGTGCGGGAATCGAACCCGCGACCCGGAGCGTAGCAGCCGACTGTGTCACCAACCCTGCCGTCTAAATCATCTTGTTTTTCTTTATGTTGAATTCTTTAGCTAAGGATACTATCCGTCTCAAGTAAACCAATCATTCAAATCAGTCTATTGCAGTACACTGCTGGACTTAACATCATTTCGGCCGAATAAAGTCCACTGCTGGACACAGGCCTCCCTCAAAGATCACCACAACGACCGATATGGGTGTGTTGTGGGCTCATTGGGGGGTTTTGCCATAATCGCCTCGCTTGGCAGACGGGTTGGCGATCGCAGTTGAGTTGTTAATGAACTCGAAGGACGCTGCTGCCCATCCTCCGGCTAATCCCTTAGTCGACTTTTACGACACCCACGGGAGGATATGGGGTGGTGGTATTCTGAGCCGGCGCCACACGGCATAGCCGGCACCACACGGTTGCCGCTTAAGTTCTTTTACTTTCTGTTCTGATATGTTTGTGGGTCTTGTACTCCCTGGAACGAGGCGAGCCTCACTGCATTACAAAAACATACAGAGCTTTTGGACTACTCGAACCAGCTGACAGTGTAGCGTAGTATATCAAATGGGGATATGTGGTAGGCTAATTACCAACAGCGAGGCTTGGGAGGATCCTTTACAATCCTCCCCGAGAAGTGCCTGGGGGGAGGCCTTTTTACAGCCGCTTGCCCTCCGCTAGAGGGGGTGACCGCTTTACAGTCAGCCCCTCCGAGATGTGCCTAAAGGCGTGGCACCAATGGGCGGCTCTAGTATGACCTTACGAGGACCTGAAGCCCCCTTTCGGTGTCGAAGATTACCACTCCAGTGGTTTTAGCCGGTAGAAGTCCCATACCCCTTCGCCCTTCCCCGGGGCGAAGGAAGTTCGATGTAGAATTTGCACTGGACACCAATAAAAAAGAAAGTCTAATTACCAACATAAGGTTTCGGCAGTTGTATAAAAGGCGAAAGGGATTCATTCTAGCACATTCTCATTAAGAAAAGGTTTTACGTTTCCCCACTCAGACCTGGAACAACATGTCATAACATTTGTTTGTTCCATGCAGAATTCGAAGCCGCGCCTCGTAGCGTAGAAAGCCAAATTATTTGCCCCTGCACCAAACGGTTACAGTAATTTTACAGTTACGTTACAATATTTTTTTTATAAAGTAACCTTATTTTTTTTTATTGGTGCCCAGTGGAAATTATTCATGAACTTCCTTCGCCCCGGGGAAGAGCGAAGGGGTATGCCGGACTCCTACCGGCTAAAACCACTGGAGCGGTCATCTTCGGCACCTAAGGGAGGCTCCAGGTCCTCGTATGATCACACTAGAGCCGCCCACTGGTGCCACGCCTATTGGCACATCTCGGAGAGGGTGACTGTAAAGCGGTCACCCCCCCAGGGGGATTGTAAAGGATCCCCCAAAGCGTCCCACGGCAGCGCGTGACCACATGCGTGCTACCGTCTTCTCTTGGGTCGCTTGGTGTGGGCACGCAGATTCCCCAATCTACGCACCCGCGAACCCAGAGGTCCCCCACCTTATAGCAACGGCAGGGGTTTTCAGGCGTATCGGAATTAGGCGCCAGGGCGGTTGTTACCCCGGCGCCGTTTCCTTCTTCTTCGAGCGGGATCGGCCCTCTCCCGGTCCCGCTCTGCAGTCTCCTTCTGGAGCATGACGCTCTCACAGAATTATAAAGAAACCTAGTTTCATAAAATTAGCATCGCTTTTCATAATTCAATTTTTGGAAAAGGCATTTTCCTTTTCTGTTCTTGAAATACTCAGTGGAGTTCGCCTGTGCATAATTGAATACTCGTTCACATTTCGACTACCTGTTTCGCCTGTCTGTTAAGTTCAATAAATCTGAATAAGGATGTTTTGTTCCGTTGCGGAACAAAGGTCTTCCTTGCTCGCTACTAAGTAAAGTATATTTTATCCAAAGTGAAAAATCTGTATCAATTAGGTTGGACATTGACACGGGATGGGACCTTATGAATTCGTCCTATTTTCATCTTCATTTAATAATTCAGTATTTCCATAATTATGTTCAAAAGGGTGGCAAAAAATTGAATTTGTTTATTGAAAACAAAGAAAGGGCATCGCTGTTTTATTGTATACTAGCTGGGAACCGCGGTTACACCCGTGGTTTAATTTAAAAATAAATTGGATTATTTCTAAATAATTTAGAGTACTTCGGCATAGATACTTGACACAGATTATATTTATTAGATTTCGTGAATGTTTTTCTTGCGCGGTACCCTAATTATTTTTCTAAAATAAAAGTAGCCTTAGTTATTCCTTATAACATCAGCTATCTGCCAGTGATAGTTCCGTTGAAATCGGTCCAGCCGTTTCGGAGATTAGCGGGAACAAACAGACAGACAGATAAAAAAAGTTGTAGGTACAGTAGATAATTTCATATGCATTTAGTAAAAAGCTGTTATTTTGATATTACAAACAGACAGTTCAATTTCATTTATTTGTATGTATAGATATACTCATACGTTCATACAAACGAGAATAAACCAATTTTCTGTTAACGGCCTTCCTCTTTTGTCTTTTTCAGGTGTATAGCGGCGTCTGTTTCTAACGTCAATATTGGCATAGTTATTATGTATGTTTTTCTTTATCTGAAATATTGCTGTATTTTTTTTTGCCAGCTCTCTATCGTCAAGGCAGAGATCAGATAATTTCGCCTTAGGTATACATAATTTTTGTTCAGCAGTGGACGTCCTGTGGCTGATATGATGATAGATAATCTGGGTATTTTTTCTTAAATTTTGATAAGCAACGATATTCTTCGGCAGCGAAAAAATACTTCCTGTATTATTGCGAGTTATTTAGGTACTTTAAGACTTCCTAATTTCTTCATCTCGAAGGATTACATATTAGGTACCTTTTTAACAGACTTCAAAAAAGGAGCAAGTTATCAAAACGGCGCGCATTTTTAAAAATATTTGTACACTTCGCGATTTGTGGACCGATATGAGCAATTATTTTTTGAATAGGTGGAGAATGCTTTCGAATTGGTCCCATATAAAATTCATTACATTTGAACGAGTAGTTGTTTAACCAGCTTCAATAAACAACTTCAATTGGACTGCGCCTATCTAGATGATGTCTTAATAGTTTCGATTCCTCGGAGATTAGAGGACCGATTTGAGTCATTCTTATTTTTAGTGTTTTAAAATACTGATACCAAATTGAAAAAGTTCTTACATATAAACTGAAAAGACCTCGCCCAACTTCATAAATAAAGTTTTTTTCTGTTTAGTGGTTTTAATGTTTTTGTATCGTGTAGGGTTTTTGAAGTCGGGTATTTTTTTATGTTAAAAAGTTTTATTATTTTCTGCTTGATATTTTTATAATAAATTGGGTTAGTCAAAGCTTAGGTTATATAGACTGGTCCTTTTTATTTTTTTTATTGGTGCCCAGTGGAAATTCTTCATGAACTTCCTTCGCCCCGGGGAAGGGCGAAGGGGTATGCCGGACTCCTACCGGCTAAAACCACTGGAGCTGTCATCTTCGGCACCTAAAGGAGGCTCCAGGTCCTCGTATGATCACACTAGAGCCGCCCACTGGTGCCACACCGATAGGCACATCTCGAAGAGAGTGACTGTGAAGTTGTAAGAGTGTAAGATTGTAAAGGATCCCCCAAAGCGTCCCACGGCAGCGCGTGATCACATATAGACTGGTCTTAGGGTCCGCGGCCGCGGAGTATAGGGCACTCCACCTATGAACTTCTTGCGCAACTCCATTTTTAAACCTCTGGACACCTTTATTCACATGTCTGTTGTCATCAAACTTAGGTCATATTAAGCATGCTTGATTCATCATTATCATCTTGAGTCTACCCACTGCTGAGTTAAGGCATCTCTTTACTTGTGCTATTTTGTCCGTGCGCGATTCTATGTGTGTAATTAATAAACGGCGAGGTGCGACGCATAGCGAGAGAGAGCGATAAGCCGCGCACCACTCGTAAATCACCCGCGCTAATGACGCTCCACAGCAACAAGGATATGGGTTGCTAGAACTGACTGTGGATTAAAACCGTTTCAATAGAAAAAAATGTGCCTGGCAATCTTGCTCTCATGTCAACAGTAGGCTCACGAGCCAGGTTTCCATCATCATCATTTTAGCGGAAAAATGTCTACTGCTGGACATAAGCCTTCACCAAAGATCACCACTACGGGTGTCTCTCTGGGTATTTTTGTGTGCTCATTGGGGGGATTTGCCATAATCGCCACGGTTGGCAGGTGGGTTGGCGATCGCAGTTAAGCTATATGTACTCGAAGCCCAAAAGAAGCTACTGCCCGTCTTCCGTAATAGTCCCATAGTCGCATTTTAAGACACCCACGGGATGAGATGGGGTGGTGTTAATAGTAATACCAATAGGAAATAGGTAATCCGTTGTAGAATCGATATTTAAATAACAAACTAAAGGCATTTTAAACGGGTATTGCCTTCGCTTAACCGAAATCTGAGTATTACTTGATAATTAAGGCTATATTTTTCAACAAATGAAAGCCTTGACTTACAAATAAATCATTCACGTCCCCTATCTTTTCACTAAATTCAGCATAATTACTCACAGATACCTCATATAATATTTCCATACAATCTCTTCAACTACAAACATTCATTCAGCCATTATACCAGGATTTTACCGGCGAAATTCTCGTAATTCACCGTTGCTTTATAATGGTGGGAAAGCACATAATTCAAAATGTTTACCGGTTTTAATTCGTAAAGTTTGGTAATGAATAGACGGTTCGTTCATTACCTGTTTTGTGGATCGCACTTTTACATAGCGTTTGATATATGGGTGGTCGTTATGTGCTACTGATAATGGTTTTATTTTGCCGTTTGTGGTATTTTGCATTAGTTTTTCAGCATGATTTGACTTATAGGGTTTTGTAGTAACAACCCTTACACATTGACTAATCAGATTGTCCATCTGTTCGACTGTCAGAGAAGTTACAACACAAAATAAATAAGAAAATGCACTAGAATTTTATTAGGCATCGAACTTTCGTTATTATTTTCTAAGACTTCCATCTATTTGTTTTAAGAAATAGTGCACTAAGTTATATCATTTTATGACAGTTGTTACTGAAACGAAGAAGGATAATAATCTCTCTCAATACTCCAAGTCGCTCACGCATTTATAAAAAAATGACATTTAAGATATTGAATTAATAGTTTGTTTTTCTATTGCTTGAATTTCTGATTAAATTTCAACTAATTAAGTTATAGAAATAATAAAAATACGAATAGGCCTATCAAAAATAGAAAATAAAACTTTAAACTTTGAATATCTAAAGGCGCTTCTTTACGTCGTATATACGCGTCGCGACAACCTCAACACCGCCTCTCGAAGCTCGCAAACAAACAACACTTGCCGCACTATGTACGTACATAAATATATATTTAGCTCTCATTTGATTTATGTATTGCAGGAAGTAGTTTTTAATTTATTATGAGTTTAAATCGAGCGTAAACACGCCAATAGTCGTATAATACCTACGTACCGCAATATGTACGTATGTCCAACGGTCGCTTCGCGTCACTTCACATACGCGATTACCGTAATGCGATTGCGCTTCGCCGTCGGCAATGTGCGCCCGCCCTTAATTAGTGATGCTGCCCGCATTAATATCGACATTAAATTTTAAACCCTAAAACAGTGTGACTAAGGATGAAGTTTGTGTGAGAGACATGATTCAATAGTTTAATCGAAGGCAGAGTTAATTATGCGATAGCATAATAACATTTGACGCTATCGAAGATTGTAAAATTGGTTCTTGTTTACATCATGAATTAATTAACGGGGTCATAGTCATAGTCATTTCGGCCATTTATACGTTCACTGCTGAACAAAGGCCTCCCCCATAGATTCTACAACTGTGTGATAATTTCGGGGGGTATTTGCCAATACTCACCACGCTTGTATGGCTACCGGCCACAAAAGGGACGCTGCTGCCCATCCCTCTGGTTTAGATTCCCTTAGTCGCCTTTTACGACATCCACGGGAGGAGATGGAGTGGTGCTATATTCTTAATCCAGACACCACAACGGGGTTTAAACGGGGAAAATGGTTATGAAAGATCCTTCAACAAAATAAGTTCTCGTCAATGAGAACAGATAGATAAATGTTTGCATGTGAATTATGTATTTAGGATAAATAGGCTCTGTTTTGTATGCGATCAAGTATTTTGGAAAATTGGTTTGCTTTTTGTACGTGTTAGGCCAGTAGGCCTAAAAAGGCCGCTTTAAGTGAATCATAATACGATTTACATTAGAAATCACAAAATGGTCACGTTAATAGTCAGTTATGCTTAAGTGATTTCTAATGTGAATCCTATTACCATTCACCTTTTTAGGCCCCCTGGATCATTTTGTGAATCGTATTATGAGTCACTTAAAGAGGCCTTTTTAGGCCCCCCGGCCTAACACGTACAAGGAGCAAACCAATTTTCCTAAAAAACTTGATACCAAACCAAACAGAGCTTATTTAGCCTAAAAACATAATTCCCATGCAAACATTTATCTAACTACCCGCATCAACATGGAAACCGCAAGGCGACGTCGCGACAGCCTTTATAAATCATCATAACTATATTCTATACCGAATTATGAACCCAAATGCGATATCAAGCGTCTCATGTTGCTATATCCGTAAGCAAATCGTCCTTTCATTCGCTCACTAACAAACTGTTACATAAGTTATATATTATACCGTGTCGTTGCCGGCTGAGTACAATATAATGGTAAATTCAGTAATTAGGTCCTAATCAATGATATCATATATTAAAAGAAGTAGATATGTTACATGCGCGCCAAAAGTAAGAACCAAAACTCCCCAATTGTAGCACCTCGCAATCAGTTCGCTCAAAACAGGACATCGAGCACACACTGTCACAGTATGTATTGTTTTATTAATTAAGTAATAACAATGCCGTCGTGCGTATAGAAAATGCACAAACTATCAAGCAACAATAAATAAAGAACAAGGGATCTCAAACCACACGTAAGTAACAAACTATATAAAATATTTGACTAAAAATACTGTTCAATTTATTTATAGAATAATATTTTCGAAGAAAACAAAGGCCAGTCAATGAAAAGAGACAACACATATATTCCATCACTGGTGCGACAGAGACATCGAGTGCACGTGTTGTCATTTTAGATAGCTATCTCTTTTACTCTCGTAGTTTTTGTATCTTCTTTCTTACAGGATAGGTGTGCAGTTTTATAGTTACATACAGCGAGACTGAACTTCGCGCGCCATTTAATATGGACGTAACATATCTATGGTATAATATCATTGGTCCTAATATATACACTTTTACACGATATATTGAAACTACAGACGTCGTTTCACTACATGATGCCGAAAGACTTTCGGTCTTATTTTATTTGGTCGAAACCTGTGTCGGCTATGTAGGCAGAGCATGAAAATTTTGTGCAGTGGTTCTGCGAGAACGTCATGCTCCAGAAGGAGACTGCAGAGCGGGATCAGGAGACGGCCGATCCTGCACGGAGAAAGACGAGACGGAACCGGGGTAACAACCGACCCGGCTCCCGGGTCCTACACGTCTGAGCCCCCTGCCGTCACTTCATGGTGGGGAGCCTCGGTGGTGGCGAGCGCGCGGATTGGGGAGTCTGAGTGTTCATACCGAGCGACACCCGAGAAGACGGCGGCGCGCACGTGATCACGTACAGCCGAGTGCGCAGCACAGCGCACAGCGAGGCTTGGGGGGACCCTTTGCAATCCTCCCCGAGAAGTACCTAGGGGCCGACCGTTTTACAGTCAACTTTCCTCTGCTAGAGGGGGTGACCGCTTTACAGTCATTCCCTCCGAGATATGCTTAAAAGCGTAGGGCTGGCTCTAGTGTAATCTAACGAGGACCTGGAGCCCCCCTTCGGTGCCACAAATGACCGCTCCAGTGGTTTTAGCCGGTAGGAGTCCGGCACGCTCCTTCGCCCATCCCCGGGTCGGAGGAAGTGGAAGAGGATGAGATCAACAAAAAAAATAGGCACCTCGAAAAAATGAGTTTTATTTATTTATTATATTCTTTATTGTACACCAGTTATTAAAAAGTACAATAAAAAGTAACACTTTGAATATAGAGTACAATGGGCTATAACGTTTTACTATTCGTCAACGACATTTTTCTTTAATTTATGTAAAACCATTTGCAGGCACAATCGTCAGAATTTAAATTGCACAATTCCAAGTCGCACGTACTACTTTCACATGCATTTAGTAAAAGCTGTTATTTTGTCATAACAAACTACTTCAATTTTGTTTATTTTTATAGATATTTGCATGATTGTTGAAATTTATATTTGTTTTATTACATTAGATGTTTTTCGTGTTGTATCTGGATTAAGAATATAGCACCACCCCATCTCCTCCCGTGGATGTCGTAACAGCCGACTAAGGGACTGTAAACCAGAGGAATGGCTGGCAGCATCCCTTCTGTGAAAGAAACAGCAGCCATACTGTACTCATCAACCCGCCTGCCAAACGTGGTGAGTTTTGGCAAATTCCCCCCAAAATGTAAACAGTCGTTATGGGGGAGGCTTTTGTTCAGCAGTGGACGTCTTTTGGCTGATATGATGATGATGGCGTTTTTTATTATACGTAAAACTATAAGTTTGTATACATAAGAATGATACCTTAATATCTTTAGATACCTATCATAAGTTTATAGATTGCCCCTAGTGGAAGTAAAAGAATAATAAAAATACGATCATGTATTTTCTGAAATAATAACGCGAATGCAATCTTAAATCATATGGGAGAAACAGAGAATCTTCCTTTTTAAAGTCGGTTAAAAATGGAATTCATTTATGGGCTAAATATGGCAATACCGTGCATTGGTGTTTAAGCCCGCCCATATTCAGTGGACGTTTACAGTCAGATATGATAATGAAACGATTAATAAATCACTATCTATACGGCAAATAAAACCCGCTTATTTACCATATAAATTCGATACGAATAAAAATGTAATAAAAGACAGTGTTAGTAAGACTGGGGAAGTTTTAGCGATGGCGGCCGACAATGGATTAGGAATTTATGTTGGGTTTGCCGCTCTGAGAGTAAGTGTGGTGGCGACAGTTAAATTGCTAAAGTTAATGCAAAAATAAAAGGTAACAATATAGGTCGGCATCCAGCCGTAAGGGCAGGGAGGCGCGGAATAAAAACAGGTCATATCGGAGCGTTCAAGAATTTTTAGGGAATGTCTGCTCTTAGAGCTTTCCGCGCGAGATGTTTTCCGCGCGTATCAACTATTCCTTTAGTCAGATATGTACTTCGACGAGGCGTAAATAAATTCCGTATGTTAGTTACAACGTTCGAGTGTCAAGCGAGATTTTTATGAATTTTACTTGATTTTAGTCGCTTAATTTGGATATTATGGCACATTATATGTTTTCTGTTCAAGAAAGAAAAGACGAAAGAAAGAAAATAATTTTATTTCTGAACACCATAGAGACGCGCATGTTACGATACTGTGTAACATAAGGATTGCTGATAATACGCGACGGTGTAATACTAGGATCGGTGACTACATGACACCATTATTGCGCATCGCGACAATGGGCAGGCACAAGGCGCCGACGCAGCAAATCCGACCGTGGGACCTGGTTGCAACATTTGTTTCCACGATTATTCATTCTTGGTACAACCATCGACCAATTATCACTTCATTAGATTAGACATAATTGTAAAACTTAATTTTAATAAATTAGTTCTAAGTAAATTGGTTTTTTTTGCATCCTCCGGCTTCAGCCTTCGTAATTGGCGCAGTCGGTAGGATACTCGCGGGCCGGTTCGCGAGAGTAATAAATAGGATCGATACTAAGATCGCGACTCGCGGGTCACCCGGGTGGCTATCAAGCACCGTACGAGTATCTGAATCTACAGAAGCTGCGGCCAGGAGGTGTATCAAGACATAGATACCGCAGAGGGACCAATTATGTACATGTAAGTACTCTAGAATCGTTCTTGAGTTGCTTCCTTTTATCCTTAACCTTTTAGTAATAAATATCCAAGATTTTCCATCCCAGGCAATCGAGGACCCCTAGGTTAGATAGATCATCAAGGTCAAACTTATTTGATACAATTAGGCAACTTAATATTAGTGAGTTAATAGAGTTACCAACAGAAATGGCGGCAATAGAAAATATTTATAAAGCTTTACGTATGGTACCCGAATTCGATGGGAACACGAATGTCCTTACCAGATTTATTAGGCTATGTGACCAGTTAGTTCGAGCTTATATCTCAAGTGAACCAGGCAGTGAATTAGCAAATTTAGCACTTTTAAATGGAATCTTAAATAAGGTCACCGGACCTGCAGCGCGTTTGATTAACACTAATGGCGTTCCGGAAAACTGGGAAGGCATACGCAGTTCACTAGTGAATAATTTCTCTGATCAACGCGATGAGACCTCGCTATATAACGACATGGCGCTATTAAATCAAGGCTCCTCTACACCCCAAGAATTTTACGAAAAGTGTCAAACCTTATTTGCTACTATTATGACTTACGTTACGTTGCATGAAACGGTTCAAAGTACAATAGACTCTAAGCGTTCTCTTTATAAAAAGTTAACGTTGCAATCTTATTTGCGAGGCCTTCGTGATCCCTTAGGGTCACGTATTAGGTGCATGCGACCGGACACGATAGAAAAAGCGTTAGAGTTTGTTCATGAAGAGATGAATACTCTCTATTTACAACAGCGTAATGAACAATTACCAGTTAAGAAACCATACCCTCAGTTACCTAATTCTTTGATTAAACCATTCAGTCCTGTCATGCCGCACGCAGCTATACCTATGCAAAAGCCAGTCAATTTTAACATGCCCAGTCCTTTCCGACCAAACGCAGTAATGACACCTTCACCGCAACGTCCACCGCAAATGTGGAGGCCAAGTTTTAACCAATTTCAACAATACCAAGGTCCTTCGCGCACGCAACAGATATTCGGTAGTCGTCCTCCAAATTATAATCCACAAAATAATGCATTTAGGAATCAACCTAAAGGGCCAAATGCTAATGACACACCAAAACCAATGAGTGGCGTATCGCATTTTGTACCAAAACCAATGCCGTTCCGCGGTCATGATTGGTCCAGGCACGGTAATCCACCCCCTTCCAACTATTTTAGGAGTAGAGAAATGAATTTTAACGAATGCTATGATTATCCCTATCTGTATGAGCCTTATTACGATAATAACCTTGAAGAGTATGACTGTTACGAACAACCTGACTATACTTACTATGACACATATATGGACCAACAGCTAGCCTCACGTTCAGATATCAATGATACCACATTCGAAGAGATACCTGCTGTGAATCCGGCATCTTCTAACCAGGAGGATTTTCAGAAGGGTCCGACTATAAGCGAATTAAAATAGAAATAAATTTACAAACACAACGTTACTTACCTTATATAGAAGTTTCAGATCCGCCGTTAAAACTGCTGATCGACACAGGAGCAAATCAATCCTTCATTAGTCCTGAAGCTGTAAAAGAATATTATTCATACTTACCGTGGAATTATGATCCTTTTGAGGTAACAAATGTGC
Organism: Diloba caeruleocephala; assembly: GCA_947459985.1. Lineage (NCBI taxonomy): Eukaryota > Metazoa > Arthropoda > Insecta > Lepidoptera > Noctuidae > Diloba > Diloba caeruleocephala. The sequence continues at coordinate 24,844,219 of OX381615.1, forward strand.
ATGCTACTAGCCGTAATGATTATTCTATTAACTTACCTTGTTTCCAGGAATTCAACGATGATAACGACTTAACGTTTTACATTTACAAGTTTCATGATTACTTTGACGGTTTGATCGGCTTAGATCTATTAAATAAATGGGAATCCAATATTGATCTTAAGAATAATAGGTTAATAACGAAGCGCGCAGTTAACCCAATAGCAATGTATAATTCACGTAATTGCAATTTATATGAAGGTGTAATCCCAGCTAATTCATCGAAGTTAGTTAAAGTCCCAGTTAATATACGAGACGGTGATGCATTAGTCTCTGACCAAATAATTTCAAACTGTTGCATACATGAGTGCATTACTAGTGTAAAAGATAGACGTGGCTATCTAGAAATTGTTAATCCGACATCCAATGACTTAATTTTTTCCATGGACCAACCTATTAGGGCAGAGTCATATAATGTAGAGTGTACTAAACAATCACCTCGACCTCGGGTAGAGGAAGTATTATCTCGATTACGCACCGATCACTTAAATGAAGAGGAGCGAGTTAATTTAACATCTTTGATTTCACAATACGCTGATGTATTTTACATAGAAGGTGAACCACTTACCTTTACTAATAAAATAAAACATAGCATACGCACTACAGATGAAGTCCCGGTTTACACTAAAACGTACAGATATCCTTTCATACATCGCCAAGAGGTACGTAGTCAAATTACAAAGATGCTGGAACAGGGAATAATTCGTCCTTCAGATTCGGCTTGGAGTTCACCTATTTGGGTGGTCCCAAAAAAAGCTGACGCGTCCGGTAAAGTCAAATGGCGAATCGTAGTAGATTTTAGAAAGGTCAACGAAAAAACTGTTGATGACAAGTACCCAATTCCCAATATAACAGATGTTTTAGATAAGTTAGGAAACTGTCACTACTTTACAACTCTTGACCTTGCGAGTGGATTTTATCAGGTTGAAATGAACCCAAATGATATAACTAAAACAGCATTTAATGTAGAGCATGGCCACTTTGAGTTTTTACGTATGCCAATGGGACTTAAGAACTCACCATCAACTTTCCAAAGGGTAATGGACCATGTTCTCAGTGACCTACAAAATTCTATCTGTCTTGTATATTTAGACGATATAATAGTGTTCAGCACCAGTTTACAGGAACATATAGTTAATTTAGAGAAAGTTCTTAAAAGACTCAGAGACTCCAACTTTAAAATTCAACTGGACAAGTCCGAGTTCTTAAAGTTAGAAACAGCCTATCTTGGACACATAATCGGTAAAGACGGTATTAAACCAAACCCTGATAAAATCGCTGCTATTCACAAATTCCCACTTCCTAAAACAGCTACAGAGATTAAAAGATTTTTAGGCCTACTGGGGTACTATAGGAAGTTCATTCCTGACTTCGCAAAAATCACTAAGCCGATGACGCAATGTCTGAAGAAAGGATCTAAAATAACGTACAATGACACTAGCTATGTAGATTGTTTCGAGAAATGTAAAACACTGTTAATCAATGATCCAATTTTGCAATATCCTGACTTTAATAAAGATTTCTTACTTACAACAGATGCGTCCAATTTAGCAATAGGAGCCATTCTATCACAAGGACCTGTAGGGTCAGATAAACCAATAGCCTATGCCTCACGGACATTAAACACTAGCGAGATAAATTATAGTACAATAGAAAAGGAGCTGTTAGCTATAGTTTGGGCAACTAAATATTTTCGGCCTTATTTATTCGGACGTAAATTCAAAATTATTACAGATCACAAACCGCTTCAGTGGATTATGAGTCTGAAAGAACCTGGCTCGAGATTAACTCGTTGGAGACTTAAGCTTAGTGAATATAACTATACTGTCATCTATAAACAGGGTAAAAGTAATACGAATGCGGACGCTTTGTCTCGAATAGAAATTAATAACGAAGAAACTAGTTCTATAATGGTTAACGTATCTGAGAAACCACCATCTCTAGCCAGCTCTTCCACGCTCACAGCCCATACTAGTGCTGAAAATCCAATACTAGAAATACCAATTTCAGACGAACCATTAAATAAGTTTAATAGACAAATATGCTTAACAATAGTAGGAGATATAAAGAAACGGCCAGCCGTTTCTAAGCCATTTGAGACTCATACCCGCACTTCTATCCAACTCTCCGAGTCCAATCTCGAAGAGGACGTAATAAACGCTATTAAAGAGTTCGCAAATCCCAAAGTCAAGACAGGAATTATAATACACCCCCCATTAGCAATGTATAAAATAGTTCCAATAATTCAAGAAAAGTTTAAGAACTCTGCTATGAATCTTGTGTTAACTAAAGTCGAAGTAGAAAATGTAAAAGAATATCTGAGGCAACAAGAGGTTATTCAGAAATACCACGAAGGTAAAACAAATCATCGTGGTATTGCGGAGTGTCATTTAGCCTTGTCTCATAAGTATTATTGGCCTAAAATGAGAGAGCAAATTTCCAAATATATTAATGAATGCAATATATGTGGGCAAGCGAAATATGACCGAAACCCGATTAAGCAAAGATTCTGCATAGTTCCACCACCGTCAAAACCTTTTGAAATAGTTCACTCAGATTTATTTACCGCCCAAAACGAGAAATATTTAACTATCATTGACGCTTTTTCTAAGTACGCCCAAGCATATCACCTTAGAGATGGCACAGCAGTCAGCGTAGTTCAAGCCTTTTTACAGTTTTGTTCTCATCACGGCGTCCCTGTATCCATAGTCACAGATCAGGGGCCCGAATTCACTAACCAATTATTCACTGAATTTACCAGAGTTCATAAGATTCAACATCATAAAACATTGGCACATACTCCCAATGATAATGGGATGGTGGAGCGCTTACACTCCACTTTACTAGAGCATTTAAGGATATTTAAAGTACAGAATCGTAGTGAACCAGTTGTTAATCTTATGACATACGCTATACTGGCGTATAACAGCAGTATACATAGTTTCACAAAATGCAGACCACTTGAAGTAATTACTGGTCATACAGACCCTCGTGACCCCTTAGATATAGATTTATCTGTGCACTTGCTTCAGCAATACATGCAAGAACATCGAGATAAGATGTCCAAGGTATATAAAGCTATAAACGAAACATCTCTGCATAGGCGCACGGAGTTAATTGAGAATAGGAATAAAGATAGGGAACCCGAAAAAGATTATGAGTCAGACCAACAAGTATTTGTCAAGAACCCGTTAGCTAATAGACAAAAACTCGCGCCCCGTTATACGCATGATACAGTGTTGGCTGACCTACCTATCCATATATATACAAAAAAGAAACGCGGTCCCGTTGCCAAATCACGTCTTAAACGAACACCTAACACAAACCGATTGTTACAGAATACCACTGATGATATTACTACACCTGGTCCGAGCGGAGGACATATTACTTGAGCCCTTAGAAGATGGACCCGGATTACTTCCATTTAAACTAGGAGCCACAAAAGTCGTGTCTCATTACCATTCCTTTCTCCTACACATTGATCTGGAAGACATCCAGTCAAAGGTCGATTCAGTTAAATTACAGTTAAGTCAATTTAGACCATTAATTAACAATAAAACATTATCACTTTTTGAGCCCCATATTAGTTACCTCGGGGACAAACTTGAAAAGATATCCTTACAGTTAGAGAGTTTTAAGCCTAGTCGAATTAAACGAGGACTCATTGATGGATTAGGATCAATAATTAAGAGCATTTCAGGCAACTTAGATTACACAGACGCAATAAAATATAATAATGCCATCCGAGTTTTAGAGACTAATGATAATATATTAGAAACGGAACTTAACAGCCATATAAGCTTAACTAAGGAATGGATGTTGAAACATTCTAATGTATTAAAAAATATAGTGGATAACCAGAATATTCTTGCTAAAAAACTTAACCATATTATAAACCAAGATATTTCTAAGCAGGCAGATTTAGTTCAATTTGCCCATTTAGCACAGTACCTACTAATTTTAAACGATAACATTGAGACCCTATCTGACGAATTAAATAAAATTGAATTTATGATAGCTTTTATGCGTGCATCAAGCACTACCCATTCTACGATTAGTTTAGTTAATCTTAAAAATATGATAAGTAAATTAGGATTATTATACTCTAAAGATGAAATAATTGATATTGATCTTAGAGAGTACTATAATATTTTAAAGTTAGGATCATATTATATTGATCAGAAAATAGTTATAGTCATAAAGGTACCGATTGCCTTACCTAGAACCTATACCTTATACAAATTATCCATAGTTCCTAACAAAAATAACATGGCCCTTATCCCTACCTCACCTTACATAGCAATTCAGGGATCATATTCTATGTACATAGAGACAGAATGTCCGAAGCTAAATTCATGGTACCTCTGCGAAGAGGAAATTGGTTATAAAATTATAGATAAACCAGATTGCGTACAGCAGCTTATTACTCAACAGCATCTCAACTCCTGTACATTAACACCAGTCATCTTAAACAAGCAAGCTCTAGAACAACTTGATGAAAAACACTACGCGCTGAGTTTCCCAATTCCAACGAAAGTACAGACGTCCTGCGGGCAGGAACAATTTAAAACGCTTCAAGGAAGTTACTTGGCTACAATACCTCAAGACTGTTTTATAAGAACAGCAGAGTTCACCATCGCTAACGTTGACAACCGAATTAAAGGACATGTAGTTAAAATACAGTCTCCACTGGACCAGAACACCATATCAAGGACTGTGGAATCATCAGTACAGCTCAACTCAATCAATCTCGAGAGCCTACATGATAGTTACAAGAAAGTTTCAGTGCAGCCTCCAGTAAAACTTAACCAGATATCCGATGGAAGCATCTATCATACTACTATACCTGTATATCTATTACTGCTAAGTGCAGGTGTTATTACCATTGCATTAATGTACCGGCGATATTGTGTGAGAAATAAAGATAACAAGATTGCCTCTGCATCTACAGGAATGGATGCCACCCAGGACATATATTCTCAAGAAGAACCAAAGAGGAACATCAACCCAGCTGAAATAAGAATAGATCTCAATGATCTTACACCAACATTTTTAACAGCAGTTAACAAATAGTTGCTGTTCTACGGGGGGAGATGTTACGATACTGTGTAACATAAGGATTGCTGATAATACGCGACGGTGTAATACTAGGATCGGTGACTACATGACACCATTATTGCGCATCGCGACAATGGGCAGGCACAAGGCGCCGACGCAGCAAATCCGACCGTGGGACCTGGTTGCAACATTTGTTTCCACGATTATTCATTCTTGGTACAACCATCGACCAATTATCACTTCATTAGATTAGACATAATTGTAAAACTTAATTTTAATAAATTAGTTCTAAGTAAATTGGTTTTTTTTGCATCCTCCGGCTTCAGCCTTCGTAATTCGCATAATAATAAACACCAAAATATAAAAAGTGTTTTTGTTTTTCCACTTGCAACACTCACGCAATGCAATACAGTACCTTTTTTTTATTGGGCCCTGTGGAATTTCTACTTGAACTTCCTCCGCCCCGGGGAATGATAAAGGGGCTACCGGCTAAAACCACTGGCGCGGTCATCTTCGGCACCTAAGGGGGGCTTCAGGTCCTCGTATAATCACACTAGAGCCGGCAATACAGTACCTAGCCAAAGGACTTTCAACACAACTTTATGTTATAAGTTGAAATTTACTAGTGTACCTAAATCATAGTTATTTGTTTCTTACTGACGTAGATTTTTTATGGAGAAGCACGGGCCTTTGCCTTCAATACATTAAAATCAGGCTTGTTTAGTGTAGACTTTTTAAGAAGTTTAAGCTTTCCTGCATTGTTACGTTCATTTCGAGAACAATTGAGTAAACAAATATTGTACCATTTTGATTTAAACAAGAGTAACCATGGAGTTTCTTGGACGTTCTACTCGTTAGGAAATTACATCTTGCAATGTGGCAACTAAAGTCTTGAGTATTCATAAGTGCATGATTATTGGAAGTAAATGGTTTGACGTGAATTAAATATTTTTATGTTTTATCTTTATTTTAACAACCTTCAACATGTTTAAACGAACCAAGTAATAGATAAATACTTTCAATTCTAATGCTCGGTTCTTATATCAAAAAAAGATCCTTGTCAATGATTGTATAGCAAAGCTGTTTCTATAAACAGTATTTAGAAGCTTGGAGATACTAATACAGAATCAGAGTATACTATCCTACGTTACGGTAACTATATTTAATTATTGGTAAAAATAAAAGAAATATAATTCCAGCCAACAGTAGTCATCAATAGTCATAAAAAGATCTAGGAACCATGGAACCAACATGGGACCAGGCATGAACCATTTATTAGACAAATAAAACTAACATAGCCGATGTTTCCGCGTCCTCTGTTAAGCCCCGTAGTGTTTTCGTTCTCCGGATGCACTGCGAAATTCAGCGGCTTACAGCGAAATTCAGCGGTTGTCATGTTAGTTGGTGCTAGGCAGCGAAGGCTTACCCGTTTTTCATTACGAGCTTACTGTTTAATCTGCTTTGTTTCCTAACGCTGTTTTTAATTTACCGAAACTCCCTTTTTGTTACGAAAATAATTGCGCGGTTTTCGGGTTTTCTTGTCATTTGTTTATCGTGTTTTAGTTATTTTTGAAAGGCTGTTCTCTCCGTTCCTTCGCATGTTTGAGAGCTGTACTGGCAGTAGGTAGAGTAAAATTTACGCCCTTCTTTAGTGTCTTAATGTTCGTGTATGGCGCATCTATATGTAAAATATCAATGGGTCCAGCCTTTCTTATCGTGAGAGAATGACCGTTCCCAGCAGTGGGTCAGTAATGAGCTGATTATGTAATTGGAATCAAAACAAGAATAGAAAGTTAACTCACCACTTTCAGAGACTGACGAGGGCGACCGCTCTGCCGTCGATACACCCGACGAGGACGATTCTAGTGACGAAAGCGAGTCGGCTCTCGTCGTGTGTGGATGTGTCATCGAACTCTCTGAGAGTCTCGAATCTCTGGGAACGTCGCACAGCTGGGTTAACCGCCGCTTCAGGTACCGCTGCTCCCTCGCCAACTGCTCCTTGTGACCTACGTGCCTCTTCTCTCGCTCTTCCAAACTCTGCAACAAGAGAATGGATGGTATTAAAACTTTGCATAGAATGGGTGGTTTTTAAAGTCAGCAAAGCGAGAGTCGTTGATTACGAAAACTTGACTTGACAGTGAAAAAGTAACTACGCAGCGCAGGACAGGCAGTTGTAGCGATTTTTGACAGTGCTGATCATGCGACTGATCTGTAACCTGTCTAACTGTCGTGGTTATAGTTAACAGACACAAACACGCAGAGCCGAAACAAGTGTCTGTAGATCATACAAATATTTGTTCCGTGCGGAGTCGAACCTGTGACACGTAGCGCGGAAGCCAATCGCTTAGCCACCGCGCCATTCAGTAGCACTGGATGAGGAAGACTGATGAATTGTTTTGCTGCGAAATTACTTACTTAAATATATAATTATTGATTTGCTGTACGCGATTATATCGGATACAGATGAAGATTTTTCTCAGATATTTATCCGCATAAGTGTCAGTTAGAATTTTAGTACCTAAGTCTAGAATAAGCTAGGTACCAGGTTCCAGTGTCGGCTGTTGGCAGAGCATGAAAATTGGAGCGCAGTGGTCTTCTTCTGCGAGAACGTTATGCTCCAGAAGGAGACTGCAGAACGGGATCGGGAGAAGGCCGATCCCACACGGAGAAGGACAAGACGGCGCTGGGGTAACAACCACCCCGGCGCCCAGGTCCAACACGCCTGAGCCCCCTGCCGTCATTAGGTATAAGGGGGGGGTCCTCGGGGGTCGCGGGCGCGCAGATCGGGGAGTCTGCGTGCTCACACCGAGCGACCCCCGGGAAGACCGTGGCACGCACGTGGTCACGTGCCACCGCGTGCGCAGGACAGCGCACAGAAAACTTGGGGGGATCCTTTAAAATGCTCCATGAGAAGTGCCTGGGGGCGGCCTTTTTGCAGCCGCCTGCCATCCGCTAGAGGGGGTGACCGCTTCACAGTCATCCCCTCCGAAATGTGGCGTGGCACCAATGGGCGGCTCTAGTGTGATCTTACAAGGACCTGGAGTCCCTTTCTTATCTTTTGGTGCCGAAGATGACCGCTCGAGTGGTTTCAGCCGGTAGGAGTGCGGCATTCCCCTTCGCTCTTCCCCGGGGCGAAGGAAGTTCATGTAGAATTCCCACTGGACACTAATAAAAAATGTACCAGGTTCCAATACGGCTGAATCGATTACCCGCCGTTTTATCTAAACAAAGAAACAGTGATTTCTTATTAAAGTTCATTTCCTATATAAATACGAACTGGAACACGCCCGACAGGCGAACAATACTGAAAGAGATTAATAGTACCAATAACAAGAAACTATTGGGTAATTAGACGCACATAATACGCGAGTTAGCCGCAACACATAAATCACTAACTGCTGCTTTACTAACTTAGGCATTGACGTTTAGCTTATGTTATAACTAAGTAGTCAGGGTCGAATATACTTTGGGAGGCGGTAGCGAATGTCTGTTTACTGAATATTTTAACGTTCCTACGTAATTAACCATTAAAACGTTACATAGGTTGCAAGGCTCCAAACAGATCATCACTCAAACAAGTGAAAGAGTGAATTTGACTTCAGAGTCAATCGAGTTCCCGTCTGAGAACGTTATCTTACATTAATAAAAAAAACAATACGACATATGGAGCCTTCAAGAAATGTAAAAACATCACTAGAAATACTTGCAAGGACAAAGACAATCCATTTCACTTGTAATTTGTTGAATACAAGTAATATTTTCAATATTTAGATAAATATCAGAATCTGTCACAATTCATAATGCCATTTTTGTTTATTGCCATCACAGACGCTGACGAAAGCGGTAGAGAGCGAAATATTTGAAACAGTTATGAAAAGGACTGTGACAAAGATAAGTTTCGTACTTCGTCAGGAATAGAACGTTAATTCATATTGGAACGAAGTTCCTTACGGCAGGCTTGGAGGGGATAGGGATTATGCTGCGCGACCGAACTGAAAAAAATGTGATAGTAAAACCGTTAAATGAGACGTGCGCAGGCGCGACAGTCGCATACACAAGCGAGTAGTGTATAAGTGTCGATTCTACATTAGCCGAAGGACCTTCGTTCCTACCTGGTGTCCCACGACACCACATAATTTTTTTTGAACTACATATTTTCCATTAATCGACACATTACGGTACTGATCTAAAGTACCAGATTTATTATAGACCAGTACCGTTGGATTTACTATACAAAATGACAACAATTTTTTGTACCGATCTGAAGTCTCTCCAGAACTAAAATTGACAAATATCGAGGAAAAACAATTGAACCGTACGACGTTGCCGACATATTTTTTAGATTTGTTTCATTTTTGCGAAATTATTCATTGAATATATAAAGATTAATTAATTTTAAACACCGTACAACGTTGCCTTATTACTTGACATTGGCGAAATTGTGGAAAATACTCTACAGAAGCCATAATCTAAGAGAAGAAGAAGACAAATATCGATAACATAGTTGTCACACGCCCCACAATTGTAGAAATTCTTGATGAGGCCTTTGTTCAGCAGTGGACTTCCTTTGGCTTATATGATGACTACTTACTTCATAATTTCTGCCGAATAAAGTCCACTGCTGGGCACAGGTCTCCCTCCAAGACGGCTACAATCAGTCTAGGTGTGTTATGTGCTCAGTTATTAATGTAGTCGAATGGCGCTGCTGCCCATGCTCCAGTTAATTCCATAGTCTCCTTTTACGACACGCAGTACTTATAATATTAGTAAAATGTAAGTATTTGTATATGGAATACAAACTGTCAACTTGACAATGACAGCTAACTCAGTATTCATAATGACATATACGCTCTCAAGGTTACTCCTGAAAGGTGTGCTAGTTAAGTTCCTTATTATCTCGAGTCGATCATTTATATTTTACCAATAATCCATCATTCATATCATCATTCAGTTAACAAATGCAGCTGATTATCAGCCTTTAAACGGATCGAATAACATCTGATCTCCGCAATCCAATTATTAGGGGATACCGATATCTTTAGATTAGACCGCTTGTCCGTATTTCGGGCTTCTGACGATCGAGATCAACGGCATAACGTGTTTTCCGAGCGTAAATAACGGTCACTCAACCAAATCGCAGCCATCTTGCCAAGAGTCCTCTGTCTCGGTAGGTTATTCTATATTACGGTGGGTATTGACCGGGAGCAATTGGAGCGATACACTAGTGAATACGTCAAAACAAGCATTACTGTCCGCACACTTGTAATTATACAACTTCTAACATTGTAGTAGTGAGAACGGAGTCGAGAATTAAAGTGTGCACCACATGATATCATAGGTAGTGAACTAGTAATTATATCATTTATTTTCAGTCGCCTTGACGACGGTGACGCGAGCGCTCGTGATGTCTTCTGTCGAAATGTAGGTAGGTATCGAAATCGATTATAAAATTTCCCTTGAAATTAGGATATTAGGATAATGAATTTCGAAAAAATCCGTTTCGTCCGAACTTTGCCTAACAAATGAATCTGTGATATTACATACGTGTTCGCAGTTTGTATCAAGCGCAGTGCTAGTTTTTTTTCTTTTCTTTTATTATGAACATTGGACGAACCAGCATTGGTTGTCCTTTGAGTACGATCCTCAGCCAGTCTTCTTAAGCTGACGAACTGTTGAAATCTACGATGTTTTTATAAGTGTAGATGCGTTGCTTGCGCTCTGCGATGGTCACATGAAAGTAAGGTAATTACCCGGAGTTCACCTAGTCGTGCACCAACCAGTGTCGTGGCTTGGCGTTAATCATAAGCATAATTCAGTGAGTGAGTGCGAAAAAATTATGCTATCCTGTATTTATAGACGATGCACGAAGTGTACTACTATCGTGAGAGATAAAGACGTTTCATAAATAAATAAATACGTAACGTAAATCGATTTTGTAAATAAAAAATAGATTTTGTTTTACTTTTTAATTCCCCGGTCTAATGGCAGCCGGCGCGCCGTTTTGTTATAATGTTCAGTGCCCCTAGTACAAGTTTCTTTTTGCAATCGAAACGTAATAGTAAACTACACGTTTATTGCGTTCATCGCTCCGATTGGTTGAAGAGTTTGGTGCGGGCCAATCGCAGTGCCGAACGCGGTAACTATGTAGTTTACTATTACGTTTCGATCGTGAAAGGAAACTCGTACTAGGGGTACAGGTATGGCGTGACTATATGTAAAAAGTCATTAGTTGAAATTCTTATAATCGAACACCAAATATATATTAGACGCGAATACTCCAGGTCAAGGTGGTTCCATTTGGTTCTCAGCCAAGTATAGACAACCCCTTTCCAGGCACGGGTGTCATAAAAGAGGACCAAGGAATGATATCAAGAGGATGGGCAACAGCACCCAATATACTACGATCACCAGTCCACCTGCCAAGTGTGGTGATTATGGCAATTTTACCACTCATTGTAGTGAGCATTGGGAGGCCCATGTTTGTGTGTGTGTGTTTTCCCGGTCAATACCCCTTTTTAGGTTCAATTAACACCAAGCCATTATAAGGATCTATATTTATAATATAGGATTTATAATATTTATCAATCGATACCGGTCCAAAACCAATACAAAGCTAAATTATTGCATTCTAGCTAAAGATATCGTATTTCGTGGAATGTTGAATATCGAGTAGCGTAAGTCGATGTAGAAACATAACCTCCAATAAACGCTTCGTAATATCAAACCGAATCATTATTATTTCCTTAATCATAAGACACGGAACATTTAAAAAGTTTCAGAGGAATATCGCATGTATCCGCTTCCGTACGCCCCTATACGGGCGCGGTAGAGCCAGCGCCCTGCACATAGCAGTTTTTTGTGAAGCTCTAAGGATAATGCCTTTTTCTAGAGCCCAATACACTGGACGAACCCACCAAGAAAAATAAGGATTATGTAAGTTCGGAGAACTTGCTGGGCAGTCGCTGAATGTTCCGTCTTTTGTTTTTCTCTCATAGTGTTTATAGGTTTATGGTTCGTCTATTTAAATGGGAGTTAGTAAGGTTCTTTGCGAGTTTAGAATGAATGGCTTTATCTATACAAATAAATAAAATTGAAGTGTCTGTTTGTAATGTCAAAATTACAGCTTTTTACTTAATGCATATGAAAGTATATACGGGACCTATAACAAAAAAACAATTTTAAAAATGTTTGTCTGTCCGTCTGTCTGTCTGTCTGTTTGTTCCGGGTAATCTCCGAAACGGCTGGACCGATTTTGACAGGACTTTCACTGGTGAAGCTGATGTTATAAGGAATAACTTAGGCTACTTTAATTTTAGAAAAATAATTAGGGTACCGCGCAAAAAAAATAAAACTAAAACTAAAAAAATATTGAAATCCAATATATATATACGAGTATTCTATGTATGTAAGTGTCTATGTCGAAGTACTCTAAATTTATTTTAAATTAAACGCGGGTGAAACCGCGGGTCCCAGCTAGTTGTTAAATAATTCAGGTCAATTTTGGGTTAATATAATTATGGAATGCTACGATTAACAGTTTATGTAACGGTGTATTTTGAGAGTAAATTGAAGCGGATAATATGTTCGTTCCGTAAGTCCTCAATCAACATTGGTTAACGAATTTTGTTTTGAAGTAATATTTGATTGCTAATGAATCTCATTCAATTACCACCATCATTTGAGTATTTAATTGCTCCTTACCACATGAGATCGAATATATTTTTCCATAATTAATTTATTATTATATATAGGGTCTTACTTTAATAATCAAAAATATTTTAGGAGGTAAATCTATAGCTTGCAATTATGCGTTTTAGCAAAAAAAAAAAATACTACTCAAACTTTATTTCATAAAATAATACAGAGTCAGCTAATCTTTCGCTAGGCGTGTATTTAAATATTTATTTATTTATTTATTATCAGTGTATCCGATACTTGATATCTGAAATGAATTCTATACCATTCAAAGAGCCCAGCCTTAAAATATTTTCCATTATTAAAGTAAGACCCTATATATGTCATAGGACCATCACCATAATCCTCTTAAAATCCCGTCCTCGTAAAATAATACACGGTATACTAAAACCACATATTCCTTTTGAATTTTTCCTCAGGTCGGGTGTTCCAACCCTCCCTTAGGCATAACAGTCACGACAGGGAAGGCCTGTGATGATATATCTGGTCATAAATCTCCGGCAACTCAGCCGCCGGTGCACCACTGTCCTTATTTTGCAGTCCAAATGTTAAATGCTGTGAGGGGAGATTTTAAATTTACGCTGCTTTCGGTGAAAGATTAAATTATGCATAAAGAGAAATGGGAGCGAAAATGATTTGCAGATCATTGATATTTAGCTCAGAGATTTCATTTTTGAGAGCAATGTTACGGTAAATCAAAAGTAGTGGGAAATATGTAAAGTCAGTCTAGTAGAAGTACATTGCGTCATCCAAATGAAGAAGAAAGAGAATGCAAATGTTTTTATTTCTACGCGCAATTGACACACACGGCTTAAAACAAGACAGCGAATACAATAATACCATCATGCATTAAACGTTAATAGAATAATTGGCAACACTCATTTTAAAACAACTGTCAATCAGTAAGAATCTAATCTGTAATATTATTCAGTTTATAATGGTCACCGTGTGGTGCCGGCTTAACCGTGTGGTGCCGGCTTAGAATACCACCACCCCATCTCCTTCCGTGGGTGTCGTACAAGTCGACTAACGGATTAGCCGGAGGATGGGCAGCAGCGTCCTTCGAGTACATTAACAACTCAACTGCGATCGCCAACCCGTCTGCTAAGCGTGGCGATTATGGCAAAACCCCCCAATGAGCCCACAACACACCCATATCGGTCGTTGTGGTGATCTTTGGGGGAGGCCTGTGTCCAGCAGTGGACTTCATTTGGCCGAATTGATGAATGGTCAGTGGGTCTGTATTACCTGTGGTTGTGATTGGTTGATCCCTTGATCCAACCAAAATACTTAGTATCTCTATGTAGTCTGTGCAAACAAACGACAACAAATAGTTTATAATCAATAATTAAAAACAAATACTTACATTACTAAAAGCAAAAATAGATGCCCGAAGTTGTGCGTCGCATATGCGCAGAAATTAAAGTCAAAGTTTTTAATTTCAAATATACCAAATATTGACACTTATGAAATCTCAGAAAGTTCAGGTTCCAAATAGTTAATCTCGTGGAGAAGAGCAGCCAATTAACGGACCAGTCCCAACAGACGGCACCCATTCACGAGCATTATGCATGCATCAGCATCGCTTAGCTCAACATATTGTAGGGAACCGAACGACCCGATACACGACGCCACCGCCAGCAAGACATTTTAGTGAGCATGACAGACTAATACAGCCAGGCACACATTTACAACTTTGTATGAATATTATAATTTAATGTTATAAGAACAATATTAAGAATAACGAATAGTCAATCAATGTCATAATACTAAATATAAGAAATTAACATAAAAAATAAGAAATATTATTTGAATCAGTTCAAATTTTAAGTTATTAAATATAAGTAAGTAAAATAAAAAGTTATATAATTTCAACTGAGTCAAGTCAAATGTCAAGTTTTTTTTTTTTTTTTTTTTTTATTCGTTTATTAATTTGGGATTTTTATCCGCATGGATATATCAACCCCATCGTACCCTATAACATTTTTCTATAAAATAATAAAACTTAACACTAACTTATTTGTATACTAAAAGAATCACTGATTAGTTTCTTTTATCAAAGAACTTAGTTTTTTAGCAATGTCAGAATTTGGGGCAGATAATATTGTTTGGATTAAACCCACATCTAAAGTATTTAGTTTAAACTGATTAATAAATGACTCTCTTTCTTCTTTATTTCGGACACATAAAAAAGTTATTAAATATTTAAGCAAATAACATAAAAATGCAATTTTAAATGACATCTGTCAAGTTATGTTGCATTAATAATATAATTAATTCCAATTTTTAAACAAAAAACTTTGATTGCAACACTTGCAATCATATCAAATATCAGAAGCTTTAAAATAAATTATACAGCGCCAGAGCGTCGCAGTGTGCAGAAGGGAATCGTGTGCCAGACATCTTTATCATCGATATAATGATTTATGCCATAGTAAGCCTTGGACATTAAACACGTTTATTCTAAGATTTGAACTGTAGTTCAGGTAAATCGGTAATACTAGAAGGAATTCTGTTGACGAACCTAACACTATTTCCGATAAACGACTTGCTGGTTCTACTTAGTCTAAAGCCAGGCAGGACAAGCTTCCTCTTATTGCGAGTAATTAAACGAATGCATAGTTTTTTATTCTTTTTCTTTTTTATTGAAACTAGTAATGTTTTTGCATATATACATGATGTTTTGGTGTATATATATATAAGGATGGTGAAGTAAGTATGTTTATCTTCTTAAATATATCCCGGAGTGACTCACGAAAACCCAGATAGTAAATAGCTCGAACTGCTCTTTTAAAAAGGTATTCACTGAAGCCGATCCCCACAATAAAATGCCGTAGGACATAATACTGTGGAAGTAAGCAAAATATACCATGGCTTCAGACGAACCTATTGCCAATACCGCTGGTTTTCAGCAACAACCTTTTGAAGCGTTTTGATAACGTGGTAGGCACCAAAGATTTAAATCGTTGGTAGGCACTAGTAAATGTACTAATACTTCCTGTTAATACTTTTCAATACATCTACAATAACGTCTGATTTAGTTGTTCGTTCCGTATACTGTGTCCTTGAGTGTCAATTCAATTCGTAATTCAGCCATCGATGACTATAAAGCAGGTAAAGACCAACTTTTAATGAAACTTAAATTTGGCATCAAATGCCAGAATAAAGAACTTGAAAATACGGCGATGCTCTACTTTAAAACAACTATAGGGCCAGGAACTTGCGCTTATTATAACATTATCCGTCTAATCTTCAAAGTTTACGCGCATCAGTTCATCATCAGTCGTTAACGTTCATGAAACATAGGTACAAGTTTACCTACTATATACATATAACCAGACTGCCAATATACACTAACACATAGACGCAAACCACAACCTTTGCTTTATCGATTTTCTGTCAGAGCATTTGAGCGTCGAACGATTCCGAATTATGTCATATTGCTATAAACCTATATTGTGTATAGCTATATATTTTGGATTACTGGTGCCATCCTACCCTCGTGTTATTGCACGCTATTTATTTTTTACGACCGCCGCCCCGTTGAATATGAGTAGATTTGGCCTCTCCAAATAATCCACTCGTATTGCAGGAGCTCGCGAAGTGAATAATCTCTGCACTCCGAATTTTTTAATGGTGCATTTTAAGGGTCGTTGGCGTCGATTTTGTGAAGCACCGACTTACTAAATTACCTTTTTTTAAGATCTATAAATCAGTGGTCTATTTAGAACTGTCAAATTCTCAACACGTGGAGCTTAGCTTAGCATAGCTTCAAATTGTGTTGACACTAGTCATTAAATGTTTTATGGAACTTTAAATTTGGGCTTAGTGTAAGCCACTCATACAGTAATAGTCTTTGTTCAATGCACATTTGATGATAAAAGATGATTTCATCAATTTTTTATTTTTATTTTCTAGACATTTCAATATTTTCAATCAATCATATGTGTTTGTGTTAAGATCACAATATACACACAAAAACAAGTCCTCAATTCCAAATCCAAAGATTTTGGATTAGATTAAGCATTAATTTCGGGCGTTACTCGTCAAAGGCATTTGATCAAATCTAGGACGAAGATATTGAACGAGTGCAATATCACCCTTAATGTGATAGCTCTGATTACCATCTATTTCGATTTCGTCTTTTAACTGTACGTATTAGACAATGTCATTTTTATATTTATTTTTTAAGGGCTTAAGGGGCGTCAATATAAGAAAGTAAAATAAAATTTACTGTCAAGTCAGTTTTCGATGTAGGGTGAATACAAATTGGAATAAAAATGCAAATGTTTCGGTCTTAATGACGCTGTGGTAATTGATGATCAAGATGGTCGATTTAACAGTGTTCTTTAAAAGCGTATTTAAAATATGGCTGACCTATTTCAAAGGAAGCCCATTATAGAAAGATAAATACCGACCGAAAAGCGTGCCACATTACCCTTAAAACATGGAAATTTTGAGCCTGATGAATTTTAAACAACATTTTGGAGTATCACTTATATTTTAATTGGTTATTAGAAAAGTTTTCCAATCTGCATGAGGAATTGCTCGGTGGTTGGAATTTTTAGCCGCTGTAAAATATAACCGGTATTGTTTATTTAGGCAGTCTTGATGGAAAATGCCTGAGGAGTTCGCTTCGTAATTCGGTGTTTTGACCTTTCGCAGATAAACTTATTTGATACTGTCTGTCTTGGAATTTTTGGGCTCGATATAAGTGTTTCGTAATACAACCTTGTATTATACAATAGATAACTTTCGCATGTGTTAGTAAAATAATAAATTATAATAACGATTTATGTTTTAGCATCCAAGTTTTGAACAAAATATGTACCTACATCATACGGATTCCCTGTATTCTTTCAAAGGTAGTCGACGGGTGATCACTAAGTGGAAAATTTGATGAACCGGTGACCTGGACAGGTACGTGAGAATCCGTTGGATACGGGACTGTTTATTAGAGCGGACTATTAAGTAGGCTTCCGTTCAACAATGGACGTCTTTAGACTAATTCCGACTATCTGCCAATCAATCAACTCAATCTATTCATAAGCGAAGCTTTCCCCAGTGTCTTTGATAGCTTAGATCTCATACTATTTGATAGATGTCCCTCGGTTGCCTAGGCTGATATCGAGTCTGGAGCTCTCAAATCTAACTTCTTTCGACTTTCATGACTTTACAGATAAATTTGGAATACAACCCAAATATCTAAATGCACGGGCGCTAAAAATGATAGACGGTGTTTTGAGAGAGCAATTTTGTGAAACTTTGGGAGTGTATGTATGTTGTATCTATGTTGGTGTTGTCTCAAGTTGCCGGCAATTCGCTGGCTTATCGTCTCACAGGGGATGTCATGTAGGGTTGTCACGGGCGAACTTTGTATTATTTTCATTGAAGTCAATTGTATTTGTAAATTAAGTTTAATAAGCATAAACACACGTCGACGTACTTTATAAGATTTAGCGCCGTAGCCTATAAGTTTAATATCTTTTAATGAACGGAATAAACTTCCAAGGTATTCGTAGTTCGATTATTTATCAGTATCGTATTTATTAAACGGTGCCAAGTCTTGTTTTTCTCCTGTATCCTACCTACGTACAATATACTGACATAAATCTTAAATGCACTGACACACAGGTTTGAAACATCTGTAGGCCATACAGTCACATAATTTCTTCCGTGCGGGGTTAAAACCCATAACCTGGAGAACAGGAAATTAATCTCTAATTCACTGAGATAGCTAGATAGATAACTTCTTCCGTTTTTTTTAGTTTAGACAGTCTCACAGCTCTACCTCCCAAATCCAGCATATCTACAAACGCATCTACAATCCAATCCCAAATCTTTTCCAGTGTCACTACAAATGCATCGAAGCCATACTTGATTAAACCACCGACTCCACAGTCTCTTTCCTTTACAAAATTCAAAACCTTAGATACATACAGACTCACATTTCTTAATATCTACACTTTCGCAAACCCTACTGGTTTGTACGGCTCATTAAAACGTTCGCGCGGCGCACGTAATCGTGGATTTACGAGTCGCGAGCCTCCATGTGCCGTGTCGTATCACTCGCGAATTCATTCTAATTATTTCACAGAGCAGTAGTGGTGAAGTAATTACCAGACTTCACTATCGTGTCATTACCACTACAATTTAAACCCTATACGAGGAGTATAATAATGATATTTAGAATATATCATAATACAAAATTATTATGAAAATATAATGATAAATGATAGATGTTTATAAATAAATAATTGGACAATGGTTAAGATGATTTGGATGTGTTATGGATGGTAATTGGTAAGACATATATAATGAAGTCCACTGCTGAACTCAGACCTCCGCACAAAGATTGCTACAACGACACGTTTGGGTGTGTTGTGAGCTCTGGCGGGTTGGCGTTGCAGTTGAGTTGTTAATGTACTCGAAGAACGCTGCTGCATATATTCCAGCTTCTCCCATAGTCACCTTTACGACCTCCACAGGATGAGATGGGTTAGTGTTATTCGTAGCCGGCACCACACGGCTGCTTTCATGAAAATGTCCCATAAATTTAGTCTAACAAAAACCTCCCTCCATTTGGATGACTTGCCAATCTTCACCGAATGTCAACGCTAATCGGAGGAAAGGATAGCATGAATAAGTGAACACGTGCACGCTAATGCAGAACGCATCGGCCACTAATCGGAAACCGATTAAAACTACTGAACATGCGCGTAGGTAAATACTTGGCCAAATTTACCGAATTTGCCTTTGAGCAAAACAGCTAACAACTGTACTACCTACATTAGTAAAGCTCGACGGTCTCTCAAAATACTTGTCCCACAGGGAACTATCACAGCAACTATATTCCAATGTGATGACATTTCAAATTCGCAACCATCTCCACAACTTACCTAAGCCGTTAATGTTTTCAGCAAACGCAAATGAAAAGTGACGTTGCTAACGTTTGCGATGTGCTTGCCTTAACTACGATGCCTTTTAATTAGTCCTGCATATTAATCAGACTAACGGTCTAACTTCGGGAATGTACAGACAAGAAATTGGGACGGGCGCTTTTTATTTGTTTTGGAGATACTTTTGTTGAATCCAAATTTGACCAAATGTTTCATTTCATTAATGCAATGGACCATTTTGGTACTCCACGATTATGGACAAAATGTGTAGCTTTGATAAAGAATGAATGAAGAAAATGGGCTCATGAAAAGAAAAACCTGAATGTCAGCCAAACTAGAACTACACCAAAAATTGCAGTACATAAGAAGTAGGCATACATTTCACATTAGAGATATTTTTGGTTTATTTATTTTTTGTCAAAACAATGGCTATATAATGATAAATAGTACGTATTACATGTACTATATTTTAAACCTATGTATTTGACCGTATCTATAGTATGTAGATTTTTATGTATGCATATCTTATTATTAAATTTTTGTAATATATCTTTTTTGTACCTCGTTTCGATGCATTTCTTTTTAACCCAAAGGTTGGCTGGTAGACAATGCCATATGGCATTAAGTCCGCCTTGTGTATATACCATTATTGTGCATAAAAGTATGAATAAATAAATAATTTAAATATATGCTTACGCTCATCACTGACTCCCTGGCTGACTCTATCACGCTGTAAGATGATTCGTTCTTTTGATGATTAATTCGCTATGACTAATACGCTCATCACTGACTTACTGACAGACTCACTGACTAATTCACGAACGGATTCCCTGACCGACTCTGTGTCGCTATTAGATAATTGTTTTGAAGATTATATTTATTTTTTCAACGCCTTGACACCTTACAACTCACTAGTCCATAATAATAGCCGTTAATATCTGTGCTCGCAATAGCCGTATGTTTTCATACTAACAATAAATTGGCTAAACTAAACAAAGTGTACGACCATTAACATATTAGATTCGTTCAGTCGAGAGACTATTTACGGCGGCGGTTTTAATTACTTATGCGCTGTGAAAATTCCGAATGAATTTTGGTTATGTTCTTTATTAATGGTGGATGGAAAAATGTTGAATTGAAATCCTATATATTGTTGAAGTAAATAAATAAGTATCTGAAGACTAGACTAGGTTTTTAAAGTCGCAAAGTTATATTATCTACTGTGTTAACAAGGATACTGGGATATATTATATACTTTTAGTAGACAATAGCCGTATGATTTTAAAGTGTAAAACAATTTTATTGTCAAACGGAGTAACTATCACAGTAAGTAACTTCATACTATACTCAACGAAAATTCATTCATTCAATAAAACGTTTACATAATCTACTTCATATTTTCTCAAACCGAACCTTATCTAAACAACATAGAGTTAAAACTCTTTTAGAGGTTTTGGAAATATTATTTGGTGAAGTGAGTTTGTAATAATAACGCATCGGTTCATTGACAGCGGTTTACTTTACGCTCAATTAATGGAAGACACACTTGACGTCCCTATCTATACCTCCTTCTCAGTCCTGTATTAAGTGTTAGGTCCCATTTTACTTAAACTTTGTTATGTTTAAGGCTCTGCTTTCATTAATGCAAATACAATGAGCGAACTATTGCAGCGAACGAAACCAAAGTCTAGAAACCTTAGTAGACCTAGACTTTGGTTTCCTTTAGAGCACTCTTTAGATTATAAATCTAAGTTAGTTGTGTATAAGATTATACACGTTCGTCGTAAATATTTTAAAAAATGCATGACTGGCATCCGTAAATATATATGTAAAATTTGACACAGAAATGTGCCTATAAAGACACAAAATATACTTGGTCCAAGACTTGCACCTCGCAGCACACCCATATCTGCTAAGACTAACATCACCTGATAATGCAATAAAGCGATGTTACAACCGAGACAGCGCGGCGGGCCAAACACCTTGATAAACCTTCCTGTGAACATCGCGCACCTCTCCGCGCCCGATCTCGCATTGTTTCACTCGAGTGATATTATCGAAGGCCATCTGCCGTTCCTTTTCACAAATGTTCTCCAGTTATCTAAATTTAACGATAGGTAGCCGGGTTATGTTGGAAAGTGGAGGCTTATTATAGGCGGTTAGGTTATTGTCTGAGTAAGGAGTGAAGTTTCCGCAAAAAATACTACATAAGTGTAATCTAATGTGTTCATTTCAGAACAAGACAGTAATTAGCGGAACGTGGGTCTATACAGAATGAATCCTACATAAAGAGAGATAAAACTCGAAGTCATCGTTTTTTGTTTCTAATTTCTAGTAAGTATTTTAATAATCTTACAATTTGTAGATTAATTTAATTCATAATGTAATGTAATTTGACATTTTAGTCAAAAAAAGCTGTGGTCTCTTAGAATTGTAGGAGCATAATTCTTCAAACGAATGATTATCCTTTACTGACAAAAATAATCAAATAAATCCACAAACCATTTCCATCCAATTCGTATTGTACAATAATATCAATAATTTTTTCCAGCTATAACTAAAATAAATATATTAAATTAATCACAACGATCCTCGAACAAAACCATAACCTGTACAACATAATATCTATACTGGGGTCACAAAACGTGACTACTAACAATATACTCAGTTCTTCTACTGATAATTATAAATAACAGGAGATTAGCACGCTTATAATTGGTCAGATTCTGTCTACTGATAAAACATCTGACACTTGGTCACGTTCGAGAAAAACGGCAACCGGTTCATAGTTCGAGAGGATTTATTTACGATCCTTAAATAGGAATATAATATCTTGTGATACTTATATAAAATTATAATTTATTGTACCCTAAAAATAAATATATTATTTATTGTATCGTTGTAATACTTTCACTGTTGAATAGCCAGTAAAGTTATTAAAGGATATTAAGTTACAGAATGATGTTATTGTACAAATGGATTCCTCAAACCCAACAGTTTTGTTAACTAAATAATTAATACAAAACTTTATTATTCACTGGTATAAAGTTTGAATTACCAATACTGAAGATTTTTTCCGAGTTGGTTATAATAAAGTTTGAATTACCAGTACTGAAGTTTTTTTCTGAGTTGTTTATAATTATAAGTTATAAGAGTACCCGGAACAAACAGACAGATAGACAGACAAAAAATTGTAAATTGATTTTTTGTTATAGGTACCGTATATACTATCATATGCATTTAATAAAAAGCTGTTATTTTGACATCACAAACAGACACTTCAATTTTATTTATTTGTATAGATTTAAAAGTGTAAATAGTACCTTCCGTGAGTGATATTTAGATATTTAATAGTTCTGTAAATTCGTTTACGGTTACAGTTTTCGAAACTACAACAAGCTATATTTCCCTAATTAGTGTTTGTTGGTTTAAACCCTAATTTATCTTTATTTATACGCGTATTATCTCAATTCAAGTTCCGTGTGGTTCTCGCCAAGAATAGACATATCTTAAGAATCGAAATTACGAAAGAAGAAAGAGGATAGGCAGCAATATACTGCGATCACCAATCTGCATGCCAATCATCATCATCATCATCATTTCAGCCGAAAAACATCCACTGCTGGACAGAGCCTCTAAAGATTGCCACAACAACCAGGTTTGTGTTGTGTGCTCATTGGGGGGTTTTGCCATAATCGCCACGCTTGTCAGACGGGTTGGCGATCGCAGTTTAGGTATTATATACTCGAAGGACGCTGCTACCCATCCTCCGGTTAATTCCATAGTCACCTTTTACAACACCCACGGGATGAGATGGGGTGGTGGTATTCTTACCACACGGCAATGAAGCAGTAATCATTGCGAGGCCTATGCTCATTATTGGATATTTACGGCAGGGACTGAAAGCGGTAGACAATACCGGTACAAACCACTGCTATCATATCGGTACAGAAGAGAAGACGTCGGTGCGCACGTGTTCACGTGCCACCGTGTGCGCAGCACAGCGCACAGTGAGTCTTGGGGGGATCCTTTACAATCCTCCCCGAGAAGTACCTGGGGGGGTGACCTTTTTACAGTCACCGTCCCTCCGCTAGAAGGGGTGAACGCTTTACAGTCATCCCTTCCGTGACAGCCGGTAGGAGTCCTGCCCTATTGCCCCTATATACCCCATTGCCCTTCCCCGGGGCAAAGGAAGTGCATGCAGAATTTCCACTGGATAAGAATGAAAATAATTTAAAAAAAGGCGCGTGTGAGTAAAGTGGATCCGCCAGTTTTTTTCACCTTATATCTTCCGCACGCTCTTATTGCAATTTTTTTGTATTCTAACACTTTGTGCATTTTAGTTTGCTAATTGTGTTTAAACAATATTGTAAAGACAATCAACTTTAGTTCAGAGAGCGGTAACTCATACCATATCATCATATCGGCCATTTATACGTCCACTGCTGAACAAAGGCCTCCCCCATTGATTCCACAACTGTGTCATCATTTGGGGGGTATTTGCCAATACTCACCACGGTTGGCAGGCGGGTTAGTGAGCGCAGTATGGCTACCGCTTCACAGAAGGGACGCTGGTGCCCATCCCTCAGGTTTAGATTCTACGACATCCACGGGAGGAGATGAAGTGGTGCTATATTCTTAATCCGGACACCACACGGCAACTATCTTGCCCAAAAGCGGCATAATGGGGGAAAATAAAAAATACACCATAAATAATTATTTATATATGTTCAGACATGTTCGTATATACACCATCTAAGACCTAAAAACCTGCATCACACCATAGAGGTACTTAATTTATATCGGTTAAATATTTATTATAGCGGTAGCGAAGTACAATGTATAAGCATACCTGTAAATATAGTATACCGATACCGAAATACCAATTCAGATTTATATATATGTATTTCAGTACCGTTATTAAAATGGTATGACAATTGCCGCTATATAAAACTACCGATATTTTTCGGTTATTCGGTCCCTGGTTTACGGACCGATATGTGCGTGTGGTGTGTGCAAAAGCTCAATTTTCACCTAATCGAGCAATCTCATATGAAGTTACACCGGCACAAAAAACAATTACATATTGTTTAGAAGGCCACAGGTAATTTTTAAAATAAATACTACCCACTGCGCGGCACGGGTGAGTCATTATAGGTTTTATGGGCCATAACGCGGTCCCAGCCTTATAATTCCGACTTATTCAACTACGTAAAAACAAAAATAAATCACGGCTTCGATATCGTGGAGGGAATGATGGCAGGGGAGCCGGAAAACGTAGCGTAAATGTATGGTATGTTGTGGACGTGTGCCGATGTGAGGTATATGGGGATATGTCCAAGAATTTTGATAACAGTGCCTGGAGTTTAGATATTTTTTGTCATCTTCATCATCATAACAGCCGAAGAACGTCCATTGCTGGACAGAAACCTCCCCCGATGATTTCCACAACGACCGGTATGGGTTTGTGTTGTGTGTTCATTGTGGGGTTTTGTCATAATCGCCACGCTTGGCACACGGGTTGGCGATCACAGTTAAGCAGTTATAAAATGTACTTAAAGGACGCTACTGCCCATCGTACGGCTATTTCCATAGTCGCCTTTTACGACACCCAGGGGATGAGATGGGGTGGATGCATTCTTAGCTGGCACCACACAGCAAGCCGTTTTTGACATATTAGCAGTTTTCATTGCCCATAATTAATTATCCCGTCGATATTTTTAGCTTTCTTTTCGTGCGGTGTCTGTATTTAGAATATCACACAACTTTTAACCAGATCGACGGGCGGCAGCGCCCCTTCCGTGGAGCAGCAGTGCAATTCCCTAGGCTCAAACATCCATACATCCCTGAAAATAGAATTGAAATAACGGCAACCCAATTTGGTACTCGTCCTCATGGCTCACCGTCTGCAACATGTCCTTGAATAGCTTTAATCATGTCATAGCGAATACCAAATTGATTTATCACCGTTATTTCAATTCTGTATACAAGGATGTATGGATGTTTCAGCTTAGGGAATTGCACTGCAGTATACATATTGCGCTCACCAATCGGCCTGCCAAGCGTGGTGAGTACTGGCAAATTCTCCCAAAGACTACACCCGAACAACCGGCCCCAAGTATAACTGGTCGTTGTAGAAATCTATGGGGCAGCCCCTTGTTCAGCAGTGGACATCCTTCGATTGATATGATGATCTTCAGCTTAACTAAATATAACTATATTACAAATGGGAGAGTAACTTGTTGAGTTGAATTATTCCACGATGGTTAAAAAATATTCGTTGGTGTTTCGGAAGATAATTCTTTAGACGGTAGAAAAGAGAAAAAAGTATTTTCACAATAAAATGATTTGCGCTAACAGAAAACGTAGCAAGATTTGAATATTTATTTTTATTTAGATTTCCCTTTGTAGGCATTGTACAATTTTCTTTGTGATCATTACGTTCGTAATTTCATTGAACCATCCGTGTTAATTAGAGCAATTTTGTCTCAATCTCACCTTGAAGAACAGAGGGATCACGACCGCTTTGTCTATCTTACAAAACTATACCTACACAGTATAAGTAGATAATTTAGACATATCGAAAAGGGTCTCATTTCGAGTATTGTTTACGACATTTGAGTACCTATCAACGATGAAATATACGGAGGTATCTCAGAAAACAGTAAACACTCATTATATGTGATTATTGAAGCGGAATATATACTCGTATTTTATTCTACGATTTCATACGGAGAATCTTTTTTGTGTTCTGTATTTGGCTAACGACCAATGATACAATTGTTTTGATACTGTAACAAAGGAAAAGATTGAGTTAACGTTTTCATAAATAGTCCAAGCGTAAGAATTTCACAGCCAGTTTTAATAAGAGTTGTGATTGATACGATGTTCTTCTTTTTGGAAAGCCAGTTGGAGGTTACTTGCAATCTTTGAAAGTACATATATAAAATATATATATAAAATATATCTCTCTCTCTTCAAGCGTACGTAGGGACATGCTTGTACTGTAATTTTAACTTTTTACCGACTTCAAAAAGGAGTAGGTTCTCAATTCGACGCGTATTTTTTTGATTTAGTAGTTTTTTAATCAGCTTCAATAAATAGGTTTAATTTGACTGCGCTTACCTAGATGATGTCTTAATAGTTTCGATTCTTAGAATTATTTTTAGTGTTAGATACGGATACCAAATTGGGGAAAGTTCTTGTATTTATTTACACTAAAAAGAAACAAATAAATCTTTTTACAAAAAAATACCTATCCTATAGAATTTTGAAGTAGGTATTTTTTTTTGTTAAAAAGTTTTATTATACAAACTCAACCCGTCTTATTACAAAACATGGTTTATCGATAGTCTCGGACTAAAAGTGTGTTTTAATAAAATTTCTTATTACAAAAAGTGGTTTAAGTCTTAGTCTTGGACTATCTATGGTACTAAAGATAAACCTGATGGGGACCTAGTTTAACTCTATAAACCTTTGGTCTAAGTCACAAATATACGTCAAATTCATTGTTTTGAGGTTAGATTTGGTTTCTTTTTGTGTGTTATATTGTAATATTTCCTGAAATAGTTTAAATTTGCGTTGTCCTAAAGATAGTAATGTGCCGTAATTACAATAATTGTAGGCAAGTACTAACTTTTTCTTCAGAATTCCAGTTTTCACTTCTTCGTTTTTTCTGTTGTTCTATTTTATTAATATTATTCCCTAACTTCTTATCAATAATCAGTATGAAAAAATGCCCAAATCTCAGAATAGTTGTACCTATGTTTAAAGATTTCCGCGCGATATAGACATTCCGTTAAGCATTAGTGTTGTTTGAAAGTACATATTTCGGACATGAAATAAATGTCATAAAAGTATTCCTCAGAAAGAAAAATAAATGGCATTTATTGAAACAATAACAACCATTAGTTTCTAATAGTTATCGTCATTAAATACCCTATTATATATGTTAAAATATCAATACCATTAATATAAAAAAGTTACAGAAATATTCAGCATTTGGGTAAACGGAACGATGTAACCGAATGCTATCTGATTGAATGAATGTTTCCAAGGAATTCCGTGTATAATCTGTGGAAATAATTTAAGCCAGAACTAAAGTCAGGTACTATCTAGTCCTGACTTAATTTGATATTTGTAATACGGACGAGTTTAAACCACGGTACTAACGTTAGTTCCGTACTAAGTCCAGACTTCATAGTTCTGGTTTAAACCTGAGTCTAACAAGATTTTTGTAATAAGACTGAACACGTTTAAGCTCTTATTGCTTCTGCAATTCATCTTATTCTGTAATCCAAGTCTATAAATATTGCGATCAGACTGATCATCATCTGTCAATGAATACCTATTACTCAATCTACTATTCAGTTAGTGAAACGGCGTAATAATATTTAACCTAAATAAAACCTCGTCCATTTTTGGAGCAGGAAGTCAGTTTTTGAGTAATACGACGAACATAGCGAGTCTTATGGCGTCCCCTTATTATTGATGCCATGGCACTTATTAAATTTCTCATGAAAAAGTGTCCAGGGAAAGAAAATAAATCGCCCTGCACAAGTAATTTTTTGGACAAAATAGTATTGGAAAGATTTCGAAATTAATCGGTATACCAGAGGTATACTATCATTAATCTCATTAAACGAATTATTTAATATAGTAATTTAAAGTGTCGGCTTGATCATCATCATTTCGGCCGAATGAAGTCCACTGCTGGACACAGGCCTCCCCCAAAGATCATCACAACCACCGATATGGATGTGTTTTGAGCTCATTGGGGGGTTTTGCCATAATCGCCACGCTTGGCAGGCGGGTTGGCCATCGCAGTTGAGTTGTTAATGTACTCGAAGGACGCTGCTACCCATCCTCCAGCTAATCCCTTAGTCAATTTTTACGAGACCCATGGGAGGTGACGGGGTGGTGGCATTCTGAGCCGGCACCACACGGCAATTGATCAATATTCATGAAAATTAACTAAATAGAGGATAGCATTCAGAAAAACATCGCCAAATTATTCATCGTATCAGCCAAAGGACGTCCACTGCTGAACAAAGGCCTCCCCCACATAACTACACAACTTATTATGACGATATAAAACTGTATTTCGGAAAGAATGTCTCTGATATACAGTAACAGACATATTTAGTCTCTTAACCCCTGAATCAGCCCAGATAAGCTTAACCAATTATAAACATGGTAATTAAATGAAATCTTTTATTGCCTAATTCCTGTTGCTAGCGATAATACAGTCATATAAAGAAAAAATCTTCTCAAAAAAAAACCCCACAGTAGGATTTCTACTGTGTCGTGGGTGCGTTTACAGACATGAATTCCACATACAATACACCCAGACCCAGAACAACTACCTGCAGATTATACAAATATTATACACTTTGTTATAATTTTATTTCGCGCTATATCGGGCTTTATTATTACAATTAATATCCTCATCAAAATAGGTAAAGTTCCCAGCAGTGACGCTAATATCTCTATAGGTCTGAACATACAATGAAAATAGTGTCAGAAGCAATAACTAAAAGCTTGCATATTTCGAACTAAACCGAAAGTGAATATCCAAATCCCGAATACATTCTAAAATCAAACCCTTCCCGGCAATATCACGTCGATTGACGTAACGCCACGTCAGCAGACCGGCGCGCGCTGATTGGCATTCGAATTTGATCCGAAAGCGACGTTGAAACCGAACTGCAGGATGACGTCACTTGATGCGTCGCTGACGGAGCGATAAACTGACGTCTATTGGTTTAGAGTTCGGGGATTTTGTTTTATTAGGACCACCCGGACAGTGCTGAAATGGGCACAAAACGGAGTGATCATGGAATGGAACGGTTTTTTTCTTTATTGTAGACTATGGGGGACGTGCTCTTTTATTGGCAATTTTAGATAGTCTTACTACGCAGACCATGAAATACGAAGTAATGCTTATAGGAGTTTAGTACGGGAAGATATTGCTATAGTACATGCAGATAGTGTCTGGTTAGCATTGATAGACATAATTTAAGATTATTTTGCGACAGTTGGTATAGCGTCAGTAACTTTGTTGATAAACTTATAGATACAATAATAAATGCAAGTATTTAATGCCATGATTGCTTCTTGACTTCTCTTGACTTGTTTGTCTGTACAAACACTATGCAAGTATTAGGTCGCGAAACCATGGTTTCAAGCGCGACCTGAAGCAAGATCAATTTGATTTTGAGGGATTATTTTTGGTGCCTTGCCTCTAGGCACATCTCGGAGGGCATGACAATGAAGCGGTCAACCCCTCTAGCAGTGGGGAGGCGACTGTAAAATGGCCAAAAAAGGCAGTTTATACAACGTAGAGGCGAGACGAGCATCTCATCATCTAGCAGGAAGCGCCACGCACCTGCTCATAGCAACACACTGAGCTCTTCACCTCAAGGCACTAGTTATTTAGTCTCTTATGACCTCAAATTTCACACACTATAGTGTCATTGAAACCAGGATGCAGTAAAATTCAAACACTACTGCTTGGACGCTGAATATCCTTTCCGTTAACTTGTTGTATACCTCATCATTTTGAGTAAAGCTTATCCCGTAGTAACAATACATTTAATAAATAATACGAAGCTCATAATGCGTTCATAACAGAATATAATGGGTCGTCTAGACTCTGGGCAGACATCTTACATCATTCACGCCCACGTTTTTGTCTAAGTCTAATGAAAATGTGTATCTAGTATCATATTTCATTTAATACTACAATTTAGTGGACAAATTGTGAATTTATTGTCTTATGGGGAAAGAAATATTAATTTGGGAACAAAGTATTACAAGAAATGGAATCTTGTAAAAGTACTTAGTAGACTGAAGGAAAACTTTGCTAAGTGACGGCACGGTTGATACAGTCGGCTGCTGCATCCCGGAACGTGGGTTCGATTCCCTCACGGAACAAATATTTGTATGATCTGCAGGTAGTTGTTCCGGGTCTGGGTGTATTGTCTGTGGAATTTGTGTCTGTAAACGTACCGACGACACAGGAGAAATGCGAGAGTGGGGCAACGTTTTAAAAAAAAGAAAATATATAGATTAATCGTTTAATAATCACCACTGGCGACCCGCCCCGACTTCGCACGAGTGCATTTACTAACAAAACAAATGAGAAGTGCGCTTAGCAAGAAAGTATTAGGTATATTTTCGACACAAATTTTAATGGTTTAATAATCATATGATAATAGTATAATATAATATGATTATCATATGCCAATGATAAGATATAATTATTTTAATATAGTTTAATAATGCGATATTGCGTAATTAATTCTTAATTGTAATTTATATAAAAATTGTGACATAATTTTTGCATAACTAAAAGGCAAGATTTCAAAAACTGTGTCGTCATTTTGGGGGGAATTTGCCAGTATTCACCACGCTTGGCAGGCGGGTTGGAGCGCAGTATGGTTACTGTTATATAAAAGGGTCGTTGCTGCCCATCCCTCCGGTTTAGAGTCCCTTATTCGCCTTTTACAACATCTACGGGAGGGGGTGGAGTTGTGCTATATTCTTGATCCGCACACCACACGGATGATGGAGCTACATAAAGCCAAATAACTCTGAATACTACTACTACTATAGCCGTGTGGTGCCGGCTCAGAATACCACCACACCATCTCCTCCCGTGGGTGTCGTAAAAGTCGACTAAGGGATTAGCCGGAGGATGGGCAGCAGCGTCCTTCGAGTACATTAACAACTCAACTGCGATCGCCAACCTGTCTGCCAAGCGTGTCGATTATGGCAAAACCCTCCAATGAGCACACAACACACCCATATCGGTCGTTGTGGTGATCTTTGGGGGAAGCCTGTGTCCAGCAGTGGACTACATTCAGCCGACATGTTGATAAACTCTGAATACAAGCGCGGATGTTAATTCACCCCACATTAAACGATCATTAACAAAACAAAAGACCAAATGTATTCAAATTGCATCCCTTCCACTGCTTTTAATCAACCGAGCCAGTAAACATTTCATCCCCTTTTGAATTACTATCTTGATGAAGATTTCGTGACTACTGACAATTATAGAGCAGGAGTTTTGGTAGTATGCAGATGAGAAACAGTAATTACAGTCAGAAATACGAAATTATCTTGGAAATAAAGTAAAGTATAATGGAATTTTATACGCCAGTCGCAGTCACTGATCGGTAAATGATCGGCGAAGTTAAGCAACGCGTGTCGCGGTCGGTCTATGGATGGGTGACCACGAAGTGGTATTTCAACTGAGTGTACGTATTTTGGAGGGCACGTAAAATCGTCGGTCCCGGTTGTTGTTGTAGACGGCAGTCGTTAAGTCAAGTCGGAGACCTTCGGGCGGCTTGAACAACTGTGACACAAGGATTAAGGGATAGTCACTAACCATACACAAAGAAGAAGAAGAGCGTTAATACTTTTTTTCCACCTCAAAATGACGATTCCTTTTACCTACTCTCATATCGTAAAATTCGAATTATAAACTTGAAAACGACTTTATATTAACATACCTTATAAACACAATACCGACATTTAAAAATAGAATCCAATTATAACACTTTTCTTCCAATAATGTTTTTTTTTTCCATTACGATACAGGGCAAATCCAAGAAGTTAATATCACCAAGGAGATTCAATCATGCATAATGCATATGCACAATACAAAAAAAAATCGAGTTTTAATATGCAACAGTTTCATATACTACCACTATTTAATTTACACAAAACCCGGTACCAAGCTCTATCAGACGTTTCCGACAGTACCTACCCGGACCTAACCTACCAAGTTGAAAAACTGCTCAAAGAGAACTGATATCATGTTGTATTGCGTAAAACTTAATAGAAATACAGATGACGCTCCTAAAACTCCGCTTATAAAAGAAATTGTGCGTTCTTGTGCGAACATGATCTATGGCATGTTATCTATATTGTGCGTAGGCTGGCACATATTAATTTGGCCACAATGCCAAAATCGTGGTTAATGGCGGCGGTGTTCCCCTGCGGCCCGTATCTTCGCTTTATTGCTCAAATTTTCTTTATTACCCAACTTATGAATGATCGCGAGGAACGGGCTTTGGTCTAATAAAAATGTGGTAATTAAATCTTCGGAGAATATCCTGGTGATTTTGCGGACAAATTAATTGGGATTGCGGGCTATTTAGGATCTTCTTTCTTTCTTAAGGCTTTTCCAAATATGTTGAAATCGGCTTCCAGTCAGAGGCAGCAATGTTTTTTCTGGGAGTGGTAAGACTGTAACCAGTGCTGCAGACCGACATTAAGTTATTTTTTAAATATGTGTTTTTTTTAATACGGTGCGCGGTATACACTCGGTAACCTTTCTGCCTTCAACGGCCATCAGTTCATTTGCAATAAAGTGCGAACAAGATTTAAATGCGGTACTCTCTGGCTGACCTGGCTGGAGGCCTTTTGGCTTCGCTAGAATCGACCGGTTGAGCAACTACATTTCCAAGAAATGTATGCGAGAAGCCCAACAAAGAGAAAATAAAATGATCTAAATCAGAGTGCAACTTACGCGGGGACATAGGTCCAATACGGAGAGGCCCTTTAGAGAATTTTATCTATAATGTCATCGTTTCGGCCGAATAAAGTCCACTGGCCTCCCCCAAAGATCACTACAAAGACCGATATGGGTGTGTTGTGTGCTCATTGGGGGGTTTTGCCATAATCGCCACGCTTGGCAGGTGGGTTGGCGATCGCAGTTGAGTTGTTGATGTACTCGAAGGACGCTGCTGCCCATCCTCCGGTTAATCCCATAGTCGCCTTTTACAACACCCAAGGGATGAGATGGGTTGGTGCTTTTCATAGCCGGCACCACACGGCGTAGCTGGCACCACACGGCGTAGCTGGCACCACACGGCGATCTATAATGTAATGGGACATTATTATAATTATTATATGGGAGGCTTTTGTTCAGCAGTGGACGTTTTTTGGCTGATATGATGAGTAATATCGAAAGTT
The DNA here is from genome assembly GCA_947459985.1 of Diloba caeruleocephala. Taxonomy (NCBI): domain Eukaryota; kingdom Metazoa; phylum Arthropoda; class Insecta; order Lepidoptera; family Noctuidae; genus Diloba; species Diloba caeruleocephala. The sequence continues at coordinate 24,877,893 of OX381615.1, forward strand.
GATGCGTATTGATGCGATAAGTTTGTTTTGTCAAATTATTAAATCAAAGTCAAATTGTTTTTATTCATGTAAACTATTTGCTGGCATTTACGAATAGTCAGAATTTAAATAGTTGCACGGTTCCAAGTCGTTGGTCCTATGGAGAACCGGCAAGAGACTCCATGGATATACTCTTTTGAAATAATATGTGAAAGAATAACAGTCTTCAATATAATCGTAAAAACTATGTGAGGATAATGCATGCCAATGTGTGGGATAAATACACACATATTTATACACAATGATAATCAAATGCGTTACAATTAGATTGCTATAACACTTATAGCCGACCAGTACCGACAGAGGCACCCGTTCACGGGCATAATGCATGCATCAGCGTAGCTCAGCTCAGCCATAATGCAGGGAACTTAGCCACAGGACCTAACACACAACGCTACCCTCAACAAGACATTTTAGTGAGCATGACAGACTCGTACTGCCAGGCAACAGGCTGGTGTATATGTTATTACATTAGTGGCTACATAATGCTCACATTCACAACAATAAAAGAGTACATTATTATACATGCAATATAAAATAAATATCATATGTAATAAAATTATTAAACTGTATCAAATGTAAACGTACCTATAAAATTAATATAAAAATGAAAAACAAATAACTAATGTCATAACAAATATAGTGTAATTAAATGTCATTGAATTAAATTAATCCATTTTAAGAAAAAATGCAATTTGAATGTCAAATCAATTAGTATGTATATATCTATATATATGTATGAATATATCTTCATCTGTCTCTTTTAAACATCTCAGATCCTTTACACCCTCCCTTTCTATTTTAGTAAAACAATCATAATGAGTCTGATATTTAATTTCGTCACACAAATAAATACTTAACAACCAAAACATCGTAAACCGAAACGAGGGACCTATTCTCATAATTAAATCTTTACACTGTAACACGATAGCTAATATCTATTGACATTAAAACGTCACTTTAGTGCGAAGCGTCAGAATTACAGCCCGTTTATACGTCATAAATAGTTAGCATCGATCGGTTTCGTGTCGTAAACGTCGCGTGTGAAACGACCCGCGACGATATTTGAAACCGACTTTGTATGGATGAGTGTAAAATCATAGCCCTATTTGTTTTTATGTGATGAGCAGATCAATAGTATAGATATAACTAATCGATTGGTGATGTTCACCACGTTAACGATGGGTTACCCCATATAAGTCATCATTTCGGCCGAATGAAGTCCACTGCTGGACACAGGCCTCCCCCAAAGATGTCCAGAATGACCGATATGGATGTGTTGTGGGCTCATTGGGGGGTTTTGCCATAATCGCCACGCTTGGCAGACGGGTTGGCGATCGCAGTTGAGTTGCTAACGTACTCGAAGGACGCCGCTGCCCATCCTCCGGCCAATCCCTTAGTCGACTTTTACGACACCCATGGGAGGAGATGGGGTGGTGGCATTCTGAGCCGGCACCCCATATAAGTACATAAGTATTAATAGGGTAAACTGAAAAGTCACAATATAAAGGCTGGATGAATTGGATGAGGTTCTATTTTAAATAGACGTGACTTTACAATCATCTTTGTACAGAACTGGTTAAATCCGAGCTATGCATTAATGAAGACGATATCCGAAATCCGTGTGGTGACCGATTAAGAATTTAAGATGGAGTGGTCCATCTCCTCCCGTTGATATCATAAAAGGCGATTAAGGGAGCCTATTTTATTTTTATTTTATTTATTAGGGAAAACAAACAATTCCATGCTTTACATGATTAAATCAAAGTAATAACTTAAGGATGCATCAGTAACTACGTAATCCACGTAATCAGACCCTAAGCCAGAGAGATCTCAGCAGCGTTTTTTATGTAGAACAGAAGCCATACTGCGCTCCCAAGTACTGGCAAATTCCCCCCTAACGATACAATCGTGGAAATCCATGGGAGAGGCCTTTGTTCAGCAGAATAAGCCCTTTGGCTGGTATGATGATGATGTTGATGAATACGATTTTAAAAACTATATTAGCATAATAAGTATAGGCATTAATTTTGTGCCGAGCGAGTCATATTTTCACTGTTGTTCCCAATCTAAACTTCAGTAGTTGTCTATTTGTCCAAAACGAATGCAATCAACCTATTACCATTCATATTACTTCAATCAATTCATAACAAAGATTTTACGACACAACATCGGAAATGAAACAACAAAGGAAAGGGAATCGCTCTATTTAAACGTTACTATCAGTAGAGAGTTTACGACCGCTCGTAAATCAACATTGTATCGCTCACAGAATAGGTCTCCGCCTGCACTTAAATAATTCATGTCTTTAAGGGTGCAGTTTTCCGCCTATATATTGACGCTTATTTCCTTTTAAAGGGTTGGTAGAGGTTTAAGACTCATTGCAATTATTTAAGGGCCTTTTCCGAAGTTGTAAGGGTAAGCTGCAAATATATTGTTAAACTAACTGTTGCCCAGGATTTCGTCCGCGTTCTTCTCCGGTAACTTAATATTCTATATCCTACTGAAATAGGGTCATTCCATCCCCAGGGGAGTGACCGATTTTCAGTCACCCTCTCAGAGATGTGCCGACAGGTGTGGCACCAGTGCGCGGCTCTAGTGTGATCGTAGGAGGACCTGAAGCCCCCCTTAGGTACCGAAGATGACCGCCCCAGTGGTTTTAGTTCATGTGCCAAGTTTCATTAAGATCCGCTCAGCAACTTGAGCGTGATATAGCCGCGAACAATCAAACATACGAACATTCAAATTTACATTATTAGTAAGATTAATATGATTTGTACGGAAGACTCTGAACTTGGATAGGATGGGCAGCAGCGTCCTTCGAGTACATTAACAACTCAACTGCGAACGCCAACCCGTCTGCCTAGCGTGGCGATTATGGAAAAACCCCCCAATGAGCACACAACACATCCATATCGATCGTTATGGTGATCTTTGGGGGAGGCCTGTGTCCAGCAGTGGATTTCATTCGGCCGAAATGGAATGATGTGATGTGCCGAAAATGGCTAACTATAATAAAAAAACTCTGAACTTTGCAACCAAAGTAGCACGTGGACGAAGGACGCCCACTGCTGAAAAAGGCCTCCCTCCCTCCCCCAAAACTGTATTATCATTTTGGGGAGAATTTGTCAGTAGTCACCACGCTTGGCAGGCTGGGCTGGTGGCTTTGGGTGGGTGCGCGTAATTGTTATGTTCTTAATCTGGACACCACACGGACACGAAAAGAGCTGTTTGTGTAAAATTCTTCTATTCAGTCAATATCCATTACGACTGGAATTCGACCCTGGCGTAGTTTGGAAACGGCTAGAAATGTTTACATGTTTCTATAACATCCCTACTAATATAAATGTGAATGTAAGTATGATTGTACGCTTTCACGCGAAAGCTAGTTAACCGATCATCATGAAACTGTACACATATTCTTGGAGGTATTAGAAGTAACAGAGGATACTTTTTATTGAAAAAAAAAGTGCTTAAAATGTCAAACTACATAAATATCCTAGATTAATAAGTGTCGATGAACAATGACGGTGATATGGAGATTTTACTATAATCACCACGACAGGCAGACGGATTGGTGATTACAGTATGACTATATTTGTACAATGGGAGGTCGTTCCTGCTGATTCTTTTGACGAGTGAGTCCCATGAATAAAGAAATTATGTCATATTCATTGCCGGAAACATGACTTTCCTTATCAACCGTTAATACGTAATTACGTAGAAAAATTCAAAATTGTTACAGACTTTAAGTACTTTAGGTGGATTATTATCACTCCTACCCAAGCGTCCTTTAACCTTTGTCCCCATTTCATAACGGCACAAAGAGAAACTTTTAGAATTATATTTCATTGTCATCGACTCCATTCAGCCAGCTTTATTCTTGAAACACAATAATTTATTTTTGCCAATTGATTGAGTTCTTGTCGGTGTATATTTGAGTAATTTCGTGTTTAAACAAAGTTTGGCGATATCAAAAGTTAATCAAAAGTAAGACGCAGCGTGGGTAGACCCCCCACGAGATGGACCGACGACCTGGTGAAGGTTGCGGGGATCCGCTGGATGAGAGTAGCGCAGAACCGGTCATTGTGGCGATCTTTGGGGGAGGCCTATGTTCAGCAGTGGACGTCTTTCGGCTGAAATGATGATGATGATGAAAAGTTAATATTGGAATATTTGGACACTACTATAGACAAGTTGACATTTTGTGTACGAAACTCCGTGTAATACATCATTTGAGTCTGTTTTTATTGCTGTTGCTCAAGATTTATGGTTTCCGAGTGTCCTTTTGAATAATCTTTTCATAAAAAGTGCTTTAAAAAGTTTTATAATGAACTGTTTTTGTTGGGTGAAAATCTCTTTCAATAGACCAGCGGCAACGCCGACTGTGTTTATATATATTGGAATAAAAGCACGAGCGGCGGATATAAATTATATTCCGTGTTATACTTAGTCTTTTAGAATATTATCTACTAACTCGAAACTAAGTATTTGTTATTATACAGCACTTTCTTAACAATCTAATGTTATTAAAGGGTCAAAAAACTCCGTGTGGTGTCCGAATTAAGAATATAGCACCACTCCATATCTTCGAAAAGACGACTAAGGGACTCTAAACAGAGGGATGGGCAGTAGCGTCCCTTCTGTGGAACAGTAGCCATACTGCGCTCACCAAACCTCGCCAAGCGGGGTAACTACAGGCAATTTCTCTCCAAAATGATGACACAATTGTGGAAATCTTCTTTGAAAATCTTTGGGGAGGCCTTTGTTCAGCAGTGGACGTCTTTTGGCAGATATGGTGATGATAAACTCAACACACATTAGCCCGTAACATCCACAGCTGAACTTGGGCGATCGGATATTGCCATAATCGCCACGCTTGGCAGACGGATTGCAGTATGTTGTTATTAGCACGGAGGATGCTGCTGCCCTTCCTTGGTATCCCCCATTAGTTCCCTTTTAGAGGTAAATGATCTATTCTTTAACGGAACGGCTTTTTACTTAATGCATATGAAAGTATATACGGTACCTACAACAAAAAAAACATTATAAATTTATTTGTCTGTCTGTTTGTTCCCGCTAATCTCCGAAACGGCTAGACCGATTTCTAAGGGACTTTCACTGGCAGATAGCTGATGTTATAAGGAATAACTCAGTCTCCTTTTATTTCAGAAAAAATATTAAGAGTTCCGCGCAACCCATGCAAATTAAAACCCATGAAATCCAATATTCCAGTACTCTAAATTATTTATAAATAATCTAATTTCTTTTAAATTAAACGGCGGGTGAAACCGCGGGTCCCAGCTAGTATATTATAAAGATCAAGTTTGTTTCTTTATACGGAGAGTTTGACCTCGTGAGCTACTAGACCGATAAAATTCATTCCAGATAGACATTCGAAGCTATTGTTATATTTATATTTATGCGCAAATGTAAAGGGCGCGTTGCTAACTTGCTACTAGTTTTCTAGAATATTTTAAAACTGAAAAGCTATAAATGTTAAGGTTTATTTTACCCTTTGGTTATAAAAACTAAAACAATTATTATTCATTTGAATATTTCAATGTGTCCGGCTCATTGATTCCTCCATCCAGTCTAATAATTTAAGAGCACTTTTTATTATGGAAGCAATGGGCCGTAAGTAATTGTTTACTTTATTAAATTTTAGAAATTAGAGCGAATTTTGAAGTAAAAGTAAGGCATTTAACAATACAAAAATTATTGAGGCTGGTGTATTCCACTTTGATTTCATCATCACAATTTCAACCAAAAGACGTCCACTGCTGGACATCCCCCCAAGATAGCCACGAAAACAAGTTCTGCGCTGCTCGCATCCAGCGGATTCCCGCAACCTACCAGAGGGCAAATGATCGTAATTTAAAATGTTTAAAATATAGTTCCGATCTAGTATCAATGTCGTAAAGGTCACAAATGGTATTCTCCTAAACTAGCAAACAATGTCAAACGTGAACATGTATTGTGATGAGATCGAAAGTTGATCGAAGCCAAAACGGTATTCTGCTAACATTTTGAACTGACACAGGTACTAAAATTGACATTTAATAAATCTCAAAATTGACATCGAAATGGCTATGGGTTTGTGTTGTGTGCTCAATGGGTGGTTTTGCCATAATCGTCACGCTTGGCAGGCGGGTTGGCGATCGCAGCTGGGCTACAAATGTACTCGAAAGACGCTGCTGCCCATCCTCCGGTTAATCCCATAGTAACCTTTTACGACACCCATGGGATGAGATGACGTGTTGGTATTCCTAGCCGGCACCACACGGCACAATTATTTATTTTATATATATTAATTAAAAACCTTAGGTCGCTCCACCTTGTGGGAGGTCAGCCCATGATGCGTCTGCTGGTATGCGGTCACCACTTCAGAACTGTTTGCCCCATCAGCCATCCGTGACCCGAGGAATGTGCACCACTTTGCCACTCGCTAATATACGTCGGTGTGGCCCGGAGGTTAATGGACTATTTTCTTAAGCACTGATTTTTTTTTACAACATGGTGACGGAACGAGCAAGTAATTCGTAAGGGTCATGTCTGCCATAATAATTAAAGTAATGCTGCCCAGGTCCTGCGTGCCACCACACTGCGCTCTGCACCTTGAGACCTTAGTTATTAAGTTTCCTATGCCCTGTAGTTTTATTTTATTTAATTGACCAGTATTTCCACTTTTCCCTCACACTTTTTGTTAATGTCACTAGCTACAGTGCCCTTCTAACCGGAGCACAGTAATGTCTAAACACTTCTGCTTCGCGGTGAATATCTGGCACTGAGATCTACTACCGGTGCCACACAATATAATATTCTTGTCGATAGCTATTCCATCGTCACGTTTACTTCAACCAAAACGCGAATTTTGCATGGATTGTACATACCCATTCCTTCCATCATTTACCATCGTCAGCTAATTAGCCAGCGTCAGTGGATATTTATGTGCGTGCAAAGATCCCAACCTCTCTGTAACAGTACCTAGGAGGGAAAACTCGAATCGCCGTACCACAAAAAACGCACAGAAGGTTTAGTCTTAACATCGCGCGATAAACTCAAACGTCTTGTCAAGGGTTACAATTTGTTGATCCTAATGAGAAGAGCCGGCAAGAAACTCCATTGTTACTCTTTTGACATAATTGAAATCCCAATGTTGATTGATACAAATAATGGTAAAATATAGATAAATGCGATCATATCAGCCAAAAGATATCCACTGCTCACCACGCTTGACAGGCAGGTTGGTGAGCGCAGAACGGCTGCAGAAGAGAGTTCGCCACCCATCCCTTGGGTTTAGAGTCCATTAGTCACATTTTACGGCATCCACGGGAGGAGGTGGAGTGGTGCTATATTAATCCGGACACCACACGGATTACGAAGAAAAATTTGGTTAATGTATAAAAATAGAGGATAAAAAAACATTCATGTAAAACCATTTATAGGCCGCGTTCCAAGGTGTAGATTTTCTATGGAGAAGAACGGGCAAGAAACTCCATGGTTACTCTTTTTAAATGATATTGGTACATTTTTTAACCACAATGTTCTCGAAATGAAGCCTGATTTTAATATTTACTAGAGTTTCTGGTTATAAAGAAAGAAAGAACATACTACTGTAGTATAATAATAATTTATTTACCATGGCAGTCCAATTTATGTACCGTCCGTTAGATGATCAGTTCAGACAGACGGCATCCGTTCACGGTATGAATAAGTATCCCATGCGGAGACTGAATCCATGGAGGAGTCAGACGCTAATATGCTCCACCAATCCAAATTCTCGAAGAATGGAGATAACGAAGCCGTCATGACTATACATTGTTTCAAATGCCTTACATATTATAATATAACAATTTTAAACGGATTAAATCGCGTGTATTATTGATTTTTGTTTTTCCTGACGTTTTGAACACTTTGCAGGGTTCGTGGTCGCAGGATGACTCAGAAATCAATAATACACGCGATTTAATCCGTTTAAAACTGTTTTATTATATTTATTTATACTAAATGTACACTAGTGTACAAAGGCGGTCTTAATGCCGTAGGCATTTTCTGCCAGACGACCTTTGGGTGATGCAGAGAACAATAAGGTAGATGCACCAACAAAATATGAAAGAAAGGTATAGATGCGATATGTGTAATAATATATATATATATATATAAAACCTAAGACCTAAGACATTACTATGCCTTACATAGTTACATAAAACAAAAACTGTTTCGTATTGAGCTTGTTCTGCAGCTATTTACAAAGTGGGACTTTTGCATCTATTTTGTGATGTTGGATTAATTATGTTCGTGATTAATACCGCTGCCCCTGGATTAGGATGCGGCGAGGACTAGCTTTTATTAATGGTGTATGGGTTGTATGGCGATTTGTTACAGGTTTTTCCTATATGTAGGTATTAGAGTTGGTCGGATAATTCGAGATTGAGGTTGAGGGTTAGAAATTGTAGACGTGAAGAAGTCATTGTTTGGTAGTATTTCTTTAGGGTTCCGAACGTCCGAAAGAAAAAACGGCGGAGCCCTTATATGATCACTCGTGTGTCTGTCTGTCTGTCTGACTGTCCGTCTGTCACAGGCAAATTGCTCTATACTATCGACTACATCGATTTAGTTGAACTTTGGTACAGATATGGATGCAACCCAAACACGTACGTGTAACGTGTGTTCGTCAGAGCACTTATTTTGAAATGTGTTTGTTTAATTTTACTTGTATTTTATTATGTGCTGAAAAATATGTCCGATGCCAAATAAAATATATTCTATTCTAACGTAAATAATTGAATATGGGGTTCACTTTTGTCCATTGTCAATTTAAAGAATAAAGCTTTGCAAATTGTACCGTGTAATATATGAAATGGAAGGGCTTGTTATGCGGATCTCAAATATATTTATTTTATAATATTAACATATATAGTTTTAAAGTTAATTAATGTCATTATAATAAAACAATTTTAAACGGATTAAATCGCGTGTATTATTGATTTTGGTTTTTCCTGACGTTTCGAACACTTTGCAGGGTTCGTGGTCGCAGGATGACTAAGGTGACAAGCGTCGTTACAGATTTAAAAAGTTATTTTATCTACCGTACAAAACTAATCAAAAATTTTTTCGATGCACGCAGTAATCACTCACAGTGTCTTGATGTTTTTTAGTTTGGTGTGTTGTTTGGGATTTTATTAATTTAATAACCGGATTCCAAACAGGTGGTACCTGCCAACCATCTTCTCTATTAAAATTAGGATGTTTTTTAATTTCAATAGCCTCTCGAAACATTCTTGGTACATAACGGTTTTCTTTCGCGAGGACTTGAGGATGATCAAATCGAAGAAAATGGTTGGGTTTGCCTAAGGCATGTTCACACACTGCGGACTTTGTGATGCGTCTATGCTTGACGTCAGCTATGTGTTCTTTAATTCTGGTGGCTATACTACGCTTTGTTTGCCCTATGTATGACAACCCACAATCACAGTCAATCTTGTAGACCCCTGCATCTTGTAGAGGAATGTGACACTTCACGGGTTTGAGAAGTTGGCTTATCTTTTTATGTGGCTTGAAATAGGTTTTAATAGAATCACGCTTCAAGATATGACCAATTCTGTCCGTGACTCCCTTGATGAATGGTAAGACTGCAGGTCTCCGATCAACCGTGGTGGGTTTCGGGCGGCTTCTGCGACGGGGATGTGGCGCTCTTAAATTGTTATTTCGAAGAACTTGCTTCACATGGTTAAGCTCCCCTGGCAGGTGGTCGGCGTCGCAGAAAAAAACCAAAATCAATAATACACGCGATTTAATCCGTTTAAAATTGTTTTATTATAATGTGTAATAATCGCGAAAACCTAAGACAATACTAATTAATGTCAGTTACCACTTTTCATGGTGTTAAGTCTCGCGTGGTATGTTTTTTGTTTGGCATTGTCTTGATAATGATAACCGGAATCGCTTACAAACGTATAATATTTGACACCAAATCTTTTATTAATAAGTATTTAAAAAAATAGCACACGTGTATTGAAAAGGACAATAAAAAATGAAGACTACGTGTAACCTTTACGCGCGGTTGAAGCAAAACTTTTATATTTATAACTTTGTTAATAATAAATATTAATATTTATTATTAATTAAAGGCTTAATCACTACCACTTGTATTGATTTTTTCACGTACTATCATAAAGTTTATATACATTTTATTATATTTTTTAATTGTTGTTTAAAATATATATAAATTAGACAGCAAAAAAAAACATAAACGGACAAAAACATGACTTCGTGCGCGTCCGGTACGTTTACGTCATCCAAAGCGTTCACCCCTTAATCGCGCCTAAAGAAGTCTTATGATTTCAAAAACCGATTTTGCCACTTCCACTGTTCTACATACGCGATATTTTAGGCTACAAAGCAGGGTTGCTACCTAGGTACGCTATGTTGGAGGACACTGTAGAAAATTGGCTCTGACGTCAGCAGGGCTGCCTCTAAATTGACACTGACAGTCTCATTTTACGCAACTAAATTGAGTTGTCGGGAAAAATAAGAGGGAGTCCGTTACTGTTTTTTAGCCCGGATATTTACGAGGTAAAAGAGATGTTGCGTTGTTGAGGGGTAGGCAGTAATCTGAGCGTTTATTGAATGTAATTTCAGAAGAACGGTGTGGAAATTGCAATCTACTTTTTACTTTACGGTTCGTTTTATAATCTCAAATAATGCCTCGATAATTTTGGCTATGATAGTACTTATACAGGGTGTCTAGTAAATAGCACGACATACTGCAGGGGGTGAGAACTTGGGTCAGTACCTACCAAAAAAACACAATATATGTTTAGCAAAATCTTACGGATTTACAGTAGTAGTAAGTTAAGCAATAAGAAAATTGTACGGTGAAAATTCAAATAAAAATTGTATTTCTTGAAAACATTATAGTTATAACATATTAAACATTATAGACTATTTCGAAAATTGCAACTACACGTAAAAAATCCAAGTTCTTCACTTAAAATCCAAAACATAAATCAGCGGAACGATGTACCAAAACATCTCCACGACATCCCTACATCGTAGCAATTGTCAATAATATGTCACTGACTTTCTTAGGCAAAGAATAAGTTATTTATTTCTCTCCGATTTGCTTGGACGTTGACTGATCGGCGGCATTCATCCGCGAAGGTAGGAGGCTGCCGTTTGTATCCACTTGTATCACTTGTATCGGGATATAGAAGATTTAGTGGATGTCAAAGTTCTGTAGCTTTTTGTGCGTGACTTAGTTTCTGTGGAAGAATGAGAATGGTTGTTGGTGTGTTTATATTCGGTAAAGGGATTCGGTATCGTAATCAAGCGAAACGATGGGCTACAATAATAATAACTATCGTTTATTTCAAACTAATTCAAATAATAATCTTATGCTAAGTTCTGGAGCCGGCCGTGTGGTGCCGGCTCAGAATGCCACCACCCCATCTCGTCCCATGGGTGTTGTAAAAGTCGACTAACGGATTAGTCGGAGGATGGGCAGCAGCGTCCTTCGAGTACATTAACAACGCGACTGCGATCGCTGCTGGACACAGGCCTCTCTCAAAGATCGCCACAACGACTGATCTGGGTGTGATGTGTGCTCATTGGGAGATTAGGCTATTATCACCGTGGTTGGCAGGCGGGTTGGCGCTCGCTGTTGAAATCGAAGGACGCTCCTGCCCATCCTGCGGCGCATCCCATAATCGACACCAACGGGATAAGATGGGGTACTATTCTCAACCGGCATCACAAGGTAAATATACATGATGAACGATTCTTTTTTTTATGTTTTATTGGTGCCCTGTGGAAATTCTTCATGAACTTCCTTCGCACCGGGGAAGGGCGAAGGGGTATGCCGGCCTCCTACCGGCTCAAACCACTGGAGCGGTCATCTTCGGCACCAGGCGGCATCTTGGAGAGGGTGACTGTAAAGCCCCCCCCCTCCCCGTGGATTGTAAAGAATCCCCCAAAGCGTCCCGCGGCAGCGCGTGACCACATGCGTGCTACCGTCTTCTCTTGGGTCGCTTGGTGTGGGCACGTAGATTCTCCAATCTACGCACCCGCGAACCCAGAGGTCCCCCGCCTTATAGCAATGGCTCAATTCCAGCACGGAACAAACATTTGTATGATTAAAAAAAAAAAGATACTGGTTCACATGCGTAACTACAGTTAACATGGAAACGCAGTATTAACATTTTTCCTTTTTGTCTAACAAGCAATAAAAACGATGTAGAAACTCCTCTATGCCATATTACTAACCAACGTAGCAATACATCAAAAACACAACTTTTATCCAAAAAAAACGGCTATTTTTGTCGTCGAGCGTTGCATGCTACGAGTACCTATACCGTATTTATCAAAGCCGAACTATTAATATTAGCAGACAACGAACACTAGTATAACACACACGCTATGTTAGGGCTACCACGCTAGTTTAGGTATGGCCGAATGTCCCACGTGTTTAAACTAAAATCGTGGATTACCGATTACGGATTTAGAATATAGCACCACTCCATCTCCTCCCGTGGATGTCGTAAAAGGCGACAAAGGGACTCTGATCAGACAGATGGGCAGCTGCGTCTCTTTTGTAGAACAGTAGCCATACTGTGCTCACTAGCCCACCTGCCAAGTGTGGTGACTACTAGCAAATTACCCTCAAATTGACGTAGCCATGCTGCGCTGACTACGCGCCTGCCAAGCGTGGTCATCATTTCAGTCGAATAAAGTCCACTGGCCTCCCTCAAAAATTGCCACAATGGCACTTCTCGGTGTATTGGGAGGTCATTGGGGGGTTTTGCCATAATCACCACGCTTGGCAGGCGGGTTGGCGATCGCAGGTGAGTTGTTAATGAACTCGGAAACGCTGCTGCCCATCCTCCGACTAATCTCATAGTCACCTTTACGCCACCCACAGGATGAGATGGGTTAGTGCTATTCATACCACACGGTATCAATGCCAGGCGTGGTGAAAACTGGCCAAATTACCCCCAAAATGACGACACAATTGTGGGAAATGTGAAAATTAATGGGGGAGGCCTCTGTTCAGCAGTGGATGTCTTATGGCTGATATGGTGATGATAATCCATATTCAACACAGCTTTCGTTTTCGTAACAAATCAAAAATAATCTTATTCCATAATTAAATTGACAGGTGCACCAAAGTACGTCACCATCATCATATCGGCCATACAACGTCCACTGCTGAACAAAGGCCTCCCCCATAGATTTTCACAGCTGTGTCATCATATTGAGGGGAGGTAGCCAGTACTCACCACGCTTGGCAGACGGGTTGGTGAGCGCAGAATGGCTACTGTTCCACAGGAAGGACGGTGCGGCCCATCCCTCTGGTTTAGAGTCCCTTAGTGGCCTTTTACGACCTCCACGGGAGGAGATGGAGTGGTGCTATATGCTTAATCCGACACCACACGGATCAACACAGATCGAACTAGGTATGTATAATATATATAATATAATATTAAATTGGAAGAAATTCACGTCAAGAATGTAAACTGTTATTTATTTTTAAAAAAATATTATTTCGGCCGAATGAAGTCCACTGCTGGACACAGGCCTCCCCCAAAGTTCACCACTACGACCGATATGGGTGTGTTGTGTGCTCATTGGGGGGTCTTGCCATAATCGCCACGCTTGGCAGACGGGTTGGCGATCGCAGTTGAGTTGTTAATGTACTCGAAGGACGCTGCTGCCCATCCTCCGGTGACTCCCTTAGTCGACTTTTACGACACCCACGGGATGAAATGGGGTGGTGGCATTCTGAGCCGGCACCACACGGCTGTAAACTGTTACTTTAAATTATATCTTAATAATAAATATGGACGTATGTATGTTAGAATATTTTTAAGGCTCTGTCCCGCCCAAATGATGGAAACGAGGAAACTAGTTTTATTTTAATTAAAGAAAAATGCGCCTAGCGAAGCGGGCGGGTAACGGCTAAGTACACGATAATGGTAAGTTCTTAATTAAGGTATGTCAAAAAATCGATATCCGAGTGCCAATTAATTTACACTATGGCTGAAACTTGACCGAACTGAGATTAAATTATGAATTAACCGAAAAAATGGTATTGTGCTACTCTTAAAGTTCAGTCGAATTTCAGTATAATCTCGAGATTATACTGAAATTCGACTAGCCTGCTGCCTAGACCTTTTTTTTTTTTTTTTTTTTTTATTGGTGCCCAGTGGAAATTCATCATGAACTTCCTTCGCCCCGGGGAAGGACGAAGGGGTATGCCGGACTCCTACCGGCTAAAACCACTGGAGCGGTCATCTTCGGCACCTAAGGGAGGCTCCAGGTCCTCGTATGATCACACTAGAGCCACCCACTGGTGCCACGCCTATTGGCACATCTCGGAGAGGGTGACTGTAAAGCGGTCACCCCCCCAGGGGGATTATAAAGGATCCCCCAAAGCGTCCCACGGCAGCGCGTGACCACATGCGTGCTACCGTCTTCTCTTGGGTCGCTTGGTGTGGGCACGCAGATTCCCCAATCTACGCACCCGCGAACCCAGAGGTCCCCCACCTGCTGCCTAGACCTAGTCTCATTTCAATCTCAATTTTGACTTTTATTAAATGACAATTTAGTACATGTGACATTTCGAAATGTTAGCAGAATATCGTTTTGACGTCGATCAACGTTTGATCAATTTTCGATCTCATCACAGTGTAAGTTAACGTTTGACGTTGTTTGTTAGTTTAGGAGTGTCGCGGAGTGCCTCCCTCCGTGTTTCCTTCCCGGTTAGCTCAACTAGGAAGCTCTCTCCACGGCAGCAAGTAACAGAGTTCAATTATTAAGATTCAATTAAACGTAACGTATATATTGTTCTAATGGTATATTGATATTCACAACTTCAATTAACACTTCATGGTGATGTTTATATTTTTAAAATATAGCCTTACTATCACAATTTCAAGTATCACAATTTAAGCTAGTTAAAAAAAAATAAAAAAAAAAAAAAAAAAATAAGTAATTGTTATATTGCAGGCAGACTATTTGTCAGAGTGACACCTGTGCGTCGAACCACTAGCGTTCAGAATCGAATGTGTGATAATGATCAAAATATGAAGAGCGATTCACGTCACATTATAAATTCGAATTTTGATTCGAATCAATCATGAGGTGGACAGTGGTGGAGATAAAAGGTAAGACGTCATGAAAGAGGTTGATTGAAATGAAGATGAAGGATGACTTCGACAGGAGAATACCATTTGTGACATTTATGACACTGAAACTAGATCGGCACTTTATTTTGAACATTTTTAAATTACGAGAGTTGGCCCCCTGACTGTATTATCAATAAAACAGTGCTGCTAACTAACACTAAACTTGCGATAAATGTTTACAGGACTTTTAATGGGACATTGACATGTGTGTCGCAAACCAACCCTGTCCTATGTGTTCGTTTGTAAACGCGATCATCATAATGCTAATCGTATACCTAGTTTAATTAAAATAAAACGCTGTAACCAGCTATTTGTTATGTTTACATACTGTAATAAAGACATAATATACATTAGTGTTAGACTTAAATAATGGCTCAATTTTGTGTCATAAATTAATTACTTATTTAATACTTTATAATTACTACATGCACGCTAAGGTTAATATGTTTTATGGTAGAATAACCGTCACCGCCCGCTTTGCTATGCGTAAATTATATTTATATTAATGTCTTCTGAACCCTGCAAGATATCGAAATGGAATATACACGAAAATTTTAGTTAAAATACCTCTTTTAATCCCAAAATTTTTCATTGAAACCCGTTGAGCCTTTTCGGAGCCAATTCGAGACGAACTTTCAGACAGATAAAAATTCTAAATTTAAATCAAAGTCAGGTAATTGGTTTATTTTTATTTTGGCATTTGTTTTGAAATCTCAGACAGACACTTCAGTTTTTTTTATATAAGTATAGATTGTTTACGAATCAAATCAATTTATTGTGGTGTACGTTTCGAGAGTTGTTCAATTCTGTACTCAAATCCGTAATTACATAATTGACTGAATAAAGCTGTCGCTTTGCATACAAAAAAGCATTGACACATTTAAAAAGTTTCGTCGTGTGGTACAGATATCTCATAGCCCCGTATCCATACACATACGTATTGGTTAAACAAGAGCACGAATCGACATGTAATATATTTCAGATATCAGATCGTGCCATTTGATAGTTAATTCTTGGTATCGTAGATGTCAACACAATTGTTTGTGGCACGACAATATATGTACACACAATATAAAAGTACCGAAGGTCCGTTACCAACAATGCGTAATATTTACCTAATTATATATATAATCATCATCACATGAGCCAAAGAACAAAGGCCAGATGATCTCGCCTTTGTTCTTAGGGCTTTCCACAATTATGCCGTCATTTTAGGAGAAATTTACCAATTCTCGCCACGCAGGCGCTCTGCCCATTCCTCTGATTAAGAGTTCCTCAGTCGCCCTTTACGATATCCATGGGAGATGATGGAGTAGTTTTATGTTCTTAATCAGGCAGTTGTTCCGGGTCTGGGTGCATTGTGTGTGGAGTTTACGTTTGTAAACGCACCCACGACACAGGAGAAAGCCTAGTGTGGGGCTACGATTGAACGAAAGGCAAAGAAAGTAGCCATTACTGAGAGACTTATGAGACTAAATAGCTGATATTTCGAGGTAACGAGCCACCAGCATTACAATTTATATGGGCCCGCGTACCTCCAGGCGAATGATTTGCTCGTCTCGTCACCAGGTTCATTAAAAAAGAAGAGTGAGTCTTCTGAACGTTTCTCTTGTGTGTACGATACGGTTATTAGTACTTCCAAAGTTTGGCCAACAGTTGGGATAATTATGGTAATGACTTATTCACATGTACGACCAGTAAATGTGTACACTTAATGTTTGTTTAATTGACATTTTGCTTCTGTGTGCGTATGTAATGTAATATAAAAAGTAATGCTTCCGTTGATGTGATTTGTATGGTAATTTTTGGAAGAAAATCGTTCGAATAATTACGATAGAAGTTCACGTAGAAATTTGTGAGTTTGGAGTGGAATTATTTCAATGAATATTGTTGATAAGCCAGAAAAAGCAAATAAGTTACTAAAATATTAATCTTTAACCAGTGTGTGTTACCAGCGAGGACATAAGGCACGGAGACGTGGGCACTCACTATGGACCACGTAAGAAAGCTCAAGGTCACTCATCGAAGAGAGAGAAAGCTATGCTTGGTGGTTCCCTACGAGTTCTAACCAAAAATGAAGAGATCCGTAGAAGAACGAAAGTTGCCGACATAGCTGAAAGGATTAGTAAACTGGCGGGGCACATTGCTGGTAGAACCGATGGCAAAAGGGTTCTCGAGTGGAGACCGCGCACCGGAAAATGGAGTGTGGGACGACCTCCAACGCGATGGATTGACGATCTGGTGAAGGTCGCTGGGAATCGTTGGATGCGGGCGGCATGTGGGGAGGCCTTTGTTCAGCAGTGGACGTCCTGTGGCTGGTATGATGATGATGATAATTTTTTGATTTTGCTCTGCAAATGTTCTTATTATGCGTAGGTACTGAAAATAGTTTTAGTTAAGCATTGCCGTGTGGTGTCGGCTAATAAAGAATACCACCACCCCATCTCATCCCGTGGGTGTCGTAAAAGTCGACTATGGGATTAGCCGGACGAAGGGCAGCAGCGTTCTTCGAGCACATTTGTTACTCAACTGCGATCGCCAACCCGTCTGCCAAGCGTGGCGATTATGGCAAAAACCCCCAATGAGCACACAACACAAACCCATAGCGGTAATTGTGGCAATCTTTGTGGGAGACTGCTGTCCAGTAGTGGACGTTTTCCGGCTGAAATGATGAATTGCCTACAACCCACAGGAAGAGATAGGCTTTTCTTAGTTAGCACCATCCCATTTCTTCCTGTGGGTGTCGTAGAAGGCGACTTTGGGATTAGCCTGAGCATGTTTAGCAGCGATCTTCGCATACAAAGGTAAAACCATCCAATGGGCACACAACTTAAATCCTAACCAATCATTGTGGCGATATTTGAGAGAGACTTAAGTCCAACAATGGACGTTTTTCGGCTGAATCGATGATGATAGCCTACAAGATGATTAAATCGTTAATTTAAAACTATACATCTTTTTTTTAACTGTAACACTTCGTAGGCTTTTCCCCATCTTACAATCCCACGGTATTTCCTGGCAATGTTAGGGTATGAAACGATATATTAATAGGGGCCTTACATTAACATTTTTGCCCTGCCTCGTAAGAACCAAGAAGCGAACGAGAATCACATATAAATCATAAGTGCCAGGATAGTGTAATCAAGCTATAATAATCTATTACGAAGCGTCGGGGCGGTGCGAATCTGTAAGTTTTCCGATTAGCGAGCCCGCCCCCCTACGTCCGGCCTTACACCCCTCCCCCACTCGCCTGGCTACGTACCCCCGCGGAAATTGTAAATCTTGGTGTTGGCTTCACTGAAATTTATTAACCATAATGGTGAAAGGGGAAAATTGATTATCATTTCCATTGCTCTCCCAAATATAGGTCCGATAAATAAATAATATTGGCTTTGTTCTCGTTTTGGAGAAATCGCTGATTAAAACGTGGTGTAAAGGCAGCGAGTATAGATCAACGAAACAAAGACGAGGCAGACAATTGCTGCCTGCAGTTTGTATTCATTTGTTATCGAAATATACATACATATAGTGTATGCAAGTACAGTTTAAAATGCTGTTAACTTAACCCAGAAGGGTAACCCGAAAGGCGCTGTAGCTAGTGAAACTACTGGGCGTGAGAGGCTGGGAATTTATATATGGATTATTTATAATGTCTTGTAAAATGTATTATATATGGTTGTATATATGCGAAAATCGACTTGACATTTCGAAGATATTGTTGGACAAGTTTCAAGAAGATACTGAAAACTTTTTATCTCGTTTCGTTACAATGGACGAAACATGGGTCCATAATTTTGATCCCGAGACAAAGCAGCAATCTTCGCAATGGAAACGGCCATCATCACCGACCCCGTAGAGGTTTCGTGTCGTGGCATCGGCTGGCAAGGTTATGGCCTCAATATTTTAGGACTCAGAAGGTATATTGTTGAGTGATTACCTGGAGCGTGGAACCACTATTACAGGCCAATATTATGTAGCTTTAATTCCCAAGTTGAGGAATGCCATCAAAGAGAAAAGGAGAGGGAAACTTCGAAGGGGCGTGCTGTTTCATCACGACAACGCACCCACGCAGAGGTCGGCAGTTGCGATGGCTGCCATTCAGCAAGCTGGCTTCAAATTGGTTGACCACCCCACTTATTCACCAGATCTGGCGGCTAGCTATTTTTATCTGTTCGGCTGTCGGCTGCTGCGCTCCGGGTCGTGGGTTCGATTCCCGCACGGAACGAATATTTGTACTATCTGCAGGTAGTTGTTCCGGGTCTGGGTGTATTGTGTGTGGAATTTATGTCTGTAAACGCACCTACGACACAGAAAGAAATCCTAGTGTGGGGCAATGAATAAAATATCAAGAAGATTAATATCCTGTGGCCAAAAACATGCTGAACACTTATATCTGTACACCGTCATATCTGTACGGTCAGCAGCGGCGTCGTGTTTAATGTGACGTGTAAAACGAACAGTGTCGTGTGGGGGGCGATGGAAGGCCGGCCAGAGGGGAGCAGGGTGAAAGTACTATGGGTTTGGCTCGGTTTTTGCGAGATGCGAGTGACTTTAAGCAGACGAAGAGAATTGATAGACATTTTTTCGACTATAATTCCATCTTCAACTTGATCATTTCCGGTGTAACTGCACGTGTAAAACGTCACACGTCACTTTTTTACGTTGTTCGATGAAATTGTGGGATAAGCTTCCATCAGCGATTCTAACACATTCGAGATCGCTGGATTTCATTTCAAGCGGTTTTCATTACTGACTACTTTTGTTACAATTGTGTATTTTTGTTTAATTCTGTATACATCATACATGGTCCACATAGCTTAAAACAATCCAAAACAAATTCCAATTCGGTCCATAGTAGTGTCGTTCTCACAATGGCGCGGTGACGAATGCGCCGAGTGTCCGGTGTTCGGCCATCGCTCATGCCGGACGGCCGTCCGCCCGGACGCCCGGACGCGCCATATAACACACCGAAACGCCAGCCCCACAATATACGATACCCATTCGTAGCCAATGTAGGCACATCGGTCATCTTTGACACATTCTGTACAGCGATATTGGGGCACTGAAATGTTGAATTCAATTTTGAATGGGGCTTATGTGCCTTTACTTTGGAAACGGTAAAGTAAAATGGCAGTTGCTTAATATAAAAAGCTGATCACTGAAGGGGCTGATTCATCTCCGTCGGGTAAGAGTGTATCCGATCACAACGTAGTGGAAAATCTAACTTTTCAGAGCGCTATATATCTACAGCCCTCATTGAGCCATTTTCAAGTAATGTTCTGGCCGAAATAACATAGCTGATTTTAGTATTTTCTAAACCATAGATATATTACAAACTGGGTTTTGCAAACATATGCGCCTTCGAAAATAATGTAAAATTGCGTCAAGTATCTATTTTGAACAAACACACATAGCATATTAGCGGGCGCAGCGGCGGTATGTGGGAGAAAGTTTGGGTAGGTTTTATACTGACGTGGTCATATTGTAAAAAAGTGCTTTTTTAATTTTATATAATATCATTGGCTAAGTTACTGCGTAACGTGGACACCAACGGTTCGTCCACAAATTTAAACTTAAGGATCGAATCCGAAACGAGGTGACCTGATAGAGAACAAAACTAACCGATAGCCTATCGAATCAGAAAGCTGAATTGACAATGAGCTGGCCATATTAGCCGTAGAACGGCCGTTGGGGCAAGCGTGTTTTTGTGGAGATTGCGGCTTGACTCCTAACGTAATGTAGGAAGGCTTCAGGCTCCGTGGAGGGATGATCTTCGCAGGGTGGCTGGCATGAATTGGATGAGAAAAGCCGTGGATCAAGTGAGGTGACATTTGAGAGGCCTATGTCCAGCAGTGGAGTGCTGGAGGCTGTTGACTAACGGCCTACCTGATGATAAGCAGCAACCGCATCCATGGATATTACCATCCTTTTTTTATTGATGTCCAGTGGAAATTCTACATGAACTTCCTTTTCCCCGAGGGTGGGCAAAGGGGTATGTATCTTCGACGCCGGAGGGGGACTCCAGGACCTCGTAAGATCACACTAGAGCCGCCCATTGGTGCCACGCCTCAGGCACATCACGGAAGGTAAAAAGTAAAAAGGTCACCCCAGGCACTTCTCGGGCAGGATTGTCAGGGATCCCTCAAGCCTCGAGTGATTACTGTTGTGTTACCGATATAACGCTTAACTTGGAATGCCTTTTGTTCCGGTAACGATGGCACGGTTGGTGCAGTGGTTGATACAGTCGGCTGCTGCGCTCCAGGTCGTGGGTCCGGTTCCCTCACGGAACTAATATTTGTATGATCTGCAAATAGTTGTTCCGGGTCTGGGTGTATGTAAACGCACCTACGACACAGGAGAAATCCTAGTGTGGGGCAAAGTTTTTATAAAAAAAAACTTCGCTGGCTGCTCCCTCCCTTCACCCAGTACGCTCACACATAGTAGTTATGGCGAGTGAAAGAGGTTGGACTGTAGTACCGCCTCAGTCGCGCCATTCACTAAGAACTCAACTACAAACTGCTTTTAATAAGGCGAGTGTTAGGGATAGGCGTAAGTCCTGAAATGGATTGCGATATCGGAGTTCAAATAAAAGAAATATAATCCCAGTGCCAGGTATTCGCCGCTAAGCAGTAGTGGTCAAACTTTAGACATTACTGTGCTCCGGTTATAACAGCACTGTAGCTAGTGGAATTACTGGGCATACGAGACTAAATAACTTGTGTTTCGAGGTGACGAGCGCAGTGTGATGCCTCGCAGGATTTGTCCTGCGTAGCATTACAATTGTTATGGGCAGGCATGCCACTTACCACCGGGCGAATGAATTGGCAGTCGCGTCCAGTACGTAGTATAAAGGAAAACATTTCGATGACCTCCGTTTTCATATATTGCTTAGAAAAATATTAAAACATTTTTATAAAAAATATATAAAAAATCCAATCATCCAAAAATGTGCAGAGTTTTGTTCTCGTTAAAACGAAAGTAACTTTCACTCAAATTAAATGTGAAAGTGAACTCAAAGTTTAAAATTCAATTAACTAACAATTAGTGTGACTTAATTTCAACTTCATAAATTTTATGAAACTTTTAAAATTCGGCCGTTGTCGCGTCGAGTTCAAAATTAGTTGATAAACCGAAAACCTTTGGGAAATGCGATGCGACAGCTGCCTAAAGGCGAAGGCTCGGACTGGAGACCTCAAGGTCATGAGTTCAAACCTATACTGTCAGCCAATTAACCTTACGGCCGAATACTGCAACGCCAGTTAATATTAACTGCCCGGTTTCCTACCGAAAACAGGTTTTTCGAATAGTTAAAGCGGGACTTAATAATTACTAGCATGTCAATATTCGGCCGTTAGACCTGTATTAATTAACTGCTTTCTACATAACCCAAATGTGGTTCTGACCATAAGATGATGACGATATTTGAATAAAAAAATAATAAAACATTTAGTACAATCAGCAATTCTCTGATGTTTAAGCGAATGGTATGTGTTGAATCGAAGTAGCTGACGGAAATTATATCGCGTTTATTTCATTCATTCTATATACCTACGTGCTACATTCACACGTGTGTTCCAAGTGCCATCTTAGTACATACCTTTATTATATTAATTATTAATGCATAAATTAAGGATTAAAAGTAATACATATTTGACTTTATATATTTATAGAATATGCGTTTATGTTCCACTATTCATATGTGTACTTGATTGTATATTGCACGTATATTGTTTCAGGTAGGTATTTATTATGAGATTAGAACATAGAATATTATTTTTATTCGATATTTCATATATTTGTGCATTAATAATCTAATAAAGGCATGTGCTAACGTTGTACGTTGCACGTATGTTTACCGCACGTATGGATGCAGCACCTGGGTATATTAGAATGAATAAAATACACGCGATATAATTATTGTAGTACAAATCTCAGTACACATCTAATAAATTAAAGTAAATAATACAATTCTAATAATCCAATCCGTACAAGTTATTAATCTGATGCAATACATGTCTAACAAATATCTTAATCTCAACTACTTAAATTCATAGAGTAATAACACTCTTATAAAAGATTCAGATAATATTGAAATGCGTTTAGTAAACATCTTTTTTTATTGAATAAGTCCTTTTAAACGACTTGGATCACTTAAGTAGCTATAAAAATGTGAAAGTAACCTAATTCCATGCATTTTTTACTGAATACGTTTATAAATCAAATCAGTATCCCAAGAGTATAAAGGTGTACTTAAGAAGGGTATATTGTATGTGAGCGATTTTTAAAAAGGCACATCATACAAGCACAATATAGTTATAACACACTGTTTTTTACATTGGAACTATGAAAAATCTTACTACATACTCTTAGTTGTCCTCAATAATCAAATACTAACTAAAGTCTATTTCAAAGCCAAAGCTTGATAATTATGTAGATACGGTTGGTGCAGTGGTTGATACAGTCGACTGCTGCGCTCGGGGTCGTGGGTTCGATTCCCGCACAGTTCAGTTCCGCACGGAACAAATATTTGTACGATCTGCAGGTAGTTGTTCCGGGTCTGGGTGTATTGTGTGTGGAGTGTGGAGTTCATGTCTGTAAACGCACCCACGACACAGGAAAAATACTAGTGTGGGGCAACGTTTAAAAAAAAAAAACTTGCAGGTACTCATGAATAGTCTGAATTCAAATAATAAGATTGGCGTCGTGGCCAATCAATTGGCTTTCTGCACTACGTGTCGCGAGTTCGAACCCCGCACGAAACAAATATTTGTATGATCTATGATCAGCAGCAGACTGTGTCAGCCACTGCACCAACCGTGCCGTCAAATCTATATTAGCATCATCATAATTTCATTTATACATCCACTGCTGAACAAAGATTACAATTAGAAACACAATTGTTACATCATTTTGGGGGGTATTTGCCGATACCACGCTTGGCAAGGAGGTTAGTAAACGCAGTATGGCTACTGTTCCATAGAAGGGACGCTGCTGCCCATCTCTCTGGTTTATAGAGTCTCTTAGTCGCCTTTTAGGACATCGGATCGGATATTTTACACACACGGACGCATAACGCATACGAGAATTCCTCTGTTACAGTGAAAGTTAAAAGGTGGGTCGAAGTTTGTTTTTATATTTAATTACACTAAACAAAGACAGAGATTACGTATTTCATTTAACCTCATTTCATCTTCACTAATGAAATGTTCACATTCATACCAGGTACACACACATAGAAAACCCATCTTGTAAAATATTTTCTCGAAACGCAGCGGCAAGTTTCTGTGACAAAGCACTTACCATTACCACTGAAAGCATACGTAGTTAAAAAAAACAAGCTCTAACAAGGGTGCAGTACCTCCGGATCCTTCCGAGAGGACTGCGAGGGGAAAACGGAAGTGACGGGCCGGAAACAGCGTCGGGCGGAAGCGTGCGAACCCTTTGCCTCGCCCTTTGTTTATAGAACCTTCGGAGCGAAGAGCAGTAAACGAAACCTGTCTTTAGAAGTGGATTGATTATGAAAACTGTTGAAGATTATATTATTGATGAAGATGATATTAGTTAAACATCATATATAACATAATCAACCCATTACTGTCCCACTGCTGAGCTCAGTACTTTTCTCAAGATGAGAAAGGTTGGGTTTAAGTCCACCACGCTGGCCTAGTGCTTTTTGGCGGACTACACACACCATTGAGAACATTTTAGAGCCCTCTCAGGTATGCATGTTTCCTCACGATGTTTTCCTTCATCGTTAACGCAAGTGATAATCTAATTCAGTAGTGCTATTCTGTAAGAACTCACTATCAAACTCGTAAAAAAAAGTAGTAAAAACAATACGAAATTATAGATTTTACTTCGGATTCAGAAGTGAGCTTGCTAGTGAAGCAAACTCATATAAGAATCCGAAGTAAAAAGTAGCAATAACAAGACGATATTAGAGATTTCACTACGGATTTAGAAGTGAGTTTGCTAGTGAGTTTTTACAGAATAGCCATGCTGATCCACACATGAATTCAAAAGTTACAGGCGCGGGCCGAGATCGAACTCAGACCCTCCTGTTTGGAAAGCAAGCGTTCTACCACTAGGCTGTCACTGCTTCCTTAGTTAACCATTCTTTGTTAACATTGGTGCGTTATACGGTTTCTTTCGTTCGGGAATATACCCAAATGGAAGCTAAGTAAATTGACGAAAACACTATCCTTCCAATTGGATTGCTTAATTAAGCAATTAGCTGAATTTAAATTTAGAAATTTGATACAAATAAGCTATACCAATGATCAGTGCGCGTGGTATCTATCCCCTGGTCCATCATAACAGCCAAAGGATGCGTACTGCTGAACAAAGATCACTTCCATAGATTTCCACAATTGTGTCGTCATTTTGGACGGAATTTGCCAGTACCACCCTTGGCAAACCGCAGCAACCCGCCTTTGTGAGCACAGAAAATCTATTTGGACACACGAACAGAAAACGAAAACGCACACAGACAAAGAAATACGCCACTGTGTTTTTAAGTGCTCACAAGGTAACGTTACTTATAAAAATGGAAATTGCAACTTTTTTTAAAAATAAACACGTAATCCATAACCTACTGATTGGCCGATTAAAACTAATCTATACTTTCTTTAAAACTTGGTAGGTATAACATGTTGCCACTGAAACTTTTGAGTTACATTTCTTTGCCAAAACCATCAAAACTTAGCGGATGCTATTAATCGATCAGAATAACTATGAGATTCGCCAACAAAAGTTACAAATATTTGCTACAATTACGTATTTACTAAAGTAAAGCATTATTTTCGAGATCAATATATTAGATTAAAAATCATTTAGGGTGTCTTCGTTTTGGGTTATTTTAATTACCCAAACGTACACGTTGTATACAAATATATATATATAAAGTACTATTCAATAGGCGTAGCATGACCATTTCAGTCTTCTCTACCGAAGAAAGACAACGCGCTCTCTCCACGTTTCGATATCTCTTCTTACCGAGCATGAACCGACATGAAGGTACGAAGAAACTCTTGTCTACTTCAATTGGGATGAAAGATCTCTATCCCCAAACGTCCAAGATAGACAAATTACGTTGGTCATGCTCGACGATGAAGACTTTTGTCCAGGAAAGAGTAGAAACTAGAGATCACCATGCTCGGAATGGTAGACTTATTGCCACTGTCTACATCCAAATGTCATTTTTGTCTACTCTTCCGTCGACAAGACCGTTGTCCTCGGTGTTCATGCTACGCCTACAGGTAAAGATAGATTATTAATGGACCGAACGGAAAAGAAACTTAACAATGACATAAAAAATGAATCATAAAACAAATAAACAGATTACTTTACCAGCTCGAGGCCACGGCGTATTCGAATTTCAAATTTACTGTTATCTATAATGTTTTTTTTTATACCCAAATAAAAAGTCTGTAATAAAAATAGAGCTAAAAGTATTTTGACAGGCACATTACACCAATTCATCTTCAAGATGGCGCTCACAACACGTTTCACTTGATATACTGTCCACATTTTCCAACGACAAAAGGTTTTCTCACAACTATTACGCAAAACAGGAACCGGATGTCGTTGGTGCGATGCGACCGACACCAGAGTTTGGCGTTTAAAGGGCGCCAAATAATCTTGAAATTCGCCCTTTCAGCGGGTCTTTAATGAAAAAAGTTTCAAAGAAAACTCCCCCAGTTACTTATTTTTGAACATCAAATATTTATACAGCGTAGAGTTTTTAGAGTACATAATAATGATCATACTTTCTTTGTGGATGTTGTGTACGTCACAACAACCAAGTTACACTAAAATTTTCCATCGGATAAGAATATAGAACCGCTCCATCTCCTCCCGTGGATGTCGTATAATGCAACTTACGGCCGTATACTAAAACGCCAGTTAATAATAATTTCTGCTTTAAGTATACGAGCCGCTCGGTTTCGTGCCGAAAACAATGGTTAAAGCGGAATTTAATATTAACTGGTGTTTCAGTATTCGGCCGTAAGGGACTCTAAACCAGACGGATGGAGTAAATAGATTTGTAGAGTATAAAAAGTATAAATAGTATAACACTTCTTTTCTAATATATGTTGTTTCTTTTATAAAGAACGATGCCCCACAATGCTTTTCCTCCAGGCTCCAGGACCATAAATATCATCACATCCAAAGTTATTTTCCATAATTATACATACTTCCCATCATCTAATCTACGAAAACAACTTAAGTTACTTGTCCCGTCGTCCATTTTTACAACAACTTTTGTTGATGTCTATTTTAGACTACACACAACTTTTCGCCTCACTTGAGTATATCTGTTATATGTCAATTACAAGGTGATCACTTAAATATAATTCCCTAAGCTCTTAACATTTCAATATTTCTAAGTGCCTGTCCAAGAAGCTACTGAAACTTTTAAAGAGACATTTTAGCTCTTATGTTAAGTTTATGACATACATTTTTACCTTGAAGAACTTTACGTAGGCTGTAGATGTAGGTCACCTCTTTTGATGGTGTTAGAGCTCTCTATAGTCACCTGACTTAGAGGTTACATCATGAGAATCGACTACAGAGGCCTCCTTTACAAAGTTACTTGGAAGAGTACTGATCGATGAGAATGTAAAAAATATCACTGATGCTCATTTTGCAATCAATTTTATGTTATATAACGCCCTAAAGAGTAGTGAATATTATTTAAAAAACAGTAAGTAAATGTAGTAAGTTACCAGTTATGACATATGGGACAGAGACGTGGTCAATCACTACGGACCTCAGAAGATATCTCCAGGTCGCTCAGCGAGCTACGGAGAGAACTATGCTTGGTATTTGTCTACGAATTCGAAACAGAAATGAGGTCAGTAGAAGAACTAAAATTGCCGACAGCTGAAAGGATTAGTAAACTGAAGTGGCAATGGGCGGGGCACATTGCTCGTAGAACTGATAGCCGTCGGGGTAAAAAGGTTTTCGAGTGGAGACCGCGCACCGGAAAACGCAGCGTGGGACGACCTCCAAAGAGGTGGACAGACGACCTGGTGAAGGTCGCTGGGAGACGTTGGATGCGGGCGGCATGTAACCGCACGTTGTGGAAATCTGTGGGGGAAGCCTTTGTTCAGCAGTGGACGTCCTGTGGTTGTTATGATGATGACGTTGAATCAGTACATTATAATGTAGAGGTCATTAAAAAAACGAGCTCTCATTAAAAATCTTTCTGCTTTTAATTCCTTAGTGACGTTGCTATTTGAGCTTTTACTGCGGCGCGTGTACTTTATCTGTGTACGTTTTCGTAATAAAATGATGAAAATAATTAGTTATTAGATAGTGTTAATATATTTAATAATATCATTTCAGCCGAATTACCTCCACTGCTGGACATAGGCCTCCCCAAAGTTCACTACAATGACCGGTTTGCTTTTGTGTTGTGGGAGCACACAATATAATTTAATTATTAATATACTCCTTATTGTACATAAAAATAACGCAGAAGTTTTGAATTAAGTAAAATTACAATAGACGGCCTTATCGCTATATGCGATCTCGTCCAGGCAACCTTATAATGTATCACGTAATGAGCATGAGCATTTTGCCATAATCACCACGCTTGGCAGGCTGGTAGGCGATCGCAGTTGAGTTGTAAATATACTAGAAGGACGCTGATGCCCATCCTCCAGACAATACGGCGAGATGGGGTGGTGGTATTCTCAAAAATAATTACACTTCCTTTAAATAAATTTTATTAGCTTCCTATGTTCCCCTGAAAATACTATTTACTAATAAAAAATTAACTTTATATGTATGAAAGATGATGGTTTGTTTGGCGCAGCGGCAAGTCGCTTCGCTCACTGCGTTACGTGTCGCGGTTCAATCCGCTCACGGAAAAATATTAATATGACCTATAGCCTGGTGTTCGGATATTTGTGCATATTTAATTAAATTTCCGTGTGGTGTCCGGATTAAGAATACAGCACCACTCCATCTCCTCCCGCGGATGTCGTAAAAGGCGACTAAGGGACTCTAAACCAGAGGGATGGGCATCAGCGTCCCTTCTGTGGCATATTAGTCATACTGCGCTCACCAACTCGCCTGCCAAGCGTGGTGAGTATTGGCAAATACGCCCCAAAATGACGACACAATTGTGGAAATCTTTGGGGGAGGCCTTTGTTCAGCAGTGGACACATATAAATGGCTGATATGATGAAATATATTTATTATGTCTGTAAACTGTATCTACGATACAGAAGAAATGTTAGAAAAAATAACTAGAAAAATGGGTCAACATACAGGCTTTACAGTATGGCAGTCGCTACTAGCATGCATTAGAAATGATATCATTAATTAAAAAAGTAGTCATGCACTTGCTAATTAGTTCGCGAACAATTTCTATGCTAATAGAAAACCTTGCTGTAGACTCTATATTGAATGTTTTTTTTTTTTTTTTAAACATTGGCCCACACTAGGATTTCTCCTGTGTCGTGGGTGCGTTTACAGACATGAATTCCACATACAATACACCCAGACCCGGAACAACTACCTGTAGATCATACAAATATTTGTTCCGTGCGGGAATCGAACCCACGACTCGGTGCGCAGCAGCCGACTGTATCAGCCACTGCACCAACCGTGCCGTCAAATATATTTTACATAGACAGCATATTACTGTCCCACTGCTGGGCACGGGCCCCTTCTCATTATGAGAAATAATAGGCCTTAGTCCACCACGCTGGCCTTTTTTTTTATTGATGCCCAGTGGAAATTCTTCATGAACTTCCTTCGCCTCGGGGAAGGACGAAGGGGTATGCCGGAACCCTTTTTTTTTTTTTTATTTTTTTTTATTGGTGCCCAGTGGAAATTCGTCATGAACTTCCTTCGCCCCGGGGAAGGACGAAGGGGTATGCCGGACTCGTACCGGCTAAAACCACTGGAGCGGTCATCTTCGGCACCTAAGGGAGGCTCCAGGTCCTCGTATGATCACACTGCCACGCCTATAGGCAAATCCCTGAGAGGGTGACTGTAAAGCGGTCACCCCCCGGGGGGATTGTAAAGGATCCCCCAGAGCGTCCCACGGCAGCACGTGACAACATGCGTGCTACCATCTTCTCTTGGGACCACGCTGGCCTAGTGAGGGTTGGCGGACTACACACATCATTGAGAACATTTTGGAGCCCTCTCAGGTGTGCAGGTTTCGTGTTAACGCAAGTGATAATCAAATTCTGATCCTCACATGAATCCGAAAAGTCAGAGGTGGCAGGATCGAACTCGACCCTCCTGTATGGAAAGAGAGCATTCAACCACTAGCTTAAAATTAATTACTGCTTTCGCCACATCAGTATTGAAATGCTACTTTAATTGTGGTTGGCAACCTTGACGCAGTTCCAAGGTCTTCGCTAGCAAAATCCAAGTAATAAATAATTATAAAATTTTCGCTGCGTCAAAAGTCATTTATCAATTGTCTGCTTCGGTTGGTAACCTTGACAATTCTGCGCTAGTAATATTTAAAGCTTGTTTCATTTATTTATTAATGCGTGTATACAGGGTGTCCAGTAAAAAACAGAATATATGTTCAGCAAAATCTTACGGATTTACAGTAGTACAAAATTTTCGACGACCCGGAGCGCAGCAGTCGACTGCATCAACCACTGCACCAACCATGCCGTCAAAGTTCAAAAGTTTAAACAAATTTTGGAATTGCTTAGCCGTTTAATTAGTTTAGATTCGTTTTTCCTACGGTATTCTCATATAACCTTAATTTCGAGAGCAATGTACGAAATAGTATTGTAACATAATCTGATTTAAAAAGAGCAACCATGAACATTCTTGCCTATTCTCACCTTAATTTCAACCGTAAGGCAAACCATATTAAGTCTTACACTAGAAGTAAATATTACAATTAATGATTAATATTAGAAGTTTTACTATGTAAACTGTGAACGTCTGGCCTTGTTCCTTCAACTTGGAAATGGATAGCTAAAGTTAATACTGACTTAGGTCGAGTTATATTAAGGCGAAATTAGACGCTGTATTGGATCAGCTGGCTTGCCTGTGCAATGCAAATAATGCGGAAATATCTGTCGTTTATTCCTGTACCACTTTATAGAGATGTTAGCTTACGAGGATAGTAACTTTGCTAGGTATGAATCTTACCCCCCTGCCTCGGCCGAGGGGCGGACGGCGTCTGCGCCGGCGGCACCGGTCGCACGCTCCGGCTCACCGGAGGCGATGGAGGCCAATTAAGGGTCCTCCAGGGCAACCTAAACCACTGCCGCAACGCGCAGAATCTGTTGCTGCAAACTGTTGCGGAGTGGTCGGTTGCCTTGGCGGTTGTGGCGGAGCCCTACGGCGTCCAGGAACATCCTCGCTGGTTCGGGGGCGCTGGGGACTCCGTCGCCATCTATTGGTCTGGAGCCGAAGGTGAGCCGCCCTGCTCCCTGTTGGACAGGGGGCAGGGCTTTGTCGTAGTAGAGTGGGGACCTCTGGCAGTAGTGGGCTGCTATGTCTCCCCCAACGTGTCTCTCGCCGACTTCGAGGGATACCTGGACGGGGTGGCACGCAGCATTCGCTGTAAGTGTTCGCCCCGTCCAGTGCTCGTCCTGGGGGACTTCAACGCTCACTCTAGAGCTTGGGGCAACCGTCGGGACGGGCCGAGGGGGAGGATAATGGAAGACTGGGCGGCGTCACTTGACCTCCGATTGCTGAATCGGGGGTCCGTTAGCACCTGCGTTCGGTGGCAGGGGGAGTCGGTCGTGGACCTGACATGGGCGGCTCCTTCTGTGGCCCGCATGGTGTCGGGTTGGCGAGTAGCGGAGGAAGTGGTCACACTTTCGGACCACCGCCACATAATGTTCGACGTGGCCCTCCGCACGCCTTGCCTGAGCCGTTCTAGTCCCAGCCCGCGGTCGCGGCGTTGGGCCCTCACACAGCTGGATCGAGAGTTGCTCGTCGCAGCTGCCAACGTCGCGGCCTGGCCAGAGGTAGATCAAGGGATCTTGCCCGATCCGGAAGAGGAAGCGTCGTGGTTCCGGAGGACGATGACGTCAATATGCGACGCATCCATGCCCCGGGCCAGGCGCTCCCGGCGTACGGCAGTGTACTGGTGGTCGGATGAGATCGCGCAGTTGCGCGCGGTCTGCCTGGCATCCCGCCGCCGGTACCAACGAAGCCGACGCCGGCACAGCGCTACAGCCGGAGAGACTGAAGAGGCCTATAGGGCCTACCGGGCGGCCACACTGGCGTTTCAGACCGCCATCAGTGAGGCGAAGGCTCGGTCCTGGAGCGAGCTCCTAGAGGGACTAGACAGGGATCCGTGGGGGAGACCCTACCGTATGGTAGTGGGCAAGTTGCGCCCGTATGTCCCCCCGGTGACCGAAACCATGGCCCCGGATTTGCTGGAGAGAGTACTTTCAACGCTCTTTCCGGCGGTTCGGGACCATCCTGGTCCCTCTCCACCCACAAATGCCTCGGACTGGGCCGAGGAGTTGGGGGTTTCGGATGGGGAGCTGGGCCGAGCCATTGGCCGCCTGAAGAGTCGCAACACCGCACCGGGTCCGGACGGCATTCCGGGCCGTGCGTGGGTGTATGCGCTACAGTCTCTTGGGGACCGCTTGAGGCGGCTGTTCACCAGTTGCCTCCGTAGTGGCGTGTTCCCGTCCGGCTGGAAGGAAGCCGGATTGGTTCTCTTGAAGAAGGAAGGAAGGGCTGCAGAGTCTCCCTCTGCATACCGTCCCATTTGCCTGCTCGACGAGGCTTCGAAGCTATTCGAAAGAATAATTACCCGAAGACTCGTTGAGCACCTGTCGCGAGTTGGCCCCGACCTGGCCGAAAGTCAGTATGGCTTCCGGCAGCGGCGGTCCACCATCGACGCGATTCTTCGCGTCCGCTCGCTGTCGGAACAGGCAGTGTCCCGACGGGGTGGGGTGGCGTTGGCGGTCAGTCTAGACATCGTCAACGCCTTCAACTCCATCCCGTGGGGCGCTATTAGGGCGGCACTAGTTTATCATCGGTGTCCGCCCTACCTGCAGGGCATCATAGGGGCCTATCTGCGCGATAGGCACATTCGCTACGTGGGCAGGGACAGTAGCGTAAAGCGGAGGGAGATTACGTGCGGGGTTCCGCAGGGGTCAGTTCTCGGCCCTCTCTTATGGAACCTCGCCTACGATGCGGTCCTGCGTGTCGTTCTCCCTGCTGGCGTCAGCTTAGTCTGTTACGCTGATGACACTCTGGTGTTGGCCAGCGGGGAGTCCTTCGAGGGAACCATCCGGCTTGCGGAGCAAGCGGTGGCAATTGTCGTGGCCAAAATCCACGCCCTGGGTCTGCGGATAGCGCCTCAGAAAACCGAGGCGCTATGGTTCCACAGACTACCGAGAAGCAGAGAACCACCCAGTTCGTGGATACGCGTTGGTGACGCGCAAATCGGGGTGGGCCGGTACATGAAATACCTGGGGCTCACCCTGGATAGTCGTTGGGGCTTCGAAGAGCACTTCCAGCGCCTCGTCCCCCGAGTTGAGAGGATAGTGGGTGCTCTACACCGGCTGCTGCCCAATCTCGGGGGACCATGTGAGGAAGTTCGCCGTCTCTACGGAGGAGTCGTGCGGTCCGTGGTCCTATACGGGGCGCCTGTATGGTCAGCTCGACTATCAGGCGCCCAGCGCTGCAGAACCAAAATTCACGGTCTGCAGCGCAGAGTGGCTATTCGGATCGCACGAGGTTACCGAACAGTCTCCTACGAGGCGGCAACCCTCCTGGCGCGTTTTCCGCCTTTTGACATCCTGGCGGAGATGGATGCGTGGGTCTACGATCAGACACGCTCCCTCCGCCAGAGCGGCGAAAACGCGCCTCCAGGGGCGTTGGAGAGGCTGAGGCGGCTGGCTCGGCGACGCGCACTTGTAAAGTGGCGTCACCGCCTGCGGATGCAATTTGCGACCAAGCGCGTCGTCGAGGCCGTCCTGCCGCTCTTCGGAGCCTGGCTCAGAAGGAGCGAGCGCGTCACCTATCGCCTGACGCAGGTGCTCACCGGGCATGGTTGTTTCGGTGCGTACCTGCACAGGATAGGCCGCGAGGCCACGGCACAATGCCACCATTGTGATAGCGACCAGGACACCGCACAGCACACGCTCGAGGCGTGCCCTGCGTGGGCCGCCGAGCGGCGGATCCTGGTCGATCGGATCGGGCAAGATCTCTCTCTGCCAGCTGTAGTGTCGGCTATGTTGGCAGAGCACGAAAACTGGAATGCAGTGGTCTCCTTCTGTGAAAGCGTCATGCTCCAGAAGGAGAACGCAGAGCGGGATCGGGAGAGGGCCGATCCCGCTCGAAGAAGAAGGAGACGGCGCCGGGGTAACAACCGCTCTGGCGCCTAATTCCGATACGCCTGAAAACCCCTGCCATTGCTATAAGGTGGGGGACCTCTGGGTTCGCGGGTGCGTAGATTGGGGAATCTGCGTGCCCACACCAAGCGACCCAAGAGAAGACGGTAGCACGCATGTGGTCACGCGCTGCCGTGGGACGCTTTGGGGGATCCTTTACAATCCCCCTGGGGGGGTGACCGCTTTACAGTCACCCTCTCCGAGATGTGCCAATAGGCGTGGCACCAGTGGGCGGCTCTAGTGTGATCATACGAGGACCTGGAGCCTCCCTTAGGTGCCGAAGATGACCGCCCCAGTGGTTTTAGCCGGTAGGAGTCCGGCATACCCCTTCGTCCTTCCCCGGGGCGAAGGAAGTTCATGAAGAATTTCCACTGGGCACCAATAAAAAAAAAAAAAAAAAAAAAAAAGTATGAATCTTAACTTGAAGAGGTCTGTGTTATGAAGTGTCTCATATGACGTGCCATCATCATCATTATATCAGCGAAAGGACGTCCACTGCTGAACAAAGGCCTCCCCCGCAGATTTCCACAGCGACCGGTTACATGCGGCCCACATCCATCGACTCACCAGGTCGTCTGTCCACCTCGTTGGAGGTCGTCCCACGCTGCATTTCCCGGCGGTCTCCACTCGAGAACCTTTTTACCCCAATATGACGTGTGGTCGCAGCAAAATATAGACCACCCCTCTCCACCAAACAGTGTTGTAAAAAGCGATAAAGGATTTATATGAAGAGAATGGGCAGCAGCCTCATCCCGGCGTGCCAATAACAACATTCTGCGATCACCGACCCGCCTGCCAAGCTTATCCCCTAGGACAGTTATTGTATTGGTCATTGGAAGGCCCATATTCAGCAGTAGTTCAGGGGCTGCTGAGGAGAGATGGTGAGAGTATCTAAAATCTTATTGTACTCTATATTATACCATATATAGCAATAATCTCGACTACACTGTTTTGCCTTTTTTCTTGTTTAGATGTACATATATGTATATGAGAATACCGTAGGCATAATTAATCTAAACTAATTAAAAGTACTGGATTCATTTCCGTGCATCGATGGCGCATCGATGGCGGTTGACACTGAAAATCAGCGCTGTGTTGCTCACGCTGCAACACGGCACTGTGCTGACTGAACTATACTGACACAGCGGCGATGTGCTACTATCGAAGTGAGAGATAGAGAAGCTTATTTTCTTTGTAATTTTAAGTATGCACGTCGATGTGTGAACATTTTTCATTCTTTCTTTTAATGTATTTAGAGGTGAAAAGTGCTAATTCCGTCGGCTCTCTAAATATTCACCGCCATTTCCAAGGGGAATCATCATCCGGTAACATTATCATAAGAAGTTTTAGTTTATCAGGTACGGATTCAGAGTAACGATAAACACTTGGATTATTTCATTAAAGAAATAGCCAGGTGCACTCACTTATAGGTAAACGATCAATGAGGTTAAGTAACGCTCAGCGCGGTCAGTCCACGTGTGGGTAGCCACAATAATTGTATTTAATTTGAGTATCAGTACTGAACGTCCTTTAGCTGATATAATGGTGATGATGATGATGATTTAGATTTACCTATCAATAACTTTTATCTAGGCTATGTTGAGCGGCTTCTAGTCCCAGATGGGTTAGAATACCTGTATTTCGCAAGGAGACTACTCTCTGACTCCCCTGACCCCCTTCACTTGTACCCTACCCATGACAATTGTAATGCTATCCAGAACTAGTCCTGCTTGGCACCACACTGCGCTTGTCACCTCGAGACGGTAGTTATTTAGTCTCTACAGTATTTTTTTTATATACTACTACTTGGCGGCAGACTATTTGGCACTGCGATATAATTAGGATATACCGGTTATCAGATCCGGTATCCGGGCTTCTGCCTTCCTTTAACTCATGTGACTGTGATGGCTTAAATTGATATCCGAGGAACAGAGTGGTCTAGATTTTGATAGAATATGATTTCAGCAAGCGCGGCTTAACCTTCGAATAAGCGTTCTTCGTCGAAGCCGTTTAGCCACAAGAAAGTAAATATTGAAATTGGATAGAGGATCTGTGGTCTATTTAGTGCTCAACACTCGTCATAAAAACACATGATCACTACAACGCAACCACTCGAGTACATAATGTTTGTAATATTTGTAAAATTGGTTTGATTACTGTATATTTTGGTGTGTACTTTTCTGGACTCAGTGTTACCCACATAATAGCATACGAAGTTCGTAGAACGCCTGTTTCTTTGTATGTATATATTAATTAATTCTCTCTCACTCCTAATAAACTTTTAATTTCACACTATAAATACAACGAATATGTCATTACGTACGTACAAGGACGACGCTGAAAATCAGCGCTGTCGCTACAGATGTAGCAGCGCTACATAATATGCTGAGCGACGACCTCTCCTAAAATTACGTCGCACTTTCTCATTCTTTGAGAATGAGAAACTGTTATGAGTTACGAAGATAAGGTTTTCTATCAATTACTCAATTTTCAGATTTGTTTATTAGTACTTATTACATTTTTCTGTCAGGTTACGTAACCGGTAACTTGATTTGATTGATTTGCCAGCTTGATTTGTTTATTATTTATTTAGTTTCGCTTACGTAAGAACAGTTAAGCTGGTAGTAAACTGTTTTCGAACGAAAATATTATCAAACGAGTGCTGCCCCCGCTGATTTAGTCCTCCCATTTATAATCTTGTATTTTGTTTTTCTTTTTTATATCTGCTTATCACTTTATTCAAGCATAAATACTCTTTTGTTTATATTTTTTTTCTTTTCAAGTATCTCTAGGTACCAATTATATTAGTAGTCGAATTGTAGTAAGAAAAGACATTACATAAACAATTTTCCTAGAAGTAATTTGTAAGGTATAACTATTACTATCACTGACCTTTATAAATCTTTTGGCTTTTGTTAATAATCCTAATGTTGTGTGTCGCGACGCTTCAGGGCCTAGAGGTACCATATCCTTTAATTTTTCCAAGCAGCTTCTTAAATGTGCTCTCCTGTAACAAAGAAAACCTCTTATTAATACAATGTAGATTAATATGAAAATATAAAGGTTTCAATATAACGTATTAGGAGCGGTGTGGAATAACGGGCACGAATAATTTTTCAACCTTGGATAACGAAGCTGTACAGCGAATGAAACCGCCGTTATGACTCCGAAGCATTTTCAGAAATTTTTAACTTTTTTCTATAACTAAAGTATTTTCAGTTAAATACCTAGACCATGTAAGAAAAAAATATGCGATCTGAAACTGTAATGCCACAAATAATTTAATTATTAGCACTAAAAATAGGTTAAAAGTTACAATTAAATACTATATTTATAGAAACTGAAGCACGATCTTCAGCTACATTTGGATGGAGATTGTATCTAATCTGAAGATGCTCTGGCGTGAGCTAGAAGATGATTTTATTACAGCCATTCGCTGAGAAATACCAACAGCGTCCATCTTAATAATCTCACTCTTCCTTCCCATAAGGAAACAACTATAAATCCATATAAATAACAGCAGACAAACGCCTCCAGAGGAAGGCGTTTTTACGAGGAAAATTATTTACCTCCCCATCCTAATTATAGCCGAAGATAGTAAACAGTAAGTAGTGGCAACACTTACATAAATATCAAGCACTTACAGTAATAAGGACGTCATTTTAGTTTATTTACAGTTTGATTAACGACGAAATTTGTTTGATGGTAAATATGGATACTAGTATTTGCCCTGGAATGGAATCAATCAATCATATCAGACGAAGGACGTCCACTGCCGAACAAAGGATTCCTCCATAGGTATCCACAATTACCGGTTACATTTTGCCCGCATCCAATGAGTCCCAGCGACCTTCACCAGGTCGTCTGTCCATCTTGTTCGAGGTCGTCCTACGCTGCGTTTTCCGGTGCGCGATCTCCACTGAAGAACCTTTTTGCCTCAACGGTCGTCGTACTTGTTGTGACTCGCCCAACGATTCTAGTCTAAACCCGGTGGGAAACTTGATAATGCAAATGAAATATATTCTATGTACTGTTCCACGACATAACCACCCGAATCTCATTTGAATTCGTCCAGCCGTCTATTGAGATTGTGCGAGTGATTAACACTCGAAATTAATAATCAATCTGATCCAAAATCTTTGGATTTGGGATTGAGGATTTGTCTATTTTTTGTGTTTAGTGCGATCTTAACACAAGCAGATAAAGCTTAAAATCGTAAATCGAAAGATTCTGATTTGAATTAGATTATTAATTTCGGCCGTTTGTCCGTGTTGTGTCCAGATTCAAAATATAACACCACTCCGTCTCCTCGCGTGCATTTCGTAAAAGTTGACAAAGGGACTCTAAACTACAGCGACGGGCAGCAGCGTCCTTTCTGTGAGCACCTGCATTCTGCGCTCACCAACCCGCCTGCCAAGCGTGGTGAGCAACTTCCTCCCAAAAGACACGAGATCGGTTACACGGCAATGTAACCGATCGTCTATGGCGGAGGTCTGTGTTCAGCAGTGGACATCTTTTGGCTCATATGATGATGATGATGGTGATTAAGAGTAAAACATCTAAACCTACAAACTTACACATTTATAATATTCTTATCTTCTTCTTACTTGTAAAGAAGTGATAAATAAAGTTCTGTATTAATGTTCCAGTTCCAGTTCCAACCAGTCTCTAGCGTTAAGTCATACATAATAGATTTTACACAAATGTTGGGGTGTAAAAAAATAATTATTATGTAAACTCATGTAGTTATGCGTTTGTTAAACATACCATTATCATAACAGGCTTAATTCTATATTTGTGATGTAATGGTTTATTAAAAAGTCAAATTTATTATAATTTGGTTTCTGGCCAAAAATAATCAAACAATTCATCGGTGTTACGTAATTGCTGGCTAAAGGCTGATTCACACTGTTGCAGCCTTTTGTAGAGTGTATGAGAGAATAGAGTCGTTTCTTTAGTTTTTTGTTACGGATCGTGTAGAATACCTGTCTAGTATTAAGTTCATATTATATTGGCAATTGAGTTTGTGTTTCAGTGCGGAAACAGAACGGTAGTATAATTGATATGCGAGTAATAATTCGTCGCAATCCTTGCCCTCCATATAACTCGACCCCCAGCTTGAAACGTATGTATGTGTTGTGAACAACACAATTTAGTCGAGTTCATAAACTGTCATTTAATCTGACTTACACATCGCGGTTCCCGGTTTATCTTTTTTTTTTTCATAGGCTTCCTCCGCCCTGAGAAAGGCAGAGGGATATGTCGGAGTATTACCGGCTCAAATCAATACAGGTGTTCACACAATGTACCTTGTGCCGGGGTGTAGGATTCGCTCACACATCCAACTCACCCCACGCAGGTCTTGGTCTGCTACTCATTATTGCAGACCCCACTGCAAGGCGCAGTATGGCCAGCCTCACCTGCTTTCGATCAGCAGCTGCCAACTAGAAGACCGTGGGCGACAGTGAGTCGCCATGGTGGCGATTAGAAATGTACTATTGGGTTTTATTTAAAGACTTAAAAATATCTGTAATTATAGTTATGACATGCGACCTTCTTGGATCTCCAAGTAAATAATGTAGCCCTCTTATTACAAAAGGATGTCGACCCGTGCGTTTCAGGCCGGTTTATTGTCCCACAAATATTCATCTAATCATCCTAGCCAATTTTGAACAACGGTGTCTTATTTTTTTCTTTTAGTTTAAAAAATCGTTGCCCCACACTAGGATTTCTCCTGTGTCGTGGGTGCGTTTACAGACACAAATTCCACACACAATACACCCAGACCAGGAACAACTACCTGCAGATCATACAAATATTTGTTCCGTGCGGGAATCGAACCCACGACCCGGTGCGCAGCAGC
The DNA here is from genome assembly GCA_947459985.1 of Diloba caeruleocephala. Taxonomy (NCBI): domain Eukaryota; kingdom Metazoa; phylum Arthropoda; class Insecta; order Lepidoptera; family Noctuidae; genus Diloba; species Diloba caeruleocephala. Next base: position 24,918,338 of record OX381615.1, read on the forward strand.
CGACTGTATCAGCCGCTGCACCAACCGGGCTACTTGTAACATTAAAAGAACAACATAAATGTGGTTAAACACAAAACTTGCCCTGAAACGGTGTGTCTATACCAGGTAAATATCATCAACTGGACGGCATTCCCCTCAATAACGATAAGTTCATACGAAATAAAAGCTCCTCTGCACGGAAAACCATAACTGCCTAAGAATTGATAATTGATCGTTGGCCACCACTACGACGCCCACGCACGCCATGCCAAAGCGATCCACGAGCACCATTATGAACAAACAATGTATGACAAGCAACAAACAGATACAATACTTTACGTAGCAAATAAAAGCAAACGGCGCACCATACTCGCTCTCTTTTTCTCACATAATTCTCCCCCGCAGCACTTAATACTACTCATACATAATAATACAAACAGTTATATTTCAGCCACTAAGAGCGTATTACATTACAGTTACGGGCGTTTTCACGTTTCAGCACAAACGTAATACGTTCGCTTTGGCGCAATTTGCGACTGTGTGGCTCTACTATGGGTTTTAGTCACATTTTAGTCACTTTATAAATTATAAAGTCAACCAGCTGGGACCTGCGGTTTCAACCGGTTGGTGCAGTGGCTGATACAGTCGGCTGCTGTGCTCCGGGTCGTGGGTTCGATTCCCGCACGGAACAAATATTTGTATGATCTGAAGGTAGTTGTTCCGGGTCTGGGTGTATTGTATGTGTGTAAATTCATGTCTGTAAACGCACCCACGACACAGGAGAAATCCTAGTGTGGGGCAATGTATTAAAAAAAAAATCATAACCGCCGTTTAATTTAAAAGAAATTGGATTATTTATAAATTACTTAGACATAAACAGTTGACATGTATAAGGATATATATTGGATTAGAAGGATATAATTTTTTTTTGCGAAACCCCAATTATTTTTCTATATAAAAGTAGCCTAAGTTATTCCTTATAACATCAGCTATCTGCCAGTGAAAGTCCCGTAGAAATCGGTCCAGCCATTTCGGAAATTAGCGCGAACGAACAGACAGACAGACAAAACAATTAAATATAGTTTTTTTGTTGTAGATACCGTATATATGCATCTAGTAAAAAAGCTGTTATTCTGACATTACAAACAGACACTTCAATTTTATTGATTTGTATAGATTGTACTACGATAAACAATATTTAATTGGTAGATGGTCTACGAACGGCATGCCCACCCTCGATTTGAGCGTCGTGGAAAAGACCAGCGTCGAAAATTGTTTTGGATTCAGTTGCAACATGGACGCAAGCTGTTACAGTTTACAGTGTTATCATCGCAAAAATACGGAAGAAAACTCTTAACAGACGACTTTGGATTAATCTATAATTTGTCAACAGGTTATTGGCAACCATTCACAAATGCAGTCTTCATAGCCAGTTCGTTGGTGTCGCTTAAATATCCCCTTTTAGGTATGATGACGTCATATGTCATAATGGCCGCAGTTTGATAGTACGCTATGATTCTGTGATTCTTGCGTAGATCAGGCTTAAATATTTTTCAGTTTTAGTAGAGCAGAGTGATTAAATGGTCAGCGGTAGTTTCCACTGCCAAGTTGGGGGTCATGTAAAGAAAATAATTCGCCCTCAACTCGAAGGTGCGAAGGACTAAAGATTTATCCAAACTGCGGGCTGTAGCACCTTCCTTTCGTATCATCATTTCGGCCGAATCCCCCAAAGATCACCACAAAGACCGATATGGGTGTGTTGTGGGCTCATTGGGGGGTTTTGCCACAGTCGCCACGCTTGGCAGACGGGTTGGCGAGCGCAATTGAGCTGTTAATATACTCGAAGGACGCTGCTGCTCATCCTCAGGCTTATCCCTTAGTCGACTTTTACGAAACCCATAGGAGGAAATGTGGTGGTATTCTGAGCCAGAATCACACGGTATCCTGTCCTATGCTAAAAGATAATTCTGCGATTACCAATCCGCCTGCCAAACGTGATTAATAACATCCTCCATGACCCATTATTGCAGCAGTAATTCGGTACTCTGGTACGGCAGTAAAAGTCACCATCATCAGTTCGGCCTAATAAAGTCCACTGCTGGACACAGGCCTCCTCCAAAGATCACCACAACGATCTATATGGATGTGTTGTGTTCTCATTGGGGGTTTTGCCATAATCGCCACGCTTGGCAGACGGGTTGGCGATCGCAGTTGAGTTGTTATTGTACTCGAAGGAAGCTGCTGCCCATCCTCCGGCTAATCCCTTAGTCGCCTTTTACGACACCCACGGGTTGAGATGGGTTGGTGCTATTCGTAGCCGGCAGCAAAAGTACACACACTAAAATAAAATGAATCCGAACAAAACGATGGAATTCACATCCTCAAAACCTCGCTTAAACTTTATAGCTTCCTGTTTCTTTTCGTGTGGTTAGTGTTCAACTTTCAGAGTTGACTACGACTACGTGACCCGAAGCACGGATACGCTCAGTTCAAATACCAGTATTCGGTGGCCCATCTATAGACTGATCGCGCCGAGTGTTGCTTAACTTCGCTGATTGTTGCTTAACTTTGTTTAGTTTGGTAAAGACTCGTCCTCATGGTTCACCGTCTGCAACGTGTCCTCGAATAGCTTCAATCATATCTTAGCGCATACCAAATTGGTTTGTCAGCGTTATTTCAGTTCAGGGATGCAATTCCTTAAGGTCCATCATCCATACATCCTTAAATACAGAATTAAGATTACGGTGAAAAACCAATTTAGTATACGCTAAGACATGATTGAAGCTATTCAAGGACACATTGCAGATGGTGAGCCATGGGGACGAGTCTTAGGGAATACCAAACTGGGTTGTCACCGTTATTTGAATTCTGTATTCAAGGATGTATGGATGTTTGACCTTAAGGAATTGCACCCCCATATTCAAGGATGTATGGATGTTTGTGCTTCGACAATTGCACTGCTGGTCGCCAGTGACTGACTACAAGCAACTCAAGCTTCTAAAATCGGTCGAAAAGTCTTTATTCAGGACATTTGCCTTTCGAATTCCCTTAGTAACATCACAAATAAGCTTTGTTAGGGCTGCGTCGGCTAGTCGCAGGCGCGTGCCCCTGAACCGACTCTCGTTGGCTTTGAACGTTATGCTCTAATTTAACTTCACTATGTACGTATAAATGATGTATTGTTCTTTAATGAGCGCTATTTGTTATTGTTTTGGGATAAGATTAGCACGGAAGTAGGAAATTATGTTGAAGCAATTGTAGTATGTTGGAATAATTGAAGTTAAACAGATACCTAAAGCCTTATCCGTGTAGTGACCGGATTAAGAATATAGCACTGGAGTGGGGGAGGTCGTAAAAGGCTACTAAGGGATAAACCAGAAGGCAGTTTTCCATGTGGTTCCCGGAAAAGAATACACCAGCCCTCCATCCATTAAAGGCGACGAAGGAGTGATAAGGATAGATAGCAGCATCAGTCTGCCAAGCGTGGTGATTACGATAATATCCTCTACGACCGCTGATGGTAGTGATCTTCTTTTTTTAAGCGATGTCTCACCCTTGGATTTCTAATGTGTCGTGGGTAAACAGTTTACTGACATAAATCTCACATGCACAACACCCAGACCCGACACAACTATCTGTACTATACAAATATTTGGTCAGCTTCCGTTCGAACCCGCGACACGCAGCGCAGAAAGCTAGGCTTAGCCTGTGCCAACCATGCCGTCTTATTACTGGGAGAACCATGTTTAGCAGTGGACAATTACGGGCTTGTGTGTGTACTAAAGTGCTAGCATCTAAATATAACCACTAAAGACTAACAATATTCCACTCAATAAAGTTTAACGCAAAGATAAGCTCAAATATTGCCAATTTATGGCACCACAAAAATTATATCTCTATGCCACTGTTTGCGTACATTAATTTTGTCTGTGGCATTGTGTCCCAGATAACACCCGCATGCGAACATATCTATATACCTAATTATATCCACGGTAACCTCGCTATCTTCGCTCGTAAAATCTTACCGAGTATTTCTTAGAAAATTGTAAATTTATTGCTATGTTATTCGTAACGGCGAGAGGGAGGGAAAAATAATAATGTAGGTATCAAAACGGAAAAATAAAACTAATCCCTGACAGGTAGCGGTGACAGGAGAGCGCGGTTGTTCACTAAATATACAAACAAGTCGGAATGTGGGCGTCATATTAAAATTATATTAGGCTCAGCGGTTGGTGCAGTGGTTGATGCAGTCGACTGCTGCGCTCCGGGTCGTGGGTTCGATTCCCGCACGGAACAAATATTTGTACGATCTGCAGATAGATGTTCCGGGTCTGGGTGTATTGTGTGTGGAATTCACGGAGGATAGGAGAAATCCTAGTGTGGGGCAATGTTTTAAAAAAAAAAAATAAGGTCATCGAAAATCTGTAAAGTAGAATTCAGTTTACTTCAACATCATTATAAAGTCAGCCAAAAAACGTCCACTGCTGAACAAAGGTCTCTCCCACAGAAGGCCACTTACATGCTGTGTGTCGTCATTTTGGGGGGAATTAGCCAGTACTCACCACGCTTGGCAGGCGTTCGTGGTTCGTGAGCGTAGAATGGTTGCTGTTCCACAGAAGGGACGCTGCTGCTCATCGCTTTGGTTTTAGAGTCTCTTAGTTGCCTTTAACGACATCCACGGGAAGAGATGTACTGAAGAAAAAACTAATAGTCCGCACACCACACGGATAGGTGATTAGTTTGTTATTATTATTAGCTGAAGAAAGCTTTCCATCCTTTTGACAATAAATGGTGGGCGGGGGCGACAACGGCGGATCCAGGGGGGCAGGGGGCCAAGCCCCTCCGCGAACGATTGGATATAGCTGACCCTAGACCTAATATCAACAATTATCTTTGAAATTCTCATTGAAATCCTGGATCCACTGTTGTTACAATGAGTAGTTTTTGGAGATCATTGTCATTATTACCACGTTTGTCCAACGGATTAGTGATTAGTTTACTGTTATTAGGAGATAGAAGGACGCTTCCCACCCTTAAAAAGTCTTAAAGTTTAGATTTCAGTATGCCCTCAATCTAGTCTCATGTCAATGCCAATTTTGACGTGTATTGAATGACAATTTTAGTACCGTGTCAGTCATAGACTATACACACTAATGTGTCAGTTCAAAATGTTAGCGGAATACAGTTTTGGTTTCGATCGACTTTCATATAAGTTCAAGTTTGACGTTGTTTGTTAGCTTAGGAGAATACCATTTGTGACTGTCAGTGCATGAGAGATGTACGAGCATTTCTGAAAACTGTATCCACGATGCAGGAGAAATACTAGCATAACCCTTTTTTTATTGGTATGCATTGGAAATTTATATACATAAACTTCCTCCGCCCCGGGGAGGGGCGAAGGGCATGCCGGGCTCCTACCGGCTAAAACCACTGGAGTGGTCAGCTTCGGCACGGCAGCTCCAGGTGCTCGTAAGATCACACTAGAGCCCCCCATTGATGCCACGCCTTTTCTTTTTTCTTTCTTTATTTAATGCTACAGTCACAATGTAAAAAAAGAAACACTTGTTATTAACTTTTAATTTTCATTCCAAGCCATTAATAGGCCTTATGGGACATCAAATTAAGCTAGATCCATGCAACTTGCCCAGGTAAATGCAAATTAGTCTGGGGGCTGAAGCCGCTCTTCCTGCCGGATATTGGCGGCTCGGCTTTGGTAACTACGGGGCCCACCCCACACAGTCAAGGTAAAAAGTGAAAGTGGATTTAACAACTGTTTTATGAAACATATTGTTTATCTATATTGTAGAGGAGAGAATGCTGTATACCTACACTCTTATGCTATTCTCACATATGGATTGCCATAAAAACAATGTATTGATTGAGATTGTTTAAAGATATACAAAAATGTCTGTTAGGACCTAATTACTGAATAAACGAGTCTATTCTTTACACGGTTGGTGCAGTGGCTGATACAATCGGCTGCTGCGCTCCGATTCGTAGGTTCGCTTCCCACACGGAACAAATATTTGTATGATCTGCAGGTAGTTGTTCCAGGTCTGCGTATATAATGTGTGGAATTTGTGTCTGTAGGGGTCTACAGGTCAACACGCGAAATCCTAGAGTGGTGGCAAAGTTTAGAAATAAAATTATTTTGTTTTATTAAACAATTATTTTCATATTCAATTATTTTGTTTTATTAAACTTGTTCGTCACAAGTTCAATAAAATAAAATAATTGAATAGTCATCCTTCATCTTCATCCCAACGTGGGGCGTATACATATTGTTATATAGGTATATTGCTATTGCTACACAAAACTAAAACTATCAAAATGTGCATCTCAATGGAGGCCTTCAGAAATTATCTTTTTTTTTGAGTGACGAGTCACGAGAAGTTTATATGACATAGTATATTTCTTTTTTTAAAGTGTCGCAGTTCACTGTACACAGTACACAGCGTTTCAGCTTGCGTAACACACGATCATATTTAGCAAACAGTTAATGTATATAATACGATGTTGGTATGATAAAATGAGAATGAGAATTCTTGAGCAGTAAAAAAACGGACAACGATATATTTATTAATGATGAAATGAATGACTTTATTCAAAATCTGTATTAAATTTGAGTCCTATTATTTTGTTTGGAGCGGTAACGAAAAGCTTCACCTAAATGCTTGAACTTACCACGATGGGCCAGCGTGTCGGCGATAAGCCATTCCCCACGCACCGGTGCCGGGCCTCCGCTGTTTGATTCGGAAAGTCTGTTATCCAGCCATCTGCTAGTCCTCAGAGCCCATAAACAACCGAGCCATCGCGAGCCAATTCACTAAAATATCTTAGTACATTGTTATCAACGCGATATGCCGAGCACGGCAACATTTACGACATCGTAAATTACTTACGAGTCGAAAACTCGTAAAAAAGTCGTCAAGCCGAAATTGGACGTACTCCACTATGATAATGTTGGACAAACGGTGTAATTACGGCCGACAGCCACCGTAAATGTTTAAGGGCGCGTGTGAATGAGGCGATTTTTTCCCGCGACAACGCACCTGCGTCTGTTTTGTTTATATTTAAAATGGCGGATCATCTAGGGGTGGATGTATCTGCTATTTATGCGGCTAATCGGAATCGGCTGTGGCAATTGGAATAACCAACTTTAAGATTCGTGGGCGGCATTATTTTATAATATAATGAGTGTAACTGACAACGTAGGGTAAACCGGAGGATGGGCAGCAGCGTCCTTCGAATAAATTAACAACTCAACTGCGATCGCCAACCCGCCTGCCAAGCATGGTGATTATGGCAAACCCCTATGCTATATGCTATCCTAGCGCTATTTTGAATAAAAACAATAAACTATCAATTTTTAAATAAAACTGTAATGTAAATAGAAACTAAATGGCTATTGTTTTCCTACAGTTCACGGATAAGGTCATCGCTCGCAGTAGCATAATAATATCATATCATATTACAATAATGGCGTAGCGTTTTGATTGCGTTGTTTACGATACATTGCTTGCACTGTAGCTAGTGAAATTCCTGGTATAAGAGACTAAATAACTAATGTCTCGAGGTGACCAGCTCAGTGTGGTGCCGCGCAGGACTAGTACTGCATAGCATTATAATTGTTATGGGCAGGCGTGACGCTTACCAGCAGGCGAATGACTTGCTCGTCGCGTCAACAAGATGTGTGTAAAAAATTAGTATCATGTATATGTATCATTTGATTCTTCAAACATATCTATTAAAAATGTTTCATCATCATCATCATTTCGCCCGAATGAAGTCCACTGCTGGACACAGGCCTCCCCGAAAGATCACCACAACGACCGATATATATGGGTGTGTTGTGGGTTCATTGGGGGGTTTTGCCATAATCGCCACGCTTGGCAGACGGGTTGGCGATCGCAGTTGAGTTGCTAATGTACTGGAAGGACGCTGCTACCCATCCTCCGGCTAATCCCTTAGTCGACTTTTACGACACCCACGGAGATGGGGTGGTGGTATTCTGAGCCGGCACCACACGGCAAATGATTGATAAAAAATGTTTGTTAGCTCGTAATTGGCCGGAGTCCGATGTCTAAAATCTATATGGGTATTAATATACCTACATTTTAAAAACTAGCTGCAGGAAAACCTTCATCATATCGGCCATGCAACGTCCACTGCTGAACAAAGGCCTCCCCCATAGACTTCCACAATTGTGTCATCATATTGAGGGGAATTTGTCAGTACTCACCACGCTTGGCAGGCGGGTTGGTGAGCGCAGAATGGCTACTATTCATCCATAGAAGGGATGCTGCTGCTCATCCCTCTGGTTTAGAGTCCATTAGTCGCCTTTTATGACATCCACGGGAGGAGACGGGGTGGTGTTATATTCTTAATCCAGGCACCACACGGACAAGGAAAACCTTAATAAATAAATATGTCTTTATGAAGCTTTGAAAATTATTCGACAGTTAACTCATTGTTTTTAATACCACTACTATGGAACTACGTCGTAAATTATGCGTAGTTTTTCAGCGTAACATTACTTCGGCTTGCTGAAAATGTTGTATTCACCACTCGGTATTTATTGCATCTACACAAGGTTCATATTTAACTGATTCTCGCGTCATTGTGAGATGGAACTATGAATACTTGAAGCTTCAAATGTCGAGATGATGATATAAATAATGTAAAAATGCTACACTGATAATGTTTGTGTTAATTAAATAGATTTAATAAAATTAAAAAACACGCTTTTGTAGATAACCGAACTAAAAAGTAGAAAATAATTTTCAATAAGTTTCAAATAATAATAGAGTGACTAACAAAAAATAATATTTTATTGTGAAAAAGTGTGGGGTGCTTCATCAGACACTACTTTCACAAATATTCACAAAAATATTTACAACAATTGACATAAAGTCCGGTAATAGTTTTTTTAGTTTTTAAAACTATTACTTATTTTCTATTTTTAGTGCGTAGTGCGGCTAACGTGTTTTTTTCTGTTTTTTGGGACGAAGTTGCTTCGTCGTCGGCCCTTGCTAAGTGTGCGAAGTTTCAAATCAATCCAACGTTTTGAAGGGGATGAAAATCAAGTTCTAAAATTCCATACATAGATATCCATTACATAGATACATACCAAGCTAATAAAAGCGTGCAGTGCAGTCGCAGCCTAACGACACAACACACAAGTACTAAGACTTCCGAAATAATTTCGCACCCAACTATCAAACACTAAGGGTAAGTAACCACCAGTTTATTACACAGTAACAGATAAAACCAGTACGTATAATGTTTAGGGTTGGGTAAAGACAATATCTTTGATGTGACAAGACAATATAGAAAAAGTTTTTATACAGCGGGACTTAAGTTAATTAAAGAATTTATAGACCTTTAGACCTATGTACAGGATTACATAACATGATGTTGACGTCACTTGACCTTCCTGACGTTCCGTATAGTGTCCGGATTAAGAATATAGCAGTACACCATCTCCTCCCGTGGATGTCGTACAAGGCGAAAAAAGGGACACTAAACCAGAGATAAGCATACTGCGCTCACCAACCCGCCTGCCGCGCGTGGTGAGTACTGGCAAATTCCTACAAAATAATGGCACAGTTGGGAGGTTAGGGAGGCCTTTGTTCAGCAGCAGTTGTCCTTTCGCTGATTTGATGATGATGATGATGATGATGAATACCTGCCAAAAATAGTAACAACGAATAAACTTTAAGGAGTGTGATAAGCTGGTCATCACATTTACCAGGATAATTAGGTGGGGGATGTTATCACCATTGGGCACGTTTAAAGAGCCATTACATGCCAGAGATACATAAAATATATGTTATATCGGATGTCATGGACAATAAGAAACAAAAGTCATGTAAAATATGACTTTTGTCAGAATAAATGGTGTTCGAAACTTGTTCGAGATGTGCCACTCATAATAAGGTGCTGATATGCCGTGTAGTTGTCCCGATGATCTTTGTAAAGAAAATACATTTGAACACGTCAGTTTATTTTCGTCAATATTTAACTACCTCCTAGCTCGAGAACTATTTTTACTATCAACAACGGCTATTACTACGAGTGTCGTATACATGTCGTCGTCATGTCGTAACGTTACAAATGTGCTCGTTATCGTGATTGCTAGGTTCTGTCTGTACATATTTCTTTGTTAGAAAAGACACTACTAAAGAAAACAAATAAAAAGATACTGTATTTTTTTCGGTCAATGTAGTACAGTTTTGATTTGGTTTTTACGACGAAATAGCTTATTCGCTGTGAGTATGTTATATCACAGCAAATAAGCTATTTAATTGTTAAGCTTAGTAAACCTTAACGAAATGATTTGGGGAAGCATTTTAAAACACTTACAACGACTACAAATGCATTGAATTGCAAAAACACCTATTAATCCGCTACATGCTACGGTTATCGCTACGGCAGTCTGCGTAGCGCGCTCAAGCTATATTACTCGTATTCAATAATCACGTTACCGCCCTGCGTAGCACGCCGCCACTGCCGTCGGTTACGAAGCACTACGGAGTTATGTTGCTACGCACTACGTACGTAGACAGAAATGCTAACCTACGAAATATTAGATTGATGTGACTTTAGAAAGGCAAATAATGTCTTATACTAGAATGATATATTTAATAATGAATTTGTAACTATTACTGTTTGCAAACGACAATATTAGTATAAAGCAAGCATTAATTATTCTAAAAACGGCACAATCACTTCCTAAAATTCCTGTCATTATTTATCACTAACAATAAAAAGGGAATTACACCCCTTCTTTATGTTACGCGATGGTGTGATACATGGCTGTAATAGACCGCCCGCGGCCGCATTCACACCGTCACGAATCAATGTTCAATCAATCATGCTCGCTCAGAGCGATAATGTCGCCGTTTGAATAATCGTTCATCACTTATTTTATCGTTTAAAGTTAAGTGAATTTTAAAAGGTTTCTACAGGCTTACGGCATGCATTCAGTGGGTATAGCTCAAGATTTTATATTTTGCTTCCATTTGTACAGATATGTAGAGGATTTTATGTTAATCACCGAGTTATTGTTTTTGTCTGAAATTAAATAAAGATTTTGTCATTGATCATATTAGGTATAGCCATATGGAGGTGCTACTAACCAGTTGCTCACTGATCGGTTTTATACCTCTAAGCTGGCAAACAAGCATACGGCCCGCCTGATGAAAAGTGGTTACCGTAACGTAGAATAAGCCACGCTCGGCACGGTCAGACTCGAGATGGGTGACCGCAAAGTAGTATTTGAACTGAACGTCTTCGTGCTTCTGAGGGCATGTAAAATGTCGGTGTCGGTTGTTGTCATTAGTGGGCAGTCGTTAAGCCCTGTCGAAGGCTTTTGGGCGGCTTGAACAACTCTGACACAGGATAGGCCATTAAACAAACCAAAGATAAATAGCCATATTAATTATGTTGAATGGTTCCCGCTATTAACTTTCATCTATTTTCCATTGATAAGGTAAACTGTTTATGCCACTATGATTAAACACCAAATATCTATGATTAGAACCATTTCGGTTAAAAATACAATTATGTTAATATTAGTTTTTATCGTTGTTGTAAAATAAAACTGATGTCTGGCGAGACTGACTGGGAGGATGACTGACTGACATCCTGCGACCACGAATGCTGCAAAGTATTCGAAACGTCAGGAAAAGTCAAAAATATACGCGATATAATCCGTTTAAAAGTGTTTTATTATAATGTGTAATAATGGCGAAAATCTAAGACATTACTATGTTGTTGTAAAACATAAACGACGGGCATTTTGAGTTGTGACTTAGAGTTTACTCATACGTGTGTGTGTATCTGCAAACAGACTACTGAATGTGTTACGATACGCCAGTTGATAGCCTACATCACCCCACTGGTGGGCAATGATAATGGGAATGATTTCCAAACTGTTCGGTTTACAACCAGTGTGGACCATTTATAATCTAATTTATACAGCTCGTCCCGTCATCTCTTTCATGGTCTGCCGCGACACTGTATCATGTATCGTTGCCCCATTTTACTTTAGCCCGCTAAATATGATATAAAAATAGACTGCTTGTGTTGAAATTCTCCCCTTTTTAGGGTTCCGAATGTTCAAAGGAAAAAACGGCGGAACCCTGAGGATCACTCGTGTCTGTCTGTCACAGCCAATTTGATCCTAATCTACAGGACCGATTAAGTTTAAATTTGGTATACATATGGATATCTGCGACCCAAAAACGTACTTGTATCGTAAATAAATGAATTTCCAATATGAGGGTCACTTGTGGGGAGAAATATAGAAAATTAATGAATAAAGTTTTGCAAACGCACGGTACATGTAACATATGAAATGGGCAGGGCTTGTTGCGAGGGTTTCAAATGTATTTATTTGAGAATTTTAAAATATCAAGTTTAAAAGTTATTTATGAAAGTAGATGAAAATTCATCGTTCCTAGCGGTGAATTTTCATCTCATATTCATTCATCATTATCTCCGAAATTACTGAGCAGAAAATTTTGGAAAAATTATACATTACAGCTCTTTACCTGTAGATAACAGGAAAATCTATAAGAAGTCTATGGTCTTAAAATAACATGGTAAATATTTCTATATTGAGCGTACAAACTTGCGGTTGGAATATATGGGAAAACATATTTTTCAACGATGATGTTAAGTTTGTTCTTGGGGTAAGTTATTGGTACAAGATCGAATTCAACAATAGACCATATACGAGTAGTCAGCAAATTTCGGAACACTCTCCATGCGAGTTCTCGCACTTGTCCTGTTTTTATTTTACTTAGCTTGTACTTTTTCGCGTTGGCTGTACTATCGAGCACTCAAAGCTCGGCGCTGACGTGTTAGGTCCCAGGTGATACGAGCGAGTCTATCGCAATTTATTGGTACCTGATATATTTTTAACAACGAAATCCAATCATACTTTTCCCTGAACTGGGAATCCAAACAAAGCTATCCATATTACTAGACCAATAAAGCGACTGTAGTAATACAAAATAAATTATAAAGAAGCTGGTCCATTTGTAGTTTGTTTCTAACAAAATCCATAAAACCCTGAATGTGTATTCAATGTTTTACACAAAACTGAATGTAAATTCTAAGGCTAGGCTTCTTGAGTTCCATTATGATGTGGTAGAAAGCATTATTCTTCCTCTAAAATAAATTCTGACAAACACGCTTACACAAATATGGGTTATATGCATACATACACGTGATGTAGTTACATTATGTTGACATCTCGACGGCATTATTTTGTGATATAAATTGTTAATATAAAACAATAATAATTGACATTAATATTATTATTTATTTGACATTTGTATAATTGGTATTTCTTTATTGACATTAATATAATTAATGATTACATCTGCAGTTTATTATTATATAATTTTATTAATTACTATTTAAATGTGAGTGTGATGTAGCTATTTGTGTCAGATTTTAGGCACTAGCACGTTGGTTATAGATAGCCTATATCTACACTATATAAAAACAATATATTCGCTGAGATTTTTAAAACATATACACCATTTAAAAATGACCGACTCTGAGTTTCTTTCGGCAGTTCTTTTCCGAGGTTGTCATGTAGTGAAATGCCCTCCGTCGTTTCAATATGACTTGTAAAAGTATCTGCTATAACCTAATTACTGAATATTCTATTCATACACGCGTACGCGCTGGTCCACACGTACACAGCCATAGACACACTCATGTATACACACGCGCATATATTTAATTATACTAGAGGTCGCCCAGAAGTCAATATTCGATTGTAATTTATTCAAATTTTATATAATGTATTTGTAACAAATGTTATTGTTTAATGTATTTTTAAATCGCAATGTGCTTAAAAAAAGGGTGCATAGAGTTTTCTTCACGTATTTAACATATAGATTTACTTTTCTTTATTTATATACATTTACTTTTCTTTATATCAAAATTGTCTCTTTAGTTCTATTTTACTATTTTCATATAGGTATATTAGTTGCTTTACTAATAGAACTACTAGAGGGATCCCCTGGAGATCTGCAATACAGGACTCGAACCTAGTTCGGACTCCAGCTCTCATAAAGACTAAATTAGGAATAGTTTGTATTAATTTGTAACCGTCGTACCTCTTTTAGGGATAAAACTTATCGTTATTATATTAGTTTCGCATAAAATTCTCAGAGAGCAAATACGCAAAATGGTCAGCGGACTGAAAAAAATCAAGGTTGTAATACAAAAAGTTGTTTTTGTTAACAAACAATGCAAAAAACGAGATACTTTCGTGGACTCGTGTCTAAAATATGCAGATAGGCAAATAGTCCATTTAGAAAACAACAAAGCCGGCGAGGGTCAAACGGTAATGGTCCTCGAATGACCACGGACCTCTTTTAAAGTCTGTCCCAAACTATATAGAACATTGTGTATACACAGTGGTACAATACTGTACAACATTTTGGGAGATGGTATGGTCAACTCAAACTAAAATTATGACAGACAATTTTGTGAACTCTTCCTGTCGTGTAATATATAAGGATAGACTAAAAACATAATATACTAGCGTTAGTAAGTATATTATGTCTATATATATTTTTTTTTAAAACGCCCCACACTAGGATTTCTTGTGTCGTGCGTGCGTGTACAAACATAAATTCCACAGACTATACACTCAGACCCGGAACAACTACCTGCGGATCGTAAAAATATGAATCGAACCCACGACCCGGTGCGCAGGTGCGCGACTGTGTCGGCCACTGCACCATCCATGCATATTGTATGCGTAGACTGAGGAATGCATTTTTTATTTTGAACGGTTTGAGTAGCTTCGTAGACGTCCAGTGCTGGACATAGGCCGGTCTCGGTTTGTGTTGTGAGCTGATCGGGGGATTTTGCCATAATCGCCACGCTTGGCAGGCGGGTTGGCGATCGCAGTTCAGTTGTAAATAGACTCGAAGGACGCTGCTGCCCATTCTCCGGCGAATCCTATAGTCGCTTTTTACGACGCCCACGGGAAGAGTGGTGGTGTTATTATTCACACGATTGCAGTTTGCTCGATGTTTAATACTTTGGTATTTTTTACAGATAAGAATTCTTTGAAACCTACCCTAGTCGTTCAGAAAATGAATACCAATATCGTTGTTTCATAACGTTATTGTAATAATTTTCATTTTACCTGTAATAAAGTTCTAGAAAAAACTAAAACCGTACACAAGGCGCGGTGCCAGAACTGAATTGAGCCACCGCTGTCCGTATCCCTACTACATACCCACGAAAACACGTATGTCCCCATATCTGGCGGTCCAACCCAATCTGTATGCAAAACGTCCCGAGGGTGGGGGATCTCATTTCCTACCCCCTAACCTCCCCTCGGCACGTCCGTCGTCTAACTGACCCACCCTGGGCTGTCAAAAGATGGATGAATTTGAAAGAAACTCACGCCCTACGGCGATTGTAGGGCTGTAAATATTGCAAAGTGAAATATGCTCATATTTCACTTTGCAATATTTCGTATCCAGTTGTCCAGGCGTTGAGCTAATTTCAGTGTTACATACTATAGACAAGTTCTGGCTGAGATGCTTGAGATAGCTTACATTTTTATGCCTGAGGTAATATAATTTACATGGAATAAAATTGTGAACTTAGGCGAAGGCACATAAAATACAAAATTACCTATAAAAATTTAAAATTTTATTCAGTTGAGTGAAATTTGTGTTAAGTATAATATTATTTACTAGCTGGGACCCGCGGTTTCACCCGCGTTTAGAGTACTTCGACATATATATAGGATTCCAAGGGATATGTTTTTGCACGGGTCCCTAATTATTTTTCTAAAATAAAAGTAGCCTTAGTTATTCCTTATAACATCAGCTATCTGCCAGTGCAAGTCCCATCAAAATCGGTCCAGCCGTTTCGGACATTAGCCGGAACAAACAGACAAAAATTTTAATATTGTTTATTTTTTGTTATATGTACCGTATATAATTTCATATGCATTTAATAAAAAAATGTTATTTTGACATCACAAACAGACACTTCAATTTTATTTATTTGTATAGATGTATAGATTATGCTTTTAGTTAATCAAGTCTGAAACTACATATACAGACAAAATTAATTTGTACTGTTAAATGGATTAGTGGTTTTGTAGTGCATTAATAGACAAAAGACTTGATCGTTAGGACACTATGTAATCGAAACTAAAAATGAAAAAGAAAAAATTAAAGCATTTTCATGCGGAGAAAAACAAATGATTATGGTATAAAATGACCAGTGAATTGCCAACCCTATTTGTCTGTAGGATCGTCACGTTAGGGTTAAGCATATCTTAACATTTTTGCACGCCCGACTTCGCTTTGATTTATTTTTTTATATCTTCATTGTGACCCTTGCATACTACGTTACGGAGATCCATTTCTTTCATTTATGGTATCTTATGATTTATAATCTTTCATTAACTTCACATTTACTTCGGTTTTTCCTGTTCAGTGTTCGCAATATACTTGCCGTGTGGTGCCGGCTCAGAATACCACCACCCTATCTCCTTCCGTGGGTGTCGTAAAAGTCGACTAAGGGATTAGCCGGAGGATGGGCAGCAGCGTCCTTCGAGTAGGTACATTAACAGCTCAACTGCGATCGCAAACGCGTCAGCCAAGCGTGGCGATTATGGCAAAACACCCTAATGAGCCCATAACACACCCATATTGGTTGTTGTGGCGATCTTTGGAGGACGCCTGTGTCCAGCAGTGGACTTAATTTGGTCGAAACGAATATATAATTGATGGTTTAGTAGGCCATAGTGCATACTTATCCTTTGTATATATGTATATTATTAAGTTTCTGAGCATTTGGAATGTTCATTGAGTGAATGTATAGGCAAAAATGACTTTTTAAACGTCAACATAATAGAAGACGCCCACGCCCTCAAAACGCCCACCCTTCACCCCTTCATAGGGTTTAGGCTGAGAGGAAGAAGTGGCACATCAAGCTCCCCAAGATCACTTCTGTGTCTGTCATGTTCTTTTTATTTACTGTATTACATAATAATATGTTTTATATAAAATCGTTAAAGCGTTACTTGCAGTATGTCGCTAATTACCTAAGTAATTTGACAACACGGTTGGTGCAGTGGCTGATACAGTCGACTGCTGCGCTCCGGGTCACGGGTTCGATTCCCGCACGGAACAAATATTTGTATGATTTTTTTTTTTTTTTTTTTTTTTTTTTTTTTTTAAACATTGCTCCACACTAGGATTTCTCCTGTGTCGTGGGTGCGTTTACAGACATGAATTCCACACACAATACACCCAGACCCGGAACAATTACCTGCAGATCATACAAATATTTGTTCCGTGCGGGAATCGAACCCACGACCCGGAGCGCAGCAGTCGACTGTATCAGCCACTGCACCAACCGTGCAGGTAGTTGTTCCGGGTCTGTGGGTTTTGTGTGTGAAATTTATGTCTGTAATCGCACCCACGACACAGGAGAAACCATAAAAAAATAAACATTTAAATCATTTACCTGATGATACCTTGGACATCTATTACGACATCTAAAGCAAGAGGTAGGAGGGCGAAGTATCTCTCTTTCGTTCCAACTAATGTTACCTATTTCCGTCTGTAACTTCCACAACAATAAAAGGCAATTATCCATTACTGGCGTCTTCCTGTCTTTATTTCATTCGAACTTACTAAGAAAATAAACAGATTACATTAAATATAGAATATAAATTAGTTGGTAATTCCCGGTGAAGCTAGAACAAAGGTTTTATTTAAACCCGAGTTCATTAATGGTACTATTTGTTCAAAGTCTAATTAAATTTGCTATCGATAAAGTTACCTGCCATTATTGTAAGTTACTGGTATTTTTAATGAAGCTGGTTGTAAACATGTTATTTTTATTGACTTTAATTTGTTCGAAGTATAACAACTAGGTCATGCCACAAAAGTAGTGACAGTTTAAGTAATTGGGAACTAGAGTTATGGCTATGGTCTTTAAATATTGGCTGGCCAAGTATTGGCAACACCTAGACAGCTACGACTGTTTCTTTGTTGTATGGCAAACAATACTGAATTGATTATTAAGCAAATATACAACGTGCCGTGTGGTGCCGGCTCAGAATACCACCACCCCACTTCCTCCCGTGGGTGTCGTAAAAATCGACTAAGGGATTAGCCGGAGGATGGGCAGCAGCGTCCTTCGAGTACAATAACAACTCAACTGCGATCGCCAACCCGTCTGCCAAGCGTGGCGATTATAGCAAAACCCCCCAATAATCCCATAACACACCCATATTGGTCTTTGGGGGAGGCCTGTGTCCAGCAGTGGATTTCATTCGGCCGAAATGATGATACAGCGAGTGATTATACAGCAAATATCTTATACCTTCGCGTTATCTAGCCAATATTGACAGAGTGCAACATTATGACCGCGACTTTTTTTTAAACTTTTTGAAGAGCCGAGTCATTTGTTCTGCTGAGACGGTTATCCAGGGTCGCAGATATCAAGACCAAGAGGGGAATAGTTCGACGCGCTTATAACACCATCTCTCCAGTTTAATCTTTGAAGACAAGTCTTCAACGCCGGGAGCATGTCAACCAACAACGGGCGACCGCGGGCTGAGGTCTGCGGGCGCGGGGGTGCGGTGACATGGCAAGCTCGACCGGCCGGCACTCGGCAAACACTGCGTCATCGTCCGCCTCATAGTATATTATCTATGGTCCGCCTTCCGAAGCGCGCACCTCGTCTCTTATGCATATATTAGAATCGTTCATTGTTACAACGGTCCTGCTAACCTATAATTACAGTCCACTATTTAAACCACAGTTATTTTCTTCCTACTACCACCCGTAAGATTACTCATTTCTTTCTAGGTGGTAAGGGCCGTAATTGCCCGTAGCGATTGAAATGTAACCCAGAATTAGTTCTGCGCGGCTCCACATTAGGCTCGTCACCGCGAGACATTCGTTATTTATCACTTTGGCCAGCAATTTCACAAGCTACAGACCCCTTCAAATCAGAACACAGTAAAGTTTAAACACTACTGCTTGGCGGCGAATATCTGGCATTGCAGTAGTACCTATGTAGCTAGAAAGGACAAATAAAGAAATAAATTCATTTGACACAGCAACGTGGTACACTTACACTGTTATTTTTTTTTAAGTGTGTATTAGTGTGAAGTAGAACTTCTTTATGACATCATTTTTCGAAAAATGATCTACTATTTACAACTTTACAGAAATTGGTTAAATAAAGCTAAATTAGATAAAGTATATGCAAAAGGCTTTTATTATCATAGACATGGATACAAATAATATAATTATTTCACCTTATTGCTACTAAGATTATTATAGCATTTCATTAATTATTATAGAACTTTTACTATTATTGTTATCGTTATTACATATTTTTGTAATTAACGGCTTATGGTAACTGAAATATGAAATATATGGTTTAAATTCCACGGAATTTAGTGAATGTTTGAGGACTGTTTTTCAGAGATAAATTCAATTTATCTTTCAAATCAATATGGCGCATAACACAAAAATGTGGCTTAGAAATAAAGATGGCGCGTAACAGAAAAACGTTACAATTTTAAATTTCTCCCATTCGTCGATAAAGAAGTTTCACTTAAAAAATTACAATAAAAACACAAAGAAAACATTTTTGTGTGCCCCACAGCTGCGCCAAACAGCTGAACTCTAGTAATAAAAGAACTACACTCAGTATTCTGCGATTATGTTATGCATACTACATTAAGCAGCATACCTTATGTCTTACACAAATGAGGTCCTTTACTCCAAACTGGGAGTACCTCAATAAAAGTAACTGGAATCCTACGGTCTCTCTATAGGCTCAAAAACTTTCTCCAGTCTCATACAAAAGCAACGCTTGTACAGACTTAAATTTTTCCCATAATCGACTACGATGGTGATGGAGGTGGTGATGATGATGTGTGTTACTTTGACCTGAATGCAGATCTACTCAACAAACTTGACCGCCTTCTCAATAATTGCATTCGATTCGTCTTCAACCTCCGTGAATATGATCATGTCTCTGCGTATCGATTACTGTTAAATTGGATGCCTAGTCGCCAGCGCAGAAATATGAGAGCACTGACCACCCTGTTTTCTATATTATACTCTCCTAATTATCCTTCTTATTTATCTTCTCACTTCCAGTATCTTTATTCCAACACCAATAAATATCTTCGCTTTAGTAATAATCGTCTTCTTCAATGTCCCACTCACAACTCTGGCTTTATTCATTCTACCTTCTTCGTCCAATCTGTTTTACTGTGGAATGCGCTCCCCCTTAAATCAGGATGGCTAACAATCGGAACAACTTTAAAAACTAAACTAAACGAAAATACCTTTTCAAAAAGACGTCAGCAGATTCATCTCAACTCTAATCTTAATAATTTTTTCTCATCTGTGTATATTTGTTATTTAATATGTATGTGTTTATTTCGTACATATACATATATTTTTATACATGTAATGTTTATGTACATCTATGTATTTGTATAATATGTCTCCGCATCTATACCTTTCTTTCATATTTTGTTGGTGCATCTACCTTATTGTTCTCTGCATCACTCAAAGGTCGTCTGGCAGAAAATGCCTACGGCATTAAGACCGCCTTTGTACACTAGTGTACATTAAGTATAAATAAATAAAAGAACATCACGTGCAACACATCAACACAAACGGCGCATAAGCATTTTATAAACAAACACTAGTTCCGAGAGCCCGAATAAGAGATCAAAATAAAAAACGCACGTGTAATATTTTTCCGTGGATAAACGGAGCGACATGTGTCAACGTAAACCGAAAGGGTCAAAGCACACTGCGACAGAACGTCTCATGTAACGTTGTGACGTTTTCTCGCGTTTAAACGAGCAAGGTTTTAGGTTGATTTCACGTTTCATCATTACCATCACAATATCAACCAAATGACGTGAACAAAGGGCGGGACCCATAAATGTACTTAATAGTATCGTCCTTTTGGGGGTAATATATCAGTATTCATTACGCTTGGCACGCGGTTTGGTGAGCGCTGTATGGCTAATATCTGTAGAACATAGGACGCTGTTGCCCATTGCTATGGTTTTGTCGCGGAGAGGGGAGGCATCCTCTGTGTTTTCCTCCGACTAGCTCTTATGGGAGACTTTCTCCATGGCAATGAAGTGCACAGACTACACGGGAAACAAGTATATTGTTGGTCACAGCTCATCTATCACTATCACTTTACATAGCTATATCACTTCATCTTAATAATTCATGGGCATTTTGATGGCACGGTTGGTGCAGTGGGTGATATAGTCGGCTGCTGCGCTCATGGATCGTGGGTTCTATTCCAGCACGGAACAAATATTTGTATGATCAGCAGGTAGTTGTTCCGGGTCTGGGTGTATTGTGTGTGGAATATATGTTTGTAAACGCACCCACGACACAGGAGAAATCCGAGAGTGGGGCAACGTTTAAAAAAAATTGTTATATGGCTCACTTATCATATTAAAACTAGTTAAAAAATTAACATTTGTAATATTGCAGACTATTTAAAAACGACAACTGTGTGTGGAACCACTCGCGTTAAGCGCTCTAAATGGAATCTGAAAATATGAAAAACGATTCGACACCACATACTAAATTTGAATTTAAATTTGAATTTAGCAAAGAATGAAGCATGAGGTGGCCAGTGATGATGGAGATAGAAGGAAGAGGTATGAAGTCACGGAAGAGGTTGATTGAAATGAAGGACGACTTCGTCACAGTTTAGAGTCCCTTAATCGCCTTTGAGATGGTAGATGTAGATGGGATGAGATGCAGTCCTGCTATATTCATATATACGTGCAAATTCCCCCCTATGACACAAATAAGTCTTTCGGCTCAAATGATGATGATGATAATGGCCAAAACATAGTACAATCATATAATTTAATTAATCGAGTGTAGTATTTTTTTTAAATGACGATGTCACTAGGCTGTAGCATCGGCAGTATTTGGCGACGGATCTGAGCATTTTGGATGTAATAAACTGAATATTTCTGACCCCCCCGACCCTTGCTCGCGCCGGCCCGTGCCGAGAAATCGAGTAGTAACAAAAGATCCCTATAAACCCCAATTAATCATTGATCCAGCAGTCCCTTATGACTATTACTATCCCAGTAACTCCCTGAGCCGAGGTCCGTGTCCCGCAGGGGACGCCCTCAGGCGCAGTTACTTAAATATAAAGAAAGCTAGGCTGGAGGCTACTTAATGCTTCGCCAATTTGCCCGGTTAAGCAGATATATCCCCCTTGGGATTACTGCGAGAAGCCCTACAATAAAAAAAAACAAAAAAAAAAAAAAAAGAATATTTCTGACAAACAAGGTCAATACAGGGCACAAAACGTAGCGTTACTAGAAATTTTGTGGCATTTTGTCGCAGTGTACGTCAACGCTTACCGTAACACGTCGGCATGTCCGTGGTCGTATGAAGAAATACGATAGTTTTGACTCCCAGAATATAGGTGGGGCTGTAATACATTCCGTGATCAGATAACTGATGGCTCTCATACATCATTCATGGGCATTTTAGCTGGGACTTTGAAGTCAGCGTAAAACGTGAAATGCGTTTCCTTCTTGAGCCAGCTCTGAATCTTAACCATCATAGTTATGTCTTTGCCGTCTTCTTTTCTGACTGGCTAAGCTTTTAACCTAGATTTCAACATAAAAATAAACGATAAAAATAATGGAAACCATATGAAAACTATGGAATTTTAAATAAAACTAGTGGTCGCCGAGTGGTCGAAATCCGACGGTATATTCTTTTTTTTGTTTCTGCACTCCTTCTTCATATAAACTTTAACTATGCCAAATCTCACACTCCTCAATGCGCGCAATATGCTTAAAAAGGGGTACAAAATTATCTCTTCACGTAATAATATATAGATTATTAATTACTTCCGTTTGCCTTTGTTCGAGTAAGTAAAAGTTACCGTTCAATTCATTATATGAACTGATGGTTATGACAAATTGTACCAGTACAGCAATATAACCAACCAATTGGTTTTCAGGGCTACGTGTCGCTGGTTTCATTCTCACACTGAACAAACATTTGTATGATCTACATTTAGTTGTTTGGAGTCTAGGTGTTTGTGAGTGTGAGATTTATGTCTGTAAACTGTACACACGATGCAGGAGAAATCCTTGCGTGGGTAAAAGAGGTACGCAACGGTGAGTGTCCCTCTTGTTTAGAGTTGCTAGATGTCCGGATTAGAGCGGCATGTTCCAATTTTCAAAGGACAGGATAGGTTCGGTAGTGAAATTTCGTGTGGTGTCCGGATTAAGAATACAACAACATTCCATCTCCCCCCATGGATGTTATAAAAGGCGACTAAGGGGCTCTTAACCAGAGGGATGGGCAGCAGCGTCCTTTCTGTAAATTAGTAGCCATATCGCACACCCAAACCCGCCTGCCAAGCGTGGTAAGTACTGGCAAATTGCCCCCAAAATGACAACACAGTTATTGAAAGCTATGCCTATGGCTAGCTATGGTCTACCACTAAAAGAACTACCTTTATCGTTTGGTATGATGATCACAGAAAGACTCAATCCTGGGAAGCATCATGTTCATTGTCATAGGATCTTGCGCTCGGCAAACCACTATATCTATTAGCCGGTATCAAAAATAAAGAATATCTAGAAATTTTACTGTCGCTATCTTCGTGGCCGCAAGTCACACGTTAAACTAACGCTAGGACATTCTGATGCAAACGACAAGCCTCACAGCGAACGTGAAAACGCCTTTTATCACTGGGATACTTTAGGACAAAAAATCTTTTGTATGTAGCCTACATACTTAGTGTTGTTTTAAGGGAGTGAAAATTATGTGCACTGAATGCCGTGTGGTACCGGCTAAGAATACCACCACCCCATCTCAACGCGTGGGTGTCGTAAAAGACGACTAAGGGAATAGCCGGAAGATGGACAGCAGCGTCCTTCGAGTACATTAACAACTCAACTGCGATCGCCAACCCGTGTGCCAGGCGTGGCGATTATGACAAAACCCGCCAATGAGCACACAACACATCCATATCGGTCGTTGTAGTGATCTTTGGGGTAGGCCTGTGTCCAGCACTGGACTTCATTTGACCGAAATGATGACTCATTGGAATTTAGTACAACAATGCATTCAATTGTGAATCGTAGTTTCTGGAAACAAAAGGAATCAAAGTTATGTTAGTCGAGAGCGTGGTAATAGCCAGTAAAGCTCACAACAACAATAATATGATGGGTATAAACTTAACAATTTACACAGCGAGCTTAGTTTAGCTTATCGTTTAAAAGCTAAGCGTTCCTGTTAATAAAACTGAAGCAAACTACAGCAATAACACGATGAGTTTAAAGTTCACTATTTGCATTCGTAGTTCGGATAGCTCTCCTTTGTACCAGGCGATACTGGGTTTAAAACTAAATAGAGATATATGTATGAATGTACAGTTGCATGAATGAGAAATAGTCCACGACGGTCGTTTCAATTTAAAACATAAAAAAATACAAATGAAAAAATGGAGAAATTTTGTTTCAACTTTTTTGCAGTCTATTGAAAATAATTAATTTTACCATCGAGATTAATCAATCAATGTGTTCTGCCAACAGGCATGCAAATATATTTATATTTATACTAGCGACCCGTCACGGTTTCGCACGGGTGCATTCACTAATGATAAAATTTAATAAGGAGTGCGTTTAGCAAGAAAGTATTAAGTATTTAGGCATTATATTATATATTACGGCAACGATTTTATTTTAAAAAAACGTTTGTTTTTTTATAACGTTTATTTTATAAACCGAAGCACGGACGGCAACGGCGGCAGCGTGCCGACCGACCGCCAGTTTCACTGCGAGCGATTATTTTGGTCGGACGTAATTTTGAATCGATAATATCTCCTAAAGTAGTCATTTGAATTATTTAGTGTTTAAGACACTTTTAATCTATATTAAATGCACAACGTAACTAGCATATTTATCTGAATAAGGACTAATAATAAATTGGAGAAAATTGCTTCGCAAATAAACTATGTTTTTTTTACTAATCTGTAATAGATCGAAATAGTTATTGTGAGTATACCTTAGGAGATAGACACATGCCACCTCGGACCTTTTTGTAGGCCTTTTAAATACCTAAAGTTTTCTAGTGCATTGTTTTGATGTATCTCGTAATATTTGGCCAGCGTTAGCCATGCAAGCGTACGAAAACAGTTTTAGACAAAACACTGTCATAGTTCAGCGATTTTGTACAAAATATTTACAAATTATATACACAACCCTCCCCGTTTATCGCGCTTTGTATTAATGAAATCCGTATCAAAATCCGTTGCGTAGTTTAGAAGAAGTAAGCGGAGAAAGACAGAGGCAAATAGCGACTTTGTTTTATACTATTTAGAGATTAGAGATAAGGCATTAGCCAAAATGAAAAAAAATAAGTACTGCCAGTTGTTGCAAAAAGAAGAGGGAAATGTTGCCATGACACAAAATATCGCAGTATATTGTTGTTAGCACACGAGAGAATGCTGCTGCCCATCCTCCTGATAAAGACCCTGATTCTCATTTTACTATACCTATGGGTGAAGAGGGGTGGTCGGTTCTTTGCCAAGAACCATAGGCCCAATTATTAGGTTCGACATATTAGTCAGAAAGAAATAAAGAAATAATTTATTTGGCAGTAAAGCGAGACATTGTAAACTGTAAATAAACAAATCCAAAACTTAAAGAAAATAAAATAAGAAGTTAACCCTTACTCTAAAATTAAAGAACAAGGATTATGAAAATATTTTTTATAACTATTTCAGTAACATTAAAAAGAAACGTAAAATAGAAAGGGTCATCATCATATCGGCCAAAGCACGTCCACTGCTGAACAAAAGCCTCCCAGTCTCCTCATAGAATTCCACAGTTGTGTCGTCATTTTGGGGGGAATTTGCCAATACCTATCACGCTCGGTTGGCGAGCGCAGTACGGCTACAGTTCCACAGAATAGACGCTGCTGCCCATCCCTCTGGTTAGAGTCCCTTACTCGCCTTTTCCGGCATGGGAGGAGATGGGGTGATGCGATATTTTTAATCAGAACACCACATGGAAACAAAAGCAAGGAGTCTTTAATACCAGATACTTGAATTAACTTCTTGGCTTAAAAGACAATACTTATGATGATCACTTTGGATAACATTAAGGATATGAGGATAGAATGTCTTAGATTTTCGCGATTATTACACATTATAATAAAACACTTTTAAACGGATTCTATCGCGTATATTTAATCCAGTTATTAAAATAATAAAGTCCCAAACAAGATACCGCACTAAGAAACATCAAGACACTGTGAGTGATTACTGCGTGCATCTAAACTAATTTTTTGATTAAAATTGTACGGTAGATAAAATAAAATAACTTTTTAAAAATCTGTAACGACGCCTGTCACCTTAGTCATCCTGCGACCACGAATGCTGCAAAGTATTCAAAACGTCAGGAAAATCTAAAATCTCAAATATACGCGATAGAATCCGTTTAAAAGTGTTTTATTATAATATGAGGATAGAACTGAAAACAATGCCTTTTCTAGACTAATACTTGTATATCTCCTTTTAAAAAGAGGCTTAATTAGACTGCGTTATACGAGTATCTCTTTTCATAGTAAACATGTAAATAACATAAATATAAATCTGTCATGTGTAAAACAAATGATATATTGAAACGATAAAACATTCGTTTTATCGTCTGTCGGCATCGACATTGTATGTATTGAATTTCAATATTCAGTTCTGGTAACCAAAAACGTATTCGGAATAAATATCTGCTGCTGTGAACAAAGCGCGTAGAACTGGCTAACGATAGCATTGCATATCGCTGTTGGGAAAAGTCCATAGAGTGGATACTAAAATTGATATTAAGTTGGCTTTGTTGTGCTGAATTCAGAGCGTAAATGTAAACTTACTACCTAACTATTAAAATTCGTTTGGGCTTATGTTTTTTTTGTTTTGGCTTCTCGCATACATTTCAGGGAAATGTGGTTGCTTAACCGGTCATTTGGGCTTATGCGACGCACAATTTCCATTTAAGATCTTCTTCTTCTTCTTCTCTTAGATTATGGCTTCTGTAGAGTATTTGCACAATTTCGCGAATGTTAAATATAAAGGCAACGTTGTACGGTGTTTCGATTAATTAATCTTTACATATTCATAAAATATTTCACATAATGAAAAAAATCTAAAAAATATGCCAGCAATGTCGTACGGTTCAATTGTTTTTTTTTCATTCGTTGTCATTAGATCTAAGATCGTAAATTATGTAATCGTAGGCAATGACACTGACAACTTCCAAAGACAATCTCCTTCCGATTGAACCATAGAAAAAAAGCGAATAGCGCAAATACGCGTTTGATGTAATGTAGTTTTAGTTTTTAAGCATTTAGTTGCTACATAGAGTTTAGATTTTAAGCCTTTAGTCAGTCATGCCACAATAACATGTAGAATTTATAACCTTTGTGTATTTATTTTGATCGACAACATTTGCCGCAAAACCAAATTGTTTTTTTTTCTTTCTTCGTATATTTAGTGTACCGTGTGGTGTCGGTTAAGAATACCACAACCCGATCTCATCCCGTGGGTGTCGTAATAAGCGGCTATGGGATTAGCCGGAGGACGGGCAGCAGCGTCCTTCGAGTACATTTATAACTCAACTGCAATCGCCAACCCGTCTACCGAGCGTGGCGATTATGGCAAAACCCTCCAATGAGCCCAGAACACATCCATATCGGTGGTTGTGGTGATCTTTGGGGGAGGCCTGTGTCCAGCAGTGGACTTCATTCGACTGAAATGATGATGATGATGACGATATTATCTCATTAACAGAGACTCAGACTAACCGCACAGATCTAGCATTGTTGAAGATTATTTAATAAAATTGCAAATATTCTAATAGATTGTAATAAACTGACAACTGACGATTGTGGACGAACATTTTGGATTTTACTTAGCGCGCCTAGTTTGGTTCGCTCGGTCGATATTTACATTCGAATAAAGAAAAAAGAAAATATTAGTTCAGTTAATTATACAATCTACGAAGCCAACCATTTCCATATATCTTACAGTACGCAGGGCGTAGTTTACATGAGCCATGTGATGTGTAGGATGAATATAAAATCCTACAACCGACTCACGAAGCCTACAATAAATTATACCCATAAATATTTTTCGTTGGAACAACGTATTTTGATAAAATTCTTTTCTGTTATTTATATTTGTAAATATACCTTAGCAATTATATTTCTGTGTGGTGTCCGGTTTAAGAATATAGCACCACTCCATCTCCTCCCGTGGATATCGTAAAAGGCGACTAAGGGAATCTAAACCAGAGGGATGGGCAGCAGCGTCCCTTCTGTGAAACGGTAGCCATACTGCGCTCACGAACCCGCCTGCCAAGCGTGGTGAGTATTGGCAAATACCCCCCAAAATGATGACACAGTTGTGAAAATCTATGGGGGAGGCCTTTGTTCAGCAGTGGACGCATAAATGGCCGATATGATGATATGAATTATATTTCCGTTGCTAAGTTATACTCTAATTGTAGCCCAGTAAAACTAATTATTGGATATATTAATTAGTGTTTTTTCTTTCTTGTTTGACGGAAATTGTTATCCAGCGGAATAATAGATGATATTTATAGATACTAAGAAGAAAAATACCTAGGTGCCTGAGGTGATTTCGCTACGTCAGAGTGATAAGGTTTACCTTGACCTATCGTCCCCTGGGACAGTGGATAAAATTGGCTCAGGAACGGTCCTTTGTGATAGGTGTAAAAAAAGAGGACGCAAATACTTATACGTGGATACTCATAGGGTTTTTTTTTTAAACGTTGCCCACACTAGGATTTCTCCTGTGTCGTGGGTGCGTTTACAGATATAAATTCCACACACAATACACCCAGACCCGGAACAACTACCTGCAGATCATAATAACATTTGTTCCGTGCGTGCGGGAATCGAACCCGTGACCCGGAGCGCAGCAGCCGACTGTGTCAACCACTGCACCAACCCTGCCGTCAAACACCTCATAGGTGCCATAACTATTTACAATCCTCCGCGAGAAGTGCAGTAGTGGCTGGACAGTCCACACTCCGTCCGAGAAAGAAAGAAATATCTGCAGGGTAAAAAAATAACAGTAGTTTACGTTAATATGAAAAAACAAAAAAAAATCGAAAAAAGATATTAAACATAAGTTAATAAAGATTTGATTAAAGAACATAATTAAATTGAAATCATATTTAATTTTATATGGTAAGAAATATAAAAATCCTAATTGACATAAACGATATAATATATTTCAAATCAATCACCTAAGGAATCAGTAAAACAAATATGCACTTTTAATTATCTTTGACGGCTAACTTCACACCGTCGGATTTGATGTCGGTATGCGCGCGCAGCTCCCAATATTACTCTCACCAAGCATCTTTGGCGGCCAACTTCATACAGTTGGATTTTCGGGACATTTTACTAACACCAAAAGAGGACTAAAGAATAACTTCAATATATTATAAATCGCAAATAAATATGAATGGCAAAGGAACACATCTCAAGTCCGTGTTTATTTGGGTTTTGTGTCATCCTCGAATCCTATCAGGTGAGAATCCGCCACCTGGCAACCCTGAGTGCACCACGTACGTCTTCAATTAGATGCCGAGTGTTTTTCTTTGTTACCAAACACTTGAGGTAATGGAACCAGTATTGGTACAGGAAAATTTGTGTGAACTGTGTCGGAATTGGCGAGGTTGTGAGCTTTCATTGTTATTTCGGGAATTACAAAAAGGTAGCAGTAAAAATATGGTGTAGGTATTTGAAAAGTTGCGAATAATTCGAATATAATCGTAAATTACAGGAAATATAGTGTTTTAAAACAACGCCACAGATAAAAATATATTCTAGGTTTGTTCAGTTTTGCATCAGTCTGCTTGTGACCACGATCGCTGCATAGATATGTTACGTCCATATTAAATGGCGCGCAAAACTCAGTCTCGCTGTGTGTAGGTATAAAGCTATATAACTACACACGTATGCTGTAAGAAAGAAGATACAGAAACTACGAGAGTAAAAGAGATAGCTATCTAAAATGACAACACGTGTACTCGATGTCTTTGTCGCACCTGTGATAGAATATATGTGTTGTCTCTTTTCTCTGCTTGGTCTGTGTTTTGTTCGAGAATATTTTTCTATAGATAATTTGAATAGTATTTTTTATTAAAATATTTTATATAGTTTGTTATTCACGTGTGGTATGACATCCCTTGTTCTTTATTTATTTTTGCTTGATAGTTTGAATATTTTCTATACGCACGACGGCATTGCTATTACTTAATTAATAAAATAATACAGATTGTGACAGTGTGTGCTCGTTGTCCTGTCTTGGGCGAACTGATTGCGAGGCGCTACAATTGGGGGAGTTTTGGATCTTACTTTTGGCGCGCATGTAACGTATCTACTTCTTTTAATATATAACATCATTGCAGTGAAGTAATTAGTTAAGAAAACCTTGATACCACTTCATTTCTAAATCCTGACAGAATCTCGTCACGTCGCATTCACAGCCAATAAATACAAATGAAACGATAAAAACATTAAACGTAATGCTACCTTGCCTCTTTCTGCAATTTCATTGCCAATAAAAATCCACTACTACATTCGGTTACAAAGTGACGGGGAACAAAGAGGTAATACCGTTGGCGGATATCAATGCTGAGGTGAATGAAGCGCACGGAGTGCAAGTAGTGAGTAGTGTACCGAGGAACACGAGTGTTGAGCGAGTCTCATAAGGTATTGTTGAAAAGAGAAGTGCGCTATTGAACGAAATAAAGCTGGTTACGTTTGGAGCTTTGTACTTTACTTCCAAAAAGGTAGAACGGTTCGATGTCAGTACTGTAATGAGAATTGAAAGAAATAGATAACTCTAAATCGCTGCGTAATTAGGAAAGGTCGAGCTAATAATCTACAATAAAGTAAGCCTGGAAGAAATCGCCGAGTGCGATAAGGTCGCCCATTTTACTCTATATATTATAGGCCTTACTGTTTCAGTATATTTCACTTATTCGTGTACAGTATCAGGTATAAGTAGGGCGTTGGCGGTCCGATGCAATATGTTGGCTCACAGGTTTGCACGCTGCAGTAGTGATGTAAAATAATATCTATTTAAAGCATACTGCCAAACTTTTTATACGCGCAGCCTGTGGGTGAAGTATACGCAGAAGGCCTACAACGCCCTACGTGTTCAATATAACAATGGTTTCAGGATGCTGATGGGGCTTCCACGTTTTTGTAGCGCGTCACAGATGTTTTCTGACGCGCACGCCGATGACTTCTATGCGATCATTAGAAGGAGAGTGGCGTCGATGTTAATCAGAACGCGTGGAAGCGCTAACGGCATCCTGGCAACATTAGTCGTAAAACATGATAGTCCTTTTCTTAGGCATTGGTTAGATACTCACTTGTATACTAGATGCCAAGGACAGATTTCATTTTCTAAATAAATCTACAAGTAACTTACTTAAAATCATTGTACTAACATAGTTATAAGAAATTGAAATACTAACACTATGGAGCCCATTTTAATATCCGCAATAAAGTTATTATTATCTACATGTCTCTCTTTTCACGGGTTTATATCCCCTGTAAGGGGGAACCCGGTCTTTTGACAGGCTTACGCGGGGACATAGGTCCAACACGCAGAGGCCCTTTAGAGAATTTTAATCTAAAATGTAATGGGACACCAACCGGGGACTCTCCATAGCTGCACTATAAAATGAAGTCATGGATTGTCCCCGGTGGTGTAAGGCTATTGTATGAGATGGAAACTATAACGATAAGGTCTATTGCAATGGGTGTTACATGGAATAAAAAGACTAATAAATACGGGAACAACGGCGTCTGCCTTTCAACTTTGATCGTGAAATTCTGTGGCAGACGGTGACTCGCCACTCACAAGATGGGCCCCCAAAATGGCCACCACTACAGGCGACAAGGAGCAACACCGGTGTAAGCGGCTAGGGGTGTAGAGAGGTGCGGCACCGGTTTCACCATCGCGCGTCTCGAAGACTCGGAGCGGGTTTCCCCGTTATTACGCCATTAGACACTTCCACCCCCGAGCATATAGCTCTGGCGGCCCCCCTCTGATCGGCCAACTAAGGCAAGCCAGAGTTGAAAATCCTGCGGGCACTCATGGGGTTCCACTCCAACCAACCAATAAAGGCAAGCGGAGACGAGGCCCTGACCGACTCTCTGGAGCATTCGGGTACGCAGTGTCGCCACTCACATTCAGCTCGCCACAAACTGCCCTGCGTTCTGTAAGCTACTTAATATACTTTTTTTTTTTTCTTATGACATACTTTTTCATTTTATCATAAGGTATGAAGAAATCAAGCAGCTACTTTAATCTGCCCTCCAGGATTACCTTATCCCATGGTGAGATAACGTTTGCCCAGAGGGGTTATTATTATTATTATTATAAATAATCTTATGAGATTTAAATATCAGTATTGCAACAATTATAAGAATGTTTGAGCAGTACCTACCTGTGCAGTTGCGTGTGATACCCAACAGATAATAGACCAACCCTCTCCAACCATGGATGTCGTAAAAGGGACTCAGGGTTCATATCAAGAGGGCAGAAGTCCCTCCCGTGTGCTAATAACGACATACTGTGATCACCAATCCGCCTGCCAAGCGTGGTGATTATGGCAGTATATGACCACTCATTGTAAAGAGTATTGGGAGGCCCATGTTCAGCAGTAAGTGTTTACAGGCTGTAATTTAAATAATTTAAGCACTTATTTTAAATTATACAGAGTACCAGAAACCGCCAACGCCCTTAGGGGACCCTAATTTAATTTTTATTCAATTAAAAAAGAACTACAAAACATAACAAATATATATTTGTATTTTTAAAAGTAGAAACATAGGAATTTTTAAGACCTAAAAATAATGTTGTCCAAATGACTTCCCTCGGCTGGTACTGGCACTCTTGGAACTTTTCCCGGAAAACCCATTTCAAAAAGGGGAGATATTGAATGGCCACCACGTAGCCCCGATCTCTCTCCATGCGATTATTTTCTATGGGGCTACCTCAAATCGGTAGTCTACGAGAATAATCCGACCAATTTAGAGCAGCTGAAGAGGAATATTATTCAGGAAAGTAACAAAATACCGAGAACAACTTTTCAACGAGTTTTCCAAAATTTGCGACTTCGGTTCCAAGAGTGCCAAGCAGCCGAGGGAAGTCATTTGGACAACATTATTTTTAGGTCTTAAACATTCCTATGTTTCTACTTTTTAAAAGAACAAATATATTTTTGTTATGTTTCGTAGTTCTTTTTTAATTGAATATTAAAACCGCCAACACCCTTATGGCCCACCCTGTGTTAGGTTATTTAAAATAATAATAATAAACATAATCGTTTATTTCAGACTACAGAGTTCTATACAGCGGTAGTAAACAAAAACATTAAAACGAATGTTAGTATCTTAATAATCATCTTATGCTAAGGTCTGGGAGTCGAACCACACACTATCTACGTAGCATGTAGCACGCACTCGTAGTCCGACCCAATGACGAAGCAATTTTTTTTAAATGTTGCCCCACACTAGGATTTCTCCTGTGTCGCCACACGCGCAAACACAAACGACAAACGCACCCAGCGTTTTACAGACATGAATTCCACATACAATACACCCAAACCCGGAACAACTACATGCAGATCATACAAACATTTGTTCCGTGCGGGAATCGAACCCACGACCCGGAGCGCAGCAGCCGACTGTATCAACCACTGCACCAACCGTGCCGTCAAATCGGCATCGAACAATCCCTGCTGCACAATGTCTTAAAGCCTATAGCTTGAATTACTTTGTTCTATAGCAATTTGAAGAGACAGTAAGCTGCCTGTCAAAAGCCCGTTCAAGCAAATGAGTCTTTGAGGGGAGTACGCAAATCTTCAAACGCAGCATGGGAAGCTCACAAGCCAAATATACCTATGCAAAAGCCAAAAGGCCTGTGTATGGCGGGTATTGAACTCGTGATAAGTAACACAGATAGCTAAGAGTTCAGCTACTTCGCCAAACGTGCCTTCAAAAAGTTGATACTCTTTTTTTCCTCTGTTTATTTTCGTGTGGTTTGTGGCCAACCTCGTTTCAGAGTTGTTCAAGCCCCCCCAAAGCCCTCCCACTTGGCTTAACGACTGCCGTCTAATAACAACACTGGAACCGACGATTTTACGTGCCCTTCGAAGCACGGAGACGCTCAGTTCCAATACCATTATGCGGTCACCCATCCACAAGTTGACCGCGCCGAACGTTGCTTAACCTCATCAATCAGTGAGTAGAACTGGCTATGAGCGCCTCAGTTGATACTATTAACTACCAACACTAACCCCAAACTGACCGTCATTCAATAATTAAACCAATCTAGTCAAAAAACCCCAGTTATTTTATTACAAGCCACGCTTACAAAAGCAAATTTACTCAAAACGAATCCACTGGTATTATTTACACTATATTAGTAAAAAGCGAGTGGATCCCAGGGCAGGGCGGGGGCGGAAGCGCGCCGCTCGCCGGAAATGAGCTTTCGATATCCGCCCGCCCCTCCCCGCGCCCACTTTGTCCAAATCAATTTCTCTTTACAACGCCCCGCGCCGCATCGCCATGAAAAAATGCATTGCAAATATTGGGACGAGCAATCCGTGCAAATTTAATTATTGCTTTTTGTGCGAATTCTTTTAACACAGACTCCTTTGTGTGCGTGCGTCACTTCGAATCCAATTGCAGTTGGATTTTTCACGCATTTAATTACTTCTTTTTTTTTGCTGATTTATTTTATTCGAATTCATGTCGTTTCGGCTGTTCTTTTGAGTGGTATTCGTTCCATTTAAGCTGCATTTAAAATGAGAGCTTCGTCTTAATGGGTCGTTAATGTTCGTGTGTGTAAAATTATCGCTTTTATCGCATTTTCTGTATTAAGCATGATATATTTCAATAATGTTGAATAACTTTAAATTTTTAATTTAACGCGGTTGGGTGCGTGAGTACGTGCGTGGAGCGTGCGTGCGTGCGTGCCTGCGTGCGTGCCTGCGTGCGTGCGTGCGTGCATGCGTGAGTGAGTAACTTTAAAAGTAGGCAAAATCTTAACTATTGCATTGTTACGGGATAATATATCTTATCTTAGTTGCCCTACAATATGGTTCAGCTGAGCGACGCTGATGCACGCGTCATGCCCGTGAACGTGTGCTGTCTGTTGGGATTGATCAGATTAATGTTGCCATGACAGTTTAATCATAAACTTTAATAATTAAATAAATCAGACTTGTTTAGTGTAGACTTCATTGTCCTCACGTAATCTTTATTTTGAGAACAATGTAGTCAAAAATATTGATAATTATGATTTAAAAAGAGTAACCATGGAGTTGCTTGGCCGTTCTTCTCCATCTTGGAACGTGGCAACTAGAGTCTGACTATCCATAAGTCGTGTAAATTATTTTACATAATTAAAATATATTTTTATCATTATCGTTATGCCGAGTAGCAGCTTATTCTTTTTCTTTATTGTACAACATAAAATACAGATTGTTAAATAAAATAAAACATGATGTACAAAGGCGAGCTTAACTTAACATTGAATTTTTTTTCCAGCAAACCTTGGAATGATAAAAAAAAAATAGAAACAAAAGAGGACAATATGAAGTGTACAATCAGGAAGAAAACAATAGTTAAGAATAATGATAAAATACCCAACTATACAGCATAGTCATAATGTATACTTAATAAATACATAACTATATAAATAAATATATACGTTAAATACATACTTATAAGTTATACTGAAAGGAAATGCTTTTTGAGTCCTTTCTTGAAAACGTCCAGAGAAGAGCTGTCGCGTAGTGAGTGTGGAAGAGAATTCCAGAGACGCACTCCGCGTACTGTAAATGATCGATCATAACGGTTGGTAATGGTAGCTTTTATTTTTCAACGTATTAATATTTATTTATTTTGCTTTCATGCACACACATTGACAATACAATTAAATAAACAATAAATTTGTTCAGTATAGGTACATGAACCCTGATAGGGCACTGCAAAAATTCTCAATGTAATACAAAATCAATCAAATTCAATTATTACAATGAAATGAATTACAAATCAAAGGTCAGCAAATTAAATAAGAGTAAATTATTATGCATTTTTAATACAATTACATTAATTACATTTCATAAAAACTAAATTAATAGTAATAATTTAGGTCACCATATCAAAAATAACATATAATTACATACGTCTATAATATTTTATCTGTTTTTAAATTGGTCAACTGTGTGTGCTTTTTCTATTAATAATGACTTTCTTATAGAACGTACTACTCTTCATTTTTCAAATTATTGGGTAGATTATTATATATTACTGTTATTCTATAATTACTGCTCTTTTTCATAATATCTAAATTAATTGAAGGTGCGACTAGCTTGTTTCTGTAATATCGGCTATAGTTTTCATTGGCTTTGGCATTCTATATTTGAACGGAAGTAATCTCTGTGTATTTTACGAACATAACAGTATTTTCGAGCGAAAATAAATAATAAAGCATTAAACATTTATTTCAAAGGGATAATAAAAGCTTTTACAGAGTATGCACTTTCATAATAAGTTAAATCTTGCTTGCATCACATAAAAGGAGTAAGTAAGTCGGGAGTATTTCACTTGGATCATAGTTTTACATAAAAAATATTTTATAGTGTTTTGTTTTTAAATTTAAATATTCAAAACACATACATTTTATGTCATATTATCAGGCCATGTACGACCACATAACGGTAAACAATAATTTTAGGAATCAATCAATTTCATCCTAATCAATACTGAACTAAACGTTACATCGAAACCAGGGGTGCAATTCCTAAAGCTCAATCATCCATACATCCTTAAATACAGAATCGAAGTAACGGTGTAAAACCAATTTCGGTATTCGCTAAGACATAATTGAAGCTATTCAAGGACACGATGCAGAAGGTAAGCCATGAGGATCAGTCTTAGCGAATACCAAATCGGGTTATCACCATTATTTTAATTTCGAATTCAAGTTTGTCATGTCATGTTTGAGCTTAGAGATTTGCACCCCAGTAAGTCGGCCGCAGATGTAACTAGAAAAAAATGAAGTCTAGTAAAAGTCTCGAGTGTTCGCTTAACTCCCGGCAGCTGAGTTCTAGTTGAGGTAACTACGGCGACTGAAGCGGGCAACCCACCAACTTTTAAATTCAATCTACCGGTTAGAAAATTCTCGGCAAACAAACACGAGCGCCTGTTTTTTCTTGTCTGTGTCTTTTTTCAAGTTCCCAGAGTTTCGTTTAGTGTACTGCGTTCGCTGTTAGTGTTTAGCCTGTTTGATTAAAAAGGTTGGAATTTAGTTATATAAACTAGAAGGTAGGGTTGGAGGGCCATTAGCGTTGGCGTACGCTAGATCAAAATAAAGTTAGTACTCTTTTGGTAAGTAAAGAATTTATGCTTGTTGATGATCCTGGTAACACTGGGCAATAAGGATTCAGTATAATGCTATGGAATTTTTGGGCACAAATTGGCGATATTTTCAAAATCTGCAGTGCGGTGACTGGCTCGCACCTCCGATGCCCGCAACATTCAGCGAATTTTTACCACTCACCGTTTTTATTCGTGGAGAAACGTTGAATGCTCTGAATGCCTGAAGTGCTTTCAATTAAGAGTTCGTTGGACATTTGTAAAAAGAATTTTGTGTATTCATACTTTTTCCGGGATATAAGTCGATTTCAAGCAGTGGGCAACGGCGACGGTTCAAGCGAATTTTAAGAGTTATATCGAATATTCGGGTACGATTCTAATTTCGGCATATCATGTTTGTACACACACAAGATAAAGCAGCAATAAAAAGTGAAATATCTGCGCATATTCCTGAATAAAATATCTCACATACTCATTAAATGTTCACGAAAGTTAGGGCAATATCTCTCAGTTTTTTAAGAAAGAATTTCCTCTGTATTTGGCGTAGAAGCCAAATTACCAGGCGTTTCACCCGAGACAGATATTATAACATGAACTGACACTTGACAGCAGCCATTACTAGTGATATTCGGGCGCAATCGACTGGAAGTCACCCTAATGTGCTTGGCTAGTATAAGTTCAAAACTAGATGATAAATGTGGCTTTTTAAGCTCAAGCTTCTCTCTTTTCAAGAGTTCTCTTATTCAAGAGTATGTTTTATTGAAATATACTCTCTAGAAACACTTAAAAAACAATCGAGTTAAAATCTATAATGTTGCTCTTAAAATAATGTCATTTCTTTTTTCTAAAGAAGTCTAACGATTTATACAGAAAACATTTATTCGATATTTTCTTGGAATAAACACTTAAAAGAACAATTTTTCTTTTTTCACTGTATCAAGCAATGAACTCGTATTACTTTCATGAAAGAATCATATAATACAAATTGCTTTTTTAGAAAACATTTCGTTTATTACAACATTACAGCCTAAATAAGTAATACGGTACCAGGGACCCAAGCAATCGAGGCGTTCTATTTTTTCTAATTTAACAATATATAAAGGTATGTTTACACAGACAGCCATGTTTTTCGCAATGTTAGCGTTCCGAGGATAGCTCTCAGGAGAAACATTCGTTGCTAGCTCGTTAAAGTCGCGCCAATTTATTAAACGCGATATATAGCTTGGTGTTCGCAGTGTTGCTGTCCCGTCCGACTTTAAGATTTAAGACTACAATTTGCTAACTTTCTTTAGAGATTATGCTTATGGGTATGCTTTTAAAGTAAGATTATATGATTATATGCTTTTAATATAAGCCTTGAGATCAATTATAAGGCTTGACGGCGCGGTTGGTGCAGTGGCTGATACAGTCGGCTGCTGCGCTCCGGGTCGTGGGTTCGATTTCCACACGGAACAAATATTTGTAGGCTCTGCAGGTAGTTGTTCCGGGTCTGGGTGTATTGTATGTAGAATTTATTATAATAAAACAATTTTAAACGGATTAAATCGCGTGTAATTTGTTTGCGTGTTTTTGTATTATTGATTTTTGTTTTTCCTGACGTTTCGAACACTTTGCAGGGTTCGTGGTCGCAAAGTGTTCGAAACGTCAGGAAAAACAAAAATCAATAATACACGCGATTTAATCCGTTTAAAATTGTTTTATTATAATGCGTAATAATCGCGAAAACCTAAGACAATACTCTGTAGAATTTATGTCTGTAAACGCACCCACCACACAAGAGCAATGGGCGGAGGGGATATCCCCTGGAATCTTACCGGCTAATATCACCGAAGCGGTCATCTTCGGCACCGAATTATGTCTAGCCTGAAGCTGTGCGATTGATGAAACGATGCAAAGACAAGCTACCTTATCCAATAAAAAAAAGTCGTAGTACTAAACAAAACTTTTGCTTCTAGTGAGTCAAAGTGAGTGTAAACATCCAATCTGCTTGGATTACGACTGTAATTAATCGAGAGTGTGTCTTAGCGACAAGACATTCTCCCCCTTCTTCCTTCTCGGCTCTCATCCGTTGTCCGCCGGCAGATGTTTATTTTTACAAGGCAGGAGACCTCCATTTCATTAAAAAGCTTTAAAGGCTTGAGAGAATAGTTATTTATATTAAATTGCTCAAATGCGTTGGAATTTTACAGTCTTTGTGTAGGTAGTTTTCTCATTGAAGATATAATTCTTGTTGTTTATGCTTATTTTGCAGGATCCCTTTAGTCCTCCCTTAAGCTAGTAGTGGTTTCGTTCGGAAAATTACCTTTTAACAAAATATAAATTTGGATACTTTTTAGATGAAGATCCTTTAATATTGTCGAGTGTGAGTTTACGCGCGGTAGAAGTGAAACTTTGTATTTTAGTTAATTTGTAAGAGAATGAGATAAATACTCTATGTAGGAGGTAAACAGAGAGAGAGAGAGATATGAGAGATTGATCGATTGATAATACATTTACAGTTGTCTCTCTTTCGTTACACATTTTCGTTTCATTAAATCCAATTCACATTATCCCAAAAGAAGTTTCACCGCCAAGCGTGGTGAGTGCTGGATAATTCTTTGAAGGCCTTTGTTCAGCATTGGACGTCCTTCGATTGATATGATGATGATGATGAACTGTCCCACATTAGGGACGTGACGGGATGCTGGTGGAGGCGTACGACCACCTATGTGGTGAGGACCGCATTGTTGAGGGCGCCAAGACCTGTTCTTATTCTGCTGACGAAGGCATACAGGTCCACTAGTACCGCGGCCCAGCTAGTTTTGGCGGGAGTGTTGCCGGCTGAACTCGAGGTTACCCGCGCTGGCAGAATCGACGAGATGCGCCGTCTACCACGGGATGAGTTCAGGACAGAGAAACTCCAAATTTCGGAGGAGACTGTTGCTAATTGGCAACAGAAATGGGAAGCGGAGGATAAGGGTAGGAAACTCCATCGCTTTTTCCCGGATGTGGCGGCTAGACTCAAGGCTACTTGGGTCGAGCCGGACTATCAAGTCTATCAAGTCAATCTTGACAGGACATGGATGTTTTCGGAAGCGACTGAGTGACATGAGATTGTGTGAGATTAGTAAGTGTTACTGTGGCAAGTGTGTCCGGATTAAGAATACAGCACCACTCCATCTCCTCCCGTGGATGTCGTAGAAGGCGACTTAGGGAATCTAAACCAGAGGGATGGCAGTAGCGTCCCTTCCGTGAAGTAGCCATACTGCGCTCACCAACCCGCCTGCCAAGCGTGGTGAGTATTGGAAAATACCCCCCAAAATGATGACACAGTTGTGAAAATCTATGGGGGAGGCCTTTGTTCAGCAGTGGACATATAAATGGCCGATATTATGACTGCGGCAAGGACGAGGACGAATGTCAGGATCACGATCTGTGGCGATGCTCCTTGTACGATGAACCGCGGCAAAAGATGAAAGACGGGATCACCCGTGCGGAGGCGGGACCGGTTCACTACTGTGACCTCATCAGCTCGGAAGTTCTCTTCCAACTGTTGAGAGACTTCGCGCACACATGGCACAAAATAAGGAGCGGGCTAGAAGAATAAATGGATTCGGCCGGGTAGCGAAGCTGTTTCTTGTGACGTCCGTTGCACACAACGTGGTTCGCTAAAGAACGAAGCTCAGCCACCCCAGAATGGGGAGCGGGTTCAGGGACCTAGTGGAACTCGTAGAGGAGTCAAGCAACGCCTGCGGATGCAAAAAAAAGATAGCCAAGGGCGCTACGTCTGCACGCGTCTCCTCAAGATTCGGCCCATATGACCTGATGTCGGAGGGGCCATGGGAAGGTTGGTTGGATCGTCCCACTTTAGGACAAAGGGCTCTTTTGAGATTTGAAGATTGCCGATTTCAGATAATTAGATCCATGTATCCTCTCAATGATTTCCTTCTTAAAGCCAGTGGTTTTATCTAATTATTCATCATTTAATTTTAACCTATGTATGCAGGAAATGTATGCCCTAGGAAAGAT
This sequence comes from Diloba caeruleocephala, assembly GCA_947459985.1. NCBI lineage: Eukaryota > Metazoa > Arthropoda > Insecta > Lepidoptera > Noctuidae > Diloba > Diloba caeruleocephala. The sequence goes on from OX381615.1 coordinate 24,959,881, forward strand.
CGATCGAAAGATGTAAAGATCTAGGAAAAACTTTACTGACTCGATATTATATATAATACTGCCAAAAACCTTGATGATAAATCCTAACTAACATAGAAATATTAAAACAGACTATAAAACACTTCAACGTCAACTAACCCTAAAACAACTGACAACTGCAGCGTCGGTCATAAGCGATGAAACTTACCGGTACTGCCAACATCACAGCGAAAAACTAATTCCGTAAATGTTCGTTAAAATAATCTAATTGTAAAACTGGCGGTGTGAGATAAGAGATGCACCGACCGACCGTTACTTTTAACTGGAAAAGCGCAGTAAAGATAGAAGCTACAGATACTGCCTGTTAGATAGAAGTGTAATGTTTGTTAATTGAAATTGTGATGTCAAGAGAAAGATGTAAGCGGTGTCACTGACATTAACATTTTCCTTTTGTAAGAATGATGTATAGTATCAAACTTAGCCAATATTTGGAGCTACTAATCATACGTTGAGATAAGAATTAGTTAGAATATTCACTGGTGGAAGGTCTCTATTGCAACCTTACGAGGACCTGGAGCCCCCCTTCGGTGTCGAAAATTACCGCTCCAGTGGTTTTAGCCGATAGGACTCCGGAATCCCCCGGGAAGACGGTGGCGCGCACGCGGTGACGTGCCGCCGTGTGCGCAGCACAGTGCACAGCGAGACTTGGGGGGATCCTTTACAATCCTCCCCGAGAAGTGCTTGGGGGCAGCCTTTTGGGCAGGCCCCTCCGCTAGAGGGGGTGACCGCTTTATAGTCATCCCCTCCGAGATGTGCCTAAAGGCGTGGCACCAATATATAGATATTAGGAGGACCTGGAGCCCCCTTCGGTGCCAAAGATGACCGCTCCAGTGGTTTTAGCCGGTAGGAGCATACCCCTTCGCCTTTCCCCGGGGCGAAGGAAGTTCCACGTAGAATTACCACTGGACACCAATAAAAAATAAATAAGAAAAGGTCTCTATTGCAAGAGGCCGGCTAGGTAGGGGCTCTCCGAGATGTGCCAATAGGCGTGGCTCTAGTGTGATCATACGAGGACCTGGAGCCTCCCTTAGGTGCCGAAGATGACCGCTCCAGTGGTTTTAGCCGGTAGGAGTCCGGCATACCCCTTCGTCCTTCCCCGGGGCGAAGGAAGTACATGATGAATTTCCACTGGGCACCAATAAAAAAAAAAAAAAAATTTAGTTACCACCCCACTGACAGATATTCTGCCGCCAAGCAGTAGTGTTTAAACGATAGACATTAATGTGCTGCGGTCAGGGGTGCAATTCTCTAAGTTCAAGCATCCCTACATCCTTGAATACAGAATCGAAATAACGGTGTAAAACCAATTTCGGTATTCGGTAAGACATGATTGAAGCTATTCAAGGACACTTGTAGAAGATAAGCCACGAGAACCAGTCTTAGCGAATACCAAATCGGGTTATCACCATTATTTCAATTTTGTATTTATAGATGTATGGATGTTTGAGCTTAGAGAATTGCACCCCAGAAAGGCACTGCTAGTGAAATTACTGGGCGTAAGAGACTAAATAACTTCACGTCTCGAGGTGACGAGTGCAGTGTGATGCCTCGCAGGACTTGTCCCTGGGTAGCATTCTAATTGTTACGGGCAGGCATGACTCTAAATGTTTCGTCCAGGTCAAACGCGGCTAACCGTAGATAAGCCACGACTAATGCCTCACGAAACATTCTTGGTACATATCGGTTCTCTTTCGCGAGGACTTAAGGTTGATCGAAACGAAGTTCGAAACGTCAAGAAAAACAAAAATCTAAAATATACGCGATAGAACCCGTTTAAAAGCGTGTTATTATTAAGCATCATTATAATAAAACACTTTTAAACGGATTATATCGCGTATATTATAGATTTTAGATTTTCCTGACGTTTCGAACACTTTGCTGGGTTCGTGGTCGCAGGATGACTAAGGTGGCAGGCGTTGTTACAGATTTAAAAAAGTTATTTATTTTATCTACCGTACAATATTAATCAAAAATTAGTTTCGATGCACGCAGTAATCAAAGTCAAATTGTTTTTATTCATGTAAAACATTTGCTGGCACTTACGAATAGTCAGTATTTAAATAGTTGCACGGTTCCAAGTCGTTGGTCCTATGGAGAAGGACCGGCAAGAAACTCCATGGATATACTCTTTTGAAGTAATATTTGAAAGTATTACAGTCTTCAATATAGTCGTAATCACTCACAGTGTCTTGATGTTTTTTAGTGTGGGATGTTGTTTGGGACTTTATTATTTTAATAACCAGATTCCAAACAGGTGGAACCTGCCAACCATCTACTCTATTAAAATTAGGATGTTTTTTAGTTTCAATAGCCTCACGAAACATTCTAGGCACATATCGGTTCTCTTTCGCGAGGACTTGAGGTTGATCAAAACGAAGATAATGGTTAGGTTTACCTAAGGCATGTTCGCACACTGCAGAATTTATGGAGGGTGTATGCTTGACGTCAGCTATGTGTTCTTTTATTTAGCATCATTGCCGTGTGGTGGCTGGCGCCAAGAATACAGCCCATTCTCCGGTTAATCCCACAGACGTATTTTACGACATCCTCGGCAGGAGATTGGAGTGGTACTATATTCTTAATCCGGACACCACACAGACAACGAAACAACAAGTATAATAAGAGCGTTATTTTTTTACGACCTTCATAATCTTTTGATGAAACATTGAATTGTTTGTCGTAGTTCGTAATACTGTTCGACTGAAGAATATTTTATTTCTATAATGTAAAGTCAAATACAATACAGTACACATCCTGATGCACCAAGAAGCGTCGCGGTCCACCACATCAATTCGTCCACACTCCGCCAAACGAATGAACAGCGACGATGCGCATTTGGACTTGCTCCGTAAACTACGTCTCCCGGCGATTTATGAACGTTGTGTTGTCTACGACGTGCTAGATTAGTGTGAAATGTTCCGTCAACAATGCCATCCGAAGCACTAATTAGTTTAGTTTTTCGGTATGAGTTATGATAGTAATTATGTTGGTATATTTTGGCATCTACGAATCATCATTTCGGCCGAATGAAGTCCACTACTGGACACAGGCCTCCCGTAAAGATCACCACAACGACCGATATGGGTGTGTTGTGGGCTCATTGGGGGGTTGGCGATCGCAGTTGAGTTGTTAATGTACTCGAAGGACGCTGCTGCCCATCCTCCGACTAATCCCTTAGTCGACTTTTACGACACCCACGGGAGGAGGAGCCGGCACCACACGGCAAATGACGATATATGATATGCGCATAGAATGGGGTTGGGAGTAATAAAAAGTCAGAATGTCTAATACTAAAGTCATCATCATATCATAAAGGATGTCCACTGCTGGACAGAGACCTAAGGCATAAATTTCCACAATGGTGTCGTCATTTTGGGGGGTATTTGCCAGTACTCACCACGCTTGGCAGGCGGGTTGGTGAGCGCAGTATGGCTACCGCTTCACAGAAGAAACGCTGCTGCCCATCCCTCTGGTTTAGAGTCCCTTAGTCGACTTTTACGACATCTACGGTAGGAGTGGTGCTATATTCTTAATCCGGACACCGCATTTCGGCCGAACCGAGTCCACTGCTGGACACAGGCCTCCCCGAAAGATCACCACAATTACCTATATGGGTGTGTTGTGTGCTCATTGGGGGGTTTTGCCATAATCGCCACGCTTGGCAGACGGGTTGACGATCGCAGTTGAGCTGTTAATGTACTCTAAGGACGCTGCTGTCCATCCTCCGGCTAACATTTTTATACACTTGTCATATCTACATATCTAAAACTAACGCCCAATCCGGCAACAGAACCCTACACTTTTTATTGCGGCAACAGTATCATAAACCGAAGGGGATAAATACGAATTTAAAAGGTTTTTGAAGCCGCCCATCTCCGGACTGGCGCGTTGCCAGTACTCTTTACAATGTGCTCATCGTTTTCTTTTTAACGTCAAATTAATGTTCACTGTGATGACTTCTGTTGTGACTTTTGAAGGAACCGTTTTCAGAGAGATTGAAAAGTCGGTAAATGAAGACCAACTGATGGTTGGTGGTAGTGTAATGTTCTCTTCAACGGTATACAAGGAGTAACAAAAATTGTTATGAATATAGATGGAACTTTATTAGTAATTACTAGCTAAATGCGTGGCAATGCGTATTTTTTTAGAAAACTTTTGCCTTAGTGGCAATAGCTACTGTTCAAAGTTTCCACTCAATCGGATGAATGGTAGGAGCGCATACATACAAAGAAAATAAAAGCTGGTTTCACCCGCTGTTTAAGGCGAGGCATTGTTTAATGCCAAATCGGACACCCCGCCCCACTCTTCGCTCTCACCCCGGTATAAGTACTAACGCGGCTCTACAACAATAATAAAATTATATTAGCGTCTAGATATTTATTTTTTCTTAACCAAAACTTAAATTTTTCAATTAAACAGGCTTTTGTCATTCGTTTAGAATCTTTTACAGCTTTCCCCCCCATTTTTAATTGTTAATATAAGTAAAAGTTAAATATTGCAGGCTACGAATAGCACCAACCCATCTCATCCCGTGGGTGTCGTAAAAGCCGACTAAGGAATTAGACGGAGGATGGGCAGCAGCTTTCTTCGAATACATTAACAACTCAACTGCGATCGCCAACTCGCCTGCCAAGCGTGGCGATTATGGCAAACCCCCCTAATGAGCACACAACACACTGATATCGTCGTCGTTGTGGTGATCTTTGAGGGAGGCCTGTGTCCAGCACTGGACTTTTTTCGGCCGAAATAATAATAACAGTAAAATATATATAATATTAGTCGCAAGATATTTTGATGCTACGGCTATCGATGGCGCGTGGGTGTTCCGCTGACACAGACCCATCGCTGACAATGGTCAGTATCGGACTTGCAATATATTATAAAGTACTCTGTGTATCAGACTGAGGTGGGACGTGCTGCAAACATAAACGCGCCCGAGCTTGCTTGTGTCTTAAGGTCGTATGCATCAAAACAGTATTTTTCGTTTAAATATATATAGTAAATACCATCGCTAACTTTATAAAACCCAATTACAATTTCGAAGTGTGTGTTTAGATAGTATTGTCTTAGGTTTTCGCGATTATTACACATTATAATAAAACAATTTTAAACGGATTAAATCGCGTGTATTATTGATTTTTGTTTTTCCTGACGTTTCGAAAACTTTGCAGGGTTCATGGTCGCAGGATGACTAAGGTGACAAGCGTCGTTACAGATTTAAAAAATTATTTTATCTACCGTACAAAAACGTGTATGTTTAGACTAATCTATACAGAAAATTTTGCGGCTTAAACCGGTCTCGTTTGCCTATAGAATTAGTGCTGTAAAATTTAACCAATCATGTATCGCACTCACAAAAATGAAGTCAAGATATGATAAATAAAATGCAAAAATTTCAGTTCCTAATGTTTTATAATTGCTGAAAAATTATGACACCAACGGCTGACGCCAACATTTTCGATTCGTCACCTTAATTTAAAATAAATCGGAGTACTTATAAATAGTTTAGAACACTGCGGCATGCACAGTTCGGCTCTTCTCGGTAATGCTCGGCGTGCGTGATGTTAAATAGGCTATAGCTGTCCTCGAGAATAGGGCTATCAAAGGCAATTTTTTTTTTTTTCAAATCCGACTGCTAGCTCACGGCTCCACATCAAGCTATAAAAAGCCAGCATAAGCTGATTTCGCATTGTATAGGCTTTCGGTATAATGAGAGATCAGCGTAAACTGGTTTTGTATAGCTTGATGTGTAGCCGTGTGTGCCAGTAGTGCAATTCTCTAAGCTCAAACATCCATACATCAGCCATTGAATACAGAATTGAAATAACGGTGAATTCCGGATCCTGAATATTTGTATGATCTACAAATAATTTGGTACGAGTCTGCGGGTGTGTGAAAAATCATTAGGTCTCTTATGCCCCTCTACGGAGGGGTTGTGCGGTCCGTGGCCCTCTACGGGGCGCCTGTATGGTCAGCTCGACTGTCAGGTGCCCAGCGCTGCAGAACCAAAATTCACGGTCTGCAGCGCAGAGTGGCTATCCGGATCGCACGAGGATACCGAACGGTGTCCTACGAGGCGGCAACTCTCCTGGCGCGTTTTCCGCCTTTTGACTGGCGGAGATGGATGCGTGGGTCTACGATCAGACATGCTCCCTCCGCCGGAGCGGCGAAGGCGCGCCTCCAGGGGCGTTGGACAGGCTGAGGCGGCTAGTTCGACGGCGTGCACTTGGAAAGTGGCGTCGCCGCCTCCGGATGCAGTTCGCGACCAAGCGCGTCGTGGAGGCCGTCCTGCCGCTCTTTGGAGCCTGGCTCAGAAGGAGCGAGCGCGTCACCTACCGCCTGACGCAGGTGCTCACCGGGCACGGTTGTTTCGGTGCGTACCTGCACAGGATAGGACGTGAGGCCACGGCACAATGCCACCATTGTGATAGCGACCAGGACACCGCGCAGCACACGCTCGAGGCGTGTCCTGCGTGGGCCGCCGAGCGGCGGATCCTGGTCGATCGGATCGGGCAAGATCTCTCTCTGCCAGCAGTAGTGTCGGCTATGTTGGCAGAGCACGAAAACTGGAATGCAGTGGTCTCCTTCTGTGAGAGCATCATGCTCCAGAAGGAGACCGCAGAGCGGGATCGGGAGAGGGCCGATCCCGCTCGAAGAAGAAGGAGACGGCGCCGGGGTAACAACCGCCCTGGCGCCTAATTCCGATACGCCTGAAAACCCCTGCCGTTGCTATAAGGTGGGGGACCTCTGGGTTCGCGGGTGCGTAGATTGGGGAATCTGCGTGCCCACACCAAGCGACCCAAGAGAAGACGGTAGCACGCATGTGGTCACGCGCTGCCGTGGGACGCTTTGGGGGATCCTTTACAATCCCCCTGGGGGGGTGACCGCTTTACAGTCACCCTCTCCGAGATGTGCCAATAGGCGTGGCACCAGTGGGTGGCTCTAGTGTGATCATACGAGGACCTGGAGCCTCCCTTAGGTGTCGAAGATGACCGCTCCAGTGGTTTTAGCCGGTAGGAGTCCGGCATACCCCTTCGTCCTTCCCCGGGGCGAAGGAAGTTCATGATGAATTTCCACTGGGCACCAATAAAAAAAAAAAAAAAAAAAAAAAGGTCTCTTATGCCCACTAATTTGACTAGTTTCAGTGCCTGCCGTTTCATACCAGAAAACAAAACAAAACATTTTAAACTTTTGTTTAAACACCATTATTGCTTGTCAGCAGAAATATCTGGCCGCAATGCCAGTACCTACCTAGCTGGATTCAAACATTATGATACCTCATCATCATTTCAGCCGAATAAAGTCCACTGTTGGACATACGCCTCCCCCAAAGATAGCCACAACGACTAGTCTGGGTGTGTAGTGTGCTCATTGGTTTTCCATAATCGCCACGCTTGGCAGACGGGTTGGCGACCGCAGTTAAGTTGTTACTGTACTCGAAGGATGCTGCTGCCCATCCTCCGGTTAATCCGATAGTCGCCTTTTACGACACCCAAGGGATGAGATGGGTTGGTGCTATTTGTAGCCGGCACCACACGGTTAACTCAATAAAGAATCAATAACAGACCTCACAGTGAAATCTAATTACGGCATACATCCTTTACACCAATGTATTCGTTACCAGTAACGAGGATATGCAGATATCTAACACTTCTGTATACTGAAAACAATATAAACTATCGTGAATTTCATTCATATTAGACTATGATTTAGGGACTTCGCGCACAGATAAATCAAAACAATATTTTGACTAACCTCAACGTTTCGCCAAGTTGCACTGACCGTGGTCTCGAGAAGACTAAAATAGGGTGTCATCGTCTTGAGCGGCAAGTGATTTTTAGATCTACCCGCGATTGATGATTTAAAGTTACTGTCCGAAACATGATATTTTATTTATTTATACTTTTATGCACAATGGTGGCACACAAGGTGGACTTAATGCCATATGGCATTCTCTACCAGTCAACCTTAGGGTTAAAAGCGAAATACTTCGAAAAAGTTACAAAAAAATTATATATACTTATGATATTGCCGTGTGGTGCCGGCTCAGAATGCCACCACCCCATCTCCTCCTATGGGTGTCGTAAAAGTCGACTAAGGGATTAGCCGGAGGATGGGCAGCAGCGTTCTTCGAGTACATTAACAACTCAACTGCGATCGCCAACCCGCCTGCCAAGCGTGGCGATTATGGCAAAACCCCCCAATGAGCCCACAACACATCCATATCGGTGGTTGTGGTGATCTTTGGGGGAGGCCTTTGTCCAGCAGTGGACTTCATTCGGCCGAAATGATGATGATATTATGTTGAATCACGACACACAATCCTAACCAAACGGCGGACAACACACCGCAATCTGATAGATAATCCGCCTGCCATGGAAGCGAATATAGAGTTAATACTGTAAATACTAACTTGCAACAGACACAATCTAATCTAAATACACAATACACAATAAACGACTCATGCTATTTAACAAAATTCCACAAACGAAAACAACAAAGCAAACAAGATGCACACTTACGAGAATAGCTTTCCCGTAACAGGTCACGTCGAGAGCCTCGCGCAGGCATCGAACCTGCGGCCCGACGGAGCACGTACGACCACCAAACTTAGTAACGACCACTCTGCACGGAAATGTCTGGAAAATCGTAACTAGCTGAACGGGAAATATTCTGGATTCCGAATACCTGTTCGCATGACTAATGCTTAGAGTTTGAAATGAATAGGGTTGCCACGAAGAAATATTAAAGAGCTTTTCATTTAGTAATTAATATCTTAGGTTTTCGCGAGTATTACACATTATAAATAAACACTTTTAAACGGATTCTATTTTAGATTTTTGTTTTTCCTGACGTTTCGAAGACTTTGCATCATCATGGAGTCATCCTGCGACCACGAACTCTGCAAAGTGTTATCTGCAATGTCAGGAAAAAATCTAAAATATACGCGATAGAATCCGTTTAAAAGTTTTCATTCTTACAAAAAATGTTGTTAACATCTCAATAGAATAGAATAATTTATTTAGTAATTTAGTCATTAATTATGAATCAGTAATATGATTTATCAAATTTTAATTCCGTGTGTTGTCCGGATAAAGAATATAGCACTACTCCATCTTCGCCCGTGGATGTCATAAAAGGCGACTGAGGGACTCTAAACCATAGGGATAGGCAGCAGGGACCCTTCTGTGGAACAGCGGCCATTCTGCGTTCATCAACCCACCTGTCAAAGGCAGTGAGCAAATTGCCCCGAAAATGACGTCATAATTGTGGAAATCTATGGGGAGATGGCGTGGTGCTGACTGTATCTCAGCGAGTATATGAAAAAAAGGTAACATTTGTTTTGAGTTTTAATTTGCAAAAAGGGTAACAGTTTTTAAGTAATCATAAGCAAAGCAGGTAACGAAACAACAACGACATTTTTGGTTACTTTAAAAAAGTTTATCGCAGTAAAGCAATGTGGGGCAACGTTTTATTTAAAAAACGGTAAACGGTTCTCGAAACGGTAACTTTTACGCGTTTAGAATAGCTCCACATGACATTTTTTATAACATACTTGTCGTTTAAGATATTGCCATGTCCCATAAGCATCCGCCACACCAGAGGAGTTGCTGATGTGTTACCGACCTATGGGGCAAACATTAAATTTTTCCATGAAGGCATGCCGTATGTCTGCCATTTTCTTGGGGCTTGGCCTTCCAATATTCGTCACTCACCGCACGAAACGCAGCAATGTTGCTACTGCCCGCCGGTATTCTGTGACTACGTGGTACTTCCCCGGAGGAGCCAGCCCATTTACGAGCTCTAGTTAACCAATGACTAAAGCTAGGGCTTCCTACGCATAGATTGTGATTTCTATTAATACTTGTGGGTGGATAATTTTCTTATCCGTCACGGATCGTTACCGTAACGAGAAAATACTATATAATAATCATCTCATGATTTATGTTTATTTCGATTCGACTTAGAAATATAATGAAAGCATCCTTTTAAGACCACATTAATACCCTTCAAATAGATAATTCTGTTCTTTAATCTACTTTTTAACCGTAACAATATTATTATAGCTCGCCCATTATGAGTGACCACGTCTCTGTTCCATATATCATCACTGGTAACACACACTGGTTAAAGACTTTCATCTTGAGGCATTGCGGAATTGTTGACGAAAATACGTTGCGAAGTATCCCGAACGCCGCCCAGCCGAGTCGGATTCGACGATTGTCCTTCTTCTCGAAGTTGGGCAATACCTAATTGGACAGTTTGTTTCAGGTAGACATACGCGTCAACAACTTCGAGAACAGAGCTCCCAACGGATATTGGGATGGGCACGACATGGGCATTTGACATGACTTTTGTCTTGCCCATGTTCATTTTAAGGCCCACCTGTTGGAGACTGTTGAGGTCAGGTGCCATGACTACGATGTCGTCGGCAAATCGAAGGTTTTCAGGTGGAGACCGCGTACCGGAAAACACAGCGGACGACAGCCAACGAGGTGGACAGACGACCTGGTGAAGGTCGCTGGCAGTCGCGGGCGGCATGTGACCGCTCGTTGTGGAAATCTATGGGGGGGGGGGTTGTTCAGCAGTGGACGTGCTTTCGCTGATATGATGATGATAAATATCACTACAGTACTACTACACTAAAGCACCGCATGGTTCCCAACCACCCAACTCCTGTCCACCCACTCTTTTTTTTACCCACGACCCGGAGCGTAGCAGCCGACTGCATTAGCCAATGCACCAACCGTGCAGTGGCTGATTGATGCAGTCGGCTGCTGCCCATGGCTATCGTCAAAGGCGACTAAAGTTGATAACAAGAGTATAGGCAGCAGAATCTTTCCGTGCACTAATAGCAACATACTGCGATCACCAGTCCACCTGCTAAGCGTGGTGATTATGGCAATACGGGCTGATGTGTGTGTGTGTGTGTGTGTTTGTGTGTATTACTATAGTCTCACATTAAACTATTAACCCAAGTACATGTAGTGGTACAGTAAACCGAGATCCGCACCGTTTATTACCCATTATGTATCAATTTAATGGTCCAGCATGGCCGTATTATGGTAATCGTGGCCAGCCACGTGACCATGACTCGCCTTTGAGTTCATTTACTGTTTACGAGCTGTGAACCCAATTACAACGTTAAAATAGGCTTTAATTGTAATGTTCTGTTGTTTATCGATGTTCGATGGTTATAAAGAACATAATACAAGAACATATATTATATGTCCTTGTATTATGTTGAAAACTGTGTTTGTAATTACAATTTTGTGGATCTGTGGATGCGTCACGCATAAGCCATAATACAAAATCATATTATATAGTTTTAGAAATGGACGTGTCGATTCTCCTGGAAATCTTAACTAAGATATATTTAATATATATCGAGTATCGACAATACGTATGGTTTAGAGAAGAAAAACCGGGCAAGTTTCGTTTCGTTTCGTTTTCGTTTTTTATGAAACGTTGCCCCACACTAGGATTTCTCCTGTCTCGTGAGTGCGTTTACAGACATGAATTCCACATACAATACACCCAGACACGGAACAACTACCTGTGCGAGTATAGTGCGAGTTAAACTCGCGTGGGGAGGGTTCAGAAATTGCTGAATATATTGTCTATTTTTAAATTCGGCCTTGTACCAATAACTTATCCCAAGAACAAACTTAACATCGTAGTTGAAAAACATGTTTTCCCATACATTCCAACCGCCAACATAAGTTCGTACACACAATATTGAAAGATTTACCATGTTATTTTAAGTGTATAGGCCATAGGCCATAGACTTTTTATAGGTTTTCCTGTAATCTGTAGGTAAAGGGCTATTATATATATATTTTTTTCAAAAATGTTGGCATAGTTATTTCGGAGATAAGGAGGAGGTGAAAATATTATAAAATTATAAACACAACAAGCCCTTCTATTTCATATATTACTCGGTACAGTTCGCAAAACTTTGTTCTTAAATGTTCTATATTGCCCCCCAAAAGTGACCCCCATATTCAAAATTCATTTATTTACGTTACACGTCCGTGTTTGGATGGACGGACGTGCTGACAGACGGACAGAGACACGAGTGATCCTATAAGGGTTCCGCCGTTTCTTCCTCCGGACGTTCGGAACCCTAAAAAAAGAAGTAGGTTAATCAAGAATTGTTCGACTTCAAATGGTAAATACTGACTTTTAACGCATTCAGTACTATTAAAATTTTCACCTTACACATTGTTTATTTGAAGGAAATCTTTGTGATGAAGACTACATGTGAATAATAAAATGGCTGCACGTCAGCCATTCGCTTCGCCGTGAGAACTCCAACAGCTGTAATCTATTATATTCGCCGTGCGGTTATTAATGCAATGTTCGGATCGATCGGTAATATCAAAATAATTGTTATAAGTATCAGATACCCTATAATGTTTCCTTTGTCCGACACTATGGATGGCGAGATAGGGTTTATATAAGTAAAAATAGCAGCCCGCAGGACAAGAGGCTCTCGTACAGAGGAGGAACGTGCAAGGATCACTTGCTTACTGCGTGGTAGCAATTTCAGGCCATTAGATCCAGATTTCCTCACGATGTTTTCCTTCACCTTGAGTCACACTGGTACAGGTTTTGAACCCGTAACTGTTTGCTTAACCCGTAACTGGGTGCTTAACCCGTAACTGGGTGTTTAACCTACTAATGTTTAATGTAATGAACGACATTCATTGTATAAATACTAGAAATAAACATAAAATTGTGGTACCTAAATTTACATCGAGACATCGAGAAACCAATAGCTCATTCTTAGGCGACTGTATTCGATTTTAAAACAAGATACCTAAGCAATTGCTGATCTCACAGACGAGAAGAATTAAGCACACTTTAAACTAATTCTCCTAAAAAAAGCTTACTATAGGATTAGAGACTATGTTGATGCTAGGGACATATGGCGTTAGGTCTTTTCTGCACATGTCGCTTCACTGGAAACCAAATATATCTTAAGTGCTATTTGTACTGTATAGCTGCTTTTATCTTTCATCAATGTATTGATAAAAGTTTAAAAACCTTGTACAAAAACCAACCGACCAAGGTCTTTAGAACATTTTTAATATCTTGTTCAATACTCTAATCTCAAGTGTTTTAAAGAGTATCCGTGGCGTTTCTTGCCAGCTCTTCTCCATGTGATCAACTGATTGGAAGCGTGCAATATAAACTCTGACGTTTCGTAAGTACCAGTAATTGGTTTATTTGAACAAAATATTTGACTTTAGTTTCATACCCACCGCAAATTTCAGGTTGTTCTTTACGGTGATTTGACCCCAGTGGTGTAAGGGTATTGTATGAGATGGAAACCATAACGATAAGGTCTATTGCTGTTTCATTTTTACATGGAAATGGAATGGACAAATGGAATGGATTTCGTTGTTTCATGGAATAAAAATATTAATGGGCCCCCTAAATGGCCACCGCTACAGGCGACAAGGAGAAACACCGGTGTGAGCAGCTAGGGATGTCGAGAGGTGCGGCACCGGTTTCACCATCGCGCGTCTCGAAGTCTCGGACCGGGTTTCCTTGTTATTACGCCATTAGACACTTCCACCCCCAAGCATATAAATAGCTCTGGCGGCCCCCCTCTGATCAGCCAACTAAGGCAAGCCAGAGTTGAAAATCCTGCGGGCACTCATGGGGTCCCACTCCAACCGACCAATAAAGGCAAGCCGGAGACGAGGCCCTGACCGACTCTGGAGCATTTGGGTACGCAGTGTCGCCACTCACATTCAGCTCGCCACAAACTGCCCTGCGCTCTGTAAGATTCTTAATATACATTTTTTTTTCTTATGACATACTTTTTTATATCAAAAGGTAGGAAAAAATCAAGCTGCTTTAATCTGCCCTCCAGGATTACATTATCCCATGGTGAGATAACGACTGCCCAGAGGAGTTTATTCACCTTATTATTATGGGATCAATTTATTTAATTAGAGAAATAAGAGAACTAATTTAAATCTTTGTGTTTGTTACAGTGTTTGGCGGCATCATCTAGATAGATTTGACGGCACGTTTACCGCAGTGGCTTATCGCATGGCTGTCTGCACTGCGTGTCGCAGTTCGATCTCTGAACGGTGGAAATATTCGTATGACCTACACCTAGTTTTTACGGATCTAGGTGTTTGTGCATGGCTTTTATCTGTAAACTATACCCACGGGACTCACGTAAAAAATCTTTCCTCTTACATAAATATAAATCATTTATCATTTATATTAGGAAAAGTACATGAGGATGATGTAAATACCATAGCAACGCTACCATAATAAACCACCCATGACACGGTACAGTAACCAAGGGGTTGGGTAAAGGTCACAGTTAAAATAGCAGAACCTAAAATGATCAAAGCTGACAACGTTGAACTAAATGATACTACGATCAACGCGGGTCAACGGATTTATGTATTTATGCTCGTGTGATCAGTGATATCGCAAAACCTTTTTTTGTTACTATGAATACGATCACGTGGTGACCACCACCCACTTTTTTTAAAGAGTGTGTTGGATTTTCTTGCTGGCTCTTCTGCGTAGGACCGACCTTTCTAAACTTTTATATATTTTTTTTTTTTGGTTGAAATAGATGACGATGGATGCGGTTGAATTTCAGCCATAGACTTCATTATCATCATCGTCATATCAGCCAAAAAACGTCCACTGTTGAACAAAGGCCTTCCCCATAGATTTTTATAATTGTGTCGTCATTTTGGGGGGATATGCCGGTATTCACCACGCTTGACAGGCGGGCTGGTGAGCGCAATATGGCTATTATTCCACAGAAGGAACGCTGTTGCCTATCGCTCTGCTTTAGAGTCCCTTAGTCGCCTTTCATGACATCCACGGGAGAAGATGCAGTGGTGCTATGTGCGGACACCACACGATTTATTTTCTCTTTCGTAATTCTTATATTCTTCTATTCCGTTTGCTGTGGAGACGCTAAGACGAAGCAGGACAGCCGACATATCGCTCCTATATTGTTTAAATTGTTAGTCCATCGCGAAAGGTGTTTCCCCTATAATGATTTAGAACATTTAATTATAGTCTATACTGATAGCTATTTTAACGACTTCAAATTTATAAGCTCTACAGGCTTCATAGTTCCTAACTAGGCTGAATAAATCGACGGCCCTAATTTATCACAAAGAATAATATCTCATCGTACCGTATCATAATAAATTATGGCAAAATTAAGATTAATTCGGTAAATAAACTATTCATAACAAACTAAAATAAACCCGTGCATAACGCAAAAACGCTTTTCAGTTCATCGAGAGTAATTTATCAAAGAGATTTGATCCACTTTAGTGCAAAAGCTAGCAGACTTTTCGGCGTCGGGGTATCATTTGAAACTTTAAAATTAAAGTCGGTGTGCGGATCAAGGAATATGAAGTTTAAACAAAGAATTTTGCAAACAAAGAAGATGTAACAGAAATAAAGGCTAAAATTATGCAAGACGTCAAAAACTATAACTAACAATAAACTGCTACTGAAACAGTGATGATTAATGAAAGGATTTTGAGGTTCTTCTGCTTCCGAATGAGCAATGTTTTTTTTCCTTGATAATTCATGATATATTTGGCATCATACTGTCAATGGAAGAAGGCAGTAAATGAGATTAACGTATATATTGAACTACATCCATTGCTACCAATAATGAAGGGATGGATTTAAAAATAAGCGAGGGACCTCCAGCAACTACAAAATGAAAAACAACAATTATATAAAGAAAAAAAAACAGGTTGGTGCAGTGGCTGATACAGTCGGCTGCTGCGCACCGGGTCGTGGGTTCGATTCCCGCACGGAACAAATATTTGTACGATCTGCAGGTAGTTGTTCCGGGTCTGGGTGTATTGTGTGTGGAATTTGTGTCTGTAAACGCACCCACGACACAGGAGAAATACTAGGGTGAGGCAAAGTTTAAAAAAAAAAAAAAACTTTGCAAAACAAACAAAAAATTGACTGCAACTACATGTGACACAGTTATGTTCATTAAAATTCATAACAGATCAAAGTTTATGATTTAATTGTTTATATCTTAAAACTACATATTATCATCGTATCCCAAGTCCGCGTCGATTTTTATTCTTTTTTGCCGGGCAGTTATGCCGAGCGCTGATTTTCAGCTGGAGCCGAAAGAAACACACGGATGCCAACCAGTCAAAAAAATAAAGCTAAATAAATTGATATAATTATTTCACATTAATATTGAGAGTGTAATTTTATTCTTAGATTTTCGCGATTATTACACATTATAATAAAACACTTTTAAACGGATTCTATCGCGTATATTTTAGATTTTTGATTATTGATCCTGCGACCACGAATGCTGCAAAGTATTCGAAACGTCAGGAAAATCAAAAATCTAAAATATACGCGATAGAATCCGTTTAAAAGTGTTTTATTATAAGATTATAAGTGTAATTTTCATATTATATAGTTGTTTACTGTTTTTATTAAAAGCATTGATATGTGTGTGTGTATTGACTCGATCAAGAGTTCGTCGTGCATTGACATAATTAAATTATTTAAATGTCGTAAGAACTACGAACACGCGCTGTAGCATTATTGTGGTTTAGAAATGCGAAATATATATCAATCACTCGCCGTCCTTACCAATTTACATAAACTCGTGACAAAAAGCCATAAATTTAAAAGCAAAGCCGTGATGTTACTGTTGGTGTGATGGGTGACCTAACTGTATAATAATAAAGATAAATCGGTAGAGGAACCTAATTTGTTTAGACAAAATTATAAATTTACTCTAAGGAATAAAATATTACATGCTTATTCAAATCTTGAAGATTAGTGTTAAATAAATTATAATGATTGAGTGTATACTGGTTTGTCTATTTAAGGAGTAATATATTTGTCTGTTTTAAATAAACAACGATAAGACTTATCGCTTTCTAGTAATTATATTTAGCTGAATATATTAAGGTGTTGTTTCCTATTGCATCTGCCAGCAAAGATTTAAATCGTGTGAATCGTTTAATCGTTTGAAATAGTTGTCTGCTAAAACATGCATACAAGCTGAAGAGTATAATAATAATAAATAATAATAAGTGCATGTCTGCTCTTGAAAGATATAGTTATACAGTTGGTTAACACTTCGCGTGATCGGACGACTGGCTGGCCTTGTCTTTGGTCAAAGAATAAGCATTGCCATTAAACGTGGCAATGGTGTCAGTCTTCTGAGAACTTTGTCAGCTGACAGCGATGAGGAGGAAACGTTGACGCCTATGTACACGTGTCAATAGTTTATACCATTTCTCTTTGTTTTTTATATAATCATAAATAAATAGTATGTATACATTTAGTATTAAAGTATATAAATATTATTGTGAATTATAAATAGAAATAAGTATTTGACAAGAAAAATCATAAATTGCAAACCAAAATGAAAATACTAAAAATAAAAAATCAGGTACATTTGGAGGACTTAGCGAAACTCGGCTTATAGATATATATATTTGGTGAAGTGCTGGTACCGGTCCGCAAGACCAGAATATAACCGTTGCATACTGCAATCCTTGCTTAAGAAGCTGATCTTGGCTTTGACTGAGTCCGTAAAACTCCAAATGGCGCAACCGTCCGGCGCGGTCCACCACTATACCACCATATTTTTGGGGCTACCACCCTGTGCTCTAATACCTATTCATTTAGTAAACTACATTATTTTTAAATTCATTTATAAGTCCTATCTCTAGTAGAATCCACCGTTAGATATTTTATATCTACCGGACGTAAGTATTTATTGCAAGTTGCTATCGCTCGCTACTATCCCATACTTTACACGTATTATTTTCAATCTAATCAATATCTCCCATTACCTTAATCACATAATAACCACGACGAAGTTAATCACGCTAACTGCACCATACTTTCACCTAGGCCCGTCAAGCTGGTTTAGCATTCTCAGAAGTGCGTAAAAGCGGCGCTCGAGCATACAAGCAAATTGCTTTGAACGCGTTTCACTTGGGATGCATGGTTCAAATGGTAAGGCGTGGGAAGAGATATCAGTGTAACTAAACTGTCTCTTAGTACAGTTTATATATTCAGAAACCCTGACCACTATTCCGGCATCGAGTACGCCATCTTAATTGTTCCCCGTGGTTATCATAATAGGCGATTTAGGGGTTATGCGGGTCAGCCATGAGATTTACTTCGGTATACCCACGATACAGGAGAAATATACCAGTGTCCGCAAAGTATAAAAAAAACAAGCTTCTATTTTTAAATTGCCATAGTCATTCTATTTTTAGTCGAGCAACACACAACGTCTGTGCTCTAAATCTTTCATTTATAACACATACATAGACCTAACAACAGTTTAATACTTCCACAGTGCATGTCTCAAACACAGACGTACTAATCTAATATAAATGAAACGGCAAAACTATAAGTGCATTAGACGCCGCGGGCCGACGGGACACGTGAGCGTATGTGGAGTAGGGTTGGCAAGAATGTTAGAATATTTATAAGGAACTGTTACTTTATTTTTATTAGTATCCAGTGGAAATTCTACATGGAACTTCCTTCACCTCGGGGAAGGGCGAAGGGGTATGCCTGACTCCTACCGGCTTAAACCACTGGAGCGGTCAGCTTCGGCACTTAAGGGGGGCTCCAGGTCCTCGTAAGATCACACTAGAGCCGCCCATTGGTGCCACGCCTTTAGGCACATCACGGAGGGGATGACTGTAAAGCGGTCCCGCCAAGTATCGCTGTGCGCTGTGCTGCGCACACGGCTGCACGTGACCACGTGCGCGCCACCGTCATCCCGGGGGTCACTCGGTATGAGCACGCTCACTCACGCGACTCCCCAATCTGCGCGTCCGTGATCCCCGAGAGGAACTGTTACCTAGTCGATTTCGTTTTTTAGTCGCGAATAAATCGACCGGTACATTACAAGAGAGTACATTTTTACAGCGAGTAGTCTGAGGTAGAGGTCTTTCTCTCATTAGAATGTAAAATTTATTGAATTTTGGCTGATTACCATTCCCTCGGAATACAGTCAGTAGTAAAAAAAGCAACATTTACTGGCACTCACTAAGTTGCACGATTCCCATTGGTTAGTCCTAGAAGAGCTGGCAAAAAACTTCATAGACACTCTTTTTAAATAGGTAACTAGTAGGTCGGTCTACAATGTTGGTTGGTATAAATTATTGGTAAAAGTTATAATGACAAAATGTAGGTTATTGCGCAAATATGGAACATACGAGGGCGGCACTGAAAATTGCGGGAATCAAGGAAGTGACACAACATTACTATTTAAAAATGTATTTATTGCTTTTCGAAGTATTCTCCGCGAAATTTGACACATTTTTCCATACGATGGAACCAATCATTGAAGCAACCATTCCATTCGGAAGTTGGGGTCTCCAAAATGGCCGTTTTGTAGGCGTCCACAGCTTCTTTAGGTGATGAAAATCCACGCTGTCCACGCAATTTATTCTTTATTTTAGGGAAAGTATAGAAATCATTAGGGCTTAGGTCGGGGCTGTACGGCGGATGGTCTAATAATTCTATGTTTTCTTGCTCTAAAAACTCTTTTGTTCTGTGCGCGGTGTGAGAACTCGCATTGTCGTGATGGAGGATGATGCGGCAGTTGCAGTTCTCTCTACGGAGTTCAGAATCGACCTGTGGCAAAAAAATGCTAGCATTCCATTCTGCATTAACCGTTCTTTGTCCCTCAAGAGGAATAGTCGTAACATGGCCGGTTTTGGAGACAAACGTGGCCACCATTTTTTTTGCAACACTCCGTGAACGAACAATTTTTGTTGGCTTTAACTCATTTTCGAACACCCAAACTCGTGACTGGTTTTTTGTTTCGGGTTCGTACGCATATATCCAGGATTCGTCACCTGATACGATATTGTATACAGCATTTGAGGATCCTGCGTGGAATCTTTCGAGAGTTCTGACGCACTAAGTAACGCGAGCCGCTTTTTGCTCTTCACATAGCAAATGGGGTATCCATCGGGAAAACAACTTTTTTACACCTAATTGTTCATGCAAGATTATTTGTATTTGACTCATGCCAATGTCTAAAGTTGCCTGAATTTCGCGGTATGTCACATGTCGATCTTCCTCAATCAGCTTACGCACAGCATCAACGTTTTCTTGGGTGACTGCAGTTTTTGGACGACCTTGACGAGGATCATCACTGAGCTTGACACGTCCACGTTGAAATTCAGCAAACCAGCGATAAATTGTGGTTTTGGATGGGGCTTCATCACCAAATGCAGAAATCATCCAGTCAACACACTGTTTTTGTGTTAAACCACTTCGAAAGTCATAATAAATCATCGCTCTTGAATTTTCTCGAGTCAATTCCATTTTCTCTTCTTCTTCTTCTTCTCTTAAATTATGGCTTCTGTAGAGTATCTTCCACAATTTCGCCAATGTCAAGTATAAGGCAACGTTGTACGGTGTTTAGATTAATTAATTTTTACATATTCAATAAAATATTTCACAAAAATGAAAAAAATCTAAAAAATATGTCGGCAACGTCGTACGGTTCAATTGTTTTCCATTTTCTCTTCTTCTTCTTCTCTTAGATTATGGCTTCTGTAGGTTATCTTCCACAATTTCGCCAATGTCAAGTTTAAGGCAACGTCGTACGGTATTTAGATGAATAAATCTTTACATAATCATAAAATATTTCTCAAAAATGAAAAAAATTCTAAAAAATATGTCGGCAACGTCGTACGGTTCAATTGGACGACCTTGACGGGGATCATCACTGAGCTTGACACGTCCACGTCGAAATTCAGCAAACCAGCGATAAATTGTGGTTTTGGATGGGGCTTCATCACCAAATGCAGAAATCATCCGGTCAACACACTGTTTTTGTGTTAAACCACTTCGAAAGTCATAATAAATCATCGCTTTTGAATTTTCTCGAGTCAATTCCATTTTCTCAACGACTAAACAAGTTTGACAAAACCTTGTGACAAGACCGTGAATCTTTTTTTAAATAAATAAATGGTATTCGATTTGTAAAACCAAGGAGTTTTCAATTAAAAAGATTTTAATATGATAGGAACAGTGGAAATATTCCATTCCCGATACTTTTAGTGCAGCCTATGTACTGCCATAATAATACCGGGTAAGTCGGAAAGGATGTATTAAGCCGCGGCCAATTTAAAGTGTCACTGATGACTGTTTCACAGTAAAAAAAAAAGACACGGCTGATGATAGGGTTGTGTCAGCGTATTTTTCATGAAAAGTTTGAACAGCTACAACTCTGTAACTATTGAATTTTTGGGGAAAGTCGTAAAAAGAAGTTGCTCATTACCACCCATAGTATTACATTGCCTTTTTGGCTTAGTACACCCTTTCCGAGTAACCCGGTATAATAATTTATATTTTAAAATGTGTCTATGGATTTTCTCGCCGGCTTTTCTTTACAAGACCAACAACTTGGAATCTTGCAACTACTTAAACTTAAATAAAAATCTTAGGAAGCAGCAAGAGACTACCTATAAGAGATGGCTTCGACAGGAATGTCGTTTATATTTCAAGACAGCTTAATGATGAATGTGCCATTAGCAGGCGTAGAAATAAGTACAATTTTCAAGTTGATACGTAGATCGTAACATGGACATTGCCTATTCGAAATCTCATACTTACTCATAATAAAGGTTTGGTTGCCTACTATTGGGGGAAAGCCAGGAACCAGGCGTTACGTAAGTTACTTAGAGTTTTGAGCTCAACGTAGGTAAGAAAAGCTTTAGGCACTTATCAATCCCGGAATTCCCGGGATTAACATCCATATGTCGTCATTTGGTTCTTGAAAAGTACATATTCCGACTCTCGACCATTAGGTACTAACGAATAAAAATACTCCGCACAGGGTTACCAATATGGTACCAGTGGAACCACTTTATCTACAGTTCCTCTAGAACTCTCGAGAACAAACTTAAATTTCATTCTTCCATGTCTTCAACATGTTTAATTACAGAGGGGTATTACGTCATCATCCACTCAAACATCTACGTCACTACAAGGGCTGCCAGCCCTACAGCTAGTGAGAATTATTTAACCGCCTAATAGGGTTGTCGCGATACGACTCGGATACTTCGGATATTTTTTTATGGACAGCGACCGACCGAACGAAAGGGATTCCTGGAAATTTCTGTTTTCTGTGCCTCATTTCAAAAGTGACATTTACGACGGATAATAACACGTTCGCGACGTTGAAATGGCATGAGTGAGGTGATATTGTTGTCAATAAAGTGCTAACAGCTTTCTGAGGATCCATTTTTGATGAGGGAGATCTGATTATAGGTGATAGAAGTCTTCAAACTTTTAAATGAATGGTGTTGGTTGTTGATTTCATTTAATGGTGAAGAGTTATCCAAAGTAAATTGGATGCTGGACGGATTCGCTATTGGTATCTACAATTATGTCGGTAATATCGTATGTATGTCAGTCAAGGAAAGAAACGGATATTATTATATTAATTAGCAATTAGCCTGTTTCCTCGGAAGATTTAAGATCCGCCAGAGACACTTGTGGAGGGTACACGTGTTTTGATTTCCCTATTGACAGTAACGTTATCGTCTTATCATTGAAATAAATAAATTAATAAAAAATATTAAAAAAATAATTATCATGCCTACCAAACATTGTGCATTCGCGAATTGTACTTCGGATAGTCGATATAAACAAGATGGTATAACATTTGTGACTACACCACGGCATGCAAGCCATCGTTTTAAATCCCGGACGAATTCCATTTTTACAATGTACAGTTAACGTTACTGTCAATAGGGAAATCAAAACACGTGTACCCCCCACTAGTGCTGCCTCTGGCGGATCTTTTTTATATCTTTACGAGGAAACAGGCTAATTAAACCACAGTCTGAAATAGTGTAATGCATTGATATTGGGATCAAGTACCATACATCTTGTAAATGCCCACTGATGAAAATAGGCCTCTTCACTATAATGCGCGGTCATAAGGGTAATGCCATAATCACCAGACTTGACAGAAGGAATGGTGATAGCAGTATGCTGTTATGTACGTGGGAGGATGCTGTTGTCCATCCCTTGATATCAACACTTAGCTTTTTAAAACACCTTGGAGAGGGTACCATAACTTCTTGCATATTAGAAAGACAACAGTTTTATTTTAGATTCACACAGGTAATAACAGATAATGTATAGGAAAAATATATAACAAAGTTTAAGCAACCTGCGCGAAGCCAAAAAACGCCCCTGCATAATACGAGTAATGCGTTATTAAAAAATATGCCGCGGCGCCAAATGTGACAGTTGTGATGTCGTGAGCGGCTACGACTTCTATATATCAATACAAAAAACAAAGATACTAAATATGTGAGGCAAATAATATTTAATTTTTTTTACATAATTATGTATACTGCAAAATAAACAAATAAGCTGTTAAATGTATATTAACACTTATCAGACACGGCATTATTTTATAATCACAGTAAAATATTAGCCTGTATGGCTATATCTTTGCCTGCCTTTTACGTATTACAAAACAATAAGAAAATGTAAAAATATACATAGCGTGTCTAAGTAATCTGTGGTAACAATTAGTCCATAATCTATAAATTATTAGTATATTATGTACCTTTCTTCATTGCAATCACATTTGCTGGTGCGCCTTCGCTCGAACACGTGTACTAGAGACGGTCTCAACGCAATTCAGATGGCCATAAACCAGAGACTCTTTGTTTTGTTGTTATATCAAGGCATTCAAAGAAGAACCTAACTACCTAAGAAGCTATGTATTACATAACTAAATCATAATCTTCCTGAGTCAAAAAGATTGACACAGTGGCCAAGCCATTGACTTTATACGCTACGTGTCGCAGGTTCGATGCCCGCACGGAACAGCTATTTGTGTAATTTATAGATTTTCTAGTCTGGGTGTTTTTATGTGTAAGATCTGTCTGTAGACGTTACCCCCGACACAGGAGAAATCCCACTATGTGGCAAAGTTATCTTAAAAGAAATACAGAATGGTTACATAAATTTTACATACTATACATTTAGAAACACTAGCTACACGAACTGATCCAACTAACTCCATGTCCGCACTTGGCTGATATCCCGATATAGTACTTAGCACTTCTGCCTCACAAGAATATATTTAGAAAATAGAAATAATCAGTACACAGCCACTAGTACACAGCAATAAATTTCTTCAAAAAATCTACCTACCTAAAAATGTATATACAATTTCGTGCCAGCCCTGCAATCAGCCTTACAGGGTTGTCACACGTGGTAGTTCACACCGGGTCTGCAATTTGCGACGACCAACCAATTAGCTTGCATTAACTATGGAAATACAAATGCCATTTAATCGTTCGTTCCGATTGAGCACTGGGAGTTGTACTGCAATACTTTGAATGCTACAGACTACTACGCAGACATTTGCGTTCGTTTTTTGAATATGTATTGTCAATTAATTCAATAAAGTAGCATGGACTAAAGAAAAAAAAAATATCATTTGATTATAACGCTGCAAAATTATTTTTTATGGCTGTTTTGTTTTTCTAGCTGAAAGGTTCCCATAAGCTTATGCTAAATCAGCCACAGGACGTCCACTGCTAAACAAAGGCCTTCCCCCTTAGATTTCCACAACGAGCGGTCACATGCCGCTCTCATCCAACGACTCCCAGCGACCTTCACCAAGTCGTCTGTCCACCTCGTTGGAGGTCGTCCCACGCTGCGTTTTCCAGTGCGCGGTGTCCATTCGAGAATCTTTTTTCCGCCAACGGCCATCATGTCTACGAGCAATGTGCCCCGCCCATTGCCACTTCAGTTTACTAATCCTTTCAGCCATGTCGGCAATTTTAGTTCTTCTACGGATCTCCTCATTTCTGATTCGATCTCGTAGAGAAATACCAAGCATAGCTCTGTCCATAGCTCGCTGAGTGACCTTAAGCTTTCTTATGAGGCCCATTGTGAATGACCATGTCTCTGTTCCATATATCATCACTGGTAACTATAAGTATTTAAAACTATAAGAGGGTAATTATAAGAATATAAAAATATACCATACTCCGATTGCTCCTGTCACACTGTGCAGTTACAGGCACAACTCTCACATGCACAAATACATAGACTAAGAACAAAATGCATAAAAAAAGTACTTTTATGTTTTACGGTTCAAAGAGGCACTAGCAAATTGAACTCACTGATCGGTAAACGATCGGCGAGGGTAAGCAACGCTCGGCGCGGTCAGGCTTTGGATGGGTGACCACATAATGGTATTTGAACTAAGCGTCTCCGTGCAATGGAAGGCACGTATAATTGTCGGTCCCGGTTGTTGTCATTAGGCGGTAATCGTTAAACCAAGTCGGAGGCAGTTGGGCGGCTTGAACAACTCTGACACAAGGTTGGCGACTAACCACAGAAAAGTAGGAGATAATCAACCGGAAGACGTCCTTTGCTGGACAAATGCCTCCCCCAAATATTTGTACAGCGACCAGTTACATGCCGTCTATCCATCTAGTTGGAGATTCTTTTCATCATTTCGGCCGAATGAAGTCCACTGCTGGACACGGGCCTCCCTAAAGACTGATATGGGTGTGTTTTGGGCTCATTGGGGGGTTTCGCCATAATCACCACGCTTGGAAGACGGGTGTTGGCGATCGCAGTTGAGTTGTTAATGTACTCGAAGGACGCTGCTGCCCATCCTTCGGCTAATCCCTTAGTCGACTTTTACGACACCCACGGGAGGAGATGGGGTAATGGTATTCTGAGCCGGCACCACACGGCAAAATTCCTTTAACTTTAAAATATTCTGTGTGCTTCAAATCTGATAGCCTACCTCCTTTGATGGACCTCTCGTAGCAAATAGAACAATAGATTTTGCTGTGCAAAAAAGGCCTTTGTATACAAAAGCCAATACAAACATATCGGGTCAAAATTCACAGCTATAATGTTAATACCGTGTGTACGCCTGCTAAAAAGAGTAATGATCAAATAAACAGCAATAAATATTAATCAGTGAAAAAACGGTTGCCAAAACACATCATAGTTGCAAAAATAAACAAAAACTTGTAGTGCCGGAACTACATAAATCAAACGGACAATTAAATTATTCAGGCTAGGGCGCCATGAACGCGATACAAAATTACTATTGAAACTACACCCACGAAATATGCGAGAATTTGTGTTAGGGCAAGTGCACACTATTGGGACTGAGGCGGGAGTTTTTGTGCCCGGAGTAAGAGTTGAATATTGATATCGAAATGAATATACAGGAAGGGTGGTATATACAGGCTGTGTTTTGATTTGATCGGAACACCGAAATATCTGAAAAAACTTTTCAAAATATCGGGATGCAGCTTTTTTATTTTCGTATCGTAATGTCACAGTTGTCCAAACCACCCAAAGGCATCCAACTGCCGTCTAAGGACTACAACTGCGACCAACGATATACGTGACCTTCGAAGCACGGCAACACTCAGCTTAAATACCACTATGCGGTCACCCATCCATTTAGGTACTGACCACGCCGAACGTTGCTTAACCTCATTGATCGTTAAGTGATTGGTGAGTGCAACTTTTCGTCGTTGTTGTCAGAATATTATAAATCGAAATGTTATATGTGTTGCAGGGAGATGATAAAAATGGAGATTTGATCAAATCACTAAGTTAGGTGATCAATTCACGGAGGGATTCCTTGAGGAAATTCATTAAGAACTAGTTTATTTGATGTGGTAATTTGTTAATTATTGAATAAATGTGTTTAATCATTTTAAATAAGTTAATTTATATCGATGTTAACAACATAGATAACAATATATATGTCGAAAAATGATGAAAACGGAGATTTGATCAAATCCCTAAGGTAGATGATCAATTCACGGAAGATTTTAAAATTACAATTCCGTGGGGTGATTTCTCTAAAAAAAAGCAGGTTGTGATTTGATCAAATCCCTTAACTGTTTATAACCACGAAGGCCAAGGCAAGGGCTCGCTTGATGAATGCGCCTTCGATAATTACAAAATCAATCACCCCTGATAATTGTAATAAAAAAATGTGAATTGATCATCTACCTTAGGGGCTTTGATTACCATCTCCGTTTTCATCATTTTTCTGTGACATACATTGTTGACTATGTTGTTAACATGGACATACATTAAATTAACTTGCTTCAGATGCTAAACACTTTTATTCAATCATTAACTAATTTTCAGATCAATTGAACTAGTACCTAATGAATTAATGAACTTAATTTTTACATTGCCAATTGTATTTTGCTATTGTTTCCCACTAATTTAGATTAGTTAGGAGTATTAAGAAACGACTACTTTATTATCATTTACTTATTAATTTTGCATAAAATTTTATAATAAGCTGTTTGTCAGGAGATTTTATATTTTTTGGGAGTCTGGACATCTGAAAATGTCGGGAGAATCCAGACGAATCCCGACCATCTGGCTACCCTAGCTACACAATACTACTCGAGAGTCAAAACGTATACGATTAAATACAAATAATAAGAACGCGCATACCAATACAAAATCATGCGCTTACATATATTATGTCTATGGGGAAAGAAAGGGGTTTCGCGGAGAGAAGAGGTCATCACACTCGAACACGTGCTCTGCGCGTGTAAAGATAAACATAAAAGATTAAAATATTTTTATTCATGTAAAACCATTTATGGTACTTTTGTATGGTCTGGACGTTAGTTGCCGCGTCCAAGGTAACTCTTTTTAAATCATATTGGTACAATATTTTTTTGAACTAGAATATTCTCGAAATGAGGCTAATGTGAGGACAATGCAGGAGAAAAGAGTTTTAACTTCTTAAAAGTCTACTAAACAAAATTGTCATGACAGCATTAAGATGACCAATCCCAACAGATGAATGTGATCCTCGAGGTCTATGCTGTTGGTGAAAATCAAAGGTACAATTTTGTATTTAGCATTAGTCCATTCACCTGATACACAGTATATATGCATATAAGCGGAAAGTTCGAGAAAACATTTTTAACACAACGTTAGCAGAATTGTATTAACATCTTTGCAAAGACTTTTCATATGTGTCTATGTTAAGAATAAGCACCAATTCATCTACACCCGTGGATGTCGTAAGAGGCGACTAAGGGACTCTAAACCAGAGGGATGGATATTAGCCATGCTAGGTTCATCAACCCGCCTGCCCCCCGCTGAATTTCTCCCAGAAATGATGACACAATTTTGGGAAGCTTGGGGATGGCCTTTGTTCAGCAGTGGACGTCCTTTGGCTGATTGATTTGATATGAATGTAATAAGCAATGATAATAAAAGCAACCACATTATTTACAACAGAAGGCACCGAGATAATAAAATTAAAATGATGCGTTTACAACTGAAAAAGCATCAAGCAAAAATCACATCCCCGGCAAAAATAGGATAGAAAAAAGGATATAAGAGTGGCATGACGCAGACGCAGTACTCCGTGTGGTGTTTGGATTAAGAATATAGTACCACCCCACCTCATCCCGTGGATGTCGTATAAGGCGACTAAGGAAATCTAAACCAGAGGGATGGGCAGCAGCGCCCCTTCTGTGAAACGGTAGCCATACTGCGCTAACCAACCCGCCTGCCAAGCGTGGTGAGTATTGGCAAATTCCCCCCAAAATGATGATACAGTTGTGGAAATCTATGGGGGAGGCCTTTGTTCAGCAGTGGACGTATAAAAGGCTGTTATGATGATGATGATGATTACGCAGAGGTTAAAGAACATACCACCCTTAACTAATATACTGAGCAGACATTCTATAAGTATAGTGAGTGTGTACCTGAACTGACATGATATTAACCCATTCCCTGTCCGAAGAGCCATGTGGTACAGGCCGATTGTTTTTAGTATTGACCACCCTTTGGAAGGTGAAGTGCGAATAATGGCTATTAATTATTATTTATTGTACCTACTACTATTTTATTTTCCTCTATTCGTATATCCTAAAATGTGAAAGATTATGAATTTATTGTTGATATTTTTCTGATGTTATTATTTTTTTATACTATAATGAATATTGTATTGGATTACGTATGATTGATGTACTGTGTAATTCATAAATTTTGTATTTTATGTATAAATTTGACGTGTAACCACTTAGTTACCAATAAAGAAGGACTATGACTAATATTGTATAACCGTTAAGTCCTAAATTCTCAAACCACAACTCTGCCAGTGTCGACGAACCCTAACAAACCTTCGCGTGCTATCAATTAATAAATACATGTGAATAATGCAAACATACATTTCTAGCGGCTTTTTTCGGTTTTAATCAAATCGCTTGCAGCGTGTGCTCATGCATAATCCGAGAACGCGATGCCGGCATCAATTTACGACTGCACTCGCCTTGTTTCTGTTGAAATTTCGTTCGGGAACCATGTTTTGACAAGTTTGTGTTGTGTGAATGTTGTTGGTTATGTGGTATTTTTTCGAGCAGGTGGTTTATATATTGAATACAATGAGGGAGAATGTTGTGTTGTGAGCAGTACCTACTGTTTGCGCTAATATAAGTAGATAGCGGCTAAATGTAGGTTTTACTGATCGTAAATCTCTTACCATTTTTTTTTATTATACTGATAGTAAGTATCTTGCCGTATGGTGCCGGCTCAGAATGTCACCACCCCATTTCATCCCGTGGGTGTCGTAAAAGTCGACTAAGGGATTAACCGGAGGATGGGCAGCAGCGTCCTTCGAGTACATTAACAACTCAACTGCGATCGCCAACCCATCTGCCAAGCGTGGCGATTATGGCAAGACCCCCCAATGAGCACACAACACCATATCGGTCGTTGTGGTGATCTTTCGGGGAGGCCTGTGTCCAGCAGTGGATTTCATTCGGCCGAAATGAAAAAAATGAAAAATTCTCTTATTGCAAGAGTCCGGCCGTTTGGTGCCGTGTGGTGCCGGCTCAGATTGCCGTGTGGTGCCGGCTCAGAATGCCACCACCCCATCTCCTCCCATGGGTGTCGTAAAAGTCGACTAAGGGATTAGTCGGAGGATGGGCAGCAGCGTCCTTCGAGTACATTAACAACTCAACTGCGATCGCCAACCCGCCTGCCAAGCGTGGCGATTATGGCAAAACCCCCCAATGAGCTCAAAACACATCCATATCGGCGGTTGTGATGATCTTTGGGGGAGGCCTGTGTCCAACAGTGGACTTCATTAGGCCGAAATGATGAAGAGTCCGGCTTGGAAAGTACCAACCAACCAATACCAATATTCGCCGCCAAATGATCAGCGTAGTTTGGTGCCACGCAGGACCAGTTCCAGTAGAATTACTTCTAGAATTAATTGTTGTGACGCTTACCACCAGGTGAATGATTTGCTCGTATAGCCACAGAGCAGTATATAAAAAGGCGCTCTACGTATGAAATTTTACAAGCTTTTAGGCCTAAAGATGAAATGCCATTGTAAAAAAAAACGAAGAAATGGAAAAAAAAATAAGCATCGCGCGTCGCGTGCCGCAATCATCACAAAAAGATATTTTTGATTGTCTTTTTTTTAAATGTTGCACCGCACTAGGATTTCTCCTGTGTCGTGGGTGCTTTTACAGATATGAATTCCACATACAATACAGCCACACCCGGAACAACTACCTGCGGATCGTACAAATATTAGTTCCATGCGACCCGGAGCGTAGCAGTCGACTGTATCAGCCACTGCACCAACCGTGCCGACATTTAAAAAACACCCTTTCGTTTAATTTAGGCATCCATTTAATTGGTAGCACAAGAGTCCGCAATCAAGCATAGTACTGAAACTGACGTCCAAATAATGAGCCCGGGTTTTGAGCGTCATACCATAAAACCGGGTTTTATTACGAATTTTACGAGTTTATTTGAAGAGCCGACGCGGGGAAGGGGAGGCGCTCGCGCCGCGCTTTAAGTGATTAAAATCGCGACTGGTGCGCTGAAACAAAGCGGGCGTAATGTTCGGATGAATTTAAATGGAGGAGCGAAACAAAAGAGTACACAGCGTGTCTTGTAGAGGCGAGGTCTGGAGTGATACTGTCTGCTTGATGTACTCGCTGTAAAGTGAAGGTGCAATGTTGTACCAGCCAATATTTTGTTTTCAGATATGGAATCATATTTGAGATATACAAGTTTTAAAATTTTAATAATACATGAATTTTATCATCATCATCATTTCGGCCGAATGAAGTCCACTGCTGGACACAGGCCTCCCCAAAAATCACCACAACGACCGATATGGATGTGTTGTGGGCTCATTACCAATACCCCCCATTGCCATAATCGCCACGCTTGGCAGGCGGGTTGGCGATCGCAGTTGAGTTGTTAATGTACTCGAAGGACGCTGCTGCCCGTCCTCCGGCTAATCCCTTAGTCGACTTTTACGACACCCATGGGAGGAGATGGGGTGGTGGCATTCTGAGCCGGCACCACACACACTACATTACTTTACTGTTCTGAAACGCTTACCTTGTTCAATGCAATACTCTTGCACTTAGATTTTTTTTAATGTAGGATTATTTTTACTATCTACATGTGTCTCTATACACGTGCTTATATCCACTGTAGGAGAGAACCCGGTCTTTTGATAGGCTTACGCGGGACATGGGTCCAACACGCAGAGGAGGTTTAGATAATTTTAGTCTAAAATGTAATGGGACACTAACCGGGGACTCTCCATGGCGACACAATAAAATGCAGTCTCGGATTGTCCCCGGAGTGGTAAAACTCGAAGTTCAGAGACAAAGAAGAGGTAAGTTTCAAAGATATTGAAACTAAAGGT
Organism: Diloba caeruleocephala; assembly: GCA_947459985.1. NCBI lineage: Eukaryota > Metazoa > Arthropoda > Insecta > Lepidoptera > Noctuidae > Diloba > Diloba caeruleocephala. The sequence goes on from OX381615.1 coordinate 24,991,700, forward strand.
GACAGGGAGCAATACCGGTGTGAGCGGCTCGGGGTGTTGAGAGTAGCGGCACCGGTTTCACCATCGCGCGTGTCGAAGACTCGGAGCGGGTTTTCCCGTTAATACGCCATTATACATTTCCACCCCCTAGCATATGGCTCTGGCGGCCCCTCTCTGATCGGCCAACTAAGGCAAGCCAGAGTTGAAAATCCTGCGGGCTCGCATGGGGTTCCACTCCAACCGACCAATAAAGGCAAGCCGGAGACGAGACCCTGACCGACTCTCTGTAGCATTCGGGTACGCAGTATCGACACTCACATTCAGCTCGCCACAAACTGCCCTGCGTTCTGTAAGCTTCTTAATAACCTTTTCTTTTTCTTTTGTAATTTTTTTTATCAATGGTAGAAAGAAATCAAGCTGTTTTAATCTGCCCTCCAGGATTACCTTATCCCATGATGAGGTAACTGTTATTATTTGTATCAAAAATTACTGTTTAAATAGTGACTAGTAACGCCATCTAGCACATAGAATGTAAAACGTTCACTTGAATAAAGTTTAGTCTGTTGCGAACAGTTAACGTGTTTCAATAGGTTATGGGCCTCTCTCGATTTATCAGTTTATTTTAGTGTAAAATAGATAAATTGTGCACGTTGTTTCGCGGAAACATGACTATGAACTATATTGCTAGTGTGCCGAAGTTAAAAGGCAGGGAAAACTACGACGAGTGGTGTTTTGCGGCCGAAAACTTGTTGGTGCTAGAAGGGACGGACAAGTACATCAAACCTACGGCAGATTTCGAACTCAAGCCGGTAGACGACGCAAAAACGAAGGCAAAGTTAATATTAACGATCGATCCAGCTTTGTATGTGCACATTAAGAACACCAGGAGCTCGGCAGAATTATGGAATAAGTTAAAGACCATGTACGATGACTCTGGCTTCTCAAGAAAAATAACCTTGCTTCGACATTTGATATCAATAAGACTTGAAAATTGTGACTCAATGGCTACCTACGTCACACAAATGATCGAAACATCTCAAAGGTTAAATGGCACAGGGTTTACAATAACGGACGAATGGGTTGGGTCATTATTATTAGCAGGTTTGTCCGATCATTATTCTCCAATGATAATGGCAATTGAACATTCGGGTATTTCGATAACTGCAGATGTCATAAAATCAAAATTACTCGACATGGAGGTAACCAGTGATTTTGAGGGTGGTGGCACAGCGTTCGCAGCGAGAAATAAATATTCCTCTAGCAACACTAAGCCAAAGAAATATGGCGGTCACTTAATGTCAAACAAAAAGACAGTGACAGTGACAGATAATGCACAAACAAAAACAATCACATGTTACAAGTGCAAAGAGGATGGACATTATCGGAATCAGTGCCCATTGTTAAAGAAAAATGCGAGTAAATGCGTATTTAATGTTGTTTTCCTGAATGGAAAGTTTAACAAGAGCGAATGGTACGTGGACTCCGGCGCAAGTGCACACATGACTGCGAATAAAGCTTGGGTAAAGAACATGAACTTAACGCCGTGTTTACCAGAAATTGTTGTCGCTAATGAATCAAAAGTGCCAGTCGTTTGTTCCGGAGACGTAGACATTGTTTCGGAATTAGAATGTCGGATAACAGTTACAAATGTGCTATGTGTGCCTAGTTTAACAACCAACTTATTATCCGTAAGTGAGCTGATTAAGAATGGAAATAATGTAATATTTGAAAAGAAGCACTGTTATATTCGAAACAAAAACAATGTTTTGGTTGCTACTGCGGATTTAACAGAAGGTGTTTATAAGTTGAGGTTACAATCACAAAGTTGTTTGTTGGCTGCTCCAGCAGTTAGTGGAACGTTATGGCACAGAAGACTAGCACACATAAACAGTCAAGATATGCATAAAATGAGAAATGGTATTGTTATTGGTTTGTCATATGATAGCACTTCTGACATAACCAAGTCGCAATGTACTACTTGCTGTGAGGGAAAACAAATGAGATTACCCTTTTCTCATGTGGGTGAGCGAAGTACAGAAACGCTACACAGAATTCACAGTGATATTTGTGGCCCAATGGAAACAAGTTCTTTAAATGGTGCTCGGTATTTCCTGTTATTTATTGATGATTATAGTCGAATGACTTTCATTTATTTTCTGAAGAAGAAGAATGAAGCTTTCAACAGATTTAAAGAGTTCAAATCAGTTGTTGAAAATCAACAAAGTAAAAAAATTAAGATGTTGAGATCAGACAATGGACTGGAATTTTGCAATAAGGAATTTGAGAGTTACTTGAAACATGCTGGTATAGTGCATCAAAAATCGAATTATTATACCCCAGAACAAAATGGACTTTCTGAAAGGACTAATCGTACAGTGGTTGAGAAAGCTAAATGTTTATTATATGATGCAAAGTTAGACAAAAGATTTTGGGCAGAGGCGGCTAATACTGCCGTATACTTAAAAAACAGGTCTATTGCATCAGGATTAGATAAAACTCCATATGAATTGTGGTTTGGATCAAAACCAGACTTGAGTCACCTACGGTTGTTTGGCAGCAAAGTTATGGTGCATGTCCCTAAACAAAAACGCTTAAAATGGGATAAGAAAGCCACACAACACATTTTAATTGGATATGGTGAGGATGTAAAAGGTTATCGCGTCTATAATCCTACCAAGAACACTGTTATCATCAGCAGAGATGTCATAGTGATGGAGGATGCGACAGAGGTCAACAAAATTAGTGAAGAGTCAGCTATCTGGATTCCTAATGAAGAGACACCAGTAGACAGTCTGATGGAGGAGAGTAGTGTTTCAGTGGGGGAATTGTCTCAGAATATACTGGAAACTGAGGATACTTTTGATAGCTCTTCAGATTCTTCAGTGTATGTTGATGGCGATGAATCATGCGATGTTCCAGAACATGCAGTCAAGTCAACATTGACACCTGAGCAAGTGACAGATGTGCTTAGCAAGCGTCTGAGAAGGAAACCAGAGAGGTATGGTGTTAGCAACATATGTGTTTCCAGTACTGTTCCAGCATCCGAAGAGATTGTATTCTCAGAGGCTCTTGAGGGGCCAGAGAAAACACAGTGGAAGCAGGCAATGGCTGAGGAGTTACAGTCATTTGAAGACAGTGAAGCATGGGAGCTTGTTGACAATCCAGGTGATGTGACCATAGTGAAGTGCAGGTGGGTACTTAATAAAAAAATTTGACATTGATAATAATGTGCGTTTTCGAGCTCGACTGGTGGCAAAAGGTTTTTCTCAGAAACCTGGTGTTGACTATAAAGATACTTTTTCACCAGTAGTTCGACATTCTACCCTTAGATTATTATTTGCTCTTAGTGTAAAGATTGGAATGAGTATTACTCACTTAGACGTAACTACTGCATTTCTGAATGGTTTTTTGAAAGAAAATATATATATGTCATTACCTGAAGGTTTTGTAAACAAAAGTGGGGGAAATGTTTTAAAATTAAAAAAAGCCATTTACGGTTTAAAACAGTCTTCCCTAGCATGGTACGAAAGAGTCAAAGAAGTTTTAAATAATTTAGGTTTTAGAAATAGTGAATATGAGCCTTGTTTGTTTACAAAGATTAATGGAAAAGTTAAAATTGTTGTGGCACTATATGTAGATGATTTTCTGATTTTTTCAAACAATGATACTGAAAGTAATAAAATAAAAGAAGTCTTAGGTTCAGAATTTAAGTTAAAAGACTTAGGGCCTGTAAGACAATATCTAGGCATGAGAATAAATTTAGATAAAAATAAAAATGTTATTACTATAGATCAACAACAATATATTGAACAATTAGTTTCTAGATTTCAGATGTCTGATTGTAAAACGCAAAGTACTCCAATTGAGCCTAAATTGAATTTAGATAAGTCATCTGATAAATGTTTCCTTGATGTTCCTTATCAAAAACTAATTGGAAGTTTAATGTACTTGGCAGTGTTAACAAGACCAGATATTGCTTACTCTGTGAGTTATCTTAGCCAATTCAATAGTTGTTATAGTCATATACATTGGAACTATGCAAAACGTGTATTGAGATATTTGCAATGTACTAAAAATTATTGTTTAAAATATAGTAATAATCATAGCGATCTACAAGGTTTTGTGGATAGTGATTGGGCAAGTGACGCCTTAGACAGGAAATCCTATACTGGTTTTTGCTTTATGTTGTCAGGGTCAGCTATTTCTTGGCAAAGTAGAAAGCAGAAAACGGTCTCATTATCTAGTACAGAGGCAGAATACACTGCTCTGTCCGAAGCTTCTAGAGAAGCTGTGTACTTGAGAAATTTAATGCATGAAATTACTGATACACTTTATGTAATTGATTTGTATTGTGATAACCAAAGTGCATTGAAGTTAGCTTTAAGTAATCAGAGTCACAATAGATCAAAACATATAGATGTACGCTATCATTATATTCGAGATGTTGTAAAGTACAACTTTGTTAAAATTAAATATATTCCTAGTGAGGAAATGCCTGCTGACATCCTAACTAAAGGTCTATGTCACTTAAAACATTACAAGTTTATGAATTTGCTTGGCATTGTTTCTATGTAATGTTCTGTGTGTGTATTTAGTTTATTTTGATAAGTGGGGGTGTTATTATTTGTATCAAAAATTACTGTTTAAATAGTGACTAGTAACGCCATCTAGCACATAGAATGTAAAACGTTCACTTGAATAAAGTTTAGTCTGTTGCGAACAGTTAACGTGTTTCAATAGTAACGACTGCCCAGAGGGGTTTCTTTTCTATTATTATTTTTATCAAGACATTTTACTTTTATATTTTTTCTATCGATACATTATGTTTTTGTTATAAGATTAAAATCAACTAATACTTAAGAAGTTTACATACATTAATCAATAAGTACTTACTACTATTTGAAAACTATCAAAACCACATTTCATATTTATAGATCCACAATGTCGGCAGGTATGTTTGTATCGCGCTGCATACAATCTGTATGGCTGTATAGCGACATTTCCAACGCTTCGTATCTGCCCCTATGCACTTTAACGCGGCCATTTTGTTTGCTGAACGCGTTCTAAAACCGTTTTTGTCAACAGCATGACTGTACATTGTTATGAGGATTTTTAGGGCTTCACATATTTTCCTTGGATATATATTTACGAATGGTACCAGTGGCGGATGCAGAAAAACGATGGAAAGAAATTTTAATTCGAGTAAGTTCCTTTAGCGTCATACAAAAATAAAATTTGAAGCATATACTCGTAATTGTTACTGGCAGTTTAATTAACACTTTAATCGTAAATTATATCAGGTTTAAAAATAAATATGCCCACATAATGAAATTACTAGAAAAAAGTAGATAAGTAACAACGCACTACGGTGTTAACTTCAATATTAATAAACACTTATTTTATCAAGTGCTTACAGTGAACAAGTTTTGACAGGTCTAATGTTGTAGCACACGCTTCGCATCACAAAGGAGTCGGCTTAACATGTCTGCCGTCTTGTTAGTGTCGTCTCGATTTATGGTAGCATGCTGATTGGGGTATCGGCCGATGTTGTACGACTTTGTATAGAATTAGAGTTGAGTGTTTTGTTTCTGGATGTTTGTTATTATTTGTTAGTTTATTACTAAGACGAATTAATTAATTTGGTAAATAGCATATTCAGGGTACAGGACAAGAAGGGGGCTCTTCAATGGAAACAAAAAACCAGACCTCGCTACTAAAAAAATTAAGATTTAATGTAAAGGATATAGATCGTTCAAAATTAACGCGCACGGTTGGTGCAGTGGCTGATACAGTCGGCTGCTGCGCACCGGGTCGTGGGTTCGATTCCCGCACGGAACAAATATTTGTACGATCTGCAGATAGTTGTTCCGGGTCTGGGTGTATTGTGTGTGGGATTTGTGTCTGTAAACGCACCCACGACACAGGAGAAATCCTAGTGTGGGGCAACGTATTAAAAAAAAAAAAATGTACTCGTTCTTGAATTAAACAAAGACAGTGAGAACTTTCTTCGCGGTTTTGCACGCAGTATGTACCTTTTATTCATGTTTGAGCTGCAATGGGCATCCTTTAGTCATTGATGGATATTTTATTAAATGAATGTTCTCTAAAACATGCCGTTTATAGTCTTGAATAATTAATGAAAGATATATATAGAATAATATGAAAGACCCAGTTGAAATAAATCGAATGATAAAATTAGTTGGATTTACGAAATATGACAATGTGCCCCTTTTATTCCTATACACTCTTTATCAGATAATAAACAAATAATTCGCAATAAAATAATATTGCGATTATAAATTGAGATATAAACTATCCTATATTTTAAGTTAGATAAAAACTTTATTAAAATCGGTTCAGTAGTTTAGGAGTCCATAGCAGACAAACAACGTGACACGTAATTTACATATATTAATAAGATAGACCGAAGTAATTGGTGTACTAGGTTCAAAAAGTTCAATGAAGTCAAATTAGATTGAACCCTAAAGGTAGTGCTTTTAAACGCCAATCATCTCACTCGTCATTTATTTACGTAGAAATTTCAAGCAGTATCCCTATACAACACGTACCACCAGGCTAACATAACTACACAGCAAACAAATTCAATACGAAGACACTCATCGCACGCGCCCCGAGCGAGGCGCGGCAAGGCCCAGTCTTCGTGTCGTCGGAGTGGCCCGGCTAATGATTTGCACAACACTATAGAACATGTATACATATGTCGCCCTAGTACTTGTATCCGACGTGCGCTTTGAACACGGTTTAATTATTCAAGCAAAGGTATACTATGTTATAATGCGGTTTTCTGTTCACTATTCTGTACATGTATCCTACTCTCATGTCTTCTCTTCTACATTTATCTTATGTATCTTATTATGAAGTCAGTTTCGTTACTAGACCGTTCCTGGGAATTGACTTTTTTTTGTGTAAACCTACGATATTCTCCTGTTACTACTGTTAATTTTTACGGCCGAAATTCAGTTTAATTTCCAAATTATTAAGATTTAAAATCTTTAAGCCCTGTCTTCACTTCATTACAACAGTTCCGTAGCCTAAACACGAGCGGTAAATACCATTCAAGTGCCTGTCGTAAGCTTCCATTTTGCATGCAGAATTACAGCTTACGTCTATCAATTAAAGCTTACTAGTCGCCCAATGGTCGAAATTGCAGTTTTTTTTAATACATAAATTTTATGCAATATGCAATCCTCCTCCCAATGCCATTGCAATTACCCAAGCTTACCAACCCGCATACCCCCCAAAATGATGACACAGTTGTGAAAATCTATGGGGGAGGCGTTTGTTCAGCAGTGGACGTATAAATGGCCGATATGATGATATGACTCCTCCTCCATATGAACTTTAACTATGCCAAGTCTCACACACCTCCGTGCGCGCAATGTGCTTAAAAAGTGGTAAAAAGTTTTTTTCACATATTAATATACAGATTAGACCTTCTGTAGTGAAAAGTAGAAGGTTGCCTGTCGTTTTTGAAGTAATAAATTATCACAAGAAACTAACAATTTGGAATCACTCTGTTTTACAGTTATTGATTGTTCAAGGATTTCATTCTAATAAACAGATGGCGTTACGCGTATTTTAGATGGTGTCTGTTCGTTCTGAAAACTAGTGAGGAGATTTCTATCAACAACAAAAAAATATAAATCATTTCGATTTTTACTTTACAAGGACGACGCGAGCGTACTAAATAAGCATGTAAAAGCGACAGATGCAGAGCCTTGTATACAAGATCTGAGGGAGACACTTACATCACGGAAGTCTGCAGTTTAATTATCAACGGTTCCAATAACGGGCGTGGAATGTCCTTTGTTGTCAAACGTTATCCTTCGTTCTCTATAAGTCCCTAAGGACGTATAGATTAATTTGCCATAACATTATCGGAGAATTTCTTGGTGTGAATAGGCTGACGTTTAAGAACGGTGTTGGCAATTTGAGAAGGAATGCGGTCGACTAATTGTGTGATTAAAGATGGTGTTACGAAACTGAAGGTCTTTGGAAACAACAGATTAAGGAGACCGTTTTCCCGACCGAGGTTTTATGCATATATCTAATTTATAGATACTGTTCCGATAGAGTCCCTACAAATCTGAACGTCGGTAAGCTCCACTGACATCAACGTATGACAACAAGTTGGACCTAAACTGGAAAAACAAAGGAATTTACCACCACTCTCTATCACCACTCTCTATCACCACTCTCTTTACCACCACTCTCTATCACCTCTCTCTTTACCACCACTCTCTATCACCTCTCTCTTTACCACCACTCTCTTTACCACTCTCTTTACCACCACTCTCTATCACCACTCTCTTTACCACCACTCTTTATCACCACTCTCTTTACCACCACTCTCTATCACCACTCTCTTTACCACTCTCTTTACCACCACTCTCTATCACCTCTCTCTTTACCACCACTCTCTATCACCTCTCTCTTTACCACCACTCTCTATCACCACTCTCTTTACCACCACTCTCTATCACCTCTCTCTTTACCACCACTCTCTATCACCTCTCTCTTTACCACCACTCTCTATCACCTCTGTCTTTACCACCACTCTCTATCACCTCAGTCTTTACCACCACTCTCTATCACCTCTCTCTTTACCACCACTCTCTATCACCTCTCTCTTTACCACCACTCTCTATCGCCTCTCTCTTTACCACCACTCTCTATCACCTCTCTCTTTATCACCACTCTCTATCACCACTCTCTTTACCATCACTCTCTATCACCACTCTCTATCACCACTCTCTTTACCATTCTCTTTACCACCACTCTCTATCACCTCTCTCTTTACCACCACTCTCTATCACCTCTCTCTTTACCACCACTCTCTATCACCTCTCTCTTTACCACCACTCTATCACCTCTCTCTTTACCACCACTCTCTATCACCTCTCTCTTTACCACCACTCTCTATCACCTCTCTCTTTACCACCACTCTCTATCACCTCTGTCTTTACCACCACTCTCTATCACCACTCTCTTTACCACCACTCTCTATCACCTCTCTCTTTACCACCACTCTCTATCACCTCTCTCTTTACCACCACTCTCTATCACCTCTCTCTTTACCACCACTCTCTATCGCCTCTCTCTTTACCACCACTCTCTATCACCTCTCTCTTTATCACCACTCTCTATCACCTCTCTCTTTACCACCACTCTCTATAACCTCTCTCTTTATCACCACTCTCTATCACCTCTCTCTTTACCACCACTCTCTTTACCACCACTCTCTTTACCACCACTCTCTTTACCACCACTCTCTTTACCACCACTCTCTTTACCACCAATCTCTTTATCACTCAAAGGTTTTGCTGGCAGAAAAATCTATCTGAGTTCAGCTCGCCTTTGTAAATAACATTTATTTTGACAACCCGATTTGTATTTTCTTTTTGTACAATAAAGAATTTTAGAAATTTCGTGTAGGAAAGAATAAGCAGAAAAAACGAATACTACCTATAGACTTTTATTCTGCTTGTAAACAGGTGTGGGCGCTCTGATTTTAAATTGATCGCCCGAAGCAATAGAAGTATTAACAGATTCTTTAATATATTTTTTACATAAAATCGAAACGTCTATGAGACGTTACTTTGTTATTTGTGAAGAAAGCATATTGCCATGAATATATGAACCTTTCTTGTCCGCTTTTAAAACGATGCATTTGTTGGAAAATACCTCACTCATCATCGCCATCATCGTTTCAGTCGAATATAGTCCACTGCTGGACACAAGCCTCCTCCAAAGATCGCCATAACAACCAGTCTGGGTATGTTGTGTGCTCATTGGTGGGTTTTGCCATAATCGCCACGCTTGGCGGGTTGGCGATAACAGTTGAGCTGTTAGTGGATGGGACCCAAAGGATGAGATGGGTTGCTGCCATTCGCAGCCGGCACCACACGAGCTGCTGCCGAACTACTTCGTTTTAAAAGCTGAATAAATACACACATCCATTGAATGCAATATACTTTACACCTTAATTGATGGCATTCGGTGGAGGGTATGGGGGTGTTAGAGGCGCCTGGAAGTGTCTGTAGGTGTTTGAAGGACTCTTGAAGTACTATCCTTATAGGCTCCGACATTCGTTACTTCATATTGCGGCTTGTTGCAGGGTATGCTATTAAGCATCAGGTTAATCAGAACACGTTAGCGTCAATCAATAGATACTGTTTTCAAGAACTCTGTGATATTAAGCTATCGCACAACGTCTTTTCAAAAAATCAAATCATTTTCCAAATGCAAATGTCTGTCGTTCCAATGTTTACTTGAGTTACAAAGATCCAAGATTTGAATCGGAATTCCGAGATATTGGTCACTCGATTTAAATGTACCAAGAAGCTCGCTACAACTTGAAACAAGGTGCTACGTACGTGCCTACGTACGTACTTCTTCAACGAGTTTCTAAGTATAAACAATTTATTCTTAACATCAGTACTCTTTAGCACAAATGGCCAATGTCTCGAGATAACGAGCGCAGTGTGGTACCGCGCAGTACTATCCAGGACTTCCCAGGGGAAGTGTTACAATTGTAATTGGCTTCTTATGCTTAACACCAGGCGAAATACTTGCTAATCTCGTCACCGGAATGTATATAAATATAACTCGTTGGTCTGCATGAACCATGGTTGGGGCATAACTGACCCCGCCCGACTTCATAAATAAAGTTTTTTTTTCTTTTTAGTGGATTTATTATCGTATAGAATTTTGAAGTCGGTATTTTTTTTCTGTTAAAAAGTTTTATTTGTTTCTTTTTAGTGTAAATAAGTGTAAGAACTTTTCCCAATTCGGTATCCGTATCTAAACACTAAAAATAATTCTAAGAGTCGAAACTATTAAGACATCATCTAGGTAAGCGCACTCAAATTAAACAAGTTTATTGAAGCTGGTTCAGTAGGTATCAGTCTACAGATATCGGAGTAATCGGTGTACATACATACGAAAATAAATACGCATCGAATTGAGAACCTCCTCCTTTTTGAAGGCGTTAAAAATGAGGTAATACAATACGTAAAAAAAAATCGATACGACATTCAAGAGTACAAAGAATATGCTAGTTCAGATACCTCAAGCCAGACTTAAGATAACTGATCCGCGTAGAAGCGAGACATTCGGATAACATGTCTCCAAAAAGCCGACATCGCTCATGTTTTTATATAAGTCGTGCTAATGGAAACCATGGAACGTGTCGCCTTTACGAGGTCATGATTATTACGCATTAGGCAGATAGATGCTGCTGTTATTAATGGAGGATTGTCTGTGTGAGAGCCGCGGAGGGGGGGGGGGATATGAGGATTAGTGGTATGATAAAGAACGTTCCACATAGTCTAGGATTTTTTGGAAGGTGGTGATCAGACAGAAACCTTATTATATCGTACAGTAATGAATTCCAAATAGAGACAGCGGATGGTGAGCGCAGAATAGCTATTGTTCCACAGAAAGGACGCTGCTTCCCATCCCTCTAGTTGGAGATGTCTCCCTCTGGTTGGTCAGGAGATGGAGTGGTGCTATATTCTTAATCAGGACACCACACGGAATGAAATAACTGTGAATGATTATATTTCACAGAGTATTAAGCACAAAATTATGTTGCAGTAATATTTATTTGACATCTGTGCTTAGTCCTTGCCAACTTTCGATTAGAACGTTCATGAACATGAAGAAGACTGAATTCTTTTCCATTATTTCTATTTACTAACGCGAAAAATATCATTACTCCAAATTGGTTTTTGCCAAAACAAAAACAAAACCCAACAAGACCGAAAGGCAATATAGGCGTTATATTAAATTATGGCCTACCTTTTCAATGACCTTTTACAAAGGTTAACAAAGCCACGCCAGAACGTTTGCGGGCACACATTTTGATATATTTCACGGCGACCGCAATCCCATTTGGTAAGGAACCCTAATTCTAGTTCGACAATGGACGTGTCCGAGATGTTTACCTCTACAGCTTGTTGCATAGTGATTGCGAAGCGAATGATGCGGGACTTACGATGTGGACTCATGCAGGTTCAGAAATTAGATTACGAAATTGGTGTTCAAGATTTTATGAGATTTCCTTTTTATTTTCTAGAACTTTGAATTAAGTCTTAAATCTATGCAATTCGTTGAAAGGCCCAGAACAGGCTCAAGAAGTTCGATAGTGACTTCAGTTTGCAAAAGTCAAGATCAGATGGCTTCACGGCATCAACTTAATATAGTTAACAAAATCGACGTCACGATGAGCGCAACTAAGTATATGACTTCTGCGCTATGGGTGGCGGGTTCGATATCCTTACGGAATCTATAATATACGCGATGTAATCCGTTTAAAAGTTTTTATTATAATTAGTAATAATCGCGAAAACCTAAGACATTACTAAATACTTGCATGGTCTACATGTAGTAGTTTCATGTGTAGGTGTTCGTGCATCTAAGGTTCGTGTGTATAAATAAAATGAACCCACACATCGGGAGAAATCCTCGTGTTTTGGGCAATGTTTGTAGAAAGATGCTCACGCAGTTATCTTACAAGAAAGTTGCTAAAACACGATAAAATTCAAACCTTAAGATTATAAATAAATAGGAGAAACACTCTATATAGTCGATAGGTAATTAATAATGCCAAGCATGCTTCCAAAGCTCTACGTCACCGTAGCAACGTAGCCCGACGTAGCATAGCTTGCCTTGGACCCCAAAGATTTCAAAACTGAGTAATTCCAGGGTGAGTGACGGACTCGGGCGGCGGGACGAAGTAACAAATAACATTTGTCGCTAGTCCCGTTTAATGAAACCCTCCTATTGTTGCTTTAATACCTTATAGACTACTTGTACTGCACGCGTGTTATCCTGTACAGTGGGCTATGGGATTTTGAACCTTCGGGAACAATTTTTGTAATAGATTTTACCAGCGCAGCTTTGATTGATAGAAAGCGAAAAAGTGATTTAAGACATTGCTTTTGACTATAGAAAGCTTTTATACTGAAAACTATAGTGTTATAGTCGTTTTTTGGAATAAAAGATTTTGTTTTGGTACCGTTCGGTTCGGCGTTCTCTTCCGCAGTATACGAAATTGAATATGGAAAACATTCAAATAAACAGCAAAGCGCATGGGTCGTAAAAACCATTTTATACGACAGCCAGAAAAATAACAGTGAAAATCAAAACGAAACTGTGAAAACAATATTTCAAGAATACCTACTCGGAGAGGATAAGTTTTTGTTCAGCAAGTTCCAATAAAAGTAAAAAGTTCTATAACTATCCGACTTATAAACCTCGAAGCCTTTTTACAGCTACCTAGAGACAACTAACTACGTTCTGAGCAGGAATACTTATCGATTAAAAAAAATACTTTCTGTTTCTCGTTTAAATTTAGAAAATAAAGGAAATACTCTGTTTATTTTCCTTTCTGTTATAAAAATTCAAGTGTTTACTGTTTGTCGAAAAACAAGGTACTTGTCTATTTCTATAACGAAGTAGAATAAAAAATTAAAGTAAGGAAAAAGGATCGGTTGCCGTGGTGAGTAATTGGAGCCCGATGTATACAAACACTTATAAAAACGTAGATACTGAAATAACTGAAGTCGTATTGTGAACTAGCTGGGACCCGCGGTTTCAACCGCGTTTAAATAAAAAAAAAATTTAGAGTACTTCGCCATAGACACTTGACATAGAACAAATATATTGGATTTCAAGGGTTCTTTTTTTAGGCGGAACCCTAATTATTTTTCTAAAATAAAAGTAGCCTATGTTATTCCTTATAACATCAGCTATCTGACAGTGAAGGTCAAAATCGGTTGGACAGACAGACAGACAGACAGACAGACAGATAGACAGACGGACAGACAGACAGACAAAAAAAAACTCATATGCATTTAGTAAAAAACTGTTATTTTGACATTACAAACATACACTTCAATTTTATTTATTTGTATAGATGTGAGCATTATGTAGCCACTAATGTAATAACAGATACACCAGCCTGTCGCCTGGCAGTATGGGTCTGTCATGCTCACTAAAATGGCTTGTTGAGGGTAGCGTTGTGTTGGGTGGTTAAGTTCCCTGCATTATGGTTGAGCTGCGCCATGAACTGTGCCCGTGAACGGGTGCCCACTGTCGGGACTGGTCAGCTTTTAATTGCTATAGCGATCTTATTGTAACGTAATTAATTATCATTGTGCATAAATATGTGGTATTTATCCCACACATCGGCAGCTTTTTTACGATTATATTGTGTTAAGTAATAAGACTGTAATACATCATATATTTTAAAAGATATAGAAAATATCCATGGAGTTTCTTGCCGGTTCTTCTCCATAGGACCAACGATTTGGAATTGTGCAATTTAAATTCTGACTATTTGTAAGTGCCAAAAAATGGTTTACTGACTTTGACTATTCATAGAAAAAAAAAAACAATTAAACCGTACGACGTTGCCGACATATTTTTTAGGTTTTTTTTACTTTTTGTGAAATATTTTATTGAATATGTAAAGATTAATTAATCTAAACACCGTACAACGTTGCCTTATACTTGACAGTGGCGAAATTGTGGAAGATACTCTACAGAAGCCATAATCTAAGAGAAGAAGAAGACTATTCATACTACATGTATGCTATCTCACTCTGGTGGAGTATTCTGAAAGGAGGAACATTGATACGATGCACGCTAGTTAAACAGCTCTGCTATACTTGTAACTATCTAACAGATTTATTATCGTCGTTATGGCCCGGAGATATACGGACTCGCTTCTTAAGCTCTGGGTTGCAGGTTCAAATCCTGGCATATACCAATGTGACTTTTCTATTTAGGCTAGGTATCAAGTTTCCGTGTGCTGACCAGATTAAGGATACCACCACTCCATCTCCACCTGTGTCCTCCTCGTCGAGCCCGCCTGGCAAGCATGGCGAATACTGACAAATTCTCCAAAAGACGACACATCCCCCAAACTATCCCCCCCGTACCAGTCGTCGTTAAAATCTATGGGGGAGGCAAAATCGCGCGTACCTTTGTTCAGCAATGGACGTCCTTCGGCTCATATGAGGTAACTAAGACATTACTGACTTTAATAGTGAAGAAAACCATGGCGTGGAAACCTGGATCTCAATGGTCTCTACTTAACACGAAGTTTGCATACGTGGTGATTAATGCTTATTCCTATTTTATATGAGATGAGGCCTTTGCCCTGGGGTGGGACACTTAAGGCTGAGGAGCTCAATTCAGCGGCAGTATGGTGAACTAGTGCCGTGTGGTGTAGCTATGAATACCACCACCCCATCTCATACCATGGGTATCGTAAAATGCGACAATGGGGTTAGCCGGAGGATGGGCAGCAGCGTCCTTCGATTACATTTTGAACTGAATGCGATCACCAACCAAGGTGCCAAGCATGGCGATTATTGCAATACCCCCCAATGAACACACAACCTTACCGGTTGTTGTGGCAATCTTTGGGGAAGGCTTCTGTCCAGCATTGGACTTTTTTTGGCTTAAATTATGATGGTTAACTAAGCACGAGAGCGGGACATATGTATCATCAAAAATGAAGTATGTTCAAACAAAAAGTCAGCGTGAACCCATCCTGCGTGAAGTGTGTGTGCTTCTACCCCGTCCTCTCTCCCCTACACACCATTGGTCAGCATTGATGGAATAGCTACAATGCACGATTTTGTTACCACGCTTTTTTTTTAATTGGTGCCCAGTTGAAATTCTTCATGAACTTGCTTCGCCCCGGGGAAGGGCGAAGGGGTATCTGCCAGCTAAAACCACTGGAGCGGTCATCTTTGGCACCTAAGGGAGGCTCCAGGTCCTCGTATGATCACACTAGAGCCGCCCACTGGTGCCACGCGTATAGGCACATCTCGGAGAGGGTTACTGTAAAGCGGTCACCCCCCTGGGGTGTTGTTACCACGCCTAACGCAGTGAGTCGCGGGAACACTGTGCAGCATCGATGCAACCGCAAAATCGCTGATTGATGGCGCAGTTAGAGCTGTTGCTGAGCGAGATATTTGTATGATCTGTTTCGGGTCTGTGTTTGTGCATGTAAGATTTATGTCTGTAAACTGCTCCCTCGATACAGGAGAAACTGATGTGTGACCCATTTAAAAAATAAAGAAAGTAGTGGTTGAGACAGTCGGCTGCTGCGCTTTGCTCGCGGGTTCGATTCCCGCACGAAACAAAAATGTGTATAATCTGCAGGTAGTTATTCCAGTTCTGGGTGTATTGTGTGTGGAATTTGTGTCTGTAAACCCACGACACAGGAGAAGAGCAAGAGTGGGACAACGTTTAAAAAAACTAACAGTATAGTATGTACTTTACCCATAAGTAGGACAGATAGATCGAAATACAACATTCAAGTATCTATGTCCCGTAGTTTTCTTGCCGGCTAAATAAACTATTTCTGCTCTTCGGTCACGTAGGCAAACACGCAGGCATCGCTACGTTTGTTTTGAACGAGCCCAGCCCAGTGTTAGTATTCTGGGGTTAGCGCGACAGGACATTTCGTGCTTATTCGGGCACCGTTCGGCCATGCTCGGCTGTCTTCGTATCATGCCTTGTTGAGTAAACACGACTTATCAAATACGTGTTTGGGTAGAATCATAATGTAATTGGAAATTGATTTTTCGTACTTTTCTAGATTATGAGTTAATCTAGAAAAGTACGAAAAATCAATTATGTTAATGTTTATTGAATTGAGAAATTATTAAAACATAAACAACTCGACCTCGTTTGGCTCAAGTGAATGAATTTTTATTTTTATTAGGTAGGTAGGTAGGTCCGCTCTAGTGTGATCATACGAGGACCTGGAGCCTCCCTTAGGTGCCGAAGATGACCGCTCCAGTGGTTTTAGCCGGTAGGAGTCCGGCATACCCCTTCGCCCTTCCCCGGGGTGAAGGAAGTTCATGAAGAATTTCCACTGGGCACCAATAAAAAAAAAGGTAGGTAGGTAATTTCTGAGAATATCCCCCATAAATACGCGAATAAATTATCTAACATTGTCTTTTTATAATAGTGTTAAAAATGTTTCTACATATTCTAAGTATTAATTATTGCAAGCTGGGCTGCTGAGCAAGATACTAGATTCGATAGCCAGGTCGGGCTTTGTCACATTTTTTTCTGATAGAAAATTCCTAATAATAACCTAGTAAACGGATTAGTAATCCTAAGTGGCAGTAGGCAAGGCCACATTGCTCATAGAACTGATGGCCGTTGGGGCAAAAATGATCTCGAGTAAAGTCCGCGCACCGGAAAACACACCGTGAGACGGCCTTCACGAAATGGACAGACGATCCTGAGGGTCGTTGGATGCGGGCGGCATGTAACCAGTAGTTGTGGAAATCTATGGAGAAGACTTGTTCAGCAGTGGACGTCCTGTGGCTGCTATTATTATGATAATAGAACGGCAACACAAGCTTCGGAGAATTTGGGCCTGACAGCAAGTCAAAGATTATCATGAAAACTATTTGCAAGCACTTATGAATAATATTTAAAATTTAAATAGTTCGATGATTCCAAGTCGTTAGTCCTATCATCCTATGCAGAAGAACCGGCAAGACATTTCATGGATTCACTTTTTACAATATGTGGGGATTAATACTGGCCAACGTTTTCATTGTTGATTATATCATTAAATACTTATAACGAAAATGTAATAATAAAAATACGGGTTGCACTCCGGGAGTGCCGACAGAAGTGAAAATTTATTTTGGCGCGTTAGACATTTTTTAGATGGGTACTAGGGTTAATGCGATCCCGACGGCGAAACGCCAAACTAAACGTATATCGTCTCGTAACGGTGTCGCGAGTCCACAGATTTTATCTCATCTAAAAATATGCGTACCGCGCTAAAAGAAGTTTTCACTTAAAAAATGGATATTTAAATAATTACAACATTAGTTGACATAAAATATCATAATAATGTGTTTTAGAACTCATAGAACTGAAATTACCTAGTATTGTGTAATAGTTTTAGGTACAAGGAACACCTATAGTTAAAATAAAACATTCAAATGCCCAATAAGGGTAGATATGCCACAGGCTCTAAATGTTGTATACTAACTTCTGTAAACCATCATTTCGGCCGAATGAAGTCCACTGCTGATTACAAGCCTCCCCCAAAGATCACCACAACGACCGATATGGGTGTGTTATGGGCTCATTGGGGGGTTTTGCCATAATCGCCACGCTTGGCAGACGGGTTGGCGATCGCAGTTGAGTTGTTAATGTACTCGAAGGACGCTGCTGCCCATTCTCCGGCTAATCCCTTAGTCGACTTTTACGACACCCATGGGAGGAGATGGGGTGATGATATTCTGAGCCGGCACCACGCGGCAAGTACTACTGTGGACCATATCTTTGGCGGATTAAGAATTTTAACTTATATAAACATAAGTAATTAGTAGTTATACGCACGTATTATAAGTGATTTATTGTCGTTTGAATAGATATTAATTAATGGTTCTGCGCAGCACAGTGCATAGTGCGGCTCCGGGGGAATTTTATACAATCCTCTCGAGAGACCGGGGGGGTAGCCTCTTTACAGTCGCCTTCCCTCCGCTAGAGGGGATGACCGCTTTACCGTCATCCCCTCCGAGATGTGCCTAAAGGCGTGGCACCAATGGGTGGCTCTAGTTGGGGATTATTCGAGTTCCTGGAGCCTCCCTTCGGTGCCGAAGATGACCATTCCGGTGGTTTTAGCCAGTAGAAGTCCGGTATGCCCCTTCGCCCTTTCCCGGGGCGAAGGTAATACATGAGGTATGTCTACCGGAACAATAAAAAAAAACCGATGATAGACAGAATTGGTGTTATTAAAGTAACTTACCGAGACTTAGTTATAGCGATGTTTGAACATTGTAATTACCTGAAATAGAAGAACAGCTGATAAGTAAAGTTAAATAACAGATATTAAATAAATTTCAAATTTTATCTTCATGAATAAATAATCTATCTCATCCCGTGAGTGTCGTAAGAGACGACTAAGGGATTAGCCGGAGGATGGGCAGCAGCGTTCTTCGAATAGATTAACAACTCAACTGCGATCGCCAACCCGCCTGCCAAGCGTGGCGTTTATGGCAAAACCCCCCAATGAGCCCACAACACACCGATATCGGTCATTGTGGTGATCTTTGAGGGAGGCCTATGTCCAGCAGTGGACTTTATAGGGCTCATTTTTTTTTTAAGAAAAACGGGTTTTATAATAAAGACTGTTGATTGTCTCACGATAAGCCTTTTGGCCAAACATTGAGCCGCCATAATGAAATATTAGACTACCTTCGTTTACCAGTTTGTTGATTATATATTGTTGTGTTTCATTATGCAAGCGCCTAGTCCGCCCATTATGCAATTCTACTGTTCATCTGGATTTTTTTTTTAAAAGGTTGCTCCACACTAGGATTTCTCCTGTATCGTGGGTGCGTTTTACAGACATGAATTCCACATACAATACACCCAGACCCGGAACAACTACCTGCACATCATACAAATATTTGTTCCGTGTGGGAATCGAACCCACGACCCGGAGCGCAGCAGCCGACTGTATCAGCCATTGCATCAATTCAAACAAACAAATCATTGTATTCTTATAATAATTAAATAATATGAATAAGGTGGTCAAATGTCATAAGGAAATGTACGATGATTGTGTGAACCTATCCGAACTGATTGACTGAATGGGAAGATAACTAAGTGAGAGGGAGAGGGACGTATGCCCGTTACGAAGACAATTGAACGTTGCTACTTAAAGAAGAAGAGAGAAAATTGGTGATCAGCCTTAGAAATACGTCATCATCATCAAATTTCAGCCAAAGGATGTACCACTAGTTAGGCCTCCCTCAAAGATTTCCGCAAAGGCCTGTTACATCCAACGAAATTTGTACTTAATTTTATATTCTATGTATTTCTGTTATATTATGTAATATAATATGGTATCTATATTTATATTAGTGTATGTATTGCTCTATATATCTCAGTCCATTTCAACTAGACGGCACGGTTGGTGCAGTGGCTGATACAGTCGGCTACTGCGCTCCGGGTCGTGGGTTCGATTCCCGCACGGAACAAATATTTGTATGATCTGCAGGTAGTTGTTCCGGGTCTGGGTGTATTGTATGTGGAATTCATGTCTGTAAACGCGCCCACAACACAGGAGAAATCCTAGTGTGGGGCAAAGTTTAAAAAAAGAAATGTACCTCTATTGAAGTACTTTTTTAACCCAAAGATTGACTGATAGAGAATGCCTCATGGCATTAAGTCTATAATTATTAATTAAGCATTTATTTATTTATTTATTTATTTATTTAATTAACAACCGCTTACTGCACTTACAGTTGCCCAACGCGCACAGTAAGCCAAGCAATAGTGCTACTCGTAAATACATGTTTCTTATATTTAGTCATTAAGGAATTTAAGACAGTAACTAATAAATTGGTTAATGCTGTTGCTGAAAATATCAACCTCTGGCTGCTGAGCATTAATTAAGATATAGTTGCATAATTAAATCATAAGGCAAGTCATATTTATTTATATTTAGAACTATGTTAATGTAAACAACATCCTAATGGTGTCACATGTATCTGTAGTCAAATAAATGTATTTTCTTTCTTTCTTTCTTTCAATGAAACAGCATGACTCGTGGGAGCATACTGGGAAGTACATGTGCGTACCGATGGCATCGCGAGCAGACGGCGCGCGCGCAGCCGCGTGTACTGGTTAGGCGCGGACAGGAAACAACGAGCGAGGGTTGTAGGGTTGTCGATCTTGCTGTTTAAAGTAAGATAATATAAGAGATAAGATAAGATATAATAAAGCATATAATGTACATACAAGTATAAATAAATAAATATTAAATAAAATACACACTAGGTGCAGCATATACGCATTGTCTTCTTTAACGGAATAAAATACCCTATATACTGTACCAGTAGTTTCTGTGATCATTAAAATTATCCTAAACTACACAGAACTTGAACGTTAAGAAGAGATTCTCGAATAACCGCAAAGTTCGCAGCATAACCGCAGAGTTCGCTAACAGCTATCGATGTCTCCCGCAAAACCTCAAGAAGCCCCACGTTCCATACTGCTTACACCGTTTTATATAGAGCGCCGTACATAGGAGTCAAATTAGTATATTTTAAATTTTAATCTTTCAATTCGTGATAATAAGTTTACAGGCTCTGAACAATGTTTGACGGCACGGTTGGTGCAGTGGCTGATATAGTTGACTGCCGCGCTCCGGGTCGCGGGTTCGATTCCCGCACGGAACAAATATTTGTATGATCTGCAGGTAGTTGTTCCGGGTCTGGGTGTATTGTGTGTGTGAAATTTGTGTCTGTAAACGTCAGGAAAATCCTAGTGTGGGCAACGTTGTAAAAACGTGTGTCACATTATGTAGTGTCCGGATTAAGAAATATAGCACCACTCCATCTCCTCCCGTGGATGTGATGAAAGGCAACTAAGAGACTCTTAACCAGAGGGACGGGCAGCAGCCTCCTTTCTTTGGAACAGTAACTATTCTGAGTTCACCAACCCGCCTGCCAAGTGTGGCGAGTACGGGCAAATCTCCCCGTGACGACACAAACCAACAATCGCCACTGCAGGACAAAAATATAAAATCTGAGTTAAAAAGTTGAGTTAAGCTGGCCGTGTGGTGCCAGCATAGAATATCACCACCCCTTCTCATCCCATGGGTGTCGTAAAAGGCGTCTATGGAAATATCCGGAGGATGGGCAGCAGCGTCCTTCAAGTATATTTATAACTCACACATCACAAACCCATACCGGTCGTTGTATCAATGCAACCAGTGCACTCCAAAATACGTCCAGCATTGGACGTATTTAGGCTTCATAAGAAATTAATTAAAAATATTTTTTCCCCTTTACCAGTTTCTTATTACGACATTTAAGTGAGTAATAATTTAGTAAAGAAATAAAAACACGTTTTTATTAAGTAGGATATTCCCGCTGTACTATCTACAATCAAAATAGAATCATCATCATCATATCAGTTTACACATCCCCTGCTAAAAAAAGCCCCATAGTTTCCCCCATAGATTCCCACAATTGTGTCATCATTTCGAGGGTATTTGCTAGTACTTATCACGCTAGGCAGGCGGGTTGATGTTCGCTTTTGACGACATCTAGGGGATATCGAATCGTGCTATATTCCTAATCCAGACACCACACGAACAATACAGACATATTTTTATAATTTTTTTACTGGAAAAGGAAGTTAGTGGTACTAACTTCCTTTTCCAGCTAACCAAAAGGAAACTAACCTAACACTCCTTGACTACCACTAATTTTAGGTAAAGAAAAACAACGCGACAAGTCGTGGATCTGGACCTAAACCAAAACATGTAAAGCCTTTGCTCTGAGTTGGACAGTCACAATGTATTATATGCATACATTTACGTACCGATCTAACTCCTTCCGTGTACACTATAACTTAATTTGTCGCTCAAACCGGCTCTACATCCTTATATTGAAATAGCGTCTTCAATCTTTAGATTGTATTTCGCTGAGTTGCAAGTTATACGGAGTTGGACGTGGACATTATGCAGTCTTAGCAACGCGGTTTTGATCAAGGTTTATTCGCAACTTGCAACGGAAATAGCCGACAAGTATTGACTGAACTTCATGTATATTAAACAAATGGTCGGCTTCGCATACGAGGAATTTAGTTCCAGATCTTGTTTCAAAGCTGACACACTACTTTCGGCCTCCTAGTATCACATCAGCTGGTAAACGTCTTCTACCGAATACAAGGCTCCCAATTATCACTACAATGTACGGTCAAGGATATCACCATAATCACCATTCTTGGCAAGCGGTTAATATAACACGGGAGGATGCTGCTGACGTGCTAGTATCCTTTTACGACACCCATGGCTAGAATTAGGGGTCTATTTTTTGGCAGGAATCACATAGTTGGACTCGGCCTCTTTAATTATGATCAGTTTTCGACCTCCAATACCATGTGAGAGCTTCATTTCGGCCGAATGAAGTCCACTGCTGGACACAGGCCTCCCCGAAGATCTCCACAATGATCGATATGGGTGTGTTCTGGGCTCATTGGGGGGTTCTGCCATAATCGCCACGCTTAGCAGACGGGTTGACGATCGCAGTTAAGTTGTTAATGTACTCGCAGGACGCTGCTGCCCATCCTCCGGCTAATCCCTTAGTCGACTTTTACGACACCCACGGGAGGAAATGGGGTGGTGGTATTCTGAGCCAGCACCACACGGCACAGTGTGAGACCTTATTAATACTATATATTTTATTATGTTCATATTCCTTGGTCATTAAAATTTGTCATACTGCCCAAGGAAGAACAGACACGTGCTAGCTCCAGAAGATTTTCACAGTGTAACAAATATGATTATTTTAAATTTATTAATGCATAATGCATAAATTTAAAATAAAATAAATTTATTGGAATATCGTAAATTATTAGATATAGTAAAGTTAAGCACACGACAATATGAATTCGTAAATTTCTGAATGCCTATCTGTTATTCTCCTAATCTTTAAAACCACAAAGTACACAACAAAGTGACAGTGACAAAGTAATCTAAACTATACACTGCCCATTTTTGATAACGAATTCGTATAAGTAATTACGTTTACATAGTAATGTCTTAGATTTTCGCGATTATTACACATTATAATAAAACACTTTTAAACGGATTCTATCGCGTATATTTTGATTTTTGATTTTCCTGACGTTTCGAATACTTTGCAGCATTCGTGGTCGCAGGATCAGATCATCATCATCATCATCAGAGATCATCCTGCGACCACGAATGCTGCAAAGTATTCGAAACGTCAGGAAAATCAAAAATCAAAATATACGCGATAGAATCCGTTTAAAAGTGTTTTATTATAATTACGTTTAAGCAAGCAAAGCCAATAATCGACCATCTCTCTCCACTCACGGCGACTAAGAGTCAATATCAAGATTCGAGAGGATGGGTAGTAGTATCCTCCCATGTACAAATAACAACATGCTGCGATCACCAATCCGCCTGACAAGTGTGGTGATTAAGGCAATTTCCCCTATGACCGTTCATTAGGAGGCCCATGCCCAGCTGTGGACATTTACGAGCTGATGAATTGTGATGACAATCGAAGCCGCATAGCATACCATAGTTCACATTACATTCTATCACCAATCACAATATTCAACATAAATAGAACCAAACAAATACACAATTTCCTTCGACATAAAACGTACTAATGACCTAGGAAAACAACCCCAACACTAAAGCACTAATAACCGACCCACCCAGTTTTTCTAATGACAGGGGAAATTATTTTTCCTTTTATAATTTCCGTGATAATTTCCAAGTGGGATCCGTGCTTTTAAAAGAGTTTTATCGCTATAATTATAGTGAGGAAGGAGCGATAGAGGTTCATTGTAAGTGTTAATTGGGTATAATAACTTCATTACTGGTGTTTAGGTATTCTCTGAATGTTTTTGTAATGTCGTTGTGAAGAAATATGAATCGACATTGTTGAAGGAATTTTGGAGCGGTTTTGTTCTTTCAATTGAATAAGAATGTGTTATTTAACGGTTATCTGTGCCGTGTGGTGCCGGCTACGACTAGCACCGACCTATCTCATCCTGTGGGTGTCGTAAAAGGCGACTTAGGGATTAGCCGGAGGATAGCCAGCAGAGTCCTTCAAAGACATTACAACTCAACTGCGATCGTCAACCCGACTGCCATGCGTGGCGATTATGGCAAAACCCCTCAATGAGCACACAACACAACACAGACCACCACAACGATGTCGGTGGTCGGACGGTCGGTGGTGGTCTGGTCTCCTCTTTGAGGGAGGCCTGTGTCCAGCAGTGGACTTTATTTTGTGTGTGTGTTTAGTGAGTTTTCTTTTTGAGTTCGATTTTCTGTGTGGGCTCACGGTTTTCTATGCCATCAAAAAACTAAAAATGAGATTCAGACTATTAATTTAACTTCACATATAATTGTTGGACCAATTTTGTTGCCGTCACTCGCATATTAGTGCACAGTAATATTTAATTGGATTCGAAAAACTTATTGACTAATAAAACAATTACAACAATTAATTCTAATCGCATATTAGAACTGGATCATATATTTTTACTACACAACTAAAATGTTAATAGATAAGATAAGATAAAAAAGATTTTTATTCATTTAAACCATTAATAGCACTTATGAATCGTCAAGACTTTAGTTGCCACGTTCCAAGATGTAGATTTCCTATGGAGAAGAACGGGCAAGAAACTCCATGGTTACTCTTTTAAAATCATGTTACAATATTTATGTGTACAATGTTCTCGAAAATTCAGGTTATATAAAGACAATGTTCCTACATTAAACATAGTAAAGTCTAACCTCTTAAACCTCTTAAAAGTGTCAATATCAAATCATAAACCAGTTGAATATAAAAAAATTATACAATAATAAATTCAGGTGTAAATAATTAATAATAATAATGTCATGTCAAAAAATAATAATTGAAATGTCAGAAAAGTAAATCTGAATAAATTGATGTCACAAAACATGCAACAACAAGATGGCATGTCAATAAGTCAAAAATAAAAATTTTGAATCATTTCTTATAGTGGTCTTGCGGAGCTGGACAAGCACTCTGCCAAACATTTATATCTCTAAGGTAATCCTCTAACGTATAATATGCTTGTTTGCACAGAGTATTTTTTACAAATATTTTAAATTTATTTTGCGGTAATTGCAGCACGGTCTCCGGTATTTTATTATAAAATTTTATACTATAACCCATAAAAGAAGTATGGACTTTAGCTAAGCGAAATTTTGGCTGTACTAGTTTAGATTTATATCTTGTATTATAGTTATGCCGATCACATTTTTTTGTAAAAAGATGAATGTTCTTTCTAACGTACATGATATTTTCATAAATATACTGACAAGGCACTGTCATTATGTTAATGTTTTTAAACAGTTCTCTCAAGGAATCACGACTACCAAGGTTGTAAATAGCCTTGATAGCTCTCTTCTGCAATATAAAAATTGATTCTATATTGGCAGCCCGACCCCAAAGTAAAATACCATAGGACATTATGCTATGAAAGTAGCTAAAGTAAACCAGTCTTGCAGTAGCTACATCTGTAAGGTGTCTGATTTTTCTCACAGCATAAGCAGCCGAACTCAACCGTCCTGCTAGAGATGTAATATGGGGACCCCATTGAAGTTTTGAATCAAGCGTGATTCCTAAGAAAACTGTTTGATCGACAAATTCAAGTTTCTCGCTATCTATTATGATATCGCAATCCCTACTTACTACATTTGGCAAAGTAAACTTTATGCATTTAGTTTTCTGCCCATTTAATACTAAATTATTAACTGTGAACCATTCATGGACCTTAAGAAGAGCGTTATTTACATCGTCAAGATTTGGTAAACGTCTATCAATTTTAAAAATCAAAGAAGTATCATCAGCAAATAACACCATCCTGGATGGATCCTGAATCACATAAGGCAAGTCATTAATGTACACCAGAAATAAGAAAGGACCTAGTATCGAACCCTGGGGCACACCCATTATCACTTCAGAGCCAGATGAATTAACCCCATTTATCTGAACTTTTTGTTGCCTGTTTTGCAAATAGGATTTTAAGATTTTTAAAGACTTTTGCCTAATCCCATAATACTCTAGTTTCAGCAGAAGAGTCTCGTGATCTACACAATCAAATGCCTTTGAAAGGTCACAGAAGATACCAATCGCATCCTGAGACCCTTCCCAAGCATCGAAGATTTGCTTGATCAATGAGATACCTGCGTCAGTTGTATTACGCCCTTTGGTGAAGCCGTATTGCTTGTCGTGAAAAAGCTTGTTAACATTAAAATGCAATAGCATTTGATTTAACATAATTTTTTCAAATACTTTGCTAAATACAGGCAGAACGGATACCGGTCTAAAATTTCCAGGATCTTGAATATTACCGGATTTAAACAAAGGTATCACTTTGCTATATTTCATTAAATCCGGAAAAGTACCCTGGTCAACGCACCTGTTAAATATTACTGCTAAGCAGGGTGCTATAGTGTTAATTATACCTTTACATACTTTTACCGATAATCCCCACAAGTCTTCAGTTGATTTGATTTTTATTTCTTTAAAAGCTTTTGTAATAGCCTGGGGCATTATATGCGTGAATGTAAAATCTACAGTACAGGCCACTACATTCCGTTTCAGTAAGGCAAGAGAATGCAAGGGTGAAGAGTTTAAAAATGCAGTTGTTATTTTGGGAATCTTAGTAAAAAACGCCTCAAATTCCTGAGCTACTTCAATGTCTTTACATACAAGACCACGTGCCGTTTGAATTGTGTAACAATTTCTGTTCGATTTAGATTTATTAGTCTCATTGTTAATGATTTTCCAGGTTGCTTTAATTTTATCATCAGCATACTTTATTTTATCACTTATATGATTACCTTTCGCGACCTGACAAACTTTCCTAAAAATCTTTGAAAAATTATTTACATACAAAATACAAGAAAAAACGGAATACACATCATATTAAGTCACCACCTATGAGTGCCGCAGTAGATTAAGGTGCGGCTAGGGTTGCCCTCGGATCACCCTAACGCCGCTAATATGAATACATTTTTATTTTTGAATTAAAGCGAGAGTCATTTTATTTTAACTGCTTATTTTGATATATAATTTGTATTTTTGTTGCTGTGCTGTGAATAACGGTGCGAGTTGCACATTCAAATGATTGTTTGTCAATATATATTATAAAACACAATGTGTGTGGTGCCGGCTCAGAATGCCACCACCCCATCTCCATCCATGAGTGTCGTAAAAGTCGACTAAGGGATTAGCCGCAGGATGGGCAGCAGCGTCTTTCGAGTACATTAACAACTCAACTGCGATCGCCAACCCGCCTGCCAAGAAAGAAAGAAGAAAGAAAGAAAAAGTATTTATTTCTGAACACCATAGAGACGCGCATAACATGAACACCAAAGTACTAAACATATTTTTGTTTTCCTTGCAACACTCACGCCATTTAATAAAGTACCTCGCCAAAGGATTTGGAGTCCAGGCTATCATAATTCACAAACCAAAAAAGAAGAGTAATCATCAGCATTGGCCATTGCCAATTTGCTGCCTGTTTAGTGCGTGAATGTTGGCAAGAGATTTAAATTTCTACTAAAGAACTTAATATTAATTTCTACTAAATAAAACTATGATTAAATTAAAATAATTGTGCGCCGCTAGTGTGCAGAAAATGGCTGACACTCAGCATTATGCTGCAGCGTTGAGATAAAATCAACACCAACAGCGCTGGTTTTCAGTATCAGCCTCTTAACCTATCTGATGTCATGGCATCAAATCTTGTTTGTGTAAAAACAAAATTCTAATCAATTATCAGTGCGAGAAAAAACAAAAAGGACTCAGCTGCTAATTGCTATATCTTTTCGCCGGAAATAAACTACAAAAACATTAATTTTTGTCGTAGCGGGCAGCCATGATTGTGCGTTATGCAATATTATCGTTACAAGCGTCAAATCAAACAGGATATTATATAATACCTGATGGGTTTACACAGAAAACCTCCGATGCCGCGCGTGTTGCCTATAGGCCATGCACGAAAGGTAAAAAGAGAATGTATTGTTATTTATATTATATTGTGTTATTATTCTAAGTTTCATACTTATTAGGAATAAGCTTATATTTTGTTTGTGTACATGTAATCAGTAACTATTCTATAATACTTTTTTTTTTTTTTTTTTAGGCTCAGACCATAATCTGTAAGAGAAATCTGGAATCCTGGAGTTACGTAG
This sequence comes from Diloba caeruleocephala, assembly GCA_947459985.1. Classification (NCBI taxonomy): domain Eukaryota; kingdom Metazoa; phylum Arthropoda; class Insecta; order Lepidoptera; family Noctuidae; genus Diloba; species Diloba caeruleocephala. The sequence goes on from OX381615.1 coordinate 25,020,492, forward strand.
TCATGAGATACAAATGAGACGCCAATATAATTATACTGACTGACTGCGCTGCTGGAGAATCTAACCATTGCCTGCAGGGTAAAAATTGTCAGGCAAGTTCAACAGGAAAAAAAAATAATAATAATAATTATATAATAAATTAACAATAAACACACGTACACACACAAACACATATGCATAACTAGATATCGATTTGATTTAACTATTTAATTTTATGTGGGTGTTATTGAATGTCCATGTAGTGTCTTTTCAACCTGCTTATAAAACTTTGCTTTGACTTCAGGTCTCGAATTGGTGGTGGCAGATCGTTCCAGCAGCGCGTCGCAGCATACTTGAAGCTGCCTCTGAAAGCAGTGGTCTTGTGCTTCTTCACTGACAGGGGATTTGTTGTATAACGAACTGGATATGAGATTTTACTCTGTCTCCAGCATAATTTGGTAAACAGATAACCTGGTTTTTGGGTTTTTACTATACCGAATAACATACTTGCAAGGTGAATCTTCCTCCTTGCATCCATCTTCAAAATTTTATTGGTGTTCATATAAGGTGTAATATGGCTCCGCCGTGGTATATTGATGCAAAATCGTATGCATGCATTTTGTATGCGTTGGATCAACTGAGCCGTTCTAGACAGCAGGCATGGACCGTACACGGTGTCACAATAATTAAGTTTAGAGAGAACTAAGCTATCAACTAGACATTTCCTCAGGGCCACACTCAGGTAGTCTCTGATGTTATATAGAATTTTTAGTCTATAGAAACAGTTTCGCATGGCATTTGAGATGTGCTTTTCAAAGCGTAATTCCGAATCAATTGTCAGTCCTAAGTTGCATGCCGTATCTACCCCTTCAATTTTTTCTCCTTTTACAGTAATATCGGGCCTCACAGATCGTATTGTGTTAACCTGATTCTTACTTCCGAGTATCATAAATTTGGATTTCAAGGGATTTAGAACCAGTGAGTTATTTTCAGACCAGGCGACCACTCTTTGTAGATCTTCATTTATTTTCTGTACTGCTGATAATGTATCACAGGGTTTAAATGACATGTACACCTGTATATCATCAGCATACATGTGGTACTTGCAGCTCTGGAATGTATTGATTATGTCAGCACTGTATAGGATGAACAGCAGTGGTGCTAAAATTGATCCCTGGGGACATCCTCTTGACACATGTCGTGGGGGAGATGATGCTATAGAGCCATCCTGCCTACGGATTTCAACATATTGTGTTCTATCAAACAGGTAGCTATTAAACCATTTTATTGTTTCCGCAGTAAATCCATAATATGCTAGCTTAGACATCAATAGACTCGTATTTATAGCGTCGAAGGCCCGGGAGAAGTCCAACAAGACCAGTATAGAGCCCTCCCCCTGGTCACGTGCCTCAAGGATGTTACCTATGACATCGGAGAGAGCTGTTGCTGTGCCTCTACCTTTCCTAAATCCAGACTGAAGATCTGGAAGAATATTGTTCCTTTCCAAATAATCCACCACTTGAATGTATACCACTCTTTCCAAGACTTTAGACAGACAGGGCAGTATACTTATGGGACGCAGGTCCTTGACACTAACTGGAGTACTGTTTTTAGGAATAGGCCTTACAATCGCACACCTCCATAAATCAGGAAATGTGTGAGTGTCTATTGATTTATTAACAATGCTAGTTATGGCTTGCAAAGAATACGGTAGGGTTAAAGTCAGCATTTCCAATGTAATCTGATCGACTCCTTGTGCATTTGACTCAAGACTCTTGACAATCTTTAATATTTCTTCCTGACTGACCGTCTTTAATTTAAAACAGGACTGACAGTGCCTATTAAATTCAAAAAATGTCAACTGTGATATATTTTGTTGGCACTGGCCAGGTATGTCAAGAAAAGCCTTATTAATCTCATCAGGATCACAAAAGTGGCCAGGAAGTGTACCATCATTGTGTGCAGGAATAACCTCTGATTTGAGATTCCACCACAACAGCTTTGGATTATTAATATTTTTATTTATATATTTATCAAAGTACACCTTTTTTTCACTGTGTGAGGCTGTAATTGCTTGATTTTTAAGGCTTAAGTAATATGTTTTGCTACTGTCTGATTTGAGTTTATGATATTTTTTCCTTGCTGAATCTCTAAGTCTAAACATCAAGCGTATGTTATCAGTTATCCATGGTGTTGTTCGATTATTAAATTTTCTACTCTTAAGGGGAGCGTGCAGATCGAATAACTGAATGACGTATGAGTTAAAAGTGTTGACCATTGAATTAACGTCTGATTGATCCATTATTACTGGCCATGGAATGATCCCAAGATCAGCAGAGAAGTAATCTACTAGAATGTCCTTCATTGGACGATAAGTGATAACCCTAGGCATAGACTTTTTCTTTTTGAACATCATATCACAAGTCAAAAATGAGTGATGGCCTAGTTCAGTAATATGGTCTACAACCACATTCCGTACTCCAGTATCAGTGCATATGATGTCTATTAGTGTGCTACTATATTCTGTAAAGTGTGTCGGTACACTGACAATCTGGTTCAAATTAGTATAATGTAAAAACTCTGTAAGCTGTTTCGTTTTTGTGTTGTTCTCGTCTAGCATGTTTACATTAAAATCTCCTAGTAACACTACATGGTCATATGGAGCCAATGCACTGATACTTTCAGTTATTCCCTCCAAAAAACTTGTTAAAGTGGACCATGGTGGCCGGTAAGCTGTTCCTACGAGCAGTTTCGTTCCATTGATGTTTAAATTAAGCCAGAGTTGTTCGACATTAGGTTGTAAGGGGTGAGTTCTGAAGCGTGCCTTTACAGAGGTCTTGATGTAAAAGGCTACCCCACCTCCTCGCCCTCCGCGTATATTATCGGGTCGTGGTATGTGCTTTAATTTGTATCCTGGTATACTGGGCGCTCGACCTTCTTCCCCTAACCGCAGCCATGTTTCGTTGATAGCCATTATGTCCACCGAGTGACGGTCCATGGCCACCAAAAATTCGTCATGGTTTGTCCCCAGTGAACCTGCATTAAAAAAACCTAACTTTAAGAATTTACTATGAACCATTTTTGTTTGTGTCTATTTTAGTTGTATATATAAATATATTGTAATGATTGAGATAGTACCAAGGTGAATAGCTGGTTATCTGGGGGAGTCGGTAAGAACATATGTGAGTCATTATACTATGTAGAAAAGATATACTGATAAATGTAAATAGTTTGTATAGTTTGTAATTGTAAATATAAGTGTAATTTGTTATCCCAATCCCACCTTTACTCTTGTGAAATACCTTATTCCCGATTTTTCTATTATCTATAACATTGTAGCTTAAAGAAATAAAAATGTGAAAACAGAATAAATGCGATATACAAGCCTTAAAACTGAAGTATAAAATGCCTGGTACTACTGATCTTACATTTGTTGTGAACAGGCATCTAAAATATTTAATTACTAATTCCTGTGTCCGGTTCAGGTCCAAAGACACGCTGAATGTCTGCCTCACAGCGGATAGGGCAAGCAGAGTCTCCTGGTTTATGCCGGGCAAGAATGTGACCACGCTTTGACCAGATAAACTTCCAGCCAAGTCGACTGCCGTTCTCGCGTGCTCTGCGAAACAACTGCCTGTTCTGCTTCGTGAGACGTTCATTCACATAGAAGCGTGTTGGCGGCCCGGGCATATCGAGGTCAGCAGAGGTAGCGCCGCGACGCACTCGCGCGCACTGCAACATCTCATCGCGCAAGTCACGCCGTGTGAGACGAACGACAAGGTGGCGCGGGCGAGGCGTGTAGGGTGCTTCAGGGACTGGCTCAGTTGAATTTATGCGTCGAGCTCCGACACGCTCGGCGCTTACTATATCGCGTACCTCAATATTTACCCCAATTTTCGATGCTATCAACAACGCTACATGTATGGGATTTTCTCCACTGACCTCTGGCAGATTTGCGATCTCGATGTCATTCGCTAGTAACTCCTGCTCCCGATTATTAATGTCGCACCTCAATTGAGAGATTATCTCTTCTATTTCTGACGTGGGTGCGGGCTGGACCTGTTGTTTTTCTATCGTAGAAACCCTCTCCTCCAGATTGCTCATACGATCGTTGCAGGCGTTTACCGACGATCTCAAATCTGCCATATCGTCTCGCAGCAGTTGGAATTCGTCCCGTATTGTATTCATGAACTCCTCCTTGAACAGCCTTAACTCAGCCTTGATGTCGATGGCGAGTTCCTGAGCGGCGTCCAGTGCTTTACTATTCAGTGGGCTGGTTTGTGCCGGCTCACTGTTGCTTTCTTTCTGCGCAGCTTGTAATGACCCTCTTACCGGCGTTTCGGCCTGATTGTCTCTCTTCAGGTTTTTTTTGCACTCGGGGCAGTGCCAGGTGGAGTTATTAGCGCCTTTAGTAGGAACACTCACACATGCCCGATGATAAACTGCACTGCATTTATCGCATTTAGTGGAATCTGTCGGCGATAAGAATTTACCACAGCCCCCACACTTGGCCATAGTAGTGAGTTTGCGATTAATATACGATAGATCACAAGTTAGTCAGCACACGCGTCACTAGATGGCGCTGTTTAGTAAAATCGCGTTGATGGCAGTTTTCACGGTGTATTAAACACCATAGGACAGCACATCAGCTCGGGCTCAAAACACGCACACACTGTGGATAGATCACTGTAGTGTAAGTTAATTTAAGAAAATCAAATCACTTTGTATAAGTATAGGGTAGATTTAGTTCGATATAGTTATTATGATGAGATTTGTTGATTTATGTTTTTTGCTATCTTACGTTACACACAAACACTGAATAATAATTTATATAGTATTTCTAGTACTGATTAGTAATATCACAATAAATATTTACGAATTCGAGGTGTTTTCCATTTAAATCACTAAAATTACTACTGACAACGTATTGCACCAACCAACAACATTAGACATCCCATAATCGTGCGATTATGGGATGTCTAATGTTGCCAAAGCGTGGCGATAATGGCAAAACCCCCCAATGAGCCCACAACACATCCATATCGGTGGTTGTGGTGATCTTTGGGGGAGGCCTGTGTCCAGTGGACTTCATTCGGCCGAAATTGATGATGATGACAATGTGTAACTGTTCGTTTATCCCAAATAAATAATTAAATACATATATTCAAGTAAATACATACGCAGTTATAAGTATATAGCAGTAAGACGCAATATCCCTTATCACCGTGTCCAATAAACCTCGCCGTTATCGGTAACGTCACTCCGAGGATATTTCAGCGTGTGATAAAAATGATTTATAGGTCATTCACCTTCATTTGCAACGCGTCATACGCTTGATTTTTTAAATTATACCTACGGTTAGAAGTACCTGAGATACGAATTTAAGACTGGCGAACCTAGCAAGAAGGATAATCATGAAAATGAAGTAAATAGAAAAGTGTATACGAAAAAGTTATTTATTCAGACAATCGGGAAGATTTTTTTTAATGCGCACTAATCGATAACTTGGTATGTCATAACTTGAAAATTTATTGATACAGATACTTTTTCTTATAAAATAATGGTACCTATAGATTATAGATAACCGTGTGCTGCCGGCTAACCGTGTGGTGCCAGCTCAGAATGCCACCACCCCATCTCCTCCCATGGGTGTCGTAAAAGTCGACTAAGGGATTAGCCGGAGGATGGGCAGCACCGTCCTTCGAGTACATTAACAACTCAACTGCGATCGCCAACCCGCCTGCCAAGCGTGGCGATTACGGCAAGACCCCCCAATGAGCCCACAACACATCCATATCGGTGGTTGTGGTGATTTTTAGGGGAGGCCTGTGTCTAGCAGTGGACTTCATTCGGCCGAAAAGATGACCTATAAATTATACAAACGCCGCGAATAAACTTATTTATTACAGTATGGACTCTAGAAAAAATGCTCATAATTAAACTTCTTTCATCGTTAAAGACGGTTTTTACAACCCGGTGACGAAACGAGCAAGTCATTCGTCTGGTGGTGAGCATCATGCCTACCCATAACAATTTTGTTGCTACCCAGGAATTGTCCTGCGTGGCACCATAATGTGCTCGACACCTCGAGACATTAGTCTCTTATGCCCAGTAATTTCACTACCGGAAACACAATTAAAAGTTTAAACACCATATCTATCTAGCTGGACTGTAGTGATAAGAGGTCTACTAGCGAAATCGCCACCACCCAGTGAGCAGGATCAATCAATGCTCGTTCCACCTTGCAGTGGGACAGATATAGGCTAATATTGTTAATGGTATTTTGAAGTGAAAACTTCTTTTAGCGCGGTACGCATATTTTCAGATGAGATAAAATCTCTGGACTCGCGACACCGTTACGAGACGCTTGAAGTGAAAACTTCTTTTAGCGCGGTACGAATATTTTTAGATGTGATAAAATCTCCTGACGCGCCAAAATAAGGTTTCACTTCTGTCGGCACTCTCGGAGCGCAATTTTTTTTTTAAAACTTTACCTACCAGTATTTTTCCTGTGTCGTGGCTGCGTTTACGGACACAAATTGCACACACAATACACCCAGACCCGGAACAACTACCTGCAGATCATACAAATATTTGTTCCGTGCGGGAATCGAACCCACGACCCGGAGCCCAGCAGTCGACTGTATCAGCCACTGCACCAACCATGCCGTCCGTTTTAAAGTTTCATTTAGTTTATTCATATAGCATTTTATTTGTTTATGTAATTTGTAAGTACTGATAATTCTATGTATAAATCGAGTTTCGTCCTTCCAAAGGTTGTCAGATAGAGATCGCTATTAGCGATAATACCGCCCATTGTACGATTACAACCAGAACTGTTTTATTTTTGTGTATATAGTAGATTTTATGCTTTTCTATTCTTTTAAATATCACGCATCGTTTACACATCGACAATAAACTAGAAATGACAAACTTCCCAAATGCCACCTTCATTCACCCCACATTATAAGCATGACTTTACATTTTAAGCTGTGTCTACATTGTGCCGGCCGCCCCGTGGCCTTTACAGAAATCCATTAAGCCGAGGCCTCATGATATATGGCCTGAAACTGTCACAATTGAATTATCTACGTGTGTAAATTGTACTGGAATAGGCCTATCTGTAGGCTTAGTGGTTTTTGTGTGTTTAATGCTGTTAGTTTTACGTGTTCTACGCTGTTTTGGGATGATATGAGCAAAATTGCCGTGTGGTGCCGGCTGAGAATAAACTTAAATAAACCCCATCTCAACTCGTGGGTGTCGTAAAAGTCGACTAAGGGATTAGCCGGAGGATGCGCAGCAGCGTTGTTTGAGTACATTGACTAATCAGCTGCGATCGCCAACCCATCTGCCAAGCGTGGCGATTATGGCAAAACCCCCCGATGAGCCCACAACACATCCATATCAGTCGTTGTGGTGATCTTTGGGGGAGGCCTGTGTCCAGCAGTGGACTTCATTCGGCCGAAATGATGAAATGATGAGCACAAAGCAGACTGTTGCGATAATTATATTTAATCGGTGACGGGCCATTTATAAAACATGTTCTTCCTCTTTTATGATATAATCTCAGATCTACAAATCTGTTTATTAAATAATATCTGCTCACAAACCACCGGATATAGCGTGCTGGCACAATACTAACATAAACTTTATAACTTAAGAGGCAGTCGTGACCGAATGAATGAAACGGCCGGAAGTGTGCTTTTTATGGCCGTTTGATTGCTACCACTGTTGCTTATACATCCGGGGTATTGAAGTGTGAATGAACGGTACTGAAGCTGCGTAGGAGAGCCGTCAAGTGGTAGCTGTCAATAAGACTAACAGTCTTCGAGCTTGTGTACTATAAGTGTCGCTTAAATACAGTGAAGTCTCTGATTGGTTAATTAGAGATGAGTTGATATATCTCATTCCATGGGTGTCTTAAAAGGCGACTATGGGGTTAGCCAAAGCACGGACAGGAGCGTCCTTGGAGTACATTAACAACTCAACTGCGTTAGCATTAACAACTTTACTTGCGATTATGGCAAAACCCCCCAATCAAAGTTAAAGTCAAATATTTTTATTTCAAGTAAACCAAATATTGGCACTTATGAAACGTCAGAATCTAAGTTGCACGGTTCCAAATGGTTGATCTATGGAGCCGGCAAGACACATAACACACCCATATGGGTCGTTGTGGTGATCCTTGGAGAGCCCTGTGTCCATTAATGGACTTTATTCGGCACAAATGATGATGATATATAGTGCTCATAGATATAGTCCTATTCAGTGAGCAGTAAACGATCAGTGAGGTTAGCGACGCTCGGCGCGGTCAGTCAACAGATGGGTGACCGCATAGTGGTATTTGAAGCGAACGTCTCTGTGCTTCGGATTTTTCAGTGGAAGTTATTGGAGGAGTACGACTAGATGGCACCACCGCAGTGCCAGTTGTTCTGCTGCCAAGCAGTGTATAAACTTTGGACATCCATGCGGTATATCATTCATTACTGAGCTTAAGAAACTAAATAACTAGTCTCGAGGTGACGAGAGTAAAGTGGTGCCATGCAGGAGCGGTCCTGGGTAGCATTACAATTATCACGGGTGACGCTTACCACTCGGGATAACTTGCTAGTCTCGACAATAGACTGTATTAAAACCAATGTTGCCTGACGACCGATATTTGCTCTCCATCTCTTTAAAAGAAAACAGGGTTTCGTCGGAAATACCCTCCTCGATAAAACAATTAGATAATTGAGTATATTTTTACCAACAGCAATAATAATATGCGGTTGTGTACCGTGTACTATAATTTAGCTTTTAGTGCCGCCAATCTAAACGTTGGCAGTTTATTGCTTGTCATGGCAACACGGAAATCCGACTGACAGGTGAAATTGATATAAATATGGTAATGAACACCGTGTCATGTGCCTTGTTCTCTAATTGTGGTTTATTAGTCAAATTTGGTCATTCATATTCGCAGTTCCCAAGTTTGGTATATCAAACACTTCTAATAACGGTTTTGTATGAAAAATAATTGCGATTTTTTTTTTCATACGATACGACCTCTTTCAACTCAAACGATGCTCCACTCTAGTAGTTGTAGGTATAATTCCTGGGGCGGATTCTGGTCGATCGGATCGGGCAAGATCTCTCTCTGCCGGCAGTAGTGTCGGCTATGTTGGCAGAGTATGAAAATTGGAGTGCAGTGGTCTCCTTCTGCGAGAGCGCCATGCTCCAGAAGGAGACTGCAGAGCGGGATCGGGAGAGGGCTGATCCCGCACGGAGTAGGACGAGACGGCGCCGGGGCAACAACCGTCCCGTCACTTCATGGTGGGGGGCCTCGGGGGTCGCGGGCGCGCTAATTGAGGAGTCTGCGTGCTCACACCGAGCGACCCCCGGGAAGACGGTGGCGTGCACGTGCTCACGTGCCGCCGTGTGCGCAGCACAGCGCACAGCGAGGCTTGGGGGATCCTTTACAATCTTCCCCGAGAAGTGCCTGGGGGGGCGACCTTTTTACAGTCGCCTTCCCTCCGCTAGAGGGGGTGACCGCTTTACACTCATCCCCTCCGTGATGTGCCTAAAGGCGTGGCACCAATGGGCGGCTCTAGTGTGATCTTACGAGGACCTGGAGCCCCCCTTCGGTGCCGAAGATGACTGCTCTAGTGGTTTTAGCCGGTAGGAGACCGGCATACCCCTTCGCCCTTCCCCGGGGTGAAGTAAGTTCCATGTAGAATTTCCACTGGACATAAATAAAAAAATAAAAAAGGGGTCTATAAGATTGACTGTGAGTGTGGGTTGTCATACATGCAAATGGGCAAATAAAGCGTAGTATAGCAAAAAAACAAAAATCTAAAATCTACGCGATAGAATCCGGTTAAAAGTGTTTTATTATAATATTAGATTTAATCGGACGAAGCCCAACCTATTCTTCTGTCCATTTTCTTTTACTCGTTTTCATCTCCATATCTGCAAGGGAACAGTATGTTTCATTAGAGTACTTCCCCCGATGGCTATTAGGTAGAAGTGGAGGTGAAAAGTTCCGGCACACGCGCCGTCAGAGTCGACTTCGACAATGGCACAACTTTCTTACAGCATTATTTGCTCCTAGCTAGGGTTGGTAGTTTTCAAACGTTTCTTCAATTTAAATTGTATTTTCTTTGTATTTGAAAGACTAAAACTGCTACTGGGGCCACAAAGTGGAAATAAAACTGTGTGAGCGTTATAGCGCTAAACAATTTAAAGGTATCAGACCTTTTACTGTGTTAATTCCTATTGACCCGTTTAGCCCTAATGCTTCACTACGAAATAAATATACAAATTAAGGTTGTTATCTATACACCTACCTCTCGTAACATATACAAGATATGAGGTGAAATAATACACCATGTTCATCATTTCGTAGATCGACACAACGGCCGGCCTGGGTTCGTGTTGAAACTCAAACTCAAAACTCAAATTTTTTATTTCATATAGGCCCTAATAGGCTCTTACGAAAAGTCAAGCTAAGTGCACGGTTCGGAAAAGTCGGTCCTATGGAGAAGAGCCGGCAAGAAACTCCATGGACATACTCTTTTCAAAAAAAGTTATACTACATTTTTGTTATTACATGGTAATAAGCTAGGTATGTGCGAACAAAGTAGACTAATTAAATGTAAAATACACACAATAACAAAACAGACAATTGCCTCTAACACAATAGAAAACTGATAACAATTAATGTATCACTAATGCGGACTAATGTTGTGTGCCCATTGGGGGGTTTTACCATAAGCGACGCACTGGCAGGCGGGTTGACGATCGCAGTTGAGTTGTGAATGTATTCGAATGACGCTGCTGTCATTCCCATAGTTGTAATTTACAACTTTCAATAATTGCTAATAATATATTTTTAAAAAATACATAAAATAAAGCCGATATGTAAACTTTGTCAAAAAATTTCGAAATCTTGGCAGCCCTACAGCCAAATATGGAAATTCTGTCTGCATTAGCCAAACGGTACAATGCTAACAAAACACTCCCCGATGTATAGGTAACGCTTTATTCCACACTAGTGTCGGCACGCGGGCGCGTTCGGGACTAAGACAAAGTTACTTGGATAAAAAAGGTTCCGTATATATATTTAGAGATGATTTCTAAATGGTATGTACCAAGGACGTATCATATCATAAACTTCTCTGAAGGCCTGATGATATCACTTTTGCAGTATTGCGTAATGCCGGTGAAGCAGTTAAATTATGAAGAAATGAAATGATCTTTATTTTTTGCATGTTTAAGTCGGTTTTAAGTAACACTTTCACTCGTTAATAAATTTATATGAATGATGTTTTCTACTGACTCCCTCTGAGAAGAAATGCCGCAACAAACTCAAAGGTTTCTGTTTTACAGTCCAGACATATTCAGGTACAATAGTATTTAGTTTTAAGTTTTCGCGATCAATACTCATTAATTATTATAATAGTTAGGTAAACTTAACGATTTTCTTGGTTTTAATCAACCTCAAGTCTTCGCGAAAGTAAACCGATGTGTACCAAAAATGTTTCGTGAGGCTATTGAAATAAAAAAACTTCCTAATTTTAATAGCAGGTTAGCAGGTTTGGTACCACCAGTTTGGAATCCTGTTATTAAAATAATAAAGTACCGAACTTCATCATCATCATATCGGCCATTTATACGTCCACTGCTGAACAAAGGCCTCCTCCATAGATTTCCACAACTGTATCATCATTTTGGGGGGAATTTGCCAATACTCTCCACGCTTGGCAGGCGGGTTGATAAGCGCAGTATGGCTACCGTTTCATAGAAGGGACGCTGCTGCCCATTCCTCTGGTTTTGATTCCCTTAGTCGCCTTTTACGACATCCACGGAATGAGAAGGAGTGGTGCTATATTCTTAATCTGGACACCACACACTTCATCACACTTAAATACATCAAGACACTGTGATTACTGCGTGCATCGAAACAATTTCTGATTACAGTTGTAGGCACAGTAAATAAAATAACTTTAAAATCCGCAACGACACCTGTCTCCTAAGTCGTCCTGTAATCATGCACTACATTTAAGAATACCACTACCCTATCTCATCACGTGGGTGTGGTAAAAAGCGACTATGGGATTAACCGGAGGATGGGCAGCAGCTTCGAGTACATTATAAATGTACTCAACTGCAATCGCGAACTCGTCTGCCATAGCGTGGTGGTGCGGCCAAAACCGCAATGAGCACACAACACAACTCGATACCGGTCGTTGTGGCAATCTTTGGAGAATGTTTCTGTCCAGCAGTGGACTTTATTCGGTGGAAACAACGATGACGATAACAATGGTTAAAATATTATTTCTATCAACAATCAACGATAGAGTAGCGAAAAGTCTCTTTCTTCTATTATGTTTGGTTGATGGCCGTCCAATCACTTCCAACTTATGAGGACTACCGGGACAGGCAATTTAACGGGCCCTCCAACGCATGGAGAGGCGCAATTCCTTGTATGCTGTCACCCATCCATAGAAACACCGCGCCGAGCGTTGCCTAACTTCTACGATCATGTAGCGGTCAGTGAGTGCAACTGGATAGGGACAGGTATTGCTAAAGTTAATATGGCGCAAAAAATGCCTCGCCATTTCGGGAATGCTATTAATTATTATATAAACATATACACACACTAATTAATATTTTTTCAGACCACAGAGGTTTTATTATATTTTGCACAATGACACATTCCCTAAGAGGTCGTAATGAACTTCAGCGTATAAATTTTGGTGGAGAAATATAAACTTTTTTATATTGACGCCTTTTATTAGGGCAGTTACCAAGTTAACTGATGGCTCTAAAGCGCTCGGTAGCAACTGAGCCTCGGTAGCTTTTATAATATTTTTAAATGGAACTCGTATTAGGAAATTTCGCCCGAATTTTTGGCTTTTAAGTGTTATTTTTGAGGCACGTTTAGGGACGATTTCTCTCTCCATATTAGAGTTGATCTAAGGAATAATGTTGATGTGTTGTGTGATCGTACGAGGTCCTGGAGCCCCCCTTAGGTGCCGGTGTTGTGTATTCGTGTGGTGTCCAGATTAAGAATATACACCCATAGATGTTGTAAAAGGCGATTGAGGGACTCTAAACCAAGAAGCAAGGGAGCATGTCACTTCTATGGAACAGGTGGAGGAGGTGTTTTGAATGTCTGCCCTAAATGACGACACAATTGTGACAATCTATGGGGGAGGCCTTTGTTTATCAGTAGACGTGATTTGATATGAAGACGATGACACCGGTTGTCAGACTTTTTTTTAGTACTATGCCCCACACTAGGATTTCGTGATTAAACCAAGAAGAGAGACACTGCGGAAAATCACATTATTATATAATTAAGCTTCTATTAAAAAAAAAAACCTTTGCCCCACACTAGGATTTCTCCTGTGTCGTGGGTGCGTTTACAGACACAAATTCCACACACAATACACCCAGACCCAAAACAACTACCTGCAGATCATACAAATATTTGTTCCGTGCGGGAATCGAACCCACGACCTGGAGCGCAGCAGCCGACTGTATCAACCACTGAACCAACCGTGCCGTCAAACCTATCCGTATCCTTCCGGGATATCTATCCTAAACAAATTGTACAGAGTGGTTTTTGAGACGGGGCTGAAAGTGCAGGTACCTTGAACGTTGTAGCTACAGGAAAAGGTTTTTAGGAGAGTGTCCTTAACTTTTGGACATGATTTATCCAATGCATTCAAAGATTTTAGAAAAAATGTAGTTTGTAATAAAATGGTCAATTTCCTCAAATATTTTTTTGATGCCAATTTAATCTTTCTTTCTACGCTGTTTGTTAAAAGGATAAAATAGCGAAAATAAATATTTAATTATTCCTTAAATAGCAGCCATATTTATTTATTACTGCAAAAAAGGAATATATAATTCCCCTAACACAAGCAATTACTTGTTTAAAAGGAGACTTCAAATCATGTAATGTAAAAACTCATGTAATTATGTAATTGAAATAAATTTTATAATTATTATTATAACTTTATATGACACCCAAAATCGGCTGCTTGAAGTGCTCTACGAGGCACGGAGAAGTCTCGATGACTAGTCAATGGTCACTCATCTGAGCAATAACAGCAGCAAGCACGGCTTCACTTTAATAGCGAATAGGTAAGATCCTCTCAGAGTTGCTTTTGGGCCAAAATCACGAAATACAAGTAATTTCGTGATTTTGGCCCAAAAGCAACTTCTTACTTAACCAAAAAAATTGCGCTATCACATTCTTTGTTTGACGGATATGTGTATATCCCTTTAAGGCAGAATAACACGATCTCATATAGGTACGAACCGTGTCAGGCTTAATGACGATATTAACTTGTCTATAGTCTGAGAGCACCATTAACTTCTTCATCTGAAACTCTCAGGACAATAAGCTGAAGACACGCTCTACTTTTTCTTTCATTACCGAATAACATTAAAACGTTATTTGCAGTTACATTATATGATATACTTTATTTAAAAAAGCGTATACGTTACAGTGAAATCCCGTTTTTAGTTAGAACGCGTGTCCTCTAGTTGAAACTATGTAATTTATAGTGAATGCCTTTGTTACAACTAGAATTTTGTGTTAATCAAAGTTAATGCACGCAACTATGGTATGGTTCTAGGGTAAAACAAACATTTTTTGTGCGGCTAACAAAACGTGTTTTATTTTTAATTTTATTTTTGGAACGAATATGCATCGTCGTCCGTCCTTGATAAGTGTGCGAAGTTTCAAATCGATCCGACGTTTTGAAGGGGATGAAAATAGAGTTAAAAAACTCCGTTACATAGATACATACCAAGCTAATAAAAGCGTGTTAATAAGGTTCTGCATGAATGCAAGACACTAATAACTGAATGGCTAAATACACTAACATATGAGGAAACTGAACACCTTTTAGTTAGACTCAGTTGAAAATCTTGCCTATTTACCGACATATTACACTCAAACACAATCAGGCAGCCATACACATTACACACACGCACTTGTTATATTGCATGTTTTTCTCCTTAGTTTAGTTTAAATGTAATTTCATTCGTTCTGGTTTTTCTTTCTTTACTTATTTTATGTAATAATGGTCTCAAAATGTTACTATGAAGATAATAAGGGATAAAGCGAGACCGCCCCAACACAAGTATTATTTATTAGTTACTGACGTTGCCTCAATTTTATATGGGTTGTAATGATTTGAGACAATAAAAAAAAGCACGAAGACCATGGTGGAAGCTCCGCTTATAAGTCAAAGTCTAAGTCAAAGTTTTTTATTTCAAATAAACCAAATATTGGCACTTATGAAACATCACAATCTAAGTTGCACGGTTCCAAATAGTATATCTCGTGGAGAAGAGCAGGGAAGAAACTCCTTGGATACTCTTTTAAAATAATGGAGATTACAATGCTGATTGATACAAAAATGATTGTACAACATATAACGAGAAAAATGTAGGTCAATGTCTAAAGATGGAACGCACCATAACAATATTCTTTTGCCTAGGCAGTTAATGACTGACCAGTCCCAACAGACGGCAGCCGTTCACGAGCATAACGCATGCATCAGCATCGCTTAGCTCAACCATGTTGAAGGGAACCGAACGACCCGATACACAACGCCACCATCAGCAAGACATTTTAGTGAGCATGATAGACCGATACAGCCAGGCAAAAGACACAATCAAAATAAGTACTAAACTTCGCTTCGCTCCGCCTGAGGGTGATGCTACGCGGCGCGTTACAGCGTCACTGCGTTGATTCTGTGACGCTACACAGAAAAATCCGTGTCAGACCATACGGCGGGCTGAGGCGTCGCGCGTCGCTGCATTGCTTCTGCGGCGCCGTCAAAAGTAGTTTTTACTACTTGCCATGGACAATGCCATTACTGACCAAAAGAGTCAGAGACTAGAAACTTTTAACCAATAACTTTCAGCCAGAACTGTTTGGTTACCGAATATATGTATAACGCATTTGAAAATTGTATGGTAAAACTTTTACTTTAAACATTTGGTAAAAATTGCTTTTGACCGAGACTTCTGGCCAAAAACACAAATTCAAATTACGAGATACCTCTCATTCTTATTCTTTATTGCGCAACATAAAACGGAAAATATAGATTATTAAATAAAATAAAACATGATGTACAAAGGCGAGCTTAACTCAACATTGAGTTTTCTTCCAGCAAACTTTTTACTTATCTGGAGGTGAGTGACCATTCCAACATCAGCTCACTCTATAATACAACACAAAACCACGTCAACATCTACAATATCAATAAGTCACAAAAATACAACAATAATTTTACATCCAGAAGTCTACACAAACAGACGCTGATTGATCATGATGACGACTTGAAAGGTCACGACCGATTCCCACATCCACCCATCGCCATAAACCAATCTCTTCAATCACCGTACGACCATAAACCCCGATCGTTCGGACCCGCTCTATGGAGATTAAAGGATCGTAAAAAGAGTACCGGCATCCAGGGACGTTTGTCCCGAAGATTGTATACCTCTGTAATGCAGAAACAGCAGGGTTTGTTTACTTTGTGGATAACTATAATTGTTAAAAAATAATTGAAAACTAAAATCGTGGTGTGCTCGATATTTAAGGTAGATTAATGAAGAGAATATAAGTATAGTGCTTTTTAGTTCAGACTTCGTTAAAAGCGTGTTTACTCCAAGAAGAGAGACACTGCGGAAAACCACTATTATATTAATAAGATAGCTCGTAGGACTGATGATCCTTGGGGCAGAAAGGGTCTCGATTGGAGACCTCGCACCAGAAAACTCAGCCAGAGACGGCGACATCGAGATGACGATCTGGCGATAGCTGGAAGTCGTTCGATGCGGTTGGCATATAACCGGTCGTTGTGGTAAGTAACTCAGCATACTTGGCAGGCGGGTTGGTGAGCGCAGTATGGCTACTGTTCCACAGAACGGACGCTGCTGCCCATCCATCTCTATCGGTTTAGACTAAGGGAGTTGCCTTTTACAACTTCCAAGGAAGGAGATGGAATGGTGGCATATTCTTAATCAGCATTTGATTATCACTTGCTTTAACGGTGAAGTAAAACATCGTGAGGAAACCTGCACACTGGTGTGTGTAGTCTGCAAACCCGTACTAAGGCGGCCTGGTGGAGCAAGGCCTAACCTTCCTCATCGTGAGCAAAGGTCCGAGCCCAGCAGTGGGACAGTAATGGGTAGATTATGAATACACACGGAAAAGGACTCCCAACGTGCGGCCATATATTGCTATAATCACCACGCTTGACAGGCGGATTGGTGATTGCAGTATGTTGTTATTAGCACAGGGGAGGATGCTCCTGTCCTCTTTATGTCAACCCTTAGTCGCCTTTTATGATACCCACGGGTAGAGAAGGGTGGTCTATTCTTTGGCGGGAACAATACGGGACGACTGACGTTCACCACATTCAGTCTTTTGGAATCGTATGGACGTTTCTAGATTGATTTTTCGGACTCAGTTACAAATTGGGATGTTTAAAGGACCTCGCTTAGTTTTCCGTATCATCTACAGCAGGGATTCCCAAAGTGGTCGATATCGGTTTCCCAGGGGGTCGACATAAACGAAAACTGATTTTGGGGGTCGACGAGATCTGAAAATCGACCCCTTTTAATTTTAACACATGTTCTTATTTGAAACTGTAAAAATTACTGTATAAGTTGTGTTACGTGTACCAACTTGTTATAAGAATTACTAATATTTCAGGAGGATTAGGAGTTCGTAAGTATTTTGTATCAATAGAAAAAAATACTACAGACAGGATTTTTAAAGTAATTTGGCTGTGTCTAAAAGGGGTCTCCAAAATATTTTGGGAATACCTGATCTACAACATTCTCATTTGCTACAACCATTTGCATTTGAATAAGAATTTTATCTCGAAATTTGTTTAACAGTAAAGCTGAGCTCTTAAAGCTGATTGCATATGTTAAGAGCATAAGCAGAACTAAAGGATTATGAAGCTATAAAGGTTCAGCAACAGTCATTCGCATGCAAATCGCATCGGATTTCACTAGTTAACCCTTCAAGTGAATACTTAACGAAATCCGAAATAATAATCCGAAAACGAAATCCGAAATAGATTATAAGGGGCAATATGTCGTGGCCAGTAGTGGTCATTGGATCATTGTTTTAAGTAAAACACGAATTGATTAGTTTTATGGGCAGTTTTTTGATCTGGGCACCTTGCAAACTACTATATTTGTTTAGTAAGCCAATATTGCAAAGTTCTTCATTCGAGTAGAAGTCCATTACGCACCTTGCGCTTCCAGATCATCATTTCGGCCGAATGAAGTCCACTGCTGGACACAGGCCTCCCCCAATGATCACCACGACCGATATGGGTGTGTTGTGGGCTCATTGGAGGGTTTTGCCATAATCGCCACGCTTGGCAGGCGGGTTGGCGATCGCAGTTAAGTTGTTAATGTACTCGAAGGACGCTGCTGCCCATCCTCCGGCTAATCCCTTAGTCGACCTTTACGACACCCACGGGAGGAGATGGGGTGATGGTATTCTGAGCCGGCACCACACGGCAGACAACAGACAGATGCTACTACAACCATAGCTAAAAATAATCTGCATAAAATTTAAAATATCTCCTAACTTTTTCAATAAACAGATCGTGCTCCACAGCCACGGAATAAAAGCCAATCCACGTCACCAAATCAATACAAATTGATTGAGCAATTTCCGATATAGCCCGACATACCGACGTTTGAACATATATCATTCATACAAAACAATGATGAAAGCGAACGACAGATGCATCGTAGTTAATGGCGTGGAAACCACATATATATACCAAGTATCCCTCTCTCTTTCTAACTAAGTCATTAGACAGAGAGGTCCGTGTAATTAGCGAAGTTGGGAGTTCTCAGAAACTTTGCAGAATCGATATAATTAAAGTTTTGTGGCGTAATGGCTCATGGCTGGTGGGGAATGGCCGATCAAAGTTGCAGGTTTTGATAATCCAAGCCAAACTAATTACTTATCGCTTCATTTTCGTTGTACCTATGCTAGACTTACGAAGGATTGAAACATTGCTCGCAGCAAAAGGGGGGAATGGGAGAAGTCTTGACTTCTTGACTTGGTGTACATTTTTCAATCTAGATTATACGCGATATAATCCGTTTAAAAGTGTTTTATTATAATGAGTAATAATCGCGAAAACCTAAGAAAATATTATGTACATTTTTAGGTTAGGAAATTTAGACGTCAACTGATGAGAGGCCTCTTCTCATGATTTCCCTAATGGGACATCCCCTGCTGAGGAGTACGTGAGAGGTGCTGAATACACGTGCCCCTGTACTTCTCCTGACTGGAGCCACACACATCGAGAGCTAAGCTGCTCGACTACATTATCAAGGGGAGCCAAAGTGAAGTCGGTGCAGGTGAAAGACGAGCGATATGGAAGGTGTCGTGGATGGACTCGAGCAGGACTACGAATTTCACGTCCTACATCCTCCAGAATCCCATGACGCTATGGCCGTTATTGTCAACATAGAATTTTGGCACATCGTAAATGACCTAATGCATGCAAATACGTTAAATTTTATATTTCTGTGGGTATTTAAAATACTTAATATCAACATTGTAGTATTGTATGTAGTTTCCATTAGGAAATACTGATACAATTCAAACGTTGCAATATAATATTTGGAGAAAATGTACCGACTACGAATCGTACATATTGCTTAAGTGTAAATTGATACGATCACAACAGTGGGGGGTTTAGATAGTCCCACCCCAGCGAGATACGACAGAAAACGTGTACAAAAACCCAACTGATACAACGCTTATGAAATCCAAATAGTACTTTTACACTTAACCCGTCATCGGCGATGGTACGCTTCGCGCGGTGTTTGCGCGGCCGGGGGTCTGAAGTGCCGAGTGTCTGACTGCCTAGACATTCGCTATACAAACAACACTCCATTCCTCCGCCCCGCGAGGGGACCACTGTGTGCACCGCTATAGCTCCCAATCACAACTAAACGTAACTTTTAATCATGATAAGAGCGTTGCAGTATTAACGCACAGATTTAAATGCAGCTGTGATTTCTGAGAATCGGATCTCACAGTAAATTTTGTACTAAAAGTTGTTACACGAACGTACGAACAGAAAATAAATAATGTGTAGAAATATGTGCACAAAAATACAGCAAACACCATCATCGAAAAACGCTTCAAAGAGCAGCACAGCATCGTTGTAAAAAATAAAAAATCTGATCTAGAAAATCTCCCCGCAAAGCTGCGTGGTTAAACATCGCTAGCTATTTACATACGTGCTGGGGTCGTTGTGAACAGCGCTCGATATCGACGAGCGCTCGAGGGTTATAAGTGCAGCTAGCGTACAACACTCGACTTGCCTACCGGCGCGGTAATGACACCGTATCATGTTTATTCCACGTCTAAAACTTATCGTTTCTACATCGTTAACGCCGTCGACGAATGAAGCACTAAACGATCCCGTAAAAGCTGTTTAAGGTCCATTATGAACGAAAATACCGAGGCACTTAAGGAGCGCGGGATTCCGCGTTCGGGGGCGGGCAAAATTTTCCGCAGTACTTTTTCAGATTAAAATTTTGGCATCGGGAAAGCGGTCGGTAATGAAAGCAGTACGGGCCATTAAGCAGCGGCTCGGCCAGCCATTAGTTGTTCACGTTTACAATTACACCAGTTCGTGAGTTACGATTGTTACGCGAGACCCATTCGCGCCCGGCCGCGGATAGAACGCATCGATCGTATTGCTGCGAGGCTGGTAATGACCTCCACAATTGGTTTTTATTTCTTTTTTGGGACAGGCCCGCCACACATTCCCAACCACTGCTACTCATGTAAGCCAGGATTTACAATGGCGACCATTTAAAAGAACACCGACCAATGAAGCTCGGTGTGTCCCAGAGAAATGAAGAACTGACTTGGAACCCGCAACGAAATTAATCAGAAAAGAAAAAGAAGGAGTAGGAAAGAATATACGTTCCAATTCCCTCCGTAGCAAGCAGGAGACAGAGAAAAAACTGTAGGCCATAGGCACAATAATTGGTTTGATTCTCTTTTTTAATCCTGATATTTCAAGCCGGCAACATCGTCGTCATATCAGCCAAAGGACGTCCACTGCTGAATAAAAGCCCCCCCCATAGAGTTACACAATAGTATTATCATTTTGGGGGATTTTTCCAGTAATCACCACGCTTGGCAGGCAGTAACTACACTGCGCTCACTGCCTATAATGTGTACATACTTTATAGTTATTCTGGTTTAAATCCCTTATTCGCCTTCTAAGACGTCCACGGGAGGAGATGAAGTGATGCTTTATTCTTAATCCGGATACCACATGGAAATTTACGCAATAAAATAACGGTAACATTCGAATACTATTAATTGCATACTGAGTATACGTATCTACGGTAAGGCTATATGCTCTGTTTGGCGTCCGTGTGTCATCTTCAAAGCAGGTTCCAGTTGAAAACCAGCGCCTGGCACTAGCTGCCTGGCACATGCTGAACTGGACACCTATTTGGTGCAACCGTGAGATACATAATATTGTATAACTTCATTAATACTTACTACCTACCTAATCTTTTGTGTCTCATATTTTGCAACAAATTAATGTTTCTTTCTTTCTTTATATGAATACTCGGGCTTTTTTTTAATACACGCCGTCATAGAGTTGTCATTTCCATTATGCAACTGATACATTGAACCGAATGATCTATAGGCTTGCAACCATAACAGCGACTCCTTGATCGCTAACGGTAGAATAAGCCAAAAGTAACAACATTGTTGACTGATTTGAATGATTTTTCCAGGCTTCGGATTATAGATTTTTATGTACTAATTAATATAGGATAGGGTTATATTAATTTTGTTTTCACGGAACGGAATTGTTGATGTTGTGTATGCCTATTATTGACGTCATCAAATGTCATGTATGTTTTATATTTTAATTTTATGAAATTTTATGTACGTACATTGTTGGCGTATCTAAAATAAATAAATATTATCATCAACGCGCTAGATAATGACCGAAAGTGCGTGAATTCACGCGATGACTGCCGCCCGGCTCACCACTCCCGCGTTATGCCACTGCTCGTGCTATTATCCTTCCTACTCGTTATTTTATAATGGCGCGATTTTTATAGCCTCAAGTTGGAGCAGGCATAGCGTGAGCTATACGTTGCGTGAAGATAGCGCGCTATTTAATTGCGATACGCTATATTAAATATCACTAATCCCAACTCATATAAGAAAAATAAAATCACCTATTGCCACCAATTCAATAAAATTAACTTAATACAAAATACAGAACGAGTACCAACATATAACACAACTATACAGATATAGAATTCAAAGTCCAGCCAAATTTAAATATTTTTTTTAAACGTGGGCAACACACTAGGATTTCTCCTGTGTCGTGGGTGCGTTTATACAATACAATACACCCAGACCCGGAACAACTACCTGCAGATCATACAAATATTTGTTCCGTGCGGGAATCGAACCCACGACCCGGAGCGCAGCAGTCGACTGTATCAGCCACTGCACCAACCGTGCCGTCAAATTAGAATTTAGAGATCAAATCGAAGGTGTGTTTTAAATGTTATTATTAAAATAAAAGAAATAAAAGTTATAAACACATTCACTTTAAAATATTTGAATAAATTATTAACTTATAAACATTATCGCGCTAACCGCTTCAACTTGTGCGCTTGACCTTAACGAGAGCGCGCGATTTATGTAAGTTTTCCACACGTTCTGTCTTTAAAGGCAGCCAAGTTTTTATTTCTTTTTTAAAAACATTGCCCCACACTAGGATTTCTCCTGTGTTGTGGGTGCGTTTACAGACATTAATTCCACAAACAATACACCCAGGCCCGAAACAACTACCTGCAGATCATACAAATATTCGTTCCGTGCGGGAATTGAACCCACGACCCGGAGTGCAGCAGCCGACTGTATCAGCCACTGCCCCAATCGTACCGTCAAGAATAAAATCTTATAAAAAAACGAAAACAATTTTCAACCGTCCCTGGAAATTTGGCCTGTTATTGAAAACTAACGCTGTTTATGATTATAGTTTACATTAAATAAACACTAATAACACTTAACAATAAACACAAATCAGCTTAAACATTTCACCGAAACTACTAAAGCTTAAATATCGATATAAAAGTTCGCATTACCGTGTACGTGCCACCAGTACATTTCACTAATAACATTGATACACTGGAAAATGTTCAACGAAGCTATTCCCTGAGGCTATTCTCGTTTTACTAAACAGAAAATATGTAACTAAATTCTATTCTAGTTCTGTGAGCTGGAAAACTGAGACGGGCTCGTTATATCGAGGTCGAATCCTCAAAAGCATTGACTAGTGATGTGGGGAATTTATATCGATATTTACCTTTAGCTGAGACGAATATAAAGTTGAACAATGTTTTATGATCACTATAAGACGTATCTGAAGAGTCAATCTGAGAATCGATCCTGGGTTGGCTTTGAATTGCGTATGTTCGTTGTATATTGTATTATTAAATCAAACCCGTTATCCGTTACCTGATCTATTGTACCGGCAGCGGTCTAAGCTATGGTGAGGGCTCTAAAGAAAGACACTTTCTCATCACTATGTGTGCCGTATCGAGTAGTACTACTTTATGTGGCAGCCTCTTGATCCATCCACCTAACGAGAGCCTCGTTAGGTGGATGGATCGTCTGGAGATGTTGGTCGAGGCTCTTGGCAATGAGGCCATTGGATGTCACAACTATCGGCGCGATGATTGCAGTGTCCACATCCTGTGAGATGTCAACAATCTCGTGTGCCAAGTCAAGATACTTAATTTGTTTATCTTTCTTGGTTTTCACGAGATTCGTCGTCATGCAGGATGGTAGCGTCAAAAATCATCGTGCGGCGCTTTAATCGATTTATCACCACAATGTTAGCTTATTGGCGACAATAGTACTATCATTGCTGATAGATCAATCCCAGTACAACTTGACATAACCATTTTCAAGATCTGGGTCGGGCACATACCTATTGTACAGTACTTCAGAATCCACAAAATTGTACTTCAGAGCAAATTGCTGGTGGATAATTCTAGCCACTTGGTTCCTATATATACAAATAGATTACTAGCAATCTGGGCATGAAACAAGCGTCAAAATGCTTCTTCGATTCTGCCCTGTCCCACCGGAACCCCCTTGTGGTGTCAGCCGCCGATTACCAACCCTCGCGTATCAGTCGAGTACGCCACCCGAGGCACGTTCTGGTCAGACGACAAAATCACGGTAGATCACATAAAGAGACTCGCGCAGTCTCGTTCCCTCAACACCCGACCAGTTTACCGCCCTCGCCGACGAGGATGCCCACCTCACCGACGTCGCGGAAGCCCATCGCCGCGTTAACACCATTCCGCTCAAGTAGAAATTGCTTCTCACTTCTCCCGTGGACGTCGTAAAAGACGACTAACGGACTCTAAGCCAGAAGGATGAACAGCAGCGTCTTTTCTGTAGGACGGTAGCCATTCTGCGCTCGCCAACCCGCCTGCCAAGCGTGCGAGTACTGGCAAATGTCCCCCAAAATGCATACACACGGCGTGTAACCAGACGCTGTGGAATGCTATGCGGGAGGCCCTTTGTCCAGCAGTAGACGTTCTTTGGATGATATGATGATGTTCATGACTTTAATAAATTTAGGTGTATCTATATAAATAGTTTAAAAAGCATGAATTTCTGCCAATCGACTGAACAAACTGGCACATCCCTAGCGCACACAAGCCAGTGTCACGTCCAAGTATACGCCTAAGAGGATTAAACATTATTTCCAATATAATCCAGAATACGGACGACTAAACGATAGTAAACGCTGCTGTTATTGATTTTGAGATCATAACCAATTTTCAGTTTTTCATAAAGACAGATAAATATATACCTATATAGATTTTGTGTTTGTGAATAATAATAATGTACAAATATTTTTTCATCAACTGACTGTGTAATTGGTTTGAGCTGAACCTGAACGTGTATTCCTGAGTTCGGCGCCCAGATTGGGATGTGTTATTTGTGAGTGTACCAGGTCAATAGCAATACTCTCACTGTTCTGCAGCCTGCCCACCTCAGCTGCAGTCAACTCGCACAGGATAACCACGGAGAGCTAATAGCTAGTTAGGGATTCATGATTACCTCCGACGATAAATCTTATAAGTGAATTTCTTTTCTCAATAGTAACAGAGCACGAAATCACAATCAACTTGATAAACAAAAAGCACAAGAAAGGCAAGATATTTCATCATCATCATTATCATATCAGCCAATGAACGTCCACTGTTGAACAAAGGCCTCCCCCTTAGATTTCTACACCAAGCGGTTACATGCCGCTCTCATCCAACGACTCCCAGCGACCTTCGCCGTCCCCCGCTGCGTTTTCCGGTGCGCGGTCTCCATTCAAGAACCTTGTTGCCCCAACGGCCATCAGTTCTACGAGCAAGATATTTATGCAAAATGTAATAGATTTATACATTTCCTGTTCCGTCAGCAACCAAAATTCCTCAACTAGCCAAAAGTGGTCGCAAAAACGTGCACAACTCGGCATATAATCTAAAACTCATGAGGGGGTCCTCATGAGTCATCGTGCTGCAGTGATAAATCATGGACATCATGACAATAATCTCATAAGCGAACGGTGACATATTGTCAGAGGGCGAACAGGACGCAGCTCTCTAGCGAGCGAGATAGCATTGGTCGGTTGAGATTAACTTGACAAACGATATTATCGAGAGAAATGAAACAAGTTGGAAATTAGTAACACTGATTTGGAAATACTAACTAATAGATTGGAGAATAATTTCTGAAGTTTACGCGAATAGCATCCATTGAATCTAAATAGCTTATAATAGATTTGTACGTATATAGTGTAGAACATAAAATATTGTTTTAGTAGATAATTTATATATTTGTCCAATAATAATATAGTAATTGTATGTGCTAGCTATACAGCACGTATGGATGCTTCAAGTAGGTATATAACAATTATATATTTATTTAATATATTTCTGTAAGCTATTTTGCCATGTGGTGCCGGCTATGCCGTGTGGTGCCGGCTATGCCGTGTGGTGCCGGCTATGCCGCGTGGTGCCGGCTCAGAATACCACCACCCCATCTCCTCGCGTGGGTGTCGTAAAAGTCGACTAAGGAATTAGCCGGAGGATGGTCAGCAGCGTTCTTCGAGTACATAAACAACTTAACTGGGATCGCCAACCCGTCTGCCAAGCGTGGCGATTATGGCAAAATCCCCCAATGAATCCTACAACACACCCATATCGGTCATTGTGGTGATTTTTGGGGGAGGCCTGTGTGCAGCAGTGGACTTCATTCGGCCGATATGATGAAAAAAATGAATGAAGCTATTTCGATTCAATAATAGGTTGGAGCTTTGGAGGCCTGTCTACTGGCACCTTACAGCCAGAACTTTTGAAAGTTTTAGTGCAAGATTTGCACTGTATCCGCTTCACATTTAATGATTTATTTGCGGGATATACGTAAATGGCTTTCAAGAAACAGGCTTGTAACTAAACTGCCTATATGATAATTTTTTTCGTGGAAATCCATCATGGTCTTCCTTCGTCTGGGGGAAGGGCGGAGGTAATGGGTATTAGACTCTTACCGGCTAAAAACGACTTGCGTGATGACCACGCAGAACTCGCCACTGGGGGGCTCCAAGATCTCGAGAACAATCACACCGGAGCCATCGTAGGTGCCACATCCTTAGACATGTCGGAGAGGGTGCTTGTAATGCGATCTTCCCCTTTAACGGAAGGTCCGGAAAGCGACTGTACTCTGCACAGTTCATGGCAGCCTATTAACTCTTTTGTAATTTATTTATTTTTAACGTTGCCCCACACTAGGATTTCTCCTGTCATGTGACTGCGGTGAAAGACACAAATTCCACACACAATACACTCAGACCCGGAACAACTAGCTAGTGCGGGACTCGAACCCGCGACCCGGAGCTATCGGCCACTGCACCAACCGTGACGTCAAATTTAATTACTATCCTTTGTAAGATTTCGACTATTTATAAGTAACTTCACTCAATAATTAAAGTGAATACTTGAAAAAAGAAGTTGATGTTAATTACACAGCTTAAGCGACTTATTATAAACTTAGCTCGAAAAAGTTTACCAAGAATTAATTATATGCCAAGGTAATATTGAATAGGTGGAAACAACTTTAAACCTCATATCACAAATAATTATAATGTAATTGTATTCCATTAAATAAAAGAATTTTTTTTCATTAATATTTAATTCAGACAACATTAAATTGTTTTAAGAAGTTTTTGAAGTGGAAACTTAGCGTGGTACGTATATTTCTAGATGAGATAAAATCTCTGGACTCGCAACACCGTTACGAGACGCAGCTATAGTGTGTGCATATATGCATGTACACATAGCAGACCGCGAACGCGTCTAGATAAATAAAAAAAAATAGTTGTCACTTCTGTCGGCACTCCCGGAGTGCAACCCGTATTTTTTTTTAAACATATGACAGCAATAGTAACTTGCAGCCCTTCCCGGCTTCCTAAGTCTTACAGCTGGGAATACGAAGCAGCGCCACAAACTCCCCATTGAAGTAAAAGACCTTGAAACTACGCTTCCCTTCTCCGTGCTACAATATAAATCCCCGCTAACAAAGGAACCTGGTTTAACGCAATACAGGCTGATCGTAAATAAGGGCGATTGTCACATATTTTGTGTAACATAATAATAGCGCACATTAGGGTCGCGGCAAACTAGGCCGTAACAAAACTACGATTGATACCGGACAATACAAAGGAAGTAATTTGAGTTGGCGTAATTTTAATTTTTATGTGATTTTTATTTATTATGGTGTATTAAGAGCTTTTTGTCACGGGGATGGCGGTCGTTGGAAGGTATTTCAACGTTGACTTTTGTATACATTACCTTCTTTATTGCTTCTGTACACAAAGGCTTACGTTGCCACGTTACGTATGTGCAAAATGTCTACCTAATATAGAAATATATATATAGGAATGGAAATAAAAATGACCCGAAATGGCTATTATAGAACGAAAGCGCTCTGTACACTCTTTTAACTATGCAAATATTTATGTGGAATTTTTCAGTACTTTAACACCTAGACCAATCGTTGAGATGCTCTTTATGGAAGGCCTGTGTCCAGCAGAGGGCTTAATTCGACTGAAATGATGATGAATGTTGATATATATTGAATTTCACGAGTTTATTTTGCGCGGTACCTAAATCGTTTTCTTTTTCTAAAATAGAAGTTAAACGCTGAGTTACTCCTTATGACATCAGCTATCTGCCAGTGAAAGACTCGTCAACATCGTTCCAGCCGTTTCGGAGATTAACTGGAACAGACAGAAAGACATTTAAAAAAAATTGATATTTTCTTATTGTTAGTACCGTATATAATTTCATATGCATCTAGTAAAAAGCTGTTATTTTGACATTACAAGCATTTTATTTATTTGTATATTTTTGTTTTACTTTAATTTTCACTCCCTTCAATAAAAGTAAAAACTTTAAAAAAAGGTTCAACAGATCTGCCAGGCGCCAGGCAAGGCTCTAGTGTGATCTTACGAGGACCTGGAGCCCCCCTTCGGTGCCGAAGATGACCGCTCCAGTGGTTTTAGCCGGTAGGAGTCCGGCACACCCCTTCGCCCTTCCCCGGGGTGAAGGAAGTTCCATGTAGAATTTCCATTGGACATCAATAAAAAAAAAGGCGCCAGGCAAGAGACCACTTAAAAAAAAACTTGTTCAACATCCCTCACACAGAAGTTTGAATAAAGAACTCCATTCTTTACCATTCACCCACAAACGTAGTCCATGGCTACAGTTATTTGATTAAATTCATACAAATTGCGAGCGCACGCGTTTTTGAAGAAAATCTAATAAATCCACTCTCGCCTTAGTGATGTGCCGCTAAATCTGTTTCATTACATATAACGGGAGAACAGTTTCCTATAAAAATATTACGATTTTATTGGATGACAAACGTTTTATTTCTATGGTCGGGGGACGGAAAATTGTGTTGAAGGTTGGCTTGAAGATTGTATGATTCGCTTTTGTGCACTTCCTTTATTAGGGCTGGCAGAACATAAAATCAGCAAATGATTTGTAACTAACTTATTATAAAATATTTATTTTAGTGTTCGTGTGGTGTCCGGTTTAATAATATAGCACCACTCCATCTCCTCCCGTGGATATCGTAAAAGGTGACTACGGGACTCTAAACCAGAGAGATGGGCAGCGGCGTCCCTTCTGAGGAACAGTAGTCATACTGCGCTTACCAACCCGCCTGCTTAGCGTGCTGAGTACTGGCAAATTCCCCCCAAATTGATGATGCGGTTGTAGGAGTCTATGGGGGAGGCCTTTGTTCAGCAGTGGACATTTTTTGGCTGATATGATGATGATGATGATTTATGATGCTCTTTAATTGTCACCAGTTAGTAAAAGATAACAAAAAACAGGATGGCCTGGTATTATAGAGTACAATGGGCAGCCTCATCACAAGCAGTTTTTCCAGGGAACTTTAGGATGGAGAAAACGGAACTGGATATAATAGCCAAACATATGCCTTCTTCTATTCTTTTTGGCTTCGTGCCTCCACTATAGGTAAGCCAAGTCATAGTAAACATGCTACAAGATTGGGCAGGTCCAGGTGAGAGGCACGCTTCGACGATAGCCGCAGTTTACGCAGCACAGCGCACAGAAAGCTTCGAAGACCGTTCTACAGTCATCCCCTCCAAGATGCGCCTAAAGGTGCGGCAGCAATGTCCTTCTATGCCGAAGATAGCCGTCATGGCGATTTTAGCCGGCAAGAATCCGGCACGCCACTCCACCTTTCCTTTGGCGGATGTCCATGAGGACTCTAAGAAAGAATTTAAGTGACTTAACTGGTTCTAAACGACTTCTAAGAATGGATTCAACCAATATGATGTGTGTGTACATGTTACGTTAAATATCTGATAACTAGATACGGTATTACTGCCGTCCTATAACTAGAAAGCCGTTAAGTCCAAAAAGTAGTTTTCAAGAAACAACCAAAAAAGGTGGGACGTCGTTATATCTTAAAACACTATAATACTTAGATTAGTGACTGTTAGACACATTGTTTTCATTGATTTGCGTCCATAATTGGTGTTATTTGTTCAGAAAACTATTTTCAAACATTATTGAGCTTGTTTTTGGCCCTTTTTTTTAACACACACACACACACACACTAGGGTCATTGGAAGATCTCTTATTGGATAAGTCCGGCTAGATGGTACCACCGCAGTGCCAGTTATTCTGCTGCCAAGCGGTGTTTTAATTTTGGACATTCATGCGGTATATCATTCATTACTGAGCTTAAGAGACTAATTATTTATTTTTACTTTGCCCCACACTAGGATTTCTCCTGTGTTGTAGGTGCGTTTACAGACATGAATTCCACATACACCCAGACACGGAACAACTACCTGCAGATCATACAAATATTTGTTCCGTGTGGGAATCGAACCCACGACCCGCAGCGCAGCAGCCGACTGTATCAGCCACTGCACCAAGTGCCGTCGTTAATAATAATTACTTTACTTAAAGCTCGCTAACCTTACCTTAACGGCTTTTATAGTGTTTGTAACTCCGGAACTATCACTAATATAATTATGGTTCTTAAATAGGAAGACAGAGAATTTAAAACTATATCACTTTGCATTAAAAAGTCAAAATCGACCTTCTGATGATTAACGGCTTTCTAGTTAAGGGACGGCAGATTAGCACTGATGACAATATTCAATTACTGTTAGTCCTAAGTTTAACCTCGAAACTCCATTAACAACTAACACCGAAGTCTCTACAATTACTATTAAGTATATACGACAGTAATTCGACGTCGGAACAAAGCGTTATACGTGTCACATCAATATCATCAAACTCAATTGACGTATTCAAGTAATGTCAAAAGTCGAAATGGCTAAATCGACTTCACGATTAACCTAAGATTCGCTGCTGGGATGAAATGATAGCTCCGAGTCACGAGATATCCGTCCCTTGGGTGTACACGATTTCCTTAGAAACCCTGAAAAATCACAGAAATCAGAGATAGATAGTAATTATTGTTGCTATTATTTGCTTTCCTTGTAACTCATCTAATTCTATTTGGGACCAGCGATTTCACCCGCTGTTTAATTTAAAAGAAATTGGATTATTATAAAAAATTTAGAGTACTTCGGCATAGACACTTGACATAGGAAAACATATATTGGATTTCATGAGTTTTAATGATTTTGCGCGGAAACCTAATTATTTTTCTAAAATTAAAGTAGCCTAAGTTATTTTTATAACATTAGCTATCTGCCAGTAAGTCCCGTAGAAATCGGTCCAGTCATTTCGCAGATTACAGGGAGACAGACAGACAGACAAAAAATAAGTTTTTTGTTGTGGGTACCGTACATCCTTTCATATGCAATTAGTAAAAAACTGTTATTTTGATACCACAAACAGACACTTCAATTTTATTTATTTGTATACATGTATAGATGTATAGATTTGCGATACTGAGCGTAGAAATTGAATGCATTTTACTGTTACAACATTCCCGTCATGGTTACATTGCGTATTACAAACGAGGCAAATGTTTATGCTTTGCACTTTCAACGAACATTGTACTTTCAATTTAATGTCTAATCGCTTGCATTAATCACAGTGTAAACGGGATTCAGTAAGAGCACCCAATATACGGTATCCTTACAGTAAAGCTTTAAGTATGTACCACTTACGTACACACTTACATTAAGAACGAAAGTCTTTTTTTGTTTTAATCATCGTAATAAAAGCCTAGCAGTAAAAGGTTCCAACCTATCGTCCATTTACTGGAGGAGCATTTCCCTTTGTTGATATTTTGTTCAACTTACAAGGAAAATGCCTCTTTCCTTGTAAGCTGAACAAAATAGTAAGACATAAAAGTAGGTTTTATTGAGAATAGCGTGAAAATACTTGAGAAAAAATATACGAACATCAGAGTACTAATGCGGAGAACAAGACTGAATTATTCTGACGATTGGAGTTCAGGCATACAAGAACTACGACCCCCTCGAGTCTCATCTCCAACATCGCACCGGTGCGGTTAATCTTACACAACAATTACACCGTCTATTCGGTCGAACACCCGTTTGTCAGTATCCTAAATTGCGTACGTTCGACGTATATTTACTGCGCCCCGGGCATAGTGTGGCCGAGACGCCTCTATCAATGGCCGCGCAGGGTTTCTCGACGTCGTAAATTAGCGCCCTCTACAATACAGACCGCGGCACCGCACACCGCAGAATTAACATAATAAAAAGGGAACATTCATATGCCGCTCGTAAATAAACTTTTATGGCTATCGGTCTAATGCGTCGAAAAATGTCGCCGAAAGGAGGGGTACCGCCGAGTACCGACCGAGCGAAAATCGTGCAAACTTTATAACACGAGAATTCACACTCGCCCTGGGGTAACCATAATAAAATATTCGCATGGAATATCCGGACGTTTCTCTAGACACGTATGCATAGATAACGCGATATA
The DNA here is from genome assembly GCA_947459985.1 of Diloba caeruleocephala. Lineage (NCBI taxonomy): Eukaryota > Metazoa > Arthropoda > Insecta > Lepidoptera > Noctuidae > Diloba > Diloba caeruleocephala. The sequence continues at coordinate 25,053,072 of OX381615.1, forward strand.
AAAACGACATTAAATTTACGAGCATCGATGTGTACGCACGCGTCAAGTCATCAAACATTTTTATGGATATAAATATGTACATTTTTTTTCTGGTGCTCGCATTAATTCCTTTATTATGCTTCCCATGATTTTATATAAACATGTAATCTTTTGATGAAATTCATGAATAAATATCCTACGATCATAAAAATACTTCGTATGCTGGATAAACAAATTACTTTATTCATCGAATACTACTAGCCCCATATGTTAAAACGAAGCTCAAGAAATACGTGTTTCTTTTCCATCTAAACTGTTGGCAATCCTGTATACTTCATTATTAACATTAAATTGCACGGATAGGACCTAATTTGATTAAAATCTACACAAATAAATAAAATTGAAGTGTCTGTTTGTAATGTCAAAAAAACAGCTTTTTACTAAATGCATATGAAAGTATATACGGTACCTATAACAAAAAAACATTCATTTTTTATTTTTTGTCTGTTTGTTCCGGGTAATCGAAACGGCTGGACCGATTTTGACGGGACTTTCACTAGCAGATAGCTGATGTTATAAGGAATAACTTAGGCTACTTTTATTTTAGAAAAATAATTAGGGTTCCGCGCAAAAAAATAAAACCCTTGAAATCCAATATTATATATTCTATGTCAAGTGTCATGTCGAAGTCCTCTAAATTTCTTCTAAATTAAACGCGGGTGAAACCGCGGGTCCCAGCTAGTATATATAACGAGTAACCGAAATACGTTAACTTTTCGACGGCCATAAACCTTTTTATTCAGACATCGCTTTGTAGAGCGATGTCCGACGAAATGTAAACTTGTGGTAAGCGTCGCGCGTATGAACGATTCGACCGTGGTTTAATGACGTGCCGGGTTTGCCATATACTACGGTAAATAGCTTGGAAAAGATTTTTTTATCCAAAGGTTCGGCTCCTTTCGTTTTATTGATAAAATCAACATTGTCACATTTTGCGAAATGTGGCAATTTCGCTTTGAATCCCTGGTTTTTGGTGAATTCATATTAGCATTAGGTGTATGTTTCTATTCCCAGTTGTCATCACTAGTGCCGTCCCCATTGGTGATAAATGTGTAGAAATAACCCAACCGTCGCCAGTGAAGACTTAAGACATAAATAAATCCCTTTCATCATCATCATCATCATATCAGCCGAAATACTTCCACTGCACTGGACATGCCGTGTGCCGTCATTTTGGGGGGAATTTGCCAGTACTCATCACGCTTGGCAGGCGGGTTGGTTAGCGCTGAATGGCAGCTGTTCCACAGAAGGGGACGCTGCCGCCCTTCCTGTAGTTTAGAGTCACCTTTTACGAGACCCTTAGGAGAGGAGATGGAGTGGTGTTATATTGCTAATCCGGACACCAATGTATTACAATGGAATAGAATATTCTTATACACCATTATAAAAACACTTACTAGCAATAATTCTATGAACAGTAATTGTAGAACGGGCGATCTTATCGCTATTAGCTTATATGTGCCAAACGAAACACTTGTAATAGTAAGTTAAGGTGCGGCTGGTGTGGCCTTTGGGCCACTCTAATGCCGGTAACATGGATCCTTAAGTTCATAATTTAGCAATGACAACAACTAGTAACTAATAGTTTTCCTCATTTGTCACTAGGGATGTGCATCCGGTGCATAATAAGTCGTGTATATTGATTAAATGTAAAAAAAACATCGGTCTCTATTTGAAACACACACAACTAAACAAATTTTTCACATCGTATCCTTTGGAATTCGACACATTACAATATTTTTATGGTGTTAACCACCGATCCATGAACGATTCAACTTCGAGAAAGTTAAATTTGTTGAAATACGTTTCAGTCATTTAAGAACAGGTGTCTATTTAGGTAAGATCTGTTTGACATTGTCAGGTTATTTAATTTGTCTTAGACAGCGAGTTGTTCTATAAATGTTTATCCTTTGTACACTAAATAACATTAAAACATCTCAATTCTAAGCTTCTTAATTAAAGCCGAGAAAGTAAAGCACGTCTTTGTTTCAATCGAGTAAAACTTATTTAATTCCAGACTTTAAAGCGGACAGTCGCATAAAGACAACTATAAAATTAAATAGAGGGGACAGCTCCCTCTTACGACAACGCTCACAAACATAATCGTGTGATTTTCAACTTCATCTGCGATTTTGTTTTAATAAAAACGTTAAAGCTTACAACCAAAACGCAAAAATGGCACTTTAACAGCAAAACCAAAAGCATTTGACACTTTCATTTCTTTCCAAATGAAAAATAAAAGCCGCGGTACGCCTTTAGTGAAGTCATTTCTGAAGGAATTATACTCTTAAGTAGATAATAAACGCGGCAGTACCGCCGTTAGCGCGGCGACATGCGACACGACGCGACACGACTTTGTCGCGCGACATAAAAGGTTTTAACAAAATATAGCCGTGCGTAATTATAGCCCGTTGTGTATGACGCAGTTACGCTTAGACAATGATACAATACCCAGAACTCTTAGGCTCGCGGAACAATACGCTCCATCATGCAGATAAGTAGTTAAACGTAATGGAAGTTGTAGAAACTAATGCGAGAATCTCGTTCGACCTATATAGGCAACACGAGAACTATTCTAAGATAACATTCACAGTTTTCAGAGTCCATGTTTTTGATTTAGGTTATAGCACCACTCCATGCCCTCGCGTTGGATGTCGTAAAAGGCGACTAAGGGACTCTTCAACCATAGGGATGCTCAGCTCAGATTGCCCTTCTATAGAATAGCAGCCACACTTCGCTAACTCGCCTGCCAAGCGTGGTGAGTTCTGGAAAATTCCCCTCAAAATGACTTTGTGGAAATCTATAGTAGGGGCTATTATTCTGCATTGGGCGTCTTTTGGTTGACATGATGATAATGATGACGTAAAGATACACCTTTTTCGAAATTCGAGGTGCGATTGTCTCATCAGGAGACGAGTCGCTCCGCATAAAATCAGATCGAACTCTTGCAATAATAAGCTAGAGTAGCATTTCGTTAAACTTAGCTGTATCCTATTAATTAACGGCTAGAACTAAGTTTAGCCGGCTACTTTGGCTATTGGCTATATCTAGTTGTAGTCGGTATGATGAAGGCTACACCTAAACCGGCTAACCGGCTAAAAAGCCGAATGCAACATCTAGTAGAACTAGCCTTCTTCGGGTTTTAACCGTAACATATAATTATATTTTTATTTAATGGTGAACAAATAAGTAATACTCTATTATATTCTAAGAACTAGCTGGGATTTCACCCGCCATTTAATTTAAAAGAAATTGGAATATATACAAATAATTTAAGGTGCTTTAAGACACTTGACATAGAGTATATACATTGGATTCCACGGTTTTGAATTTTTTGCGCGGAACCCTAATTATTTTTCAAAAAATAAAGTTATTCCTTATAACATAAGTTATCTGCCAGTGGATTATGAGATTAGCGGGAACAAACAAACAGACAGACAAACAATAAAAAAAAATTTTTTTTGTAGGTACCGTATATACTTTTTGACATTACAAACAAACACTTAAAATTAGTTTATTTGTATAGATGTATAGATGAATTGTAAACAAAAAATCCCTATACCCTGCCGCTGTCACCTCTTTTATACACACATAATGTGACTTATAATCCAAGCCGAGAAAACGGAAAGGCGATAGAATTGAAGGGCTTCCCATCCATACACTTACCTTTATTTCTATAGCTTTCTTTGTGTGAGCTGTGCTTTTAAGCGTCTCGACAGTGTCGTGATACGTCATACTTAATCTCCATAAGTTTTCGACCCCCTTTTATATTCTTCTACTTCCAAAGAGATAATCCGACCGTCACAAAAGCGCATAATATGTTTCATCGGCAAATCCTTTTTACATAACAATACCAGCAAACAGGCCAACTTCCATACAAATCACATAATGCCGGAACTGCATGCGAGCGCCCAATTATTTGACGAACAATACCATGTTGATTTACTGCGTGTTCATATACAGTGGTGTGAATTGCATAGGGCTGTCACCACTTTGATGTATTCTACAATTGTGTATCTACCTCGAGGATCGGTGATAAAGGTCTCAATCCTCCGAAATTGGCGAGTATATATGTGTGTTCGTGTACATCGATGGTCTTGTTCTATCACTCCACCTTTGTTACTGAGATATTACATGCATTAGAACCCCCATTCCTCTTAGAATGGGCACTTTTTGTTTGCATCGTCATAGCTTTGCGCCAGCAGCCCTGCCTACATGTGAGTCGGAGTTAAGATAAGGGGTCGCATTGTTCCCCGACGTAAATATAAATTGCGCCATAAATGTCAAATGGACACAATTGCTCAGCTGGCCCGTGATTTTAACCGATTTAAGTGAGTTTTCTAACAGGCGTTGCTGCGAGTTTTAAGCGTGGCCTGGCGAAAGTATTTTGTTTGGAATCTGTGGGACGAATGGCGGCATTAAAAGTATCATACTTGCTCTGTGGTAAGCGGGGAATGTTTAATAGAGTGTGAGTCGCTCGATATATCCATCGCGGTCCGCTAGAACACCGCTGACGTTTAAAGAGGTGCTGTGAATCGTTATTATTACAATTTAAGAGTTATTCGACAAAATAAAAATAATGAACATTTTTAATTCTGGTAATAAATAATTGTTCCAGTAATAGCTAATAAACATCCTAAACGTGAGAAAATTTAATGCCATTATCATCATGCATAGTACAAACATAACAAATACAATATAATAACAACAATACAATCCTTTTAACTGGATATCGCAACACATCCCTAGCAATCAATAAAGGCCATACATTTTTCGAAGCAGTAATGCAAGGAATGTTTCCGAAGCAATCTGATTACTTCCAATGGCGAAACGACAAAAACACTAAAAAGGCCGTCTCCCTAGCCACTTCTCTGGGGGAATACGCAGCCCTAGTCCTGGGTAGCGTTACAATTGTTATGGGCAGGCGTGACCACTAGACGAACGATTTGCTCGTCTCAGTAGGCAAAATCTATTTTTATTAGTAGCATAATGTTGCCAATTGATAAACTACACCACCACAAGCTTATGAAATAAGAGCGCGCGCCTGAGTTTGGAATTCCCGACCGGTATACCGCTCTCGCCGCTGAGGATGCCCGCCTCACCGACGTCGCGGAGGCCCATCGCCGCGACAACACTATTCTGTTCAAGCAGTAAAAACTGCGCCCTTCCCCCCCTATCCCTTGCTAGCGCCGGCCCGAGCCTATAGATTTAAACGTCCCTTAATACCGAGTCCCTTAAAAAATACCGATCCAGCTGTCCCCAAAAGAAATAGCTTGCACACTTCAGTAACGCTCTAAGCCGAGGTCCGTGTCCCGTAGGGGACGCCCTATGCGCAAGTTGCTTACAATATATTAATTGTAAGCCTGGCTGGAGGCCTCTTTTGGCTTCGCCAGAAATGTCCGGTTGAGCAGCTACATTTCCCCGACCTGTCTGCGAGAAAGGCTATAAAAAAATAAACATAATTTGGAATATTGTGTGTTTAGTAGTACGAAGTCTACTTTCGAGTTTCTGATTCGAATTGATTTCATTAGAGATAATTGTTGATTGTTGATATTTTGTTAGATATGATTTTGGAAGTTAATAAGGCGGTTATCCTTCAAATATTTTAAAAATCTTAATAATTGATTAGATTCGTCTGTAACGTATTTTTTAAGAGATTGTTTTAGAAAACGCTACTAATAATATAAATAAATGTTTCTTTGTATTGTATTTATTTTTTTAGTTTGTCTCGTAGCCGTTCCTGTACCATTCATCCAATTGAGTTGAAATTGTACAGTTATTGTTTTGGCAATTGTGTGAAAGGCATAGACAAAAAACTGAATAATTGTAAGAGGCATTGCAACGTATTAGCATAGCATTAGATACTAAATATGAATTTATAATATTAAAGCTTTACAACAGATTCAAAACGTGACCAAGAAATATTCAAAAAAGTTAAAAATACTGGCAGAATTTATTGGTAAGTCCTACGATATATTACGTGGAAACTTGTCTGCAGATAAGCGATTCATGTGAAATATTATCAGAGGATAGCAGTTGCAAATCTTACGTTTGGTAGATGGTGGTTAACGAGTATACGATGACTTTGTGCAGAAACTGTTCGGAGAGGGGTCTGTGTATAGGAGAATAGCGATTTAGTATTTTAATTGGCCTTAAACACTGACTCACCCATGTTTCTATAAAAATCCTCTGATGGAATCGTCAGCTTATTAAAACCACTCGTACATGGGTAAAATGAACTTACAGAGATCGGCAAACGTCTTGAGACCTTGGTTGCGCATAGTCGATATTTAGGTCTTAGATACGTACGTATATATATGATACATACATGTATATACGATGTATTTATATGAACCTTAAACTTTTACGAACTACTCCGCTTTTTGCTCAAGAGATTTTCCCGTCACTGTACTCGAATTAAACAGCAACACATGAAAATCACGTCAAACGTACTAGAATTTTTAATTAAGATTTGTACTACGATCGATTATCTGCTACGACTTTCTGAGTAGCAAGCGTAGCCGTTACTACGTCGATGCGTGCGCTACGTCGTAGCCAACTGTAGAGCTTTATTCATCACATGCACTGCAACTGTACGGCTTGTAATCAAAACTAAAGCATTATTATTCATATTTTATTTATATTTCACCTACATTTTCGTCAACCAGTGTTGCATTAATGAATTCAATATAAAAATGATATAGCACAATAAGTTTAATTAGTCTGTACGCTTAGGAGCTTTAAATGCGTTATGACATTCATTCGATTAAATACATTCTTCATATTTGGACCTTTTTTTATTGATGTCCAGTGTAAAGTCATGGAACTTCCTTCACCCCGGGGAAGGGCTAAGGGGTATGCCGGACTCCTACCGGCTAAAACCACTGGACCGGTCACCTTCGGCACCGTAGGGGGCTCCAGGTCCTCGTAAGATCACACAAGAGCCGCCCATTGGTGCCACGCCTTAAGTCACATCACGGAGGGGGTGACTGTCAAGCGGTCAACCCCTCTAGCGGAGGGAAGGCGACTGTAAAAAGGTAGCCACCCTCATATTTGGACCTAGGATATCTACAGACTTGATCCGAAAATTGAATTGATCACGAAGCCTATGTTCTGCTAACGATCATTTTAAGATTGCATTTGCCATGCTGTGTATACCAGCTATCCTTTAATGAATACATCAACTTTAAAACGAATACTTCAATCCGCCCCCGCCACCTCTCGTCCTTTCACCCCCCACCACTAACGCCAGTATGCAGAGCCCCGGTCTTCAGTTGCAGCGACGTGGAGTGAACTGCGGAACTTCGTGCGATTATAATCAAGTTTATTTATAATCAGATTTGATATTCCTTCTTCCATTACGTTTGTATATTTGTCACTTTTATTTCTATATAATTACTTTAAATATAATAATCTGTATAAATACATTATTAATATAAATAATGTGTTGGTAATCTAAAAATATAAATAATGAAATGTGCGTGATTTGCGTTCTTTTATCTAAGGTCCTATCGGAAGACCAGCGCAATGCTGAGATAGGAGCCTATTCTGATGTCTCACACAAAAATCTATTTGCATGCTTTTTATTTTTTTATTTGATATTTTGGAATATTCTGTGTTGTTATTTACAATTATTTTCTTGTTGTGTACGATCAGAATAAAATTATTTCTTTCTTTCTATGTACACGCGCTGGCTCGTTCCTTCAACTCGGTTGTACTTACACCTAAGGTTGTTGTTTGTATCACACACGACTTTATAAGGGTTTAGTAGGATTTACCGCTTCAAATGAATTTAATATAGCTGCTTAGATGTTTTATTGGGGGAATTCAGCCCTATCGCCTTCATGAAATAGTGATCTAGTAACTAAAGGAAGGTCCGTTAGCGAATCCAAGAATGTTGCTTTTTTTTATACGTTGCTCCGCACTTGCATTTCTCCTGTGTCGTAGGTACGTTAACAGACATGAATTCCACATACAATACACCCAGACCCGGAACAACTACCTGCAGATCATACAAATATTTGTTCCGTGCGGGAATCGAACCCACGACCCGGAGCGCAGCAGCCGACTGTGTCAGCCACTACACCAACCGGGCTGTCTGTAGAATGTAATATATTAAATTTAATTAAGTGTCCACGAAACTTCTCACCGGCTCTTCTCTATAAAACAACAACTTGGAACCGTCTAGCTACTTAAATTCTGTTGACTGGTGCCTGGTCCTGTAATTAATTTATATGAATAAAAATCTTTTGAATTCAAATTACATAAATACTCGTCCGCCGGTTGTGGTTCGTCTACGTTCTAGCATAACCGGAGACCATCTTTACAAATAAATAAAATTGAAATGTATAACAGCTTTTTACTAAATGCATCATCATTTCGGCCGAATGAAGTCCACTGCTGGACACAGGCCTCCCCCAAAAATCACCACAACCCCCGATATGGATGTGTTGTGGGCTCATTGGGGGGTTTTGCCATAATCGCCACGCTTGGCAGGCTGGTTGGCGATCGCAGTTGAGTTGTTAATGTACTCGAAGGACGCTGCTGCCCATCCTCACACTAATCCCTTAGTCGACTTTTACGACACCCATGGGAGGAGATGGGGTGGTGGCATTCTGAGCCGGCACCACACGGCATAATGCATACAAAATGATATAGGGTACTTTTAACAAAAATACTTTTTTTGTCTGCCTTGGGGGACTTTTACTGGCAAATAGCTGATGTTATAAGGAGTAACTTGGGTTACTTTTATCTTAGAAAAAAGAATAAGGGTTCCGCGAAAAAAAATGAGTATATATTATAGTAATTATTTATAAATAATCAGATTTCTTTTAAATTAAACGGCGGGTGAAACCGCAAGATACAGCTAGTTATACACTAAAGCATGTAAAATAACATAAGGTAAATCCCAACAATAGCCTTTTTTTTTTTTGACGCCTGGCAGCCGGGATGACCATACAGGCGCCCCGTAGAGGGCCACAGACCGCACGACGCCCCCGTAGAGACGGCCCCAACAATAGCATACTACGCTAAGAGGTAAAATTTGTCTCTCCAACAAAGTTGTCACGACTCAACAGTTTCATAACGACTCATCAATTACAATTGACAGGTCGACTTCAAAACTAAAGACTTGGCTTTAACAAATTACGTTCATAAGTCAGCCATTGTCTCAGATACGACGCCGAGGAGTAGGTCAGGATCGGATTAAGAACCTTTTACTTATAGAAATAAAGGTCTCTCTTTGTTTCAAGTTGAAAGGAACGTAACTAATGTAGTGTGGATGTACACATTACAATGGACTGATAGTGATTTTGTTGTTTTAAATTAAATAAACACATGTATCTACTTAGGTACATTGAGAAACGGCGATGGGCGATTGCAACAAAAAAACAATCGAATAAATCAACAATAGTGCAGCCTTGTATTCCATTTTCGATTTATTCGTCATCGTCGAATAACAATCGAATAAAAATGAACAATCGAACGAAAATAAAGAATCGGATAGAATAGCTTCAAAAAAAGGTCAACATGGTGTATAAAATGTTGGTCGTCAAAATGTTTGCGTCCCCAATTGGAAACCGTGCATAGGGTTGAACAACCGACCAACTATTGAATAATAACTATCCAAATCCGCCCCCTTCGCTATGCTTAAATAAATTTTAAACCCTGTTAGATATCGAAATGGAACATACATGAAAAGTTCAGTTGGAATTCCTGACTTTTATTCCTAAAATTTTCATTGAAATCCGTTGAGCCGTTACGCAGCCTATTCAAGACAAACTTTCAGGCGGACGGAAATTCTAAAAGCGGTCATTTATAATTAGACAGCGTATGAATATCAGTTTACACTTAAATTTTGCCATTTATTTTGTAATCACTACTCGTAACAGACAGGGCACATTGCTCGTAGAACTGACTGCCGCTGGGGCAAAAAGGTTCTCGAATGGAGACCGCGCACCGGAAAACGCAGCGTGGGACGACCTCCGACGAGGTGGACAGACGACCTGGTGAAGGTCGCTGGGAGTCGTTGGATGAGGGCGGCATGTAACCGCTCGTTGTGGAAATCTGGAAATCTCCTTTGTTCAGCTGTGGACGTCCTGTGGCTGATATGAAGATGAAGACTAACAGACACTTACATTTTATTTATTACATTATAGTAGTAGTATAGATATGATCCACGTACACATAAATACTAACAGGTGATTGCAAACCTATCGCTCATGGCCATAATTACCAGCCAATCTCGAACCGTCGAACCAGCTGAAGCATTCCCACAGAAAAACGGCCAGTCAAAAACTCGTTTAGGCCTGAGACATTTAATCGACAATTTGAGTCACTTCAAAGGCTCTAGACACTCCCTACCCTTCAGAAAGGGTTTATTATAGATAATTATTCTACCGCCCTTAATGTGGTTATGAAACTGCCTAGCTGTAGAATTTTTGACAGAATTTTATCGTAAAGACGTCTTCATTGTTAGTGAAAGGCTTAAATGATATTAGGTTTTGCCGCTCAGGTCCCATTTTTTCGTCATGAATTTTCTATTAGATATATGCCGTGTGATGCCGGCTACGAATAGCACCTACCCATCGCATTCCGTGGGTGTCGGAAAAGGACACTAATGGATTAGCCGAAGGATGGGCAGCAGCGTCCTTCGAATGCATTAACAACTCAACTGCGATCGCCAACCCGCCTCGGCATGGCGATTATGACAAAACCCCCCAATGAGCACACAAAACACCAATGTCGGTCGCTGTGGTGATCTTTAAGGGTGACCTGTGTGTGTGTATTTGGCCGAAATGATGATGTAAAAACATTTGAATACCTTACATGCCTAGTGCCCATCCTTTTGTAGGGAATTGTTCAAGCCGCCCGGAGGCCTTATCATCATCCTCATATCAGCCAAAAGACGTCCACTGTTGAACAAAGGCCTCCCCATAGACGACCTGTTACATGCTCTGTATCGTAGTACCACGGTTGGCAGGCGGGTTGGTGCTATAGCTATAGTAGATGTTGTTTTTTTTTGGGCGCAGTGGAAATTCTACTTGAACTTCCTCCACCTCGGGGAAGGAGGGAAGAAGGAGCTGCCCACCGGTGCCACGCCATCATACTGGCCTACTGGCCTAGTGCGGGTTGGCAGACAACACACACCATAGAGAACATTTTGGAGCTTTCTCGGGTATGCAGGTTTCTTTACGATGTTTTCCTTCACACCGTTCACCCAAGTAAATAATTAAATTCGCACATGAATCCAAAAGGTCAGAGGTGCGAGCCTGAATCGAACTCAGACCCTTCTGTATGGTAGGCAAGCGTTCAAACACTAGGCTATCACTGCTTTCCAATTTTTTATTCAGTTTATTTCCTATTCATTTCATTCATGTCATTACATTTAAAAAATATTTGTAGTCAGCTTCCACCTTTACATAGAGTACCCTACTAAAGTTTCTCACAAAAAATCCACTTATCAGCCAATACCCTTCTACACAAAACAACACGAACCTAATTAAGCTGAACATCGGCTAACTACGTACTCTGCTGTTACTAATAGCGGTCGAGCCGTTAAGACAATCACCTCTCATCGCGCTGATGCTGGTACTATCGGCCATTACTTTAATCTCATCCGCCGAATCACTATATGTGGGTAGATATACCTTTCGAAGTTTCAAACCTTGTTATTTGTTAGATATAAAGCCCGCCTCTCATAGCCGTTCTTGGCTACGTCGCATACATTTGTAACTTTGTTCACTGGGAACTACTTGGAGCTTGAGTGTAAGTTGTTCAGAAAATGCAGAGGTAATTAAGAGACGCGCTAAGAGGCAATGATGCACTGGTCAAGGCAAGGCCTCGATCATGGACGCAGAGTTGCAAGATTATCAGTTTATTATCGGATACATTTCGGCGAGTGTGCACTGGAATTGACCGATTTAATTCTCCCAAGTCCATTCCATCATCGGACAACCAGATGGCCCTCCCATCATCATAATATCAGCGAAAAGACGTCCAACGTCCAAAGCTTTCCGCAATTGTGTCGTCATTTTCGGCGGAATTTGTCACCACTCACTACGCTTGGAAGAGAAGCGTTGGTGAACGCTGTATGGCTACTGTTCTACAAGGGACGCTGCTGCCCATCCTTCTGGTTTAGAGTTCCTTAGTTAGTAGTTATGGTAACTACTGGAGGAAATGGAGTGATAAAAGGCATCACTAAAAAATACATTTGAAAATGAGCATCAACATCGAGGTAATGTCGAAATTTCAGTCAGAAGACGATTATTAGCAATAAACACAAACACGACCATTGTTTCAAACAGAATAATACACATTATACAAATACATACTCCACCGCTAGAATCCTAATGTGGTTTCAAACTAAACCCAATACTGAGCAACAACAACGAAAATTTTTATTTTTTTATTTTATGTCCCTCAACAGCACCCCTGCCAGTACTTTTTCCATGAATGACTTGCGGATAACGATCATTTGTTCGGGAAACGGTATATTAACTCGGAGCGACTGAAACGTTCACTAATAAACAAGCCTGAACAAGGAGCCATGTTGCCGAGTCACCTCGCAAGAGCGGTTAAACCAACGATTAATAATTATTAGTTTGAGAGGTGAAAAACAATGACAAAACAATAGGACTAACGCGGTTAACGACGCCGTTCCTTTCTTTGTGTGGTATCCGGATTAAGAATATAGTTTCACTCCATCTCCCGTGGATATCGGTAAACGCGACTAAGGGACTCTAAACCAGAGAGATGGGCAGCAGCGTTCCTTCTGGGGATCAGTAGCAATATTGCGCTCACCAACCAGCCTTTCTTTTTTTCTCTTTTTTTATTGGTGTCCAGTGGAAATTCTACATGAACTTCCTTCGCCCCGGCGAAGGGCGAAGAGGTCTGCCTCCTACCGGCTAAAACCACTGGAGCGGTTAGCTTCGGCACCGAAGAGGAACTCCAGGTCCTCGTAAGATCACACTAGAGCCGCCCATTGATGCCACGCCTTTAGGCACATCGCCACAGTCTTCCCGGGGGTCACTAACCAGCCTGCCTGTGTGTGAACAACTGGTGTGTAAGGTAAATTCCCCCCAAAACGATTCGCGATTCGAAATCGAATCGTGGAAATCTATGAGGGAGGCCTTTGTTCAGCAGTGAACGTCCTTTGGCTTATATGATGATGATGAGTCGAGATTTCTTTTCTGTTTTATTTATATGCGGAAATCATCATGGACTTTCTCAGGCCTGGAGAAAGCGGAGGAATTTGCTGGTCTCTTACCAGTGTTTCTTCGACCTATTCGCGCTGGAGGTGTGGGGTTAGTTCACGTCACCACTGTATCACTGGCAGGTCTTGACCCGCAACTAATTCTGACGGGCCTAAAATGCCTGACGCATAACCACGTCGTCCGGGGAGACAGAGTGTATGGGCATTGCGCTAATTAAAACCTTCGCCGTGTCCTGTTCCCCTATTAGATGGACTATGAGATCCGTGTTGAAAGAAATAAAGAAGGAAGAAATATTTTATTGGCACAAACAGTATACAAAATAAAAAAACTTAAATAACTAAATTAAAGGTGCAACACATATCGTGTACAGTGACAACATTATAGTGCCAAAGGGCCAACAGCTCAGCCTAATGTTACGTGGCAGTGGTACTGACCATCTAACGCTGGTTTTGTACACACACATTGCACACCACAATATTATTTAAGAGTTTGTGTGTGCAACGAAATAAAATAAACAACAAAAAATGTGTATACGGCAATTTAGATAAACTTACAATACAATAGTCACCTACTCCAATTACATAACATCTACCCCAATAACAAAAGCCAACAAATAATATTAACAAAATTATAATCATTCATTCATACCCACCAGTGCCAATTACTATAAAACATTAATAATGCGATCTCAAAATATACCCACGTTAGCATTGCTTTCGCGGCCCAAGAAGCGTTGGTCCGCATTTGGCCTACCTACAACGTACGGCGATACATCCAGGGCATTGGCGCATCTCGAGGGCCGTGCAATGTGGAGACCGTAGACACCAGAGGGCCAATTCTCGTAATTTAAAAACGTTCAAAATATAGTTCCGATCTAGTCTCAGTGTCATAAATGTCACAAATTGTATTCTCCTAAACTAACAAACAACGTCAAACGTGAACTTACACTGTGATGAGATCGAAAGTAGATCGAAAGTTGATCGAAATCAAAATGGTATTCTGCTAACATTTAGAACTGTCACATGTACTAAATTGTCATTGAATAAACGTCAAAACTGAGATTGAAATGAGACTAGATCGAGATTATACTGAAATTGGACTGAACTTTAAGAGTAGCAGAATACCATTTTTTCGGTCAATTCATAATTTAATCTCAGTTCAGTCAAGTTTCAGTCACAGTGTCAATTAATTACGAGAATTGGCCCTCAGATCGTACTCCTAGTACAAACATTTTGAACTTAATTGGGAGGGCTTAACAGGAATTATAGCAAAGCAAATCAAATGCCTCATCTTTTAAAACTAAATGATGTAATTCGAAAGTTAAATTATAACTTACAGCAGACCAAATGTAAAAGTTCCACGCCCAATTGAACGTACGACACCTTAAAACTAAAATAAATTAAAACACAAATCTACTGAACAAACTAAAATATTTAAAAAAACTGGTAACCCTATCAAGAGAAAAGGAAAGTTAATTATCTGTGCCCACCGTTGACCGTATGATTCTGGTCTATGGATTACCAAAGATCAACAAACCAAGAAAAGAATTACCTAAGATTGAACCGTATGACAAATATTTTATGAATATATAAAGATTTATTAATTTGAAGACCGTACGGCGAACCTTACATTGGCGAAATTGTGGAAGATACTCTATAGAAGATATAATCTAAGAGAAGAAGAAGAAGAAGAACCGTATGACGTAGCCGACAATTTTATAGATTGTTTTCTTTTTTGAGTAATATGTAAAGATTGATTAAATCTGAATACCGTACAACGTTGCGTTATACTTGACATTGGCGAAATTGTGGAAGATATTCTTTAGAAGCCATAATTTAAGAGAAGAAGAAGAATTACCTACGTAATAGAAATATTAAAGTAATAGTAGTAGTAATATAAAAGCATACACAGACTTAAATACCTAACTAATTACTAGCCGTTCGTTTATTAATTTTGCAGTGTCAATGTCGCAAGGTCTTTTTCAATGTAATACAGCCTTTTATTTGGCCAAGGTTAACCTGACTTTGTCTGACAAATAGCCCCGGTTTCACGCAGAATACACTTACATGATTAATTTGTTTTCACTGTTACTTGCTTTGATAGATTTTGTGTTATTAACTAAAATATTTTTTTGTGATTGCTTTTAATGTTTTGAATGAGGACGTGATTGTGATGAAGTACCAAGTCGTGAATTCAAGTATTTTGAAGCTGGCAGTGTAATCACTTACATACAAGGTGAGGTACTTTAGTTTTTGGTAAGTCTTGGACATCTTAACTGTTTCTCTGTCGTGATTTCAACGCAGTTAAGAATCACGGAACCTCATAAGCAGCTAAGAGACTAAAACCTGCGGGTGGACGTATGTCGGTATGTTCTGTATGGCTATCTATATGCATACAATGTTTGCCATTAGCTTTGACCAATAGCTGCCACTAATTAATCGTTTCGTGTGGGGTCCGGATTAAGAATATAGCACCACTCCACTCGCTCAACAATCCATTTTTTTTATAGTTCCCTGTGGAAATTAATCGTGAACTTCCTCCAACCCTGGGTAGGGCGAAAAGGCATGCCAGACTCCTACAGGCTAGGAGGGAGGCAGGGCACGGTCCTCTTCGGCACCGAAGGGGGGCTCCAGGGTCCTCGTAAGAGTAGGTACCACTAGCGCCGCCCATTGGTGCTACGCCTTTAGGCACATCACGGAGGGGATGACTGTAAAGCGGTCATAAGCTCTAGGGGATGGAAGGCGACTGTAAAAAAGGTCGCCCCCTCAGGCACTTCTACGGGAGGATTGCAAAGGATCCCCCCCCCCCCCCGCCCCAAGTCTAGCTGTGCGCTTTGCTGTGCACACTGCAGCACGTGACCACGTGCGCGCCACCGTCTTCCCGGGGGTCGCTCGGTATACATACTCCCCAAACTGCGCGTCCGCGAACCCCGAGACCCCTCACTACATAACGACGGCTAATTCTCCCCAAAATTACGACATTATTATGGAAATCTATGGAGGAATCCTTTGGCTGATATGATGAAAGATTATTATTTATAATAATAATTATCCTTAAATAATTATCTTTTATTCCGAAAAATATACGTAGTATTTCTCTAAAATTGCTCATGCACGTCCTTTACTATAAACCACTAACAATTTTAATGCTACGAACAACAACCATGCAATTTCAATAATCAGTCCGTCCTTTTGTCCGCAAATGTTATCAGTAATTCATCAGATAATAGCATTTAATTCAGTCGCTGGAAGCAAAACAATAGTTGGCGGTAGATAATGCGGCCTGCATGCGACGTCCATTGATATAAACTGTTTTGCATCGATCTCGGTGACCCATATCGTTGCGGTGTGGCCAGTCGCTAGATGCGGCATGGACTGGCTAACTTTGAATGTAGTTTAAATAGAATTTGCGTCCCGTATCTGTTGCGGAGCGAACAGCGTACTCGTTATCCAGTTTTATTAATTGCAGATGCGAGTAATTTAAATTAAAAAATCCTGCTAGTGTCTGGGCGCTCGGTTCTGCTCATATATCTAAGGTTTCTGTCGCCTTTTACGAATGCCACCAGCCCACCTCCTCCCATGGGTATCGTAAGCCGTGTGGTGCCGGCTCAGAATGCCACCACCCCATCTCCTCCCATGGGTGTCGTAAAAGTCGACTAAGGGATTAGCCGGAGGATGGGCAGCAGCGTCCTTCGAGTACATTAACAACTCAACTGCGATCGCCAACCCGCCTGCCAAGCGTGGCGATTATGGCAAAACCCCCCAATGAGCCCACAACACATCCATATCGGTGGTTGTAGTGATCTTTGGGGGAGGCCTGTGTCAGCAGCAGATAAAGGCGGCATGTAATTGGACGTTAAAGAAAAATTTGGTGAAGGTTTTTGTTAGCAGTGGATGTCTTTCAGTTTATATAATTGGTTGGTCAGTCCATTAATATTTTACGCGTGGTTTGTTTGACGGCACGGCTGATGAAGTAGCTAAGCAAATGGCTTTATGCGCTACGCGTCGCGGGTTCGATCTCCATAAGAAAAAAATTGTATGACCTACAGATATTTATTTCGTGTCTGGATATTTGTGCATGTGAAATTTATGTCTGTAAATTGTAACCATGGCACCGTAAAAGGACAAAGGACATAGTTTAAAAAAATATATACACACAGGAAAACATGGTGTGTGTAATTTTAACTACTCGGACGTTACTTTGGAATTTCGCAAACTGTTACAAATCGTCTTTAAAATCCAAATGTAAATCAATTAAACTTTATATGTTTGTGAAAGTTTCATAACATTTATCGGGTGCCCATTAATGAACCGCATATCATACCTGTTAACGTGTCTCACAGAAATAAGACATTGGAAAAGAAATTGTGATAACAAACCGTATCCAGTCCCACCAATGATCTTCGGTAATCACCGTAGCCCTTATGGTTACAGCGCCCGTTCAATAAATGAAATCGCTCTTTAGAACAAAACTAGCCATCAATTTTCTCATAAATAATACGTAAAGTTAATTACACAACAATACCCTTTTCAGTCTCTTATAAATGTTTAACCTATCTAAGGGTTGCAAAGAGGTGGTTCAAGTTAAAGATGGCCACACAAATCTGTGCACAAGTTACGCAATGTACTCATTTTTTTCATAGCCTTATGCGTAGCGTTCACGTCATTACATGTTTTAATATGTCGCTCTATGTGTGGCGGGCTTTGTGGCTTGGACTCGAGCATTTTTTTAAAGAATCAATCAAACATTAAGTCTTGAAAGCCATATACACATCTTATTTTTTTCTTTCTTGGTCTTGACTCGGACAATTCGTTAATCAATCAATTGACTCTTAAAGGCTATATACAAGTTTCCAGTCTTTCATCTTCTGTTTTACTTTTTTGGCCTGGAGCAAATGACTGCATGGTTGGTTCATTGGTTAACACAGTCGGCTCCTGCGCTCCAGGTCGCGGGTTCGATTCCCGCACGGAACAAATATTTGCATGATCTGCAGGTAGTTGTTTTGGGTCTGGGTGTACTGTGTGTGTAATTTGTGTTTGTAAACGCACCCACGACACAGGAGAACTCCTAGTGTGGGGCAACGTATTAAAAAAACAAACAAGACAACAAGAAGATGATGACACGGCCACGGGGTCTACTAGTTATTACTTCATCATTTCAACCAAAAACGTTGAATAAAAGCCTCCCCCAAAGATTGCTACAACGACCGGTATAGGTTTGCTATGTGTGCTCATTGGGGGGTTTTGCCATAATCGCGACGCTTGGCAGATGGGATGGCGATCGCAGTTGAGTTATAAATGTACTCGAAGGACGCTGCTGCCCATCCTCCGGCTAATCCCATAGTCAATTTACGACACCCACAGGATGAGATGGGGTGGCGGTATTATCCGAATTGCATGAACTCTGTTGAATAATATCCCCAGTGCTGCGTTGTACCGGTTTCATTATTCAACCAGCAGTATACAGCTATCAATCGTCTCATAAATATGAAATGAAGCAATGTAGAGTCCATCGCCAGACATGTTGTATTTCATAGGTTCACTGACACCGCGGTAACTAGCTGACTTTTGAAGTCGATCAGCTGAAGATGGGAATTTCAATCGACAGCACGGCCGGAGCAGGCGCTTAGCCATTGGTTCTTTGCGCTACGGTTACGGGTTCGATCCTGTATGGAACAAAAAGTTGTATCGCCTACAGGTCGTACAGGATTAGGAGCAACATTATGCATAACAATATGCTTTTTTTATTACTGCTAAATGTCCGCTCATTGGTAATATCCTCAGAACCAGCTTGTTAGTCGCTTTTGTGTTTGATGATCGCAACCAGCTGTAGCATGCACAGCTTACGCTGAGATGTGCCTGGGGGTGGCCTCTTTACAGTCGCCTGCCCTCCAAAATGTGCCAAAAGGCATGGCACCAATGGGTTGCTCTAGATGGAGATTAATTGAGTTTCTCCTTTCGGTGCCGAAGATGACCACACCGGTTGTTTTAGATGGTAGGACTCTGGTGTACCCCTCTGCCCTTTCCCGGGGCGGAGGAAGTACATGATAACCACTACCACCGGACCAATAAAATAAAAGAAAAACGGGCTTACGCGGGGACATATGCTCGACACGCAGAGCAGACGCACATTTAGAGGGATATGTTTACGAAATTAATAATTGCAACATAATGATGACCATAAATAATATTGTAAAAGTTAATCTATAACCAAAATATGCTAGTAATGTCTTAGGTTTTCGCGATTACTACACGTTATACGAGTAGTAAAACAATTTTAAACGGATTAGATCGCGTATATTATAGACTTTTGTTTTTCCTGACGTTTCGAATACTTTGCAGCAGTCATCCTGCGACCACGAATGCTGCAAAGTATTCGAAACGTCAGGAAAAACAAAAATATATAATATACGCGATGTAATCCGTTTAAAGTTGTTTTATTATAATGCAAAATATGCTATTTCTATCGGTCATGTGTTTAATCTGCAGTAACTGTATACTGGAGAACAAGTTACTCTAATATAATAAGGAATCTCTTCCGTTCCGCTTTGTCCTGATCAAAACAAGACGGGTTCCTATTAAAGTTACTCGCTTAGATGCATAGGGTTGGAATCGATGTCATTTTAGATACGAGTTATGATTATTTTGAAGGCATGGTTGGCACAGTAGCTAAGCGAATATCTTTCTGCGCTACGTGGCGCGGGTTCGATTCCTACACGTAAAAATATTATTATAATTGACAGATAGTTGTTACGGGGCTGGGTATTTGTGCATGTGGGTTTTATGTGTGTAAGCTGTACAGCTGTAAGCTGAATTGTTGCTAGTCTTGATTTGACTAAGTCTTCAAATTCAAATGATTTTTATTCATATAAACCATTTACGGGCGCTTATGAATAGTCAGAATGCAGTTGCACGGTTCCAAGAAGTTGGTCCTATGGAGAAGAACCGGCAAGAAACTCCATCGACACTCTTTTAAAATAATTTTAAAATGTTACATATATTGCAATTTAGTACCACAAAGCTATGTGACAATAATATACTGCCAATGTGAAATAGATAAAGGTAAATAATAATAAAATTGTTTTTATTGTTTATTGTTTTACAAAAAACGTTGCCCCACACTAGGATTTCTCCTGTGTCGTGGGTGCGTTTACAGACACAAATTCCACACACAATACACCCAGACCCGGAACGACTACCTGCAGATCATACAAATATTCGTTCCGTGCGGGAATCGAACCCACGACCCGGTGCGCAGCAGCCGACTGTATCAGCCACTGCACCAACCGTTGAATAGTTGAAGTAAAATAATTTCATTAAACAAGATTACATGGCAGTAAGGACTGACCAGTCCCACATGACGGCACCCGTTCACGAGCTTGACGCATGCATCGGCGTCGCTCAGGTCAACCATATTGCAGGGAACTTAACGGCCCGATACACGACGCCACCATCAGCAAGACAATTTCGTGAGCATGACAGACTCATACTGCCAAACAACAGGCAGTTATAATCCATAGATGTAGGCTACATGATACTCACATTTGCCGTATTTATAAAAACACCCAAACGATTGCTTACAATAAAAGGTAACCGGTAAAAAGGGATACTTTTAAATAAAGAACATTGGAAGTACAGAAAAAAGTGCCCACACTTTCTTTTTACATACAGCTATTTTCCACCGCAATTTCCATTATGTATTGGAAATTAGAAAACGACAGCACAAAGCTTAAATAAGCCAACAATAAAATTGTAACCCTTATTCCTTTTTTGAATTTTTAATACCCTCATACGTTACGGAGTCAGTTCCCGAATTACAATATTTCGTATTCCGAATTTAGAACAGGACGAAAACAGAAAACGAACGCAAAGCAATTACCGTTACAACTTTTATTGCAAGCGAGACGTGAAACTTCCAGATGGCAACCCTACGCCAACTGTTTTACTATGAATAAATCTATTCACATAGGAAACCAGGGGCACAATAAAGAGATACGTTATTTATGGGGCAGAGTAAAAATGTTTTTTCATGTTGACGCAAACGCCACTCGGCGTAAATCAAATTCGTAAGCGTAATATTCTTGGTGTAACGTCTGTCGGAGCCGTAATATTAAGTTTACTTACAAGTTGTGACGACCCTAGTCCGTCATGTTATTAGCGAGTACATATTTGTTATCGGCCTCTGACATGTTTTATGTGAAAAGTAAAATTTGTAAGCTGCTCCGCGTTCAGCGATTTTGCATGGAGAGGGTAAATGTGTAACTGTTATGAATGTTAACCCAAATAACTTATATGAAACTAGACGCTGAAGAAAATGTATTCTGTCTATGATTTCATATGTTTATGCTGATTCACTTGTCTACTCTAAGAAAGATAAAAAGATCTTTATTCATTTAGGTAAACCGTTTACATTGTGCGGACTAAGAATAGCACCACCCCATCTCATCCTGTGGGTGTCGTAAAAGGCGACTAAGGAATTAGCCGGAGGATTGGCAGCAGCGTCCTTCGAATATATTAACAACTCAACTGCGATCGCCAACCGGCCTGCCAAGCGTGGCGATTATGGCAAAACCCCCCAATGAGCACACAACACACCGATGTCGGTCGTTGTGGTGATCTTTGAGGGAGGCCTGTGTCCAGCAGTGGACTTAATTCGGCCGGAATGATGAACCTTTAATGTTTTATGTTAAGACAATGTAGGAAAAAATAATCTAACCTTATTAAAAAGTCTACACCAACTAAGCCTGATTGTAATATGTATTAAAGATTGTGATTAAATGGTCACGGCAGCATTTGGCTGACCAGTCCCAACAGACGGCACCCGTTCACGAGCATGACGCACGCATCACCATCGCTTCGTTTCGGCCGAACGAAGTCCACTGCTGGACAGAGGCCTCTACCAAAGATCACCACAACGACCGATAGGGGTGTGTTGTGGGCTAATTGAAGGTTTTTGCCATAATCACCACGCTTGGCAGACGGGTTGGCGATCGCAGTTGAGTAGTTAATATATTCGAAGGACGCTGCCGCCCATCCTCCGGCTAATCCCTTATTCGAATTTTACGACACCCACGGAAGGAAATGGGGTGGTGGTATTCTGAGCCGGCAGCACACGGTCACGGGTACACCATCGCTTAGCTCAACCATATTGTAGGGAGACTCGGCGAACCAATACACGCCACCACCAACAGAGCACTGGAGTGACTATGACGTCAGACATGCACGATAATTGTAAGCGGGTTAATCTGACTACGACTGTACAATAATAATTTATTCTTAAACCAAACGGGGTTCTATCGTTGTTTCAAATTGCGAAAGGGTTAAGGAACTTGCGTGAGAAAGCGGCGTCTCGTTGATCATTAGTCCACTAATGTTGTGAAATTATAGCCCGCAATGGAATTACGGCCTTCCGCCTAGAAAACGCATATAGGTATGTATGTGGCACTGTTTTGTAATTATTATTGATTAGGGAAATTCAGTGGAATGGTTTTGTTTTTAAATAACGTCCCCACCATTTATTTATTTATTAAAGTACTGCCACATCACATACATGTAACATAGTAAAAAACAGTTTAGAAAAGCATTTTGTCTGATTTACATGACAATAACGGCGTACATAACACTTGCAGATAAATGGCCTTTTTTTTTGTTGGGCTTCTCGCATACGTTTCAGGGAAATGTGGTTGCTTAACCGGTCATTTTCTGGCGAAGCCAAAAGAGGCCTCCAGCCAGGCTTAAATTTTATATTAAAAACTAAGCAACATTCGCTAAGGGCGGCCAGGGCCGGGACACGGACCTCGGCTTAGGGCGTTGCTGGGGATATCAAGCTATTGTTTTGGGGACAGCTGGATCGGTATTATTTAAATTGTATTAGTTATTAATTGTAGGGACATTTAAAGCTACAGGCTCGGCTCGGGCCGGCGCGAGCAAGAGACGGGAGGGAGAAGTGCTAACTTGAACGGGAAGGTGACGCGGCGATAGGCCTCCGCGACGTCGGTGAGGGGATAAATGGCCACGTCATAAAAAATGAAATACACATGAAAAGGCCTCGTCCAGCAACAATCACCGTACTGCCCCACTAAAGAAAACCAACCAATCGTCAGTCACCAAAACTGTCAGCTTACTCGACTGACAGCCGCTTAGCTTTATCGGCAGGGCTAGCCCTTCTACTCGTGGAGTCATAAAAAACAAAGATAAGTTAAGTTTACTACAAACTGCAACAAAAAAGAGAAGATAAGATGATAAATTATATTAAACTTTTAATCTTGTTTTTAAAAATACGCAGTTTATCGTGAAACACGTCTAAATCGGGTATAAGTGTTATTAGAGTGTGATATTTCATCTAGAAGCACAAACACTCAGACCCAGTACTATCTGTAGGCCATACAAAAATTTGCTCCATGCGCGGATCGAACCCACGAACCAAGCGATCAGCAAGCGCCAAATTTATTGGTATCAGAATCGGATTATCAAACCTCATCATTTCAGCCGAAAAATTTCCACTGCTGGAAGCCTCCCCCAAAGATTGCCACAACGAACGGTATGGGTTTCTGTTGTGTGCTTGTTGGGGTTTTGCCATAATCGCCACGCTTGGCAGGCGGGTTGGCGATCGCAGTTGAGTTATAAGTAACTGTAGTCCCAGGACGCTCATCCTCCGGCTAATCCTAAAGTCGCCTTTTACGACACCCACGGGATGAGATGGGGTAGTGATATTCTTAGCCTGCAATACACGTAAAACCTAGTTAGTGAATCAAAAATGTGCCCTTCGGAGCACGGATGAGTCTTTATGCGGAGAATTGTCAATTAATAAATAAGTAAAGTTGCTTTTCAAAGTGTTAAGTTGCAATTTTTCTACAGTTCTCGTTCTGTGTTTAGTTCGTTTGTTGTCCGAATTCAGAATACAGCACGACTTCATCTCCTCCCGCGAATGTCGTAAAAGGCGACTAAGGGACTTTATACCAGAGGGATAGGCAGCACTTGTTCAGCAGTGGACGTCCAATTTCTGTTCTCTTTCAACTTCACTATTTTTTAATATATTTGCTAATTGGTGGCTCTAGTAGGAACTATTTATCGCAAAGCATTATTCTCAAAGAATCAAGCATTTTGTACATTTTAAATTCATCATAACAATAAACACAAGCGCAGACATTACACTCCGACAAAATAATAAACATCCACTATCTCCAGTCGTCACGAAAACGCAATGAAACACACGACACACAATACCCTGCATCGAACATCAGTGCCAAATGTCGCCTGCCTACCCTTTGCACGTGCAAGCGCAATAATAGCCGTAATATCGACGCCGCCCGATTTAACGACATGCAATGAAACACGGAAAGCGACGGGTTAAATGTCCCTATGTATTGTTTTAACCTTTAAACCGCCGGCTATTACATTATTTTAAGTGGTCTATGGCCATGATATGGAAGGGCTATTTAAAGTTGTTAAATTGCATGTTACTTATTAATTTGTTCTATTAAAATCTAAATTAAGCTCTTTTTTTGTTGTTGGGGGCTTGGACAACTCTGACACAAGGTGGTGGTCACTAACCACCCGGAAAGAAAGAAAGAAAGAAGCTCTTTTTTCACGAGAATGCACACACAATGGCTTGGTTGCAATATGTGTAGGCTCTTATAGCAACTTAAAGAATTACCGGGTCTTTGTTTTCTCAATATTTATAGTTTTAATTTTCATCTGTTATTCATTGATGTTTAATTATCTACATATTTATCCCAATATGTTTTAATTTATATGTATCTATTAATAATTGCAGTTTATTTTTCTATAATTCAATTTAATTGTAACCCTTACATACGATTTTTATGGTAAAATATCTGGAACTTGACATCCATAAAACTGTTACATCGTATCGTATTATGTTTTTGTCACAACGACATCAATTTGGAGAGTTAAAACTGCTAGTTTATACTCTACTGGTCTTTAAATAAATAATTTAAAAGTATAGAAATTTTCCTCTTTGATTGTTTTTCCTCAAACCTGTAACACGAATTCCTATTTTCAAAAGCAAACATTTTACTAAAACCAATCACAGATCGCAAACTTACATCTAAAACGAATCAAACATTCAAGCCAACCCCAAACAACGGCGGTCAAAGTCGACCGCAAAATAAAAAGCCGCAGAGACTGAGCTTTTAAAAGAAAACACCAGTTGTTAGGTGACCGGTTGCCGATCGCGATAGCCGTCGACGACATTGTGGGGGATTTATCGCTGGCCACACTGCACACTTAAGTCCCCGCCCGGGAGCTAAAAAGGAAAGTTTAAAATCGGCGCTGCTGTCGCAGGGTTAAAAGGCCGCTCGTGTTGTATATATTCTTACGTGTCTTTGCGTACGAGTGACTGGGAAAAAATGTTTCAGTCGGACTGATTTGTAAAGACTTCTCTTTCCTGCTCTAGTCCCAATACTTGAGGTCGGCGCAATATATTACAAATGTAGTTATATTACAAAGGTTTAGGCAACAGGGTTTTACAGTATATCTTCCTGACACCAACGGCCCTTGGGTATGCTGGTGTTGCTGGTTGACTCGTCACCTGCGGTTAACCCAAAGTGTTTAATAGTACGCACTGGTTTCCAAACCCACGTAATGAGATAGGGTGGCCCTATTCGTGACCGGAGTTACACGGCTAAGCTAGGATTTGTAAAGACTTACGATAGCACCGCGAAGCGAACGTTAACGAACGTAACTTTACGAAACAGTGATAGCCTAGCGGTTGAATGCTTGCCTTCCATACAGGAGCTAGAGGAGAGGAGGTTAGTTCGATCCCGGCCCGCACCACTAACTTTACGGACTCATGTGTGGATCAGAATTTGATTATCATTGCGTTAACGGTGCAGGAAAACATCTTGAGGAAACATGCAAACCTGAGAGGGCTCTAAATAATGTTCTCATGGAGTGTGTAGTCTGCCGACCCGCACCAGGCCAGCATGGTGGACTAAGACCTAACTTTTCGCATCGTGAGAAAAGGCAGGGCACCCTTGCTCGGTCAGCAATGGGACAGTAATGGGCTCATTATGTATGATATAAATATATCTAACCAAGATAGACTTAAAAAAACCTAGAGCAGCAAGTATTCTTAATTTTTAAATGGAACAAGTACATGTTCTTTTTGTTTTTTAAAAAACGTTGCCCATACTAGGACTTCTCCTGTGTGGTGGGGGCGTTTTACAGACATGAATTCCACATACAATACACCCAGACCCAGTACAACTACCTGCAGATCATACAAATATTTGTTCCGTGTGGGAATCGAACCCACGACCCGACGCAGCAGCCGACTGTATCAGCCACTGCACCAACCGTGCCGTCAAGTACTGTCTTTAGTGGGAAAGCATTACTAAAGTTACTACAAAGATTTCCTTTGTGAATGTCGCGTTCAAATCGATTCGATTCGATTAGTCCTTTTTTTAAGCGTATCTAGATTCTTCTTATCATGGGTACAGTTTATAGACACGCCATCTCACACACGCACAAACACCACACAGATCATACAAATATTTGTTACGTGCAAGAATCGACCCACGATACGTAGTGCAGAAATACTACCTGTATCTAGATTAACGCAAAATGGCGTATGTATTGATGTAATAAATTTATATAGATGAGAGCAGTTTACGTCACGTATCTCATCACAGTATATTGCCGTTGCAAGACACAATGAAAGTATTTCTACGACAAGACCTCTACCGTTTGTATCAAAACTATAAATCAATGCAGAACGAGCGCGAAGAAATTAAGAATACTCTAGCATCAGTAACTACACGACTCATTACCAAGATAATTGCAACGATAACGCAAATGCACCGTATCTATGACAAACAACTGGCAAATATCAGAGATGGGGGAGATTACGCGAGGAACGAGATGCCCGATCTTGGCACGGCCAGCCGCGGTACGGGGGAGCTAAGGATGGCAATTTACACACAAATACTAAACGTGCCCTTACTATTTATATGTTTTGTACCTGTCTAACAAATAAATAATTCACTGCTTCTATCAATTGATATTATCTATAAAGAAACTTTCTTCATTTTCGTGTGGTTAGTGGTGCATTCATTTTTCATTAATTTCTTCCCCGAAACTGTTCACCGCTGCAATGAAGGATGCCTTCAAGCTACTGGAGTGAAAAGGATCTGGCATTAACATCAATGGCGAGGATATCGCTCACCTTTGATTTGCCGACGACATCGAAGTCATGGTAGAATCGCTGCAAGAGCTCAGCACAATGCCCGATCATCTCAATAGAGTTTTCCAACAGGTGGGCCTTAAAATGAACATGGGCAAGACGAAATTCATGTCAAATGGCCACGTCGTGCCCATCTCAATATCCGTTACGAGGTCTGTTCTCGAAGTTGTAGAAGTGTTGAAGAAAATGAGTGTTCACCTGGGTCAAACTGTCTAGTTAGGCAGGTCCAACTTCGAGAAAGAGGTCAATCGTCGAATCCGACTCGGCTGGGCAGCGTTCGGGAAACTTCGCAACGTCTTTTCGTCAACAATACCGCAATGGTTCAAGACGACAGTAAAGGGAAAGATGACCATGGGTACAACACAACAACTTCTTTAAGAAAGAGAGTAAAGTAAAGACCGAGATGTACTTTTGTACAACAAGTGCAGGAGAAAGATATAGATGAGTCGTATCAAGAGGTCAACAAAAAGGTAGAGTAAAGAGAGCAGTGACGAATGCTCTGCCGACAAGAGCTTAGCTCTTAAATATAGAAGAAAAAGAGAATACAGGAAGTTATGGGTGATTCGCTACAAACAACAAACTATGTAGATGTGCGCTAGCAACGTCGAGCAAATTTGTTAGACGTACATACACGTATTATTTCTAAAGCCTCAAGTAACCAAGAAATTAATTAAATCAGCGCGAAATAATCCGTCAAGTGGATTATTTGAATGCACAGTTCGCGTGAACATCATTAAAGATTAACGCGCTATGTAGGTTACACGCGATGCGACCACGTGGAGTGAGCACGCGACGAGCCACTGACGACTGTCGTACGCTTTTAGTATAATTGTAGCGAGTAAGAGAGACAAGCCACAGTTGAGAGTACCTTTTCAGAAGACTGAAGTAATTTGTAGGTAACGGCGGGCTGATTACGCATGTCGCAGACGGTTTGCGACGGTCGTAAGTCACGCAGACGCCGCTGTCAACGTCATTTTGGTATTACGTATTTGCCGATAGGGATTAAACAGGCAACATCTCTGACGCACACTCTATCGGAAGATCATGGAACTAAAAGATTCTTTTTCGTTTTCGTTGTTTTTTACAGAATTATTAAGTAATTTTATTTTATTTTTACAAAATTTAAATTAATAATTACAAAAACATGTCAAGTTTGTTTGGCACAGCGATATGAACTTGTTATAAAGGATTGTTCAATATAAAACGACCTTCATAAACGCACAAAACACGCTTCTTAAACGACACTTTTCTGCGTCTAAAGGGCTATATTCCGATAACGTTTTTGCATTGAATAGTTAAATATTTGTATTCGTTATATCGAAATATCGCTTGCTTTGACGAAAATCATGTTGTCTATATTATTAGCAGTCTTAGCAGCACTTGTTGGTAAAAAATATTTCAAATTAACAATTATTTTTGCGAATTTGCATTTTCAAGCTTTATCGATAGCTAATTTAGTACGCAGATGCTACGTGTTATATCAGCCATGCTATATTTGAGGTCGACATGTCAATCACGATATGAATTATGAATACATTTAATTAATAATAAAAAATCGCAAGCAAGTGGTATGCTATATGTATCTTAGTGTTCATGCTGGATTTTGTGTAAGCACTGCTACTGCTATTGCTTCTCGATGTTTTAACTTTGTAGCCACTATGAGCAGTTAATTGGGATGGAAAAGCTTCTTCGAAACAAGAATTAGTCGGACAACTTGCAGCCCAAATACATAATATTAATGAAACATAACTTCAAACTGTAGTGCAAATATGAGAATATCTTAGTTCTCCCATTGATTTGATATTTAAAATGGTACATTATATACATTTTAAATCGATCTACTAAATGACACCGTTATTTTTTATGTAACCATGGGCCCCACATGGTACGGAGACTTGGCAATGTCCTTCCCTCAGTTAATTTTAATTCTAGCAATATGACAGCCCTGACTCTCAGATAAATTTACGCGATTTAGACATGATTAATGCGAGCCCGGTCGCCTCCCACCCGATAAGCGGTGCGATAGTCGCTCTATGAAGTCGCCGTCCTACAAACTATTTAGTGTAACATGTTTTAGTTAGCTAGTGGAATAAAATCGACCATTAGTTGGAAGATTTGACCGCTAAGAGACAGATATGGTCGAAAGTGTCGAGATAAGAACCGAACTGGTCCTATCTTAACGACATTTTAGCGTTTAGGGCTGCGCAAATTCCCCAAAGGTTAGTGAAGTTCAGATGGCAACTAGGTTGTGTAAAATCAAGCAGGCTAGAGCCTGTGGTGTAGACATACGGCTAACAATTCAAGAGCTCTTTATAAAGAGCACAGCCGTAAAGCATGCAATACGCGCGTTTGCGCTGGAAAGTAATTGACAACGCTAAAATAAAACTACAATATGTTAGCTAAGAAAAGATGATGTTGAGCCGTTAAGCCGCTACATACACAATTACCAAGCAGTTAAAATACCAAGATAAAGTAAAACTGGCCTCAAAAAACCAAAACAAATTAAAAACCCTAAAACGTCGTATTTCATTTCCTAATACAGTTTGTGCAGGTTCAAGCCATATTTATTGCTGATTAGATTTACATTGATGATTATAATTTTGACATCGGTGTTCATGTTACAGTGAAAACCTTATAATGTATTTTCTCTAGTTAAAACAAGTTTATAGTTAATGCCTTCGTTAAAACTAGAATCTACATACATACATAATCAGCCCATTACCGTCTCACTGCTGGGCATGAGCCTTTTCTCAAGATGAGAAGGGTTAGGTCTTAGTCCACCACGCTGGCTTAGTGCGGGTTGGCAGACTACATACCATTGAGTAACATTTTGAAGCCCTCTCAGGTGTGTAGGTTTCCTCACTACGTTTTCCTTCACAGTGTATGCAAGTGATAGTCGAATTCTAACCCGCACGTGAATCCGATAACTCAGAGATGAGAGGCGGGATCGAACTCAGACCCTCCTGTATGGAAGGCAGGTGTTCAACCACTAGGTTAGGCCCTGCTCTACGGGAGGGTCGTGCGGTCCGTGGCCCTCTACGTGGCAACTGTATGGTTAGCTTGATTGCTTTACAGTTACCCTGTCCGAGATGTCTGTAGGCTAGGCACTAGTGTAATCGAATATAACTGTTATAGTAATCTAATTGTAACGCATTTCATTATCATTGTGTATAAATATGTGTGTATTTATCCCACACATTGGCATGCATTATCCTCACATAGTTTTTACGATTATATTGAAGACTGTAATACTTTCAAATATTATTTCAAAAGAGTATGTCCATGGAGTTTCTTGCCGGTTCTTCTCCATAGGACCAACGACTTGGAACCGTGCAACTATTTAAATTCTGACTATTCGTAAGTGCCAGCAAATGGTTTACATGATTAAAAACAAATTGACTTTGACTTTGAATCATATGAGGTCCTGGAGCTCCTTAGGTGCCGAAGATGACCGCCCCAGTGAGTTTAGCCGGTAGGAAAGAAATAAATAAAAAATACAGTAATTAAAAAATGTTTACCACTGCTCTTACACAGGCAGGCAGGTTAGAAGGCGAACCAAGAAGGACAAGGGGGTTGGTGGTTATGTTTTCTAACGCTGAAATCACTGCAATTACTAACTGCGTTTTTCCTAGTAAAACCAATTTCATCATTTTGGCCGAGTAAAGTCCACCGACCGACATCGGTATGTTGTGTGCTCATTGGGGGGGTTTGCCATAATCGCCACGCTTGGCAGACGGGTTGGATCGCAGTTGAGTTGTTAATGTGTTCGAAGGACGCTGGTGTCCATCCTCCAAAACCAATTTAAACTGACATTATTTTTTGAGAAACAGTAAATTCCAGTTGTAACGAAGGCATTCAGTAGAAACTAGTTTTAACTAGAGAAAACGCGTTCTAACTAAAAACAGGTTTTCAGTGTAACATTTATAATTTATTTTTGTTAAAATCTGTATATATGTCGTCATACACCTTCGGTCCAATTTACTAAACACTCGAAAGATATTTATTTCGTGACATCAATTCATTACTAAACATACTCGTGCAGTTGGTTCTGTTTCAACCGTAAAACTTATATAAGAATTATTAAATGGCATTCGACCTATTTCATAAATAGTTCGAGAAACATTCAAATGTCACATTTATTCAAATACGAAACGCCTCCCTCACAAAGCGAGATATACCTGAAGCTACCAACAATACGTATTTTAACATAATGATCGACAGCCGCTTTACCAAAAAATATACATTTAAACGCAAGGTGAAGGAACTCGAGTGAGGGAGAAGAAATCTATAAATTTTTAGCGTAGGCTGAGAAATCAGTAGGACATAAATTGTAAAAAGGCGACGCCGAAACGAGCAGAATCGTCAAATGGTGCGGACGAGATACATTTTAGATATAGATAGGGTTGGTAAGCGCTGGAAACTTGATAAACTAGGTGCGGGTAGAAAGAAAAGATTTTCTTTAATATTAGAGCCGAGCTTCGGTTTGAGGTCCGAAAAGTTGTAATTTTGAAATTACAAAAATATAGCTTTCTAAATCGCGATGAAATTCTTTTAAACTTCCAAGTTATATTCAAGGTTACTCGTTAAAAAGTAAAATCTTCTCAATATTTAGTTTTATAAGTATAATTCACGGCCATTATTACATTTTTCTCACTTTGGTACCTACTCTATGCGAGAAATCAGTGTTTGAATGCGCGTAATGACACCATTATCGTATTGATCAGCCAAAGGAAGGCCTCCCCATAGATTTCTACAATTGTGTCGTCATTTTGGGGGTGTTTAAGGCAGGTTGCGAGCGCTGTATGGCTACTGTTCCATGAAAGGGACGCCCTGCCCATACCAGGTTGAGAGTCGTAGAGAGGAGATGTACTGGTGCTTTCTTGATCCGGACAGGGATATATTATAACAAACGAGTGCATCTATATAAAAAAACTAGCTTTACCCTGCCACGCATTGCTGTGGCTAAATGCACGTAATTACAACATGAAGTTGATTCTGAATAAAATAAAACAATTATGAGTCTCCTGATTTAAAAAACATTCGCGTAAATTAATACAACGATGTGAAAAATTTCAAAACGATCGGTAAAGAACTTAGATTTGCGATTTTGAACAAACGAACATGAAATTTTATATATATAGATGGACTACTTACATCAATGGCTTTATATGTTCGGCATAAATTAATAACCTAAAGAAATAAATTGACGGTACGTTTGACGCAATGGGCTTTCTGCGCTTTGGGTACCTACGCGTAATATTTGTATGGCCTTCAAACAGTTGCTTCGCGTCTGGTCGCTTATGCATGTTAGATTTACGTCTGCAAACCCACCACAAAGGAAACTTCAAGTGTATAATTTAAAAGTACATAGAATAAATGTCCAGTGCTACAACCCTACTACGAATGGTACTGAGCTGTACGATGTTCTCAAACTCGGTGATGTAGACACTACGGAGATTTATGTCAGAATCTGGTTACCGGTAATACAACCTCGTTATGCACTAAACGTTGACGTGAACCCAAAATGAATAGGTATTTTTAAGTACCTGTTAGGATTAGTGGTGTTCAAAAACGCTATATGGCAATAGCGCGCTACAAACTATTTGCTATAATAAAATAGCGCGCTATTTTACACGCTACAATTACAACGAACTGGGCGTACGCGAATGACGCGATAAAAGCGCGGTGAATATTCTCGAATCACGCTAAATGTCATTGGACAGATAGCGCGCTGTGTTAAGACAGCGCGCTATTTCGGTTATATTCTTAATATTGAATACTTTATAGTATATTCGATACGTAAAATAATATCTATCAAAATAAAATGGAACAGTAAATAAAAATTAATGAACTTTTCCTCATACTTTCCATGCTTGGGATAATAGATTTGTACGTATTGAATTAACATAGGATAGGGTTATATTTCTTTTATTAAGAATTTGTTATAGCAGTTTGCATGGAACGGAATTGTTTTATGTTGTGTATGCCAATTGTTGACGTCATCAAATGTCATGTATGTTATATATTTTAATTTTACGAAATTTTAATGTACGTACATTGTTAGCGTATCTAAAATAAATCTCGTCGTTACCTAACGACCGATAGCGCGCGAATTTTCGTGATGACTGTCAGCCGGCTCGCCACGCCCGCGCTATGTCTTTGCTCAAGCTGTTATCCTCATTACCTACTTGTTATTTTTATAGCGTCAAGTTGGAGCCGGCATAGCGTGTGCTATACGTTGCGTGAATATAGCGCGCTATTTAATCGCGCTAGACGCTATATTAACCACCACTAATTAGGACTGATACCACAAGACATAGGGTACCCGAAGTATTAAGGAATAAATATTCGTGTATACCACGTACGTTTATCTACGATAACCTACTCTGGATCCTTCGTTCATGTAGTCCCAGAGACACACTATGGTGCTGAAGATGAAAATCTAATAAGAGCCCAGCAGAGCCCTCCACCCTTCCCCGAAGCGGGTAGTCCATGAGAATTACCAGCGGGGTGAAAAAGAAGGTACGATAACCTACGCAGGTTCCACTCCGAAAGCGTTTTCTTTAGTATTTTTTTAATACTTAAAGTTTTTGCGGATCAAAGCGATTACTAAAGCCGGGTAAGATAAAAATTTAAAATGTACCTGTTATCAAAAGTTTACTTGTGGTGTCCGGATTAATAATATAGCACCACTTCATCTTCTACCGTAGATGTTGTAAAAGGCGACTAAGGGACTCTAAACCAGAGGAACGGGCAGCAGCGTGCCTTTTGTGGAACAGATACCATACTGCGCTCATTAACCCGCCTACCAAGAATAGTGAGTGCCCCCAAAATGTGGACACAATTCTGAAAATTTATGAAAAAGTCTTTGTTCAGCAGTTGACGTCCTTTTGCTTGAATGGTGATCAAAACGCAACAATTTTGCTAGTTAACAAAAATTCTAATGTCAAAACAACTAAACAGCTCCGGTGTCCCAAGAACTTCGGTCTTTTACAGGCTTCAACGATTTATCAAAAAATCTATTCGCGAGGAAAATGATGTGCAGTTTTTTTAAAATTAAAAGGTATCAGATAGTCATTACTTCTTTCGTCTCTAGAATCAGTTCACAAGCTCTGCAATGAAATAGAGATACAGCTTTTAATTAAAACGAGTAACTGTGATATTATTTCTTCATGCGTACGTAAAAGTTCCCGTAGGCGTGCTTTTACATACATTGTAATATTCATATCAAAGGGCCCTTTGAAGAACATAAAATAATGTAATTTACTTAAAGTCTGTTCAACGGAGTCGTGTATACATTCTTATAACTTATTCCCGTTTCTTTTTCATTTGAGTTAATAGGTTTTCCATATTTATGTAAGGTAAAGAATCCAATGGATGTCTTGGGCCCGTACTGATTAAATTTCAGAGGGCTAGGAATGGCAAATTTAAAATATTATTTTATACAATGTTCTGAAATTTGACCAATATTATTTCGGAATCAGCGAAAACTTGGATCCTTGTATCATTTTGTCAGACAAAACACGTCCACTGCAGCATAAATGCCTTTTTATGTCGTGGGCAAATCCTCATCGACTTCCTCTGACTTGGGAAGGGCGGAAGGGCGTGCCGGATACTTACCGGCTAAAACCCCACGGTGTCCTTCCACTTACCTCTGGCTGGGGGTGATATGTTCGCTTCGTCTGCGGCTGCATCAGCCATCCCAACAAACGACTGGTCACACGTGTGTGTCGTAATTTTGGGGAGAATTTGCCACATTGGCAGGCGGGTTGGTTCGGCTCCATAGAACCCCTGCTGCTGCCCATCACTCTGGTTAAGAGTCCCTTAGCCACCTTTTACGATCGATTACGATCCTATCCACATGAGGAGCGGGGTAGGTGCTTTAATACTTAATCCGGACACGGGCAACCCTTTCTTGTATCACTTCTTATAAGATTGTTGCTGAAAATCAGCGCTGTTCGCTCACTCTGATGCCACAGCATTATGCTGAGCAACGACCAAGTTTTTGCGCAGACGCGACACACAACTTCCACGTTTGTAGTCTTGTGTAATAAATTTGCCAAAAAGCAGGCAAAGGACAGGGTCATACAGCCTAAATGTTGTCATTAACGAGGAAAATTGTATTACATATATAAATTGTCAGTGTTGCCAGCGCGTGTATTTAAGTGTAATTAGATGTAAACGTATAGTCATTAGATACATTCATAGTTTTAGTGTGTAGATTTAAAGTATCTAGTAAGACATGCCTTATGTCGAATTTCAACCGTTTTTTGTGCTTGTGCGTTGATATGACGCGAAAATTATTTGTTGTTTTTCTTTCTTCAATTTTTTAATCAAACAGACGGTTAACTACTTTCGAATATTGAAAAACAAAACGTTCTTAACAGAAAAAAACAAGACCTCGTTGACATAACAGGCACATAGCGTCTTAAAACACGTAATCCTAGTACTAATACAAGGCAGACGTGAGCAATCTTCATGCCAAGGAGAACTTCGTAACTCAATGTT
This sequence comes from Diloba caeruleocephala, assembly GCA_947459985.1. Taxonomy (NCBI): domain Eukaryota; kingdom Metazoa; phylum Arthropoda; class Insecta; order Lepidoptera; family Noctuidae; genus Diloba; species Diloba caeruleocephala. The sequence continues at coordinate 25,089,038 of OX381615.1, forward strand.
AAGCCGATAACTCCTATCATGTGCCGCATGTCATGGCGTTTTGTTTAGATATCGGTTGACGGGTTTGCTGAAATTAGTAAAAATCATACAAAATCATTGTGCCACGGCGCGACATTTGCTGTTTCATCATTTCAAATTTCATTCATTCCGCAAAATGTCCACTGCTAAATACGGGCGTCTCCCAAAAATCGCCACAACGATCGGTCTGGGTTTATGTTTCATGCCACGTTTGGCACCCGGCGATCGCAGTTGAGTTGTAATGAATGCTCTCGAAGGATGTTGCTGCTCATCCTCCGGTTAATCCCATAGTCGCATTTTACGACCCATGACACGGGGTGCGATGGGGTGGTGCTATTCTTAGGCAGAACCACACGAGCGCTTCATTTGCTGCTTCACTAATCCAAATCGTAATAAGCCCCTTTTAAACGTTTCAGACTTAAATATATAGTTTCAAAAACTAAGTGACGAGCTTTCTTCAGACTTAAGCAGAGTACAAGTATTTAGTTTCTAAAACTATGTGACTAGCTTTCTTCGTAAGTCGATATTTCCACAATTTCAGTTCGAGTCCCAGTTTTCAGTTCAAAGACGCGTTCATCGGTACAGCTTTCCCTTTCTCGCTTCTCATTAGACTAAAGGTGCACTGGAATCTTTCGTTTACGATGACATGTCAAGAACGGTGCACATCGCAATAACGTATGTAGTAGCATGTTTAATACTTTTCATTCGAATTATTAATCGGGCAGTTTCCAGAGCTGCTCTGACCTTACTCTAGCGTCTCGTGGCAATAATGATGTATGATTAATACATTTTTCGCGGCTAATTAGGTGTGAGGTTCACCAAAAAGTAAACAATTTTGCTGGAGCTAAACAAACACTTCCGTGTGGTGTCCGGATTAAGAATATAGCACCACCCCATCTCCTCCCGTGGATGTCGTAAAAGCCGACTAAGGGAATCTAAACCACAGGGATGGGCAGCGTCCCTTCTATGAAACGGTAGCCATTCTGCGCCCACCAACCCGCCTGCCAAGCGTGGTGAGTATTGGCAAATACCCCCCAGAACGATGACACAGTTGTAAAAATCTATGGGGGAGGCCTTTGTTCAGCAGTGGACGTATAAATGGCCGATATGATATGAAACACACGCGCATTTCACTAAAACTGGAGACGTTTAAAAGAGTATACGGACAGTAATATTATAGGCAAACTGTAGTTCTATGATAGTATACCTTTCCGTAACCATATTATATACTTACTTTATCCCTATCAAGATAATGTATTAATCGATTCTAAACTTACATTATAAGTAGCGGTAGTAACAGCAGATGTCCAATTTCAACTTTTAAACGTACCTGTAACAAACAGAATTTCATATTAAATATAACATTGTTTATGGGAAAGTTCACCTTGTAAATTAGCGATTGTAACGTAAAATGTTCTATATTTGCTAAATAACATTGACGGCTCCACTCTTTAAAGCAAGCGCCAATACGTACATAAATAATATCTCTTAAAGTAGCTTCAAAAGATCGTATTAAACTTTGGGAGCAATCGATCAACGTTTCAACTTATAAAAAGTGGAACGAGTTTCCATTTTCCTTCGAGGATCGTTTTTTTCTCGTACTTTATTTATTATTCAGACATTTCAGAAGCCTCTGAATTGTCTATTAGTGGATTTAATCAGTGTTTACGAAACTTGCTTCAATAAAGCTGTATCATAATTTTCCTGTGTATATATAAAATACTAGCTGTGTCCCGCGGTTTCACCCACAGTTTAATTTAAAAGAAGTCGGGTTATTTATGAATAATTATTATATCGTTAGTATATATATTGGATTTCATGGGATTTAATTTATTTCGTGGAACCATAGTCCTTTTTTTGAAAATAATAATAGCCTAAGTTACACCTTGTAACATCAGCTATCTGCCGGTGAAAGTCCTGTCAAAATCGGTCCCGCCATTTCGGAAATTGGCCAGAACAAACAGACAGACAGATGGCAAATAAATAAAAAATGTTATTTAGTTATAAGTACGGCATATACTTTCATATACATTTAGTAAAAAGCTGTTACACACAACAAACTAATGATATTACAAACAGACACTTCAATTTCATTTATTTGTATAGATAAGGACTAAAACTTTGTTTGAACCGCTCAGTCTCTGATCCACGTTCTTACTTAGAGAAGATTTTGAAATCAATAGATACATTTCGATAACACTACGACATTTGAGCCTGCACAAAAGATTTAAAACAATTACAACATGTCGGTAACACTTTAACAAAACGGTAATACATGCAGCTTATCGATTTTGATATGAGATAATATTTACGTACATTGTCGCAACATGTGCCAAGGAGTGAACAGTGCAATAAAAATAACTGCCTGAGGTGCGTCGGTGACACGGAGAAACTGGGGTGTGTCTTACACCGCAGTGTAGTGATAGGTAATGCCTTAGCTGGGCTTTCATTCAACAAAGTCAAAGTCAAATATTTTTGGCAAATGTATTCTTTGGCAAGATGAACGCAATATTATGAGCTTTATCGCTCGGTGTTCTTTTCGGTGGTCGCCATTGTAGATCCTGGCTTACAGGAGTTGCAGTGGTAGGGAAGGTGAGGCGGGCTTGTCTCAATAAAACAAAGTCAAATAGTTTTACTTTAAATAAACCAATTACTGGCACTTACGAAACGTCAGAATTTAAGTTGCTCGGCAACAGTATGTTTACTGTTCTTGTGGTGTCTTTCATTTCAGCCGAATGAAATCCACTGCTGGACACAGGCCTCCCCCAAAGATCACCACAACGACCGATATGGTGTGTTGTGTGCTCATTGGGGGGTCTTGCCATAATCGCCACGCTTAGCAGACGGGTTGGCGGTCGCAGTTGAGTTGTTAATGTACTCGAAGGACGCTGCTGCCCATCCTCCGGTTTATCCCTTATTCGACTTTTACGACACCCACGGGATGAAATGGGGTGGTGGCATTCTAAGCCGGCACTACACGGCAATGGTGTCCAGATTAAGAATATAGCACCACTCTATCTCCTACCCTGAATGTCGTAAAAGGCGACTAAGGGACTCTAAACCAGGGGAATCGTCCCTGGGCGCAGCGTCCCTAAACTGCAGCTGTACTGCACTCACCAATCCGCCTGCTAAGTCTTGTCATTTAATATTTTCTTTTAATCTTTTAATTAATTGTATACCGGGTTTGAACAAAACGCTTTTCGTTAGTTAACGAGCTGCATTTAGTTCAATTTTTTTTCAATATTATCAATTTTTTTTTTATACGTTGCCCCACACTAGGATTTCTCCTGTTTCGTGGGTGCGTTTACAGACATGAATTCCACATACAATACACCCAGACCCGGAACAACTATCTGCAGATCATAAAAATATTTGTTCCGTGCGGGAATCGAACCCACGACCCGGAGCGCAGCAGCCGACTGTATCGGCCACTGCACCAACCGTGCCGTCGAAGAAGAGTTAAGTGGAGAGGGCCGATCCCGCTCGGAGGAGGAGGACACGGAGCCGGGGTAACAACCGCCGCGGCGCCCGTGTCCAACACGCCTGAGCCCCTAGCGTCTTTATATGGCAGGGGGCCTTGGGGGTCACGAGCGCGCTTATTGGGAAATCAGCGTGCTCATACCGAGCGACCCCCGGGAAGACAGCGGTGTGCATGTGGTCACGTACCGCTGTGTGCGCAGCATAGCGCATAGTGAGGCCTCGGGGGAATCTTTTACAATCCCCTCGAGAGATGCCTGGGGGGGTAGCCTCTTTACAGTCGCCTTCCCTCCGCTAGTGGGGATGACCGCTTTACAGTCATCCCCTCTGAGATGTGCCTAAAGGCGTGGCACCAACGGGTGGCTCTAGATGGAGATCATTCGAGTTCCTGGAGCCTCCCTTCGGTGCCGACGATGATCACTCCGGTGGTTTTAGCCGGTAGGAGTCCGGCATGCCCCTTCGCCTTTTCCCGGGGCCAAGGAAGTACAGGAGGTATTTCCAACGGATCAATAAAAAAAATTTAAATAAAAGAAGTTTAATTAAGTAGTTACAAAACGACTGTGATGTATTTAATTTTGGACAGACGTAATCTTTGACTTATGTACTAGTTAACTAGTGCGACTTGTAAACTAATTTAAATACTTTCATTTAAGGAAAATGGTTAGTAATATGATAATGGATTCTTCTAAATATATTAACTAAAACGCTTCCATTTAGTCACCGATAACGATGTAAAATAAATATTTATTAGTTTCACTTATACCGTTTGTTAGGGTTCCGAACGTCCGAAGGAAAATCGGCGGAAACCTTATAGGATCACTCATGTGACAATCCGTCCGTCTGTCACAGCCAATTTGCACCGAATCTACTGGACCGATTAAGTTAAAATTTGGATTTCTGCGACCCAAACACGGACGTGTAACTCAAATAAATTAATTTTGAATCTGGGGGTCACTTTTTAGAAAATGAAAGAGTACATTTTTGCCACATCTCCCGTGTCACATATGAAATGAAAGGGCTTGGTGTTAGGGTCTCAAATATATTTCTTTTATAATTTTAAAAGATATGTTTTTAAAGGTATTTAAGAAAATATATGAAAATTGACCATTCCTAACAACTACCGCCGAAACTACTGAGCCTAAAATTTAGAAAAATATATTGATAATAGATCTTTACCCATAGATTACAGAAATACCTATAAGTAGTCCATGGTCTTAAAATAACATGGTAAATCTTTCAATATTGTGCGTACAAACTTACGCTTGCGGTTGGAATATACGAAAAAACATGTTTTTCAACTACGATGTTAAGTTTGTTCTTGGGATAAGTTATTGGTACAAGACCGCATTCAACAATAGACCATATATTTAGCAATTACGGAACTCTCTCCACGCGAGTTCAACTTGCCTTATCCAGTTTTTTTTAAATTATGTTATCTATTAAAGTAAATACTAGTATTGGACTATATGTTTACTTTGAAATTAACAATCTGTTTGACTAATGGTAGCATAACGTACCGAGAACTGTTTATTATCGTTATGTCTAATTTATACTACTAACTGAATCCATACAGTATAATACACACACATAGTACAGTATAATCAACAATAATCAGTCCATTACTGTCCTACTGCTGGCCTGCTGGGTCTTTTCTCACGATGAGAAAGGTTAGGTCTTAGTCTACCACGGCGCTGGCTGAGTGCGGGTTGGCGCACTACACACACCACTGAGAACATTTTGGAGCCCTCTCAGGTATGCATGCTTCCTCACGATGTTTTCCTTCACCGTTAACGCAAGTGATAATCTAATTCTGATTGGCACAATAATCTGAAAAGACACTGGTGCGAGCCGAGATCGAACTTAGACCCTCCTGTATGGAAGGCAAGCGTTCCACTAGGTTATTTTTATCAATATCTAACTACTAACTAATCTAACGATAATTTAATAAACGAGATAAATATGAATCGTATTTTAACATTTAGATTACATTAGTGAGATGGGTGAAATTGACACAACCCGCCTGCCAAGCGAGGTAAGTACTGACTCTCCAAGCTTAGCAGGCAGGTTGGTGAAGAGCGGGATCGGGAGAAGGCCGATCCTGCTCGAAGAAGGTGGAGACGGCGCCGAGGTAACAACCACCACCACTGGCGCCTAATTCCCATACGCTTGAAACCCCCTGCCGTTACTATAAGGCGGGGGAGCTCTGGGTTCACGGGTGTGTAGATTGGGGAATCTGCGTGCCCACACCGAGCGACCCAAGACAAGACGGTAGCACGCATGTGGTCACGCGCTGCCGTGGGACGCTTTGGGGGATCCTTTACAATCCCTCCGGGGGGTGACCTTTACAGTCACCCTCTCCGAGATGTGCCTACAGGCGTGGCACCAGTGGGCGGCTCTAGTGTGATCATACGAGGACCTGGAGCCTCCCGTAGGTGCCGAAGATGACCACTCCAGTGGTTTTAGCCGGTAGGAGTCCGGCATACCCCTTCGCCCTTCCCCGGGGCGGAGGAAGTTCATGAAGATTTCCACTGGGCAACAATAAAAAAGGGTACCACCCCAGTGCCAGGTATTCGCCGCTAAGCAGTAGTGTTTAAACTTTAGACATCACTGTGCTCCGGCTAGAAGGGCACTGTAGCTAGTGACATTACTGGGCATATGAGACTTAATAACTTTACGTCTCGAGTGACGAGCGCAGTGTGGTGCCTCGCAGGTCTACTCCTGGGTAGCATTCTAAATGTTATGGGCAGGCATGCCGCTTACCACCAGGCGAATGACTTGTTCGTCTCGTCACAAAGAAATAAAAGAGAAAAAAGAATAAATCTTTTTAACAAAAATATAATGACTTCAAAAACCCTACACGATATAAAAATATTGAAATAAATGTAAGAACTTTTTCCATTAGGTATCGGTATTTAACACTAAAAATAAGAATGACTCAAATCGAGTCTCTGATCTGAGAGGAATCGAAACTATTAAGAAATCATCTAGATAAGCGCAGTCAATTGACCTGTTTATTGAAGCTGGTTAAAAAACTGCTGAATCAAATGCAATGAAATTATGTGGGACCCAACTCCAAATCATTTTGCACCAGTTAAAAAAATAATTGCTGAAATCGGTCAATAAATCTTGGAGTAAACGGTGTACATACATACATTTAAAAAAATTACACAGCGAATTGAGAACCTCCTCCTTTTTGAAGTCGGTTAATAATACATATTAATAAGTTACGACATTCAGTAGCATTTTCTTTTTTGGACACCCAAAAAGGCGAACGGATGGATTATCGCTACCCAGTTAATATTTTAGTTTTCGCAACAGAAGCAGCAAGGCGTTTCATTTGACTGGTAAACAGAAAAACTTTATGAGGTCAATATTGGACAAATGACGTCATGTGGTGCGATAAGGCACTCGGCCCTAAAAGGACCATTGTCATCATTATAACAGTGTAAAGTCATTGGCCACTATTATCAATAAGTTGGAACACGCATTGATTACAAAATCGAAGCTTCACCATCATCTGTAGATTGTAACAATCTATCTATATGTACCCATAAAAATGTAAGTTATTGCTGTCAGCATGCCGGTCGCAGTCAAAATCAAAGTTTTTATTTCATATAGGCCCTAATAGGCACTTAAGAAAATTCTAAAGTTAAGGTGCACGCTTCAAACTCCATAGACACTCTTTTAAAAAAGTGATAGTACAATTTAACACGTCAGGTATGTGGAATGGTTTGACGGCACGGTTGGTGCAGTGGCTGATACATTCGACTGCTGCGCCGGGGGTCGTGGGTTGGATTCCCGCACGGAACAAATATTTGTATGATCTGTAGGTAGTTGTTCTGGGTCTGGGTGCATTGTATGTAGAATTCACGTCTGTAAATGCACCCACGACACAGGAGAAATCCTACTGTGGGGCAACGTTTTTAAAAACAATCAAAATCAATCAATCAATGGTATGTGGTCTACATATACTCCTCAACTCCAATAACTACTTTAACTTCTTTTTTCGGTGCAATCCCTCCTGGACTTTTTTCGCCCCGGAGAAGGGTGGAGGAGCAAACTGGACTCTTAGCGGCTAAAAAATCCACCTGGGGTCATCTTCGGCACAAATAGGGAAACCGGGATCTCGAGAACGACCTCAGCCACCCGTTAGTGCCACACCTTTCAGCTTATCTCGGAGGGATGACTGTAAAGAGGTTACCTCCTCTAGAATCATGCCCCAAGAATTGGTGTGTAAAATTCAGCTGTGACAACCGCATTGGTTACAATGGAAGTAGACACAATTTGCCGTGTGGTGCCAGCTAAGAATACCCCCACCCCCTCTCATCCCGTGGGTGTCGTAAAAGGCGACTATGGGATTACAGTTTACAAACCAAACTGCAATCGCCAACTCGTCTGCCAATATGGCCAATGAGCACACAACACAAACTGATACCGGTCGTTGTAGCAATCTTTGGGGGAGGCTTATGTCCAGTAGAGGTCGTATTTGGGCTGTAATGATGATACCCCATGATTAAGAAATGGCTAGGTTAACGGCTTAAAGTTATTATATAAAAAATACAGATATAAATCTAAAACTGGAATCAGTTCCTCACGGTGTGACGGAGCCCGCACTCCGCGATAACATCGCATACTGGCATTGCGCGCGACGTGGTCTGCCAAATTATTAACATAAACACCATGCGATGCCCACTCTATTCGTACCGTTGTTATTGACTGTCGCAATTTTGTTCTTGGCGTGTGCAACGCTCCAATTTAGAAAACTATACATATTTTATCAAGATAAGTTGCTTTTCGGTATTTGTGAATATCTTGGTCGTTTTAGAGAAAAGACTGGGGGATACTTGCGGCAAAATGAGGTTAGATGTTTCGCGTCTATGTTCTTGGCGTAATAGAGGTACGTACGGGTTGCTTTGCTTTAAATAGAGTAGAAAAGAATTATTAATTCAGTGATGAGGTCCGAAGAGACACACTTCATACTGAAATGACGGAAGTCACCACTATCCTTGTAGTTAGCTTGTGTACCTTACTACCTTACAATAAATTATGTATTTCTCTACTTCAATGGCTGGTGCAAGCGAGTTTTTACTCAATTAGCGAATTCCTTAAAAAGACTCTTCCCAGACATATCACTTCAGAAATTCGTCATAGGTGGTCAATCATCTCATCATCAATCAATGGTAATTTATATCACCACAAAATTATTTTTACAAGGTCATTTATATGACTACAAAATGATTTTACAAGGTCATTATTTATGTGACTATAAATTGAAGTTTCTGCACTATGTGTGTTATAATAATATATATTTACCTAACTATTAAGCTTGCTCCTAATGTAAATGTCATACATGGATACACACTAATTCCATTATTTCTCTTTTAATGTTTATAACGATTTTATTATTAACTAGCTGTACACCGCAGTTTCACCCGCCTTTTTATATAAAAGACATCGGATTTATATTAGGTTCGTGTCTTATTATTTTTTTTCGCGAAATCTCAATTACACAAATTAAATTTAAAAGAAGTTCCTAAAGTTATTCCTTATAACATTAGCTATCTGCCAGTGAAAGACCCGTTAATATCGGTCCAGCCGTTTAGGAGACTAGCCGGAACAAAAATTTCAATTGTTTTTTTTTAATTATTATTGTAATATTTTAAATTTAATTTAAGTACCTGTAATTCATCATTTTTTTCATCATCATTTCGGCCGAATGATGTCCACTGCTGGACACAGGCCTCCCCAAAGATCCACAACGACCGATATGGATGTGTTGTGGGCTCATTGGGGGGTTTTGCCACGCTTGGCAGACGGGTTGGCGATCGCAGTTGGGTTGTTAATGTACTCGAAGGACGCTGTTACCCATCCTCTGGCTAATCCCTTAGTCGACTTTTACGACACCCATGGCAGGAGATGGGGTGGTGGCATTCTGAGCCGGCAATTAATATAATTAATTAATATTCTTATACTTACATTTCAATTTGCATGCTATTACGAGTATGTCATGGCAAAATGTGTTTGCTCTGACTACTTACTAGAATGTACCAGCTTGTTACTTGCCACATTTTATGCAGAGAATAAAATCAATTGAAAAATCAATTGAATTACATGTGATAGAATGATGATAATTTCAAAGTAGAAGTTTCGTTATTTAGTATACTTAAATAATTTGGAATCATACAGCTATAGGTACCCCACATATAGCTGCACGACTCAAAATTTTATCATATAAGCTGCTGCTGAAAAATGGCCTCCCCATAAACACACACTGCCAAGCGTGGCGATTATTGCAAAACTCCCCAATGAGCCCACAACACATCCATACCGGTCGTTGTGGCGATCTTTGGGGGAGGCCTGTGTCCAACAGTGGACTTCATTCGGCCGAAATGATGATTGGCAAGCGGGTTGGTGAGCGCAGTATGGCCACTGTTTCACTGAACGGGCGCTGCTGCACATCCCTCTGGTTAAGTCGCCTTTTATGACATCCACGGAGGAGGTGGAGATGCTATATAATCCGGACAACACGCAGAAGCCAATTCCAAAAAGTGGGTCATTTGAAAAAAGCGCTGGCAAGAAACTTCATTGAACCTATTTTTGTTTATTTGTAACAAATATTCAGGGCATCAATGAAATGTTACTTTCCTTCATAAATACCTATTTGCAAACTGGGAAACACTTACCGCAAGAACAATACGTAGGCGTCGCATAGTTGAAAAATCGGCTGCAAAGTGGTACATAAATAATAAAATGCATAATCCAATGATCGATCGGTAGGCACCAATGGTAGGGGAGGCTTCCCCATAAATGTATGCACTTACATACCATGTCTGTTACAATTGATTTCCCTCAAGTATGGATGTCTGAATTTAAATTCACTTTCCTGGCTTTTAACGTTTGATTTGTAGAAGTCGATTGTTTGAGTGATTCGTACATATTTTAGTTAGTTAAAATGGTTTACTGTGCATAAATGAACACTCTAGCAGTACTTAAAGACACGAGTAGTTATTTAATTCGCGATATTATTATTTTTTTTAATTTTTTATTAAAAACATTGCCCCACACTAGGATTTCTCCTGTGTCGTGGGTGCGTTTACAGACATAAATTCCACACACAATACACCCAGACCCGGAACAACTACCTGCAGATCATACAAATATTTGTTCCGTGCGGGAATCGAACCCACGACCCGGAGCGCAGCAGCCGACTGTGTCAGCCACTGCACCAGGGTTTTTTTACTACATAACTAGGTTTAGACATTAAATAGATAAAGATTAATTATTTTAATAGGAATATTTGCATACTAGTGTAGACTGTGTTAGGAGTTGATGTCAGCAGGCCATGTAGAGTCAGGGTGTAGACATTTTGTGTAATTTTTAAGCGATGTATTAAAATAATATATCTATTCAAATAAATACAATTGAAGTGCCTGTTTGCAATGTCAAAATAACAGCTTTTTCCTAAATGCATATAAAAGTATATACGGTACTTATAACAAAATACTTTTTTTTGTCTGTCTATCTGTCAGTCTTTTTGTCTGTTTGTTCCGGCTAATCTCCGAAACGGCTGGACCGATTTTGACGGGACTTTCAGTGGCAGATAGGTGGTAATAAAGGCGTAACATAGGATACTTTGATTTTAGAAAAAGAATTGGGCTACCGCGAAAAAAAACCCATGAAATATATATATTAGTTATATCAAGTAAAGAAAAAAAGAAAGCATTTATTCAGCGACAAAATGAGACATCACAAACAATAACATACTAAACAGAGAAATAAGAAGCAAAATTGGATTAAAGTGATACGATAAAAAAGTCTGGCTATTCATGAGTGCCTGGAAATGGTTATTCATGAATGAACATATTTTTATCTTAAAAAAAAATGACCACAGTCTCATACCCGTCGTTTAAGAGTATAGTCGTGAAGCTATTATTGTTCTTTAAATATGATCCATTATTAAACTTATTTGTAACGACATTTTATTTACGGCGGAAGAAAATCACACAGTAGATATCGCATACACCCAATGATTGCTCAAATGACGTGCCATATTGCATTTGCTACTTTGTTTGAATAACTGTGAATAGAGGTGTAGCTAAAAGGATTCTTAAGTGTATCGGCCGACCGACGCACAGGGTGCAAACGCTCTGAACCGATGCGCGACGCATGATCTTCGTCAGCACGCGTACAGATCGCACGTCGCTGATCGTCAGTGCAGGTGCTACACCAGCACACTCTCGAGGCGTGCCCTGCGTGGGACGCCGAGCGGCGGATCCTGGTCGATCGGATCGGGCAAGATCTCTTTCTGCCAGCAGTAGTGTCGGCTATGTTGGCAGAGCACGAAAACTGGAATGCAGTGGTCTCCTTCTGTGAGAGCGTCATGGTCCAGAAGGAGACTGCACAGCGAGATCGGGAGAGGGCCGATCCCGCTAGAAGAAGGAGGAGACGGCGCCGGGGTAACAACCGCCCTGGCGCCTGATTCCTATACGCCTGGAACCCCCTGCCGTTGCTATAAGGCGGGGGACCTCTGGGTTCGCGGGTGCGTAGATTGGGGAATCTGCGTGCTCACCAAGCGACCCAAGAGAAGACGGTCGCACGCATGTGGTCACGCGCTGCCGTGGGACGCTTTGGGGGATCCTTTTCAATCCCCCAGTGGGGTGACCACTTTACAGTCACCCTCTCCGAGATGTGCCTATGGGCGTGGCACCAGTGGGCGGCTCTAGTGTGATCATACGAGGACCTGGAGCCTCCCTTAGGTGCTGAAGATGACCACCCCAGTGGTTTTTGCCGGTAGGAGTCCGGCATACCCCTTCGCCCTTCCCCGGGGCGAAGGAAGTTCATGAAGAATTTCCACTGGGCACCAATAAAAAATAAAAACAGGTGCTACACTATGCAAGTCCGTGTTATTGTGAATACATTGCTGTGTGACATACATCTGCGACCGATGTCAGTGTAACACTATTTCCAACCTAAGAGTTTTATAGTTATTAAATTCCGTTCGACCACTACAATCATGTATTAGTTCACTGCAGACTGCCCCTTGTGCATCACCTAAAGTTCCATTCCTCCGATATGGTTGTCTGGAAGAGATCGCCGAGTTGCGATTAGACCGCCAATTGTACTTGATTTCTGTATAATACCTATTCTGTTTTTGGTGTGCAATAAAATGGATTTATTTATTTATTATTTATTTACAATCCTTAAAGAAACAAATTCTTTACTGTAAAAGCTATGGGATGCAGCCCTAACGCAAATAATTTCCGAATTTCTCAGTACCTCCGTAACTGTTTCATTACTGGCTCGACGTAAAAGTTAACCGTCCTTTTTCCTTCTAGCCTATACACCCGTAAACTTAACTGACACACACAAAAGAGGAGAATAAAATAAGTTTTTACACCCAAATAAAACTTGCTTGATAAGTAGCAGTAACACAAATGTTTCCTTTTCACCGATTTACAAACATGTTACGGTAACTACAAATATTCGTACCGAAGGATCACTTCGGAAATCAAACCTGCTTTTCGTAGAACATCATGAAAAATGGCCGTGAATTATCCGTGTATCAGCGAAAAGGAAGGTACTGTTTTTCTATCTTCTTGATATTATTCCGCTATAGCCCGTATCACTTCAAACAATCCGCGTACTTTGAGGTTCTCGAAAAAAAAAAGTGTATCGGGAAGCCCGCATTCAGCAGTGGACGTTTACGGGCTTACACGATAATTAATCCACGTACATGTATTGTACGCACAAGTATTGCACGCACAAATATTGCACGCACACGTATTGAACGCATACGTATGGCACGTACAAGTAACCTCTGACAAACGCAAACCACTGCGCAGTTTCAGTAGGACACATCAGCTGTGATCCACAACGGCTGGCCGTACTCTATTCTCAAAAAAAGAATTACACAAGCTTTGTCATAAGAAACTGTAAATGTGTGAGAATCATGTAGCCATTGATGTTATTTTTAGTACTAATATTGATTGTCTTTTGCCTGGCTGTATTGGTCTGTCATACTCACTAAAATGTCTTGCTGGCGGTGGCGTTGTGTATCGGGTCGTTCGGTCCCCTACAATATGGTTGAGCTTAGCGATGCCAATGCATGCATCATGCTCGTGAACGGGTGCCGTCTGTTGAGACTGGTCAGCCGTTAACTGCCACGGCAAATAATTTATTATTATAATATTATTGTGGTATGTTCCATCTTTACACATTGTCCTACATTTTTCTCGGTATATGTTTTACAATAATTTGTATCAATCAACATTGTAATCTCAATTATTTTAAAAGAGTATCCATGGAGTTTCTTGCCGGCTCTTCTCCACGAGATCAACTATTTGGAACCGTGCAACTTTGATTCTGACGTTTCATAAGTGCCAATATTTGGTTTATTTGAAATAAAAATGTTTGACTTTGACTTTAGCAAAATTTTACGTTGCCGTCATAAGAGGACAGTGGACTTTCTGTTTCTGTATATACTTTGTCTACACCGGTACTGCGTAGGTAATTCTGTTAACTTTTGTGCTATATAAGTTTCCTTTGTTCCGTTTTACTGGACTTAATTTATTACTATGATTAGGGTTGTCACTTTTAGGATTATGCTGGTTACTGGATTACCTGGATAATTTATGGACACAAAGAATGTTAATGTAAAGTATATAATTTATATACCCTAGTGTTACATTATAAAGTACAAAGACAGTTGAAATTATAATAGTAGAACCAATATGAATTGGTATTTTTACCGTGTTTGCGTAGCAGAATTAAATTCATAATTTATGTATGTGTGGAATAAAGTCCACAGCTTGACACAAGCCTTCCTAAAAGCCACAACGACTGGTCTGGGTGTGTGGTGTGCTCATTCCCGGGTTCTGCCATAGTCGCCAAGCTTGGCAGGCGGGTTGGCTACCGTAGTTGAGTTGTTACTGCACTCGAAGGACGCTGCTGCCCATCCTCCGGTTAATCCCATAATCACCTTTTACGATGGGTTGCTGCTACACGAACCCGGCACCACACGGTTAAAATTTAAATTAAATTAGTTGTGTTTTAATGAAAATTTGTCCCAAAAATATCCTATTCTATCTTCTGTTAGTTTATAAAATTAGTAAGCCCTTTAGAGATATTATCAAAGAGCTGTTCCGAATTTAATATCCGTTCTGGATTAATACGTAAACTACATCAATTAATAGTTCTAGTAGTGAAATCCAAAGGATCATTACGACCTCTTAAATATAACTCTATAGCTCGACGGCTCTCTTAATCTATACAAATAAATAAAATTGAAGTGTCTGTTTGTAATGTAAAAATAACAGCTTTTTACTAAATGCATATGAAAGTATATACGGTACCTATAACAAAAAACTTTTTTTTTTGTCTGTCTGTCTGGCTGTTTGTTCCGGGTAATCTCCAAAACGGCTGGACCGATTTTGACGGGACTTTCACTGGCAGATAGCTGATGTTATAAGGAATAACTTAGGCTACTTTTGTTTTACAAAAATAATTAGGTTCCGCGCAAAAAAAAAGCCTTGAAATCCAATATATATATATTCTATGTCAAGTGGATATGTCGAAGTACTCTAAATTTGTTTTAAATTAAACGCGGGTGAAACCGCGGGTCCCAGCTAGTATACCTATATAATTTTAAACAACTTAGTGAGGGGACGACCAAGTCATTATTGGCCTGGTGGTAAGCGTCATGCCTAGGCGCCCATAACAATTGTTACGCAACCCAGGATTTGTCCCGCGTGTTACCACACTGCGCTAGTCATCTCGAGACATTATTTAGCCTCCAAGCATTCATCGTTAGCTACAGCGCCCCTCAAACAGGAGCAGTGTAACGTTTAAAGATTAAGCAATACTGCCTGGCAGCAGAATATCACTGCGGTGATAAATACTAAGCCGGGCTCTTGCCATAAGATGGATCTTGCTTTTTTTATTGGTCTCCAGTGGAAATTCTACATGAACTGCCTTTGCCCTGGGGAAGGGCGAAGGGGTACGCCGGACTCCTACCGGCTAAAACCACTGGAGCGGTCAACTTCACCGAAGGGGGGGTTCTAGGTCCTCGTAAGATCACACTAGAGCCGCCCATGATGCCACGCTTTTAGGCACCTCTCGGAGTTGAAGGCGTTGTCGATATCTAGACTAACGGCCAACGCCACCCCACTCCCCTGGGACACCGCCTGCTCTGATAGCGAGCGGACGCGATGAATCGCGTCGATAATCGACCAGGTCGGGCCCAACTCGCAACAGGTCCCAGAATATCCTAGTCTATCTCTGTTAGTTTTTGCTCAATGAGTCCTCGGTTATTATTCTCTCGAATAGGTTCGAAGCCTCGTCGAGCAGGCAAATGGGACGGTACGCAGAAGAAGACCCCGCGGGCCCTCCTTCTTTCCTCAACAGAGCCATCCGGCTTCCTTCTAGCCGGACGGGAACACGCTTCGACGGAGTCAGTTGGTGAACAGCCGACCCAGCCCAGCCCAAGAGACTGTAGTGTATACGCCCATGCGCGGCCCGGAATGCCGTCTGGACCCGGTGCAGTGCAGCAAGCCTTCAGGCCAATGGCTCGGCCTAACTCCCCTTCCGAAACCTCCAACTCCTCGGCCCAGTCCGAGGTAGTCAGGGGTGGATAGGGACCGGGACGGTCCTGGACCGCCGAAAAGAGTATTGCAAGTACCCCCTCTAACAATCCGGTCCAATCCCTCCAGGAGCTCGCTCCAGGACAGAGCCTTTGTCTTGCGAATTACGCTATGTAGCGATTTCGTGTCCCCCCGGTAAGCCAAATAGGCCTCTGCAGTCTCCCCAGCTGTAGCACTACGCCGGCATCGGCTTCGCTGGTACCGACGCCAGGCAGACCGCGCGAAGCTGCGCGATCTCCTCCGACCACCAGTACACCACCGCACGCCAGGAGCGCCTGGCCCGGGGCATTGATGCATCGCATATCGACGTTATCGCCGCGCGGAACCAGGCTACTTCCTCTTCTAGATCGGGTTGGATCCCTTGGTCGACCTCTGACCACGCCACGACGTTGGCAGCTGCAACAAGCATCTCTCGATCAAGCTGTGTGAGGCCAAGAGGCCGCGACTGCGGGCTAGACCTGGACGGCTCGGGCCAGGCCAACGGACGGCCACGTCAAAAACTATGTGGCGGTGATCGGACAGCGTGACCACCTCCTCCACCTCCCGTGCCATAAAAAACCTACCATCATAACAATAAAATGAATAGAACAAATCCACTATTAGTATTACTAATTCATTTAGAGACTAGCCCTACAGTCGAAATGTTCGTGCAGTTCCGCATACATTTGCCTATTCAAACTAAAGGGTGTATTTAATTAACCCCCGACTTCCACTTAACCAGAATACGTGGAAACTTGATTCTTCAGTAAAACGGCCAGCGAGAAGGTAATTGCATTTACTAGTGCACGTTAAGTGGTCTTTTATTTAGAAGGATCTACTTATTTGGTTTGTTTGTTTGAGTTAAATAGCTTTAAGTAGTAAAAGGCGGTGTTTAAACTAGCATAGTACATACGGTTACATATCAAGCTATACATTTCCAGTATAACCTGATCTCGCATTGTTTAGGCTTTTGGTATGATGAGAGATCAGCGTAAACTGGTTTAGTATAGCTTGATGTGTAGCCGTGTGTACAAAATGGCTTTCAACTTTCGATGACATGGTTGGTGCAGTGGCTGATACAGTCGACTGCTGTGCTCCGGGTCGCGGGTTCGATTCACGCACGGAACAAATATTTGTACGATCTGCAGGTAGTTGTTCCAGGTCTGGGTGTATTGTGTGTGAAATTTGTGTCTGTAAACGCACCCACGACACAGAAGAACAGGAGAAATCCTAGTGTCATCATCATCATCATCATTTCAGCCGAAAAACGTCCACTGCTGGACAGAAGCCTCCCCCAAAGATTGTGTGCTCATTGGGGGGTTTTGCCATAATCGCCACGCTTGGCAGACGGGTTGGCGATCGCAGTTGTTATAATTGTACTCGAAGGACGCTGCTGCCCATCCTTCGGCTAATCCCATAGTCGCCTTTTACGACACCCACGGGATGAGATGGGGTGGTGGCATTCTTAGCCGGCACCACACGGCCTCCGGCACCACACGGCCTCCGGCACCACACGGCCTAAATCCTAGTGTGGGACAACGTTTTTATTTAAAATAATTAATAATAAAAATAACTACACAAAAATACAGTGATACATGATTGACACTTGAATTCCTTTACCTCAATAACTTCCCATAGAACCCCTGAAGAAATATGAATGGAATACTAATCTATTTATTTTATCTTGTGTATGCTGTGTGTACAAAGGCGGTCTGAATATCAAAGGCATTTTTACCAGATGTTTGGGTGATGCAGAGAACAACTAGGTAGATGCACCAGGGTGCGCAGATTGGGGAGTCTGCGTACTCACACCGAGCGACTCCCGGGAAGACGGTGGTACGCACGTGGTCACGTGCCACCGTGTGCGTAGCACAGCGCAAAGCGAGGCTTGGGGATCCCCCCAATTCCTTTACAATCCTCCTCGAGAAGTGCCTGGAGGGGGCGACCTTTTTACAGTCGCCTTCCCTCCGCTAGAGGGGGTGACCGCTTTAGCACCAATGGGTGGCTCTAGTGTGATCTTACGAGGACCTGGAGCCCCCTGCGGTGCCGAAGATGACCGCTCCAGTGGTTTTAGCCGGTAGGAGTCCAGCGTACCCCTTCGCCCTTCCCCGGGGCGAAGGAAGTTCCATGTAGAATTTCCAATGGACACCAATAAAAAGAAAAGGTAGATGCACCAACAAAATATTAAAGATATAGATGCGAAAACTAATTATTATCACAATTCACAAATATATACTTACTTAAGCATTACATTAAAAATTAGTATGTATGTTATTGTGCTGACGAATGGGCAACCAATTTAAAAGTGATCGACCTGCAGAGGCACAGCCATATGATATTTTTTAAGATTGAAGACGAATCGTATGGGAAAATAAGTCATTATCATTATCATCATCATCATCATATCAGCCAAAGGACGTCCACTGCTGAACAAAAGCCTCCCGCATAGATTTCCAATAACTATTATTAATTGTGTTGTTATTAATGGGGGAATCGGCTAGTATTGCACTTTGCAGGCGGGTTGGTGAATGCAGAATGGCTACTGTTCCAAAGAAGAAACGCTGTTGCAAATCCCTCTCGTTTAGATTCCATTAGTCGGTTTTTACGACATCTACGGCAGGAGGTGGAAGGTGATATATTCTTAGTCCGGACACCACACTAAAGAATACTAATAATAAGCATATTTGTCGAAATAAATACATTTACGAGAGTTATAGAGACACGCTACAGAGAAATAACTTCTTATAGTTCACGAGCGCGGCCACATAAGCAATAGGTAAATTATGAGAAGTATGCGTCCAAACTACGTTACACATTAAACGTTGCACTATTTGACCTTGAAAACTTAATCTCACCGCGTTCAAAGAAATTTCAATTCAAAAGAGGAAAATCTAATACTCATCCTCGTAATACAGCGTGATTCTGGTTCAAATGTCGAAACTTAATAATGACATAATACATATCTCTAATATTTCAAGTTCCGAAAAAATGTCCATAAAGAAACGCAGATCCTACACAAAATTGTGGTGATCATTACTACGATATCGGCACTTATTACTACTTTCCAGAAAAAATCCCGCGTTAAATCACTAAAAAGTTCCTACGAGGTCGCTCTACTGGTGTCCTGCGACGGTTCTCGGGTTGCCAGCTATGAAAAGCGTCGACACGTTTGAACAAGTAATGCTTGCGTCAACATCGCGCCTAGTCCAAGGGAAATCTCTTTTTTGTCGAGATAATATTACTTTCTCGAACATGGCAAGAAATGGCAGATTAAGCGTCGGGCTATTTGATTTATTAAGATCGCTTTTTCTTCTGAACTTTATTATTAAATTATTACTTTCTGTGAGTGAACTTTGGGATAATAATCATGCGACAAACAAGGCAATTATTTAAGAGGCCATTATAAAAAAAAATATGCTCCGCGTTACAATCCTTATCAGTAGTCAAAGAACATCCATTGCTAAGCAATTCCTCCCCCATAGATTGCCACAATTGTGTCAGCATTCTAGTGGGAATTTGCCGGTCCTCGCCACGCCTGGCAGACATGTTGGTGAGCGCAGTAGGTAGCTACTGTTCCACAGAAAGGACGTTGATGCTCATCCCTCTGGTTTTAAAGTCCCTTTACGGCCTAAATTAATAATCGATCTAATCCAAAATTATTGGATTTCTTCTTACGGAAATGTCTGTTTTTGTGTTAAATGTGATCGTAACACGACAACGGAAGAATTTCAATATCTTAAATCTGAAAATTTCGGATTAGATCGATTATTCATTTCGGTCGTTAGTCACCTTTTACGATATCATGCGATGGAGTGGTGCTAACACCACATGGACTGCCGGACACCACACGGACCGCCGGACAACACACGGATTGCCGGACACTACACGGACTGGGTGCAATCCCCGCACGGGAATATTTGAATGGCCTACAAATTGTTTTACTGAGTCTTGAGTATTTGTAAATGTGAGGGTTTTCTGTAAACTGTACCCAATATCAGCAAAACTGTAACGGGAAAAATCTACAACTTTTGATAAGATAACAAAATAAACAAGCAATTCTAAACCAGAACAGAAATCACACTCGCGAAAAATCAAACAAATCGATCGCCCGACTAGCAGGACTTCCGTAAACGTAATCAAATCCCTTCGGAGGAGGCAAAGACAAATCGGCGACTCAAATTCATATTGTTTTTCACAACGCTGATTGTTTCTGGTAAGGGCTCATTTGTCTTCCAGCTTCGTGTGTCGTTATGCCAAAGCAATTTGGGAAAAACCTATAAAGGCGGGGTATCAATAAAAACTGAACCACAGAATTATTTGGCAAACGTTAATGTGTGAGGGAGAGAAATGATTTAGTTTGTTCCTGTGATTATTTGGACGAGGAAGTTGGGGTCGTGGAAAAGTTTGTCATGTGAACATGTCCTATTGCTTCCCAGCATTCACGTGGAAACTCAATTATTACCTATCTCCAATCCATTTAACAAGAGTAGACAATACCGCCAAAAGGTTGGTTGCAGTTCTTCGGCCTCTATGAGCGTGGCCTGCGGGCGATGTTAAGTACATCGCCCGCAGGCCACCGCCCGATCAGAGACAAGTAACATTATATTAGGGTTTTTTTGTTGTTTTGTATTTATAACCCTATTCAACTGTTTTATCGTATATTCTTTTAGTTTTATTACCGGTTGTAATGCCGTGTGGTGCCGGCTCAGAATACAACCACCCCATCTCCTCTCGTGGGTGTCTTAAAAGTCTAAGGGGTTAGCCTGCAGCTCCGGCTAAAGCAACCTGGCTGACGTTTCTCCGACCTGACTGATATTGATTATACGGGAATCACTCGCGCACTCACTGCTCGCTCCCCCGGCCGGTCTTGTCCTTGGTGGTAGCACAATAGTGCATGGCTGGTGATGATAATTAATTGCTCTTAATGACGGCTTTTTGGACCAGTATAGCAGAGAAAGGTTGTTGAGCAGTTAACTTTTACACTTTGCTTCTTGCTCTCTTATTCTTCCTAGCCTTTTCCTGCCTAAGGTGTTCGCTTCCAGTCTAACTACATTACTGGGGTATACCGATATTCTTAGAATAAATACGGTGGTCAGAAATTCTTAAAAAACTTTATGATTTCCCGTATCGACCGTCGTAGATATTCGTATTATCTGCAAAGGCGCGAAAGGGTCTTGATGTGGAAATAATGGTCACCCATCCAAATCCTGGCCTCGACGAGCGCAGCTTAACCTGGCAGTTGACCGTTCTATGTAGTAGCTATTTTATTCATAAGCCCCTCTACATCTAGTTTGCATGTTGCTACGCGTGTAACACAATCACATATCCGTGTGATGTAATTGAATACAAGACCCTTAACGAAAACGATAAACACATCTATTAATCACTGCGATGATTTGCTTGTACTAGACCTTTTTTCTTGGTCACCCAATGGAAATTCATCATGAACTTTCTCCGCCCTGGGAAAGGGCGAAGAGGTACGCCAAACTACCAGCTAAAACCACTGGGGGCGGTCAACTTCGGCTCCTAAGCGGGGCTCCAGGTCTTGTATGATCACACTAGAGCTTCCTGGTGCGACGCCTATAGACAGATCTCGGAATGGGATGGGTTGACACAAGCGGTCAACCCCCGGGGGGATTGTAAAGGATCCCCCGAAGGCTCACTGTGCGCTGTGCTATGCTGCGCACATAGACTAGACCATGCCTGAGAACCGACTGGTTATAGAGATATTGAAGTTCAAACACACAATATATTTTTGACATGTTTTTTTATGTTATTGTGTTATATTCACGCCCCCCGTCCCGTACAATACATCACACATGTAGCCATAGTCGGTAGCGTGCATTACATGTACGGTACAAAAACAGCTTTTTTATAAGTACCTTACAATTTTATACTTAACTATTATTCGATAATCTATTTCGACAAATAGTTGTTAATATAAATGTATTGTAAAATTTATTCAATAACAAATAATACTAATTATATTATGAAAATATACGCAATTAAAACTAGAAATATACGCTCTATCATCATTTCAGCCAAATAAATCCACTGCTGGACACAGCATCTTCCAAAGATCGCCATGACGACCGATCTGATCTGTGTTTGTGTTGTATGCATTGGGCGTGATTTCCCATAATTGCCACGCAAGACGGATTGGCGATCGCAGTTGCGTTGTTAATGTAATCGTATGACGCTCCTGCGCAACATCCGGCTAATCCTATAGTCGCCTTTTATAACACCCGCGGCGTGATATGGGTACGGATGGACCTGTACTCAGTTACTCAGTGATGTATAGAATGCGTGGATTTCGACTTGGGGACTGGCTTTTCTACTGAAATATTGTGTACCACGTAGAAATTTTTATTCAGCGTTTGTATTTCAGAAACCAACGTTTACTTTACAACACAAAGCGGTTAAAACATTCCCCACTGCACAAAACAACTAAACACTACTCACTTCTAAACCTGCCATCCCAGTTACTTCCAAAGGTACCTACAATTATGTATACACTCTGAGTGAAGTTCACAACAGGAGCGCAAACTCCTCAGACTTGAGTTTTCCAACTATACACAAGCAACCTCATATTAATACGTGTATATTTCACTCTGTGCAACACTGTGTCGGAGTGTGAAGGTTGCGTCATATTTGCGAAATGCAGCGTTCATATTTGGCAACTTGAATCGCATTAATTCCGTATGAAACATATGCATGTAATACGCTTTTCATGTTGGGAATGATTTTGCATTCTCCACTTCAGAATTAAAATTTAATCCTACACTCATCATGGTGAGCTCCTGTTTTAGTGAAATATTTGGAATTATTTGTATTTGTGATGTCCGTATTTTAGTTGAAACGAAAACAATGAAGTACCGCAAAGGTATTTGCTTTCAATCGCATCCGATTCCACACAAGAGTATTCCGACTATTTATTACGTTGATTTCTGATTCAGACGTAATTGTTTTGGCAATTGCAGCAAAACAATGGGCGAGCAATATTTCACGAAAAATATTTTAAATCAACATTGCGTTTCGATAATTGTCTTTGTTCCATAACGAACGACCATCAGTTATCGTTAGTATATTGTTTTTATTTGTTTACTTTATTTATTATACTTAGTAAGAGATGCAAAAATAGGGCTTAGTATATAGCGTACAATGGGCGACCTTATCGCGCTCAGCATTTCTTCCACGCAACTTTTTTTTTTCACTGTTTTACACTCACAAAACCGCCAAGCCGCACCAATAGTGCGCAGTATTATCTGTGTCTAGTATCGTAACTACCATACGTAGCTCTACCAGACCTTTTTATTTTTTTAATGGTGCCCAGTGGCCATTCTTTATGAACTTCCTTCGCCCCGGGGAAGGACGAAGGGGTATGCCGGACTCCTACCGGCTAATACCACTAGAGCGACTGCTCTGACGATGGTGACGAAGATGACTATCTTCGACACCTAAGGGAGGCTCCAGGTCCTCGTATGATCACACTAGAGCCGCCCACTGGTGCCACGCCTATAGGCACATCTCGAAGCGGGTGACTGTAAGGCGGTCACCCCCTCGGGGGGATTGTAAAGGATCCCCCAAAGCATCCCACGGCGGCGCGTGACCACATGCGTGCTAAGCTCTACCAGACCTATCTCTACCAAAAAGGACGACTATCGGCCCAAATAAATTATCAATCTAATCCAAAATCTTTAACGTAAACATTTTGATATTGATCTGTTTTTGTGTTAAGACCCACACTTAACATAAAAACAGACAAATCCTCAATCCTAAATCCAAAGATTCCGTCAATCTCTACATGGAGCCGTACATCACCGCCCGCCCGCAACCCGCCTGCCAAGGATGGCGATTATGGCAAAACACCCCAATGAGCACAGAAAACACCCGTATCGGTCATTGTGGTGATCATTGGTAGAGGCGTGTGTCCAGTAGTGAACCTAATTCGGCCGAAATGAAAAAGAGGAAGTGATAGCCTAGTGGTTGAACGCTTGCCTTCCATATAGGAAGGTCTGAGTTTAATCCCGGCCCGCTCCTCTGTCTTCGGATTCATGTGCGGATCAGAATTTGATTATCACTTGCGTTAACGGTGAGGAAACCTGCATACTTGAGAGGGCTCTAAAATGTTTTCAATTGTGTGTGTAGTCTGCCAACCCGCACTTAAAGGCTAGCGTGACAGTAATGGGCGGATTATGTTTAAGGTTCACGTTTTTTTAAAAACCTTGCTCCACACTAGGATTTCTCCTGTGTCGTGGGTGCGTTTTACAGACATGAATTCCACAAACAATACAACCAGACCCGGAACAACTACCTGCAGATCGTACAAATATTAGTTCCGTGTAGGAATCGAACAAGCGACCCAGAGCGCAGCAGCCGACTGTATCAGCCACTGCACCAACCGTGCCGTCAATTTACATTTATGTGACAACAATGTAGTTTGGAATTCATATCAGACCTGGAAATTCATGTGTCATGTCGTCTAGTCGACGAACGCATCAAATATAATTGTATGAACGGGTATCATCATATCACCGTATTAGTCAAAGGATGTCCTTCTGTGTCCAGTCCACTGCTGATTAAAGGCCTCCCCCATAGATTTCCACAACTGTGTCATCATTTTGGGGGGAATTTGCCAGTACTCACTACGCATGGCAGGCGGGTTGCTGAGCGCAGTCTGGCTTCTGTTCTATAGAAGGGACGCTGCTGTCAATCCCTCTGGTTTAGAGTCCCTTAGTCGTCTATTACGACATCCACGGGAGGAGATGGAGTGGTGCTAAACTCTTTATGCGCACCCTGGTTAGCTAAAAACAGCGACAGCAGACGCGACAGCGGCTATCGCGCAGTCTAAGACCTTCTACAGTACCCTTCATACAGGAATAAAGCAATGTTTAATTGTTGTACACTCCCAAGTATTGTGCCTATGGCCTATAGTATTTTCTCTGTCTCCTGCTTGCTACGGAGGGAAGTGGAACGTATATTCTTTTATAGCTAATTAGGCATTTTCTTTTCTGATTAATTTCGTTGCGGGTTCCAAGACAGTTCTTCATTTCTCTGGGACACACCGACCTTCATTGGTCGGTGTTCTTTTCGGTGGTCGCCATTGTAGATCCTGGATTACAGGAGTAGCAGTGGTTGGGAATGTGTGGCGGGATTGTCCCAATAAAAAAAAAAGTTTAATTGTATGAAGACGATCAATAAACAAAATTAATCTATATAATATAATCGTTGGTGTATCTGTTAGTGATCGTGTCACTTCTGTACGACTTGACCAATGGAGATCATACTCACGCAATATATTAAGGGCAGAATAACGTCTCCCAGGTCAGCTAGAATTATACATAACCTTCAAACCAGAATACAGTAATACCTAAATTCTATATACTGTGCTTGGCAGCAGCAGGCCTGCAAAAAGAGACCTACGACCAGTGAAGCCACCATTTTGAAATATACACCGATATGTGTCATAAAATCTGTAGAAATATAGTCCAAATTCCTCCACAAATACCCACAATCATACCCAATCAGTCATCGATCGGTGCACTCAACTGCATCCTCCATAAAATGTCAGTTCACGACTCTCGCGAGGAGCGTACATCGTAAAACGTTTGAAACATATTCCGTGACCAGATGGCTTCGATTGTTCACGAACATAAACAGGGTATATTGTAGTTGAATTGGCGTATAGGAATTTTTGTATTCACCGGAAAAAATATGAGATATTCTGCTTACATGTTCTGGTCCACTGCTGGTCAAATTCCTGACCATTCTTTTGATCCGAAAATGTTGTGTTTCTGATTAATGCCGTCTAAGGTCGATAGATCTTAGCATATCAGTGCATAAACACCCAGAATGAATGCTCAGAAAGTGATCAGAATTGCGATTGATGATAATCACCACGTCTGGAAGACTGATTGGTGATTGCAGTATGTTGAATAAGAGGAGACTGCTGACTGTACTCTGGAAAACTTCAGCTGTCTTTCATGAAGCCCACACGAAGGAACTGGCCATTAGCTATATTTTAAGGATATTCTTAGCTCTTCTTTCTAAGATCGAGTTCGTGAAATTCACTGATAATATCGCTAATTATATGACCGAAATACGTTAATTAACAACATATCTACTAGGGAGGTTTTTAATAACGTATTACACAGTTAGGTTACAAAAAACAACACTAAATAACAACAGTTATTGGTACTGAAATGAAAACTAGTTAATTTTT
The DNA here is from genome assembly GCA_947459985.1 of Diloba caeruleocephala. Lineage (NCBI taxonomy): Eukaryota > Metazoa > Arthropoda > Insecta > Lepidoptera > Noctuidae > Diloba > Diloba caeruleocephala. Next base: position 25,115,372 of record OX381615.1, read on the forward strand.
CTCAAGCCATAAACTATCTTTTGATACTATTAGCGTTTTAATACAATACGGTAGTCCTAAGCAGGAGTAGAGAGGTCTATATGCAGGCTAATTCCGCAGAAACATCAAATAAATCAGTTCCCAAAGCAGCTTCTGCTCCGAATTACATCGATCATTTTGCATGGAAGAGCCGAGTGGTAGTCGTCAGCTCACTACAGCTCGTAAATGGATTGGCTCGACCGGGCAAGTACCACGCCGTGACGGAATACCGGCGTGAAGTAGTTATATATATACACTGTTTCGATAGTGTTTCTGCGCTTCGTACCGTGAGCGACGAATATAGGAAGCCCAAGTGTCGGCAACACATCCGTGACTCCCACGGAGTTACGGATGTTTACGGGTGGCGGTGATCGCTTTGGCAAGCTGCATGTTCGTTGCCCGCCTATAAAATAAACACAACAACACTTCATCATAATTTCAGCCGAATAAAGTCCACTGCTCGAAACAGGCCTCCCCCAAAAATCGCCACACAGACTGGTCTGAGTATTCTGTGCTCATTGGGGGGTTCACAGGCAGGTTGGCGATCGCAGTTGAGTTGTTAATGTACTCGAAGGACGTTGCTGCCTATCCTCCGGCTAATCCCATAGTCGCCTTTTACGACACCCACGGGATGAGATGGGTGAGTGCTATTCGCAGCACTACAAGTTAGCCGGCAACACACGGCAACATAATACCTCAAATACAATAACGATCTCGCTGGTAACACCATTATAATTTATATTACATTCATAATTCCTATACAGCTGAATTTATTACGGGCAAATTAATTTAGGCGCGCCGTAATCCGGCCACATCTGCGCAACCCTCGGATACTTCATAATATCGATATTAAAAACATTCGCGAATACTTTAACACAGCTAGTGTAATGTACTGAATTGAAGCTTTCTAAAGTTATGATCGGAAATGAATCTCCGGGGTGGCACGAAAGAATCCAGAAAATCATATGGGTATTTGTTTCATATCATTATTTATTTATACACAATCTTGGTTAGACAAGGCGGACTTAATGCGAGGTGGCATTCTCTACCAGTCTTAACTAATATCACAGTAGCTAAGGCGTTAGACTGTCGATCGAGACGGGATGAGTACGAATCTTACCTACTGCTCTATTAACTGGTAAGTACTAGCACGGGTATATTAAACTTAATTATTGTTTTCTTTTTGATAATATGTCCCATGTAAGCTTTTTCAGTATGGACAGTGAGGAGTGCTAAGAATAGCACCACCCGATCTTATACTGTGAGTGCCTTAAAAGGCGATAATGAGCTTAGCCGGGGATGAGCAAGAGCGTTCCACATCATTTCATCATTTCAGTTGTTAATGTGCTCGGAGGACGCTGCTGCCCATCCTCCGGCTAGTCCTTTAGTCGACTTTTACGACACCCACGGGAGGAGATCGGGTGGTGGTATTCTGAGCCGGCACCACACGGCAAAGCCGGTACCACACGGCAAAGCCGGTACCACACGGCAAATTTCATGGATTGCAAGATGATAACTGGGTTATAAACAAAGATTTAAATCGTATAAAGGACAAAATCAACCAGTATCGGGGTCTGATAAAGTTATATCAAAGTATTGGAGAGTATTCATCAAGAGAACTTTAACAAGAGGAAACAATTTGATAGAGACAGATACACGAAGAAGCAGAAAATGGATAAAGTCACTTGGCACAGTTTATGAAAGAGCAAAATTGGACTTCTGGGGTGGAGGCTTGGTGACCTGAAACATAGGCTTCAGACTAGCTTAGGCACCAGTCTCCCACAATAAATTTGAATAATATTATAGCTAGGCAGTATTTTATTTTATTGCAATTTTCATTATTGTGGTAAGAAATAAATTAGAAAATATCGTAACCCAATACGCATCGTGCACTTGGCTGCAACGACCAGCTGGTCGCACGACGTGCCGCCGGACTAGTCGATGCGGACACACTTTTGTACTTTACTATGAGCGTCCGCGCACTGTTCATGCGACCAAATTCACGGCCTGGCCGACTGCCAGCCTCGTCATACCTATGCAAACAGTGCATGAGTATACAAGGAGTGTATCCAATAACGCCTCTTTCTACGTCTGCCGTAAATAATTATATAAACATCCATCCATCGTCCATTAAGAAGGAGTTTCAGCACTACGAATACAGCTCCGGCTAAAGAATCTCATCACGACCTGGCCGCATCGTAGAGGAGCTTCTGCGACCAAAGTTGCGGCCACGACTGCGACATATAAGGGTAATGCGCGAGTTTCCTTACTATAAAAATATTCATAGCAATAACGCATATCGGTACATTTGCTATACTATCAAAACAGCCGCTGAATAAGTAAAGTAAGTTCTTCAAATATCAGACTATGCCAAATCTACATATTTAAGTACGTAACTATAAACGTCAACATCAACGTCAACTCTTTTCAAAAATAGTTGTTAGGTTGTCAATTACACAAAATACAATAGCTATAGAAGGGGCAGAAGTTTATGTTGTCCCAGTTGTAAACCTCTATTTTTATGCCTATGGCCTATAGCTTTTCTGTGTCTGAGGAAAGGTAGCTCCTGCTACCGAGGGAAGTCTAACGTCTTCTTTCCTTTTTTTATTGGTGCACAGTGGAAATTCTTCATGAACTTCATTCGCCCCGGGGAAGGGCGAAGGGGTATGCCGGACTCCTACTCGCTAAAACCACTGGAGCGGTCAACTTCGGCACCTGAGTGAGGCTCTAGGTCCTCGTATGATCACTCTAGAGCCGCCCACTGGTGCCACGCCTATAGGCACATCCCTGAGAGGGTGACTGTAAAGCGGTCAACCCCCGGGGGGATTGTAAAGGATCCCCCAAAGCATCCCACGGCAGCACCTGACCACATGCGTGCTACCATCTTCTCTTGGGTCGCTCGGTGTAGGCACGCAGATTCCCCAATCTCCGCACCCGCGAACCCAGAGGTCCCCCGCCTTATAGCTACGGCAGGGGGTTTTAGGCGTATGGGAATTAGGCGCCAGGGCGGTTGTTAGCCCGACCGTCTTCTTTCCTACTCCTCCTTTTTCTTTTCTAACTGATTTAGTTGCGGATTCGAATACAGTTATGATTCCAAGACAGTTTTTCATTTCCCTGGGACAACGAGCTACAATGAATGTTCGGTATATTTTCCGGTGGTCGCCATTGTAGATTCTGGGTTAGAGGTGTTAGCAGTTAGTGGCATAAATGTCCATATCTTTATTTTTATTCACAATAATGACTGATAGACCCATCAATGAATCTATAAACCATCAAAGTAGCTGTCAAGTTATGGTGTATACTTAATTATCAGACCGTAAAGGATCGCGGAGACCATAACTACAAGTGTTCATAAATAACACGGTTTTATCACCTGGCTACTGCTGAACATAAAAACAAAACAATATGCTACCATCCAGCGCCATCTATGGAGATATAGGGAAAATTACCGTTTCGTTGATTCGACTGTTGAATTAAATGTTGTGGCAGTTTCGAAATTTTATGTAATATAAAAGAGGTATAGCCGTACCCAGCTTTTGGCCTAGGGAGGGCGAAACGTGTAAAATTATTTAACATATAATAAAACAATTTTAAACGGATTGCGGATTATATATATTTATAAAGCATTCGAAACGTCAGGAAAATCAAAAATCTATAATATACGCGATATAATCCGTTTAAAATTGTTTTATTATAATGAGTAATAATCGCGAAAACCTAAGATATTTAACATATGTCATATATAAATGTCCATTATTAGTTGGCAGCCCACATCCAAGAAGAGCTTCCCCTTCTGCCCCCCGGTACGTCCATGAAAAGAGACTACTTGTTATGCTTGTTAAAATTAAAGAAGACAAAAACCATAGGACATTAAAACTCATTTACAGTCAGAAAGATTAGATAAGAGTTAAAATAAAATAGCCTTCCTCAAATCTGGCCGTATCCATGGCAGGTCACGTTGGGAAAAACATAACACGTGTTTAAGAGATTGGCAAACTCCCCCCAAAATGATTACATAATTGTTTTAACCTATGGGGGAGGCTTTTGTTCAGTATTGGACGTCTTTTGGATGAAAAATCTATGTTCTAGATTATGTATTCTTGCAAGATTCTGTAGTGTTTGAACTTATTATCTTTTAGAAATGGTAATAAACCTTATTTTGGTAGTTCTGCGATCATAGCCAGTTGCATTCATTAAGCGGTAAACGATCGGCGACGTTAATCAACACTTGGCGCAGTCAGTCTATGGATGGGTGACCGCATAGTGGTATATACTGTCTGCTGCTGCGCAATAAGGTAAACAATCCTAATGTACTGGGTGGCATGGGACTGTTTGTCCCTAACGGATACGTGCGTGCGGGTCGTCGACGGCATCGGCTGTTTGCATGTCCTGTGCCGCGAACTCAACACGCGCGCAACGCGCCAACGTTGAGGGCGCTCTCTCTTTTAAATGCATTTGTCCACGAGTTCCAACATGTCGACATTTTCAATGATTATTTAGGTACTATTGAACTTTCTGTAAAATTATATTTAAGTCATAAATTAAGATAGTAAGCGTTTTGGCGTATGCTGTAAGAATACTATTATAACTGAATTGTAAATAAATAAATAAATATGAGCTGAGCGTCTCTGGGTTTCGGAGGGCACGTAAAATCGTCGGTCGCGGTTGTTGTCATAAGACAGCAGTTGTTAAGCCAAGTTGGAGGCCTTTGGGTGGTTTGAACAACTCTGACACAAGGTTGGCCACTAAACACATGTAAAGAAAAAAGAAGAACTTTGTAATTTTATAGCTTTGGCTTCATTGTTGACATTTTAATTTCGACAACTTCGTTCGTGATTTCGTGATCACGAGTGCAGCGATGTTCGATGCACGATTTGTCTGTTTTATGATTTGCTTTCATCTTGGTGTAAACAATGTTTTTGAATGGCTACCATTTAATTTTCAACTATGTTAGGATATCTTCTACTAGCTTTTATCCGCGGCTTCGCTGGCATTCTTTTTATCTTTAGTAAAAAAAAAATTCATTAAAAAGTGCCCTATGTTACTTCTAATACCTCCAAGAATATGTGTACAAAGTTTCATGATGATCGGTTGTGTAGATTTCGCGTAAAATCGTAACAAACAAACTAACATTCACATTTATACTATTAATATCTATGTGGTGTCAGGATTTAGAATATAATAATCCATCTCCTCAGCAGCGTCCCTTCTGTGGCAAGTAAACAGTACTGCGACCACCAACTTTCCTGCACGGCGTGGTGAGTACTGGCTAGTTCCCCCCAATGGCGACTAAAATAAACAATCTAATGCAGCGTCATGCTCGTGAACGGGTGCCGCCTGTTGGGACGGGTCAGCCGTTAACTGCCACGGCAAATAAGTTATTAAATTATATTATTGCGGTATGTTCCATCTTTAAACATCGACCTACGTTTTTCTCGGATGTTTTACAATAGTTTGTATCAATCAACATTTAATCTCAATTATTTTAAGAGTACAAATATTCGTATGGCCTACAGGTTCCAGATCCGGGTGTACGTGTGTGTGCTTGTGAAATGTATGTCCGCAAACTGTACCCACGACATATGAGAAACTAAAGAGTGGTCTCATTAATAAAAAGTAAAATAAAATATGTCCTAAACAATAAATACACATTCATCACATCGGCCATACATCGTCCAATGCTGAACAAAGGCCTCCTCCATAGATTTTCACAATTGTTTCAAGACATTGGAGGGGATTTGCCAGTAAGGACTCACCACGCTTGGCACCACGTATTGGTGACCTTTGCCCTTCCCCGGGGCGAAGGAAGTTCATGAAGAATTTCCACAGGGCACCAATAAAAAATAAATAAAAAAGGTCTGTTCCACAGAAGGTACGCTGCTGCCCATCCCTCTGGTTTAGAGTCCCTTAGTCGCCTTTTACGACATCCACGGGAGGAGATGCAGTGGTGCTATATTCTTAATCCGGACACCACACGGATACCATACACATTACACACACATCGAAGCTAAAGATCAAACCATCTCAAATTGCTTATTGCTTACTCGTTGGCAACATAACACACTGATTGCTATATCAAACCGCATACCAATTCCCGTAATCAAGCTTCAAAGAGATGAATACACAATAGTAGCTAGATACTAAGCTATTAACTGTTATATTAGGTACTAAATTGATATAACAGCGCTCTTCTATGATTACTGTGCTATTACCGAGCTAATAGTTTCGGAAGTTGGATATTGGTTTGGAAACGTGGAGCGAATATTCTGAATGGCAGTGTTAATGTATATATTATACTAGCTGGGACACGCGGGTTCATCCGCCGTTTAATTTAGAATAAATTTATAAATAATTTATAGTACTTCGGTATGCTTTTTTTTTTGTTGGTCTTCTCGCATTCGTTTCTGGGAAATGTGGTTGCTTCACCGGTCATTTCTGGCGAAGCCAAAAGAGGCCTCCAGCCACTCTTCGGCATAGACACTTGACAGTATATATATTGGATTTCATGAGTTTTAATATTTTTGCGCGGAACCCCTAATTATTTTTCTGAAATAAAAATAGCCTAAATTATTCCTTATAACATCAGCTATCTGCCAGTGAAAGTCCCGTAAAAATCTGTTTACCCGTTTCGGAAATTAGCAGGAACAAACAGACATACAAAAAAAGTATTTTTGTTGTAGTTACCGTATATACTTTCATATACATTTAGTAAAAAGCTGTTATTTTGATATTACAAACTGATTTCTGCTGTTAAACGAAGGCCTCTCCCATAGGGTTCCATAACAACCATTTGCATGCCACCCGCATCCAACCACTCCAAGCGAACTTCACCATCCTGTCCATCTCGTTGGAGATCGTCCCACGCTGCGTTTTCCAGTGCGTGATCTCCACTCGAGAACTGATACTTCACCAACATATTCTGCTTTATTATTTCTTTTTTCCTGGTTAATTTCGTTGCGGGATTGATCGATCTTCATTGATCGTTGTGTCATTATTGTAGATCCTAGCGTACAGGAGTTGCATAGGGTTGACAGAGAGAGCGGGCCGGTATTTCGTATTAAAAATGCAGATATCTGCGAAGTTCCCTGCAAACAATAGGCCACCGCTCTCCTGCGGTATTATAAAAGGCAATTAAGTGATTAGGGCAAGAGGGCAACAGCACCCGCCTGTGTTTTATGAATATTGTAAGCAGCAACTTCGGTACACTTCAACCAGTTTACTGATAGAATTTCAGTAGCAATGTGTAGTGCACTAAACTACGTAATCCGGACATGCACTAACCATACCAAGTATTAGTATCATCAAGCCGGAACACACAAAAGAAGATCGCCTCATAACTACGCGAGGCGTTTGCCAAAAACTGACGGTTTATACCAAAGATACTTAAGTACGTATTACCATATAATCTTATTTCCAACAGACCACTCACACGAGGGGCGTTTCGTAACCTCTTACCTAAATTGGTCCAACAGTTTAGGTCCTGGCATGGTACCAAGCGAGGACAAACAGCCCTGTTTAAGATAAACCTTTGCATGAACACGTACAGAACAGGAAAGTACGCGCTAACACATTATTACAGCGACTGTCAACCTTTCTTTTTTAGTACTTCCTACATTGCGTTGAGGGCAGCCGATTTTTTTAAGAAGTAAATCAATTGTTACCAGCTCCTCGACTTTAAGAACGACAATATAAATATTTTGAGACTAGCACTCAAGATGACAGACAAATCAAGAAACATGATGCGATCTGATTTAATAACGAAACTTCACAACCACGAACTACAACATATTTTATTAAGATAAATTTATCTTTGATAACACATACTTATGGTGGCTAAGTATGTATTATCAAATATAAATTAGTAGCTAGTATCATCATCATCATCATATCCGTCATCTATGCGTCCGCTGCCGAACAAAAGCCTCCCCCATCGACATCCATAATTGTGTCATGCCCATTCTTTCTGCATGAAGACCCCTCCGTGTTCTAGAGAGTTTGCTAAGCCATCGTACTTAATCGTTGTATGAAAATAATAACTATAGTAATTATGTAACACTAATGGCAAACGTTGGATGAGAGCAGCATGTGACCGCTCGTTGTGGAAATCTGAGGGCGAGACCTTTGTTCAGCAGTGGACGTCCTGTGGCTGATATGATGATGATGAATGACAATTAACCGTGTGGTATCCAGATTAAAAATATAGCGAAGAATAAGAAGACCACTCCATCTCCTCCCGTGGATGTCGTAAAAGGCGACTAAGGCGATATGGTTGAGCTGAGCGACGCTGATGCATGTGTCATTCTCGTGAACGAGTGCCATCTGTTGGGATTGTTCGTCTTAATGCTGGCATGACAATTGAATAAAAACTCTAGTAAATATTAAAATCAGACTTGTTTAGAGTAGACTTTTTCTCCTCACATTACCCTCATTTCCAGAACATTGTAGTAAAAACAATATTGTACCAATATGATTTTAAAAGAGTAACCATGGAGTTTCTTGCCCGTTCTTCTCCATAGGAAATCTACACCTTGGAACGCGGCAACTAAAGTCTTGACTATTCATAACTGCCTATAAATGGTTTTACATGAATAAACATTTTTTTTTCTTTATCTTTGTCTAAGGGGCTTACCAGACATGCAGGCAACAGAGTCCCCTCTGGGGAACAACAGCCATTCTGCGCTCACCAACCCTGAGTAGTGAGTACTAGCAAATTCCCCCTAAAATGACGACACACGGCATGTATCCGGTCATCGTGGGAATCTATGGGGGAATCCGTTGTTCAGCAGTAGTCATCCTTTGGAAGAAAGAAAGAAAGAAACTGACAGCCAAATCATCTTAATAATGTCGGCATTAATCTGTTATTGGGTTGCGGTGGACAAAAGAAAATCGATCCTTGTAAAATCCTGATCTTATCTTGTCGTATCTGGTTAGACTGGAAATATATTATTATTATTTTGTTTTAGTGATAAACTAGAAAGTTCGGCAGACCCCACAGAAAAATTGGGCCGGCACGTGCGGCCAAGCACCAGTTTGAGCATCCCTGACTTATAAACGCACTGTCATGCAAATGCATATTACGTACATTGCACTTTATGTTCCACTTTAATTTCGTTTTAATTTAATAGCGGGATAGTGCATTTAATTTCTGTACTCGGAGCAGCTTTATGAATAACGAATGCATATAATGCAGCAAGTTGTAATAGCGATTTAGGGAAGTAGGTATATGAATAAAAGGTCATGTTGTTGCTCAAAGACACCGATTGTCTTCTTACCCAATCCTCTAATCTAATCCTAATCCGGTGTAATCCTGGGTAGCATGAATTTTTTTTTACGGGCAGGCTTAACGCTTACTTCCAGGGCAATGTCTTAAAAATACATACATACGGAGTTCTTTCATCCATCATATGTACATTTTCTAGTTCTATTTAGTTCGCTTATCGTTTAATCGCGCTTACTAGAATATCATCAGCATTTCGGCCAAATACAGTCCATTGCTGAACACAGACCTCCCCCAAAAATCGCCACACCAAGCTGTCTGGGATCAGTTTTGCCATAATCGCCATGCTTGGCAAGCGGGTTGGCGATCGCAGTTGAGTAGTCGACGTACTCAAACAACGCTACTGCCCATCTTCCGGCTAATCCTATAGTCGCCTTTTGCGACACCCACGGGATGAGATGAGTTGGTGGTATTCGTAGCCGGCACCACACAGCATACCAGAATATACTAGCAGTCAAAACGGTAATTATTATTGGTGGTTATTATTCCTTCTTTCAACCCTTTACTCTGTTTTTAAGCCCCTTCAAAGGCCTCAATACTATTGATAATTCTGCCACCCCTTTCCATAATATAGAAACTAATGTGTTAGTGTCGTGACGGTCTGGTACCTGTTTCTAACAAACATTATAATAAAACTTAAGCTAGAGACTACGTGATGTTTGCCACGATACCTAGACACCGCTGTGAGACACCTATCAATATTTCACGTCTGTAACGGTTCCCGATAGAGGATAATGCCTGAATAATATTTTTTCGGTACATGTAGCGCTCACGTATACCTTTATGAGGCAGAAGTTTGGCTGAAGCCAAACGTACCCAAGGTTTTAGTCACGTAGAGCTATTGATAGAGCTTTGAGGACAGTATGTCGAAGGTTAGTCGTTAGTCATGTCCCGTCTAACGACGGCCTATATTAAAGACTTTTACATGTAGGTAGTTCACTTTTTTACAAATAAGCGGTCGAGTGTCCAGCTAGGTTAGACTTTGGACCCAATCATAAGTACTCTTTGACATTAAAATGTTAAATTTAAGGTACTTTATTACGATGTTCGATTTGCGAAAAACGTAGAATCGAAACATATTTTCTTCTATAACCAGCTTTTTTTTGGTATTTCTTAGTTTAAATTTTCAGATATCAAAGAATAAGTTGGCAACCTTGATAAAAGTCCTCGACAAAAATGGCAATTTTTTGGCAGTTAGCATTTTGTTGAATCTGTTTCCTAAAAGTTATTTATTTCTTCATTTTCAACGAGACTCATCGACTTTAAGAAACAATACAGAAGCGATAGAAACAGCACGTAGCCATAGACACATCGAGACAACTTTTTTGGCAAGCCTTAGCTAAATGGTGATTACATTACACTTCACTTTCAACTTTGGTCGAAAATTTCAAACGTCTGCTGAGAGACATCGAGTCGTCGCACATTGCCAGATCGTATTAAAGTCTCTCAATCATTTCACCAATCAGTAGCAAAGTTCTGTAAACAGTGTTTACGTAAGGAATAATTACTTGAAGTGCGTAAAATAAATCTTTTACACGACATGATTTAAACTTATGTTACTAGACAGCATTCTATAGATTGCCTCCCTAATATATCGCATATGTCTCATTCATCAGTAAATCCGTGATGGCCGGAAATGATTTCTACATCAAAATGGCATGGTTGGTGCAGTGGCTGACACAGTCGACTGCTGCGCTCCGGGTCGTGGGTTCGATTCCCACACGGAACAAATATTTGTATGATCTGCAGGTAGTTGTTCCGGGTCTGGGTGTATTGTATGTGGAATTCATGTCTGTAAACGCACCCACGACACAGGAGAAATCCTAGTGTGGGGCAACGTTTTACATTTAAAAAAAAAAAAAAAAAAAAAAAAAAAATTGAGCGAAGATTCTGATTTCAACATCATCCATCTCCTACTGTAGTTGTCGTAAAAAGCGACCAAGGATCTCTAAACCAAAGGGATGAGGCATCAGCAGGCCTTTCCGCGCTCACCAACCCACCTGCCAAGCGTCGTAAGTACTGGTAAATTCCCCCCAAAGTGATGATGCTAATGTGCAAATTGGGGATGGGGATATGGGGGAGGCGTTTGTTCAGCAGTGGACGTCTATTGGCTGATATTTACTGTCTTTATAACAACAAACAAGTACTGGGTCTACTCGCGACCACGTTCAATGCAACATGATCGAAACGTCGAGGTTAGTCAACATATTATTTTGATATTAATCTGTACGCGAATAGACCCGATATTTATTTATTTATGCTTAATGTACTAAGTGTACAAAGGCGATCTTAATGCCATAAACATTTTCTACCAGATGCCCTTTGGGTGATGTAGAGACAACAAGATAGATGCACCAACAAGATAAGAGTGAGAGGTATAGATGCGAAGACATTTACTTACGGGTATAGAAATAGTATAAACTTAGATAAACATACAACTATATATTATAATATTTATACATACTAAATAAACATACATACATATTAAATAGATATATATAACCCGGGAAAAAGAGAATCAGAGCCGCGATGTATTTGCCGACGTCTTATCAAGTAAGAATTTGCGTACTTTCATTTTACCGTACCGTCTAAACATGTAATCAATTCGCGAAAGTTTAAGAATGACTACAAACGAAATAACATCCAAAAAGTTAAACACCGATCAATCCTCGAACTCATTCCACTCACTTCGGATCGTAACGAGATTTCCGTATCAACAATTGTCCTCACAGCAAGCTCTCAATCGTGACACAATCGGTACCCTCGTCAACCCACTGTCACTGCTAGATCACCTCATTAACTGGCGACGTGACACCTTGACACGGAAAAACATGTGAAGGAGTTTAGATGAGTTTATAGTGGGAGTTAATGTTATCAAAAGTTTGATGCCAATGTCTCATTTGTAAGACAGGCTAACGGAAATGGAAAAAGTTCTCCATCCTGTTTGTCTAATTATTGTTTTCTCTTCTGTTTAGTTATTAAGTGTGAAGGCCAGTTGCCAACACAAATAGAAAATGTGAATCGCATAATTTCTTATAATACAAGAGTGTTTACAACCTCGTTATAAATTATATTATGTGTTGTTTTAATATCAGAGGAATACGTGGTTATCTGGAGTTCATGGTTTAGTATCCATTACGGATATCCGACGTGCAGTTAATCTGACCTCATTACTATAACCGATAACATCAACAGCTGCATTTATCTCATATTTATATAAGTACCTACCTAAATACTCGACGTTTTAATATTTTCCATACAAAATATACTAGCAAATCAGGTGTATTTAACAGCGATATTTTTCTTCGCAAGCGGCATCACAATAATTGATCGGGTAGGCCGGCAATTTGCAAGGTCTCCTCTGTCCAATAAGAACAGAGGTCATGTGAGGGCAACGGCAAGGTCGCCGCTTGCGCAGCCGCGCAGACTGCATCTTTCGAAGGCCGCGCACACGGTCGTACGCACGTACATGAGTTTTATTATTATCGATGATAGTATGTGCACACAATATATTTTTTATGCATTTATTTTCTAGCAGACAGTTTGCTGAGAATTCGATTAAGTGTGAGATATCTCGATTTTATTTTAACATTGTGTGGAATTTGTGTATGTAAACGCACACACGACACACGAGAAATCCTAGTGTGGGGCAACGTTTTATAAAAAAAAAAAAACATTTGGAGACACAATACCTGTTATTCAAGCTATAGAAACTGGTTACCTGTAACAAAAAAAATCTATATCAACTTTTATAACAGCTATAAATCAATATCACTCTTAAAATCTCCAAACGACTTACTGTATTACGCAAACCGTTTTAAAAAAACATTACCAAACATTTGAAAACGGAAAAAAGACTGAACGCTTGAAGTGTCACGTCGAGTCGAGGTCTCGGCGCGTGCGCATGGTCGCGACAGACGGCGCATAAGCAAAAGCAACTAGAGAAACATTGCGTTGGCATGGCGATGGCGGCCACACCCACTTACCTTTATAAGGTATTGTGGTACTGTGTGTGTCGCTTTTAATGTCAATAGCTTTTCATATGAATTTAATAGCTTCAAAACAGATTAGAAGACAAAAATACTTGTATATGTATTTTCATCATCATCATCATCATTTCGGCCGAATAAAGTCCACTGCTGAACACAGGCCAAAGATCGCCACAACTGTCTGGGTGTGTTGTGCTCATTGGGTGGTTTTGTCATATTCGCCACGTTTGGCAGGCGAGTTGGCAATCACAGTTAAGTTGTAAATGTACTCGAAGGATGCTGCCGCCAATCCTCCGGCTAATTCCATAGTCGCCTTTTACGACACCCGCGTGTTTGGTGTGAATGTTTTTCTATCTCAGTGAAAATAAAAAAGCCTTTCATGCAAACATGCAGTACTCAGGTCCAAACCCCATAGACGAAGAATAATGTTTATGGGAACTGTGACTGTCACATTGTCTATTCGGTAATTGCTGCAAATTAAATACATGATTATGCGCATCAGAAGCGGCCAAACTACGTCATCTTATATAACACTGAATCGCAGTGATGTAAGTCTCATTCGCGACGGGAAAAGGACGAATACACGGTCACCTATCCAATTACTAAATAGCTTAACCGCAACGTCCGTTCGGTAACAGAAAAAGAACATAATTATTTAAAAAATAGGATAATGTAATGTGATTAAACTTATTCAACGGTAAAATGTCTTGCCAACTTTCCACGTTATTTCATGTTTGTTTATCCGATGTATAATTAATGGATATAATAACGCTGAAGAGTCTATTTGTTTGAACGCGCTAATCTCTGAAAGTACCACTCGGATTTGAAAACATCTTTTTGCATCTGATAGCCCAGTTCTCATGGAAGGTTATATGTTAATTTAAGATCACGCTACGACCCTTAGGAGCCGAACAAAAAGATAAAAGTCAGAAAACGCTAAGTGAAAACGAAGTACTAGCGCGGGTGGGCTATGCGACGCGGTGGGCCGATATACAGGTTGTCCAGTAAATAGCACGACATACTGCAGGGGGTGAGAGCTTGGGTCAATACCTACCAAAAAAATACAATATATGTTCAGCAAAATCTTACGGATTTACAGTAGTACAAAATTTTCCGAAATATCGAAAAATCTCTACCTTGACACAGATTTTTAAGCATCTCGTAATGAAAAATTCCTTTTCTAGTTTTTCTTTTACCTCTAATTATTTGTGAATAGTTACTTTACTCATTGAGAAGTCTTTATTCTATTAAAAACTAAAATGTTTTCAAGAAATACAATTTTTATTTAAATTTTCACAGTTCAATTTTCTTATCGCTTAACTTTAACTTTTACTTTACTACTGTAAATCCGTAAGATTTTGCTGAACATATATTGAGTTTTTTTCGTAGGTATTGACCCAAGCTCTCACCCCCTGCAGTATGTCGTGCTGTTTACTGGACAACCTGTATACTAATACCACACAAACATATGACAAAAATATTGTTTATGCCAATTGGATTATAAAAATGCCGAATTATTTTTAATTAAACGGCAGGTGAAAGCGCGGGGCGCAGCTAGTGTAGCTAACTACAAAGATTGACAAACACTGAAAGAGTCATAAAGTTGATAAACGACCTAACAATTTATTCTCCGTTGACATCTAGATGACATTAAACCGGAGTATACAATAATAAAACTTCTTCTCATTAGTTCTCAAATTATACGTAAAATATTAATTAATACTGCAATACACATTCTTCATAGTCTGTCTGCTGTTTCCGTTGACTCATACGTCGCTGACATTAGCTACGTGATCATGGCCACGCAGACCAGTTCAACACTAGTTTTATCTTTATTAAATAAAAAAAATACAATATAAAACTGGTACCGACGTCGGCAGGTCAAAACATTAATTTGTGTTACGATGAAAACTCACTCCAAATTGGTGTTTAATTATCTGTAACGTGATCAGCTGACGTTTTGGCAACTTGGCAACTGCATAAATTACGTTGAATTAAATTATGAACATTACGGTTTATACAACAGTAATTGATAAAATATAATTAAATTGTTCTCAAATGTTATAATGTTAAGTAATAAATCTGACTAGACTACCAACCTTAACTGGGTGGTGCCGGCTACCACCACCCCATCTCATCCCGTGGGTGTCGTAAGAGGCGACTACGGGACTAGCCGGAGGATGGGCAGCAGCGTCCTTCGAGTACATTTCTAACTCAACTGCGATCGTCAACCCGTCTGCCAAGCGTGGCGATTATAGAAACACCTCGCAATGGGCTCACAACATCAAACCATACCGGTCGTTGTGGCAAACTTTGGGGGAGGCTCTGTCCAGCAGTGGACGTTTTGCTGTTGAAATGATGATGACCAACCTTCATTCTGCAGTGATTTTCTTGCTAGATAGTCTTTCTGAATCATTTGATCATTTTATGACATTAATATTTTGACTGAGAGAATGGTAAATATATACATAACCTAAGAATATAATGTAATATTCCAAATAATTTTTTTAAACGTCAAGTGCGTCAATACTTCCTGAAATTGTTACAATCCTAATCAGTTTTGTCTTCGTCATTAGAGTTAATATTTATATTAGATATTTATATGTATTCTATTTAACTATTTATAATTATGTAATATAATATAGTATCTATTTTTATATTAGTATATGTATGTATTCCTATTTTTAATTCAGTCTTTTTTAACATTAAATATAGCTTTGCTTTTATACTTCTTTCGAAGTGCTTTGTTTAACCCAAAGGTTGACTGGTAGAGAATGCCTCATGGCATTAAGTCCGCCTTATGTATACTCAATGTACATAAAAGTTTAAATAAATAAATAATAAAAAATCTTTTAAATTTAATAAAATATCATTAGAAATAACACAATCAAATCATGATTTTAACCTCAACATCTACTCGTGACCACGGTCAATGCAACTCGAAAAGTACTGATCGAAACGTGAAGGTTACTCAAAATATTATTTTGATGTTAACTAATCTGTGCGCGAATAGACCCGATATTATCTTAAAACATGAATTCAATTCGCGAAAGTTTAAGAATTACTATGATCAAATCAGTTTACAACTGTGCCATTACAAAGCAAAAGCCTCTACTCCAGCAGAGTAGGAACAAGCGTTGATCACCACGCTTCACTACATGTTGGCCATTAATCATCATCATATCAGCCACAGGACGTCCACTGCTGAACAAAGGCCTCCCCCTTAGATTTCCACAACGAGCGGTCACATGCCGCTCTCATCCAACGACTCCCAGCGACCTTCACCAGGTCGTCTGTCCACCTCGTTGGAGGTCGTCCCACGCTGCGTTTTCCGGTGCGCGGTCTCCATTCGAGAACCTTTGTGCCCCAACGGCCATCAGTTCTACGAGCAATGTGCCCTGCCCATTGCCACTTCAGTTTACTAATCCTTTCAGCTATGTCGACAACTTTAGTTCTTTTACGGATCTCCTCATTTCTGATTCGATCTCGTAGAGAAATACCAAGCATAGCTCTCTCCATAGCTCGCTGAGTGACCTTGAGCTTTCTTATGAGGCCCATTGTGAGTGACCACGTCTCTGTTCCATATGTCATCACTGGTAACACACACTGGTTAAAGACTTGCGTCTTGAGGCATTGCGGTATTGTTGACGAAAAGACGTTGCGAAGTTTCCCGAACGCTGCCCAGCCGAGTCAGATTCGACGATTGACCTCTTTCTCGAAGTTGGACCTACCTAACTGGACAGTTTGTCCTAGGTAGACATACTCGTCAACAACTTCGAGAACAGAGCTCCCAACGGATATTGGGATGGGCACGACATGGGCATTTGACATGACTTTTGTCTTGCCCATGTTCATTTTAAGGCCCACCTGTTGGGAAACTCTGTTGAGATCATCGAGCATTGTGCTGAGCTCTTGCAGCGATTCTGCCATGACTACGATGTCATCGGCAAATCGAAGGTGAGTGATATACTCGCCATTGATGTTAATGCCGAATCCTTTCCACTCCAGTAGCTTGAAGGCATCCTCCATGGCAGCGGTGAACAGTTTCGGGGAAATGACGTCCCCCTGTCTCACACCTCTCTGCAATGGAATTGCCCCCGTGTTCTGTTCATGCACTCGGACCGACATGGTGGCGTTTCTGTATAAGCACTTCAACACTTCAATGTACCGATAGTCAATCTGGCACCGCTGCAGAGACTGCAGCACTGCCCAGGTTTCGATCGAATCGAAGGCTTTCTCATAGTCCACAAACGCCAAGCATAGTGGCAGATTATACTCCTCGGTCTTCTGTATAACCTGCCGCAGCATATGGATGTGGTTTATGGTACTGAAACCTTTTCGGAAACCGGCTTGTTCGGGAGGCTGGAAGTCATCAAACCTGCGCTCGAGAAGATTCGTGATGACCCTTAAAAACAGCTTATAAACATGGCTCAGAAGTGAGATGGGTCTATAATTCAATAGGGTGTTATCACCCTTTTTGAAGAAGAGCACCACCTCACCTCTGTTCCGCGCTTCCGGCGTTGTGCCCTCGAGTAAGACGGAATTGAATAGCTTCTGAAGGACTTTAAGTACCGGTGTGCCACCCGCTTTCAGCTCTGTCGTAATTCCGTCTCCACCCGGCGCCTTGTTATTTTTAAGCTGTTTCAAGGCCATCCTAATCTCGTACAGGCTGATGTCCGGGATATCCTCGGTATAGTGTCGGGTTAGTTTGGCTCGCGGGTCTTTGTCAGAGCCAATGGTAGGTATAGTAACCGAGGTGTATAACTGCCGGTAGAAGTTCTCAATCTCTCTCAAAACCTCTGGCTTAGTCGACGCTACACTACCGTCCTCGGTCTTCAGCTTCACAATACGACTTTGCCCAATAGATATGTCTCTTGCGAACACTTTGGAGCCTTGATTCCGCTCAATCGCCTCTTTAACACCGTTAGTGTTAAAGGTGCGGATATCGTGACGCAAGGACTTCCATATCCGTCTATTGAGCAGTCGGTATGCTTCAGCATCACCGGAAGACTGCAGCGTCATGGCGCGTCTTTCTGCCATGAGGTCAAGAGTGTGATCGGAGAACATTTTTGGTCTACCTTTACGGTGGGCTTTAAAGAACTTAGACCCAACCGTTTGGACAGTTTCTACAAACCTACCATTTAAATCGTCCACAGATACGCAATGTTCCAGGCACTCGAAGCGGTTTTGGGGTTCGAGTTGAAAGCTCTCGGGGTTTTGGATATGAGCACTAGACGGCCGGAGCGTAGACCTCATCAGACGAGACCTCTCAACTTTGAGATTAATATTCAATGTGCCTCTTCCCATTCGGTGATCACTACCGGTTTTCACCCTGTGGATCACAGAGACATCATTGAATATTTGCCTCCTATTGGTCATGATGAAGTGAATCTCATTCCGCGTGGAACCATCGGGACTCATCTAGGTCCACTTCCTCTGAGGCGGCTTTTGGAAAAAGGAGTTCATCATAAAGAGTCCCTCCTTTTCCAAAAAGTCGGCCAGCCTCTTTCCCCTGGGGATCCGTTGCCCATATCCAAATTGCCCCACTCTCAACTCACCATCGCATCGAGTGCCCAGCTTTGCGTTGAAGTCCCCCATTGCCATTGTCTTAGATTAACTAAGAAACGACATTGTAATATATTGGTTGATGGCAGGTTTTAAACCCGCATCCCAATGCTTAAGAAGCGAGAAAGTAAACCTCCGGGCCACCGCGCCCTCCGAAACAGCTGTAAAAATAATTCTAGCACTAATAAAACACGTCGTTTCATTTAAATATGGCTCAATTTATCGCCAATCGAAACTCCACAGTCTTTATTCGCGTAACAGACCTAAAAATAATACGTGACGTAATCGCATCGAGAATATCATGAGTTCGGGCATCGTAGTAGCTTTCAATGTCAATGTCAAGAACGTTCGACGCGCTAACATATGTTTAT
Source organism: Diloba caeruleocephala (assembly GCA_947459985.1). Lineage (NCBI taxonomy): Eukaryota > Metazoa > Arthropoda > Insecta > Lepidoptera > Noctuidae > Diloba > Diloba caeruleocephala. The sequence goes on from OX381615.1 coordinate 25,134,592, forward strand.
ATATTGTTGTGTACACAGATGACATTAGCCCAACCGAATTGTAACATTATTATTATCGCGCCACCGATAAGGAAATCGCGGATACATACGGACTTATTTTATACATGTGTATTGTTTATGTAATGGTGTGTTTTCGATGTGACTATGTAAATCACGTTGAAGACGGCATGACGATGCCGGTTAACATAAGATAATGAAATTTGTTTATGTATTTAGACTGTCGAAGAAATGTCGTGTGTGAACTTTTTTTTATTAACGTAATAAATGCAACCTGTCTGGACATATAGCCGCAGCGAGACGAACCATTTATCTATACAAATAAATAAAATTGAAGTGTCTGTTTGTAATGTCAAAATAACAGCTTTTTACTAAATGCATATGAAAGTATATACGGTACATATAACAAAAAAACAAATTTTAATTTTTTTGTCTGTCTGTCTGTCTGTCTGTTTGTTCCGGGTAAACTCCGAAACGGCTGGACCGATTTCTACGGGACTTTCACTGGCAGATAGCTGATATTATAAGGAATAACGTAGGCTACTTTTATTTTAGAAAAATAATTAGGGTTCAGCGCAAAAAATTAAAACCCTTGAAATCCAATATATATATTTTATGTCAAGTGTCTATGTCGAAGTACTCTAAATTGCTTTTAAATTAAACGCGGGTGAAACCGCGGGTCCCAGCTAGTTTGTAATAAAACATACATGTACCCTTAATCTAATATATAAATATCTCGTGTCACGGTGTTTGTGGTCACACGCCTCCGAAACGGCTCGACAACTTTAATGTTGTTTTTTTTTATATTTGGTAGGTATGGGAATAGGTCGTAAAGTATTTTCACCCTCCTACCCCCATCCCCATTTTTTATCGCGATTTTAGTATTTTTGTATGAACAATATCCATGACTTAGATTTCCCAATTCCATGCGTAACTGAAATAAACATTATTATTTGACAATATAGATACATGCATAAGAATTCTGTAGAAGACAATAAGACAAATATTTGAGCGCGCGGATGTTATAACATATATTACATATCCCTAACCAACTGTGGGGTCGTTACAGTCGCGTCGCTAACAACCTTTATACGCTACCTATATAAATCGTCATCATATCAGCCATATTATGTCCACTGCTGAACAAAGGCCTCCACAATAAATTTACACAATTGTCATCATATTGGGGGGAATTTGCTAGTATACTCACCAAGCTGACGTGACGACACGCAAGCATGACGGCACAGTTGGTGCAGTGGCTGATACAGTCGGCTGCTGCGCTCCGGGACGCGGGTTTGATTCCCGCACGGAATAAATATTAGTATGATCTGCAGGTAGTTTATATTTATAGTTTATTATTGTGTGTAAAATTTATGTCTGTATACCCACGACATAGGAGAAACAAGTTGGGGCAAAGTTTAAAAAAAATGGTAGCTGGGTCGATGAGCGCAGAATGGCTACAGGTCCACAGAAGACACTGCCCATCCCTCTGGTTTAGAGTCCCTTAGTCGCCTTTTACGACCTCCACGGAGGAGATGGAGTGGTGCTATATTCTTAATCAGCCACTAAACGGATACGTCAGGTTACCGGTAGTAGAAACTGACCTCCCGTTAAGGCTATTGTGTATGATGTTATACGATGATAGACGGCACGGTTGGTGCAGTGGCTGATACAGTCGGTTGCTGCGCACCGGGTCGCGGGTTCGATTCCCGCACGGAACAAATATTTGTACGATCTGCAGGTAGTTGTTCCGGGTCTGGGTGTATAGTGTGTGGAATTTGTGTTTTTAAACGCACCCACGACACAGGAGAAATCGTAGCGTGGGGAAGCGTTTAAAAAATTTACTTCATCGTCTATAGATGGACTACAGACTTCTTGGATGAACCTCTTGTCTGATAGATGGAGGCATAGAGCCAAAAATTGAAATTATTGTCCAGTTCTAAGCGAACGAGTACGGTTATGGTAGAATATTGACATAATCACCATTGATGATTACAATTTCGTTGTTATTAGCGCATCGGAAGACTGCTGATTAAACATTAGTCACCTTATACGACACCCAGCTGAAGTGAGAGGATGCTTTTCTTTCATTATCATTTTTTTTTAAAACGATGGCCCACGCTTCTTTGCCACCTGTGTGGCAGTAACATAAGTACAGTTAACAGACATAAATCTCAATCACAACTATCTGTAGATCATAAAATAATTTGTTCCGTGGGGAATCAAACCCGCGACATGTAGCGAAGAAAACTAATCGCTTAGCTACTACGCCAAACGTGTCTTCTATACCCCACAAACCTCATAACTGTCACATTCACGCTTTTTTTAAATTTATTTTTTTATTTGATGTACCCAGTGCTGACAATAGACCTTTTCACTCCAAACGGTCCTGGAATCTCCGAGTTCACACTTGTCCAGCCAGCTTCACAAAATCGTCGGATGAACGAACTGTCAGGCGACCGTCTTCCCAGGTCGGCCTTTACTGTGTTGCCGGTTTTGACCATCGTCCACCTTGTAATATTCTACTACCAGAGATTTTACTTATTTTTTGAGTGGGGATATACTCTTGGACGTCCTCCGCCTTGGGGAAGGTTTGAAAGGCAAGTCAGGCTATTGTCAGCTGAAGCCTCATGGTGTTTCTTCGACTTAGCTATCGCTGGGTGCGCCTACGCACCTCCCCAGATATCAACTGTAGTTCTGCGTGGATCTCCACATTCGATATTCTATATGTAACTAACCCACAACTGTGTGGTGCCGGCTAAGAATACTACCACCCCATCTCATCCCGTGGGTGTCGTAAAAGGCGAGTAATGGGTTAGCTGGAGAATGGGCAGTAGTATCCTTCGAGTACATTTATGGCGATCGCCAACCCGTCTGCCAAGCGTGGCGATTATGGCAAAAACCCCTCAAGGACGACACAACACAACCCCATACCGTTCATTGTGGCAATCTTTGGGGAGGCTTCTGTCCAGCAGTGGAAGTTTTTAGACTGAAATTATGTATGCACAACGTATCACCATGGATTTTTTTTAAAAAATCCAACTACTTCTCTACTTGTTTCAAAGCTGCGCTAGCGCAACTGTTGACACCATTTAAAACGACCGTGTACAAAATCAAATTGGCACGTCGTTCGGAAATTAAAAACACCATTAATACATAAACCAATTTTATACTCGAAATTAAAAACGCATATTTTTTGACACACGTCATTTCTCTTGACATTTCATCTTGACATTAAGTTGTTTGATGTCAGTATAATGAATAGTGATGGTGTTAACAGCTGTTATCTGTCAGTCAAACGCGATCGCGTGTAAGTTCTTTGCGTAAGCCTTATATAACAAACGTAAATAAGTATATTATATTACGCGGAATTACGCGAGCTGTTGTCAGTAGAATAGTTTATTTTGTCGTCGTTTTCCGACTCGATTACGGCATTCGGTTACCGTAGTCACATAACAAAGTTTATTATTTTTAATATCATGGAGCTAGTAAACCATCAAAAACATTAGTATTTGATAGCCGGGTTAATAGAACTGTAACAGGCTTAAGTAATACCAATGTTAACATACGTTTTGAAAGGAGAAGAAAGAAAGAAAGAAAGAAAAGCGATTTATTGCCACATCAAACGAGGCAGTACATTCACATTAATTAAGACTAAAATCTACACTAAACTTGCAATAAAAAAGTACATAAGAGAACGATTGATCGTAGAATAGAAATAAATAAAACGGACAAGGGCGAGTTGAACTCGTGTGGAGAGGGGTTCCGAAATTGCCGACTATAGTTTCTGTTGTTGAATTCGGTCTTGTAGCAATAACTTATCCCAAGAACAAACTTAACATCGTAGTTGAAAAACATGTTTTCTCATACATTAAAACCGCAAACGTAAGTTTGTACGCACAATATTGAAAGATTTATCATATTATTTAAGACTTCTTATAGGTTTGCCTATAATTTATAGGTAAAGAGCTATTATCTAGAGTTTTTTCAAAATTTTAGGCTCTGTAGTTTTAGAGATAAGGGGGGAAAGGTTAATTTTCGTCTATTTTCTTAAATAACTTTATAACTATATATAATATTTTAATGGCTGTGACAGACAGGCAAACGAGTTATCCTATAAGGGTTCCATCGTTTTTTCCTTCGGACGTTCGGAATCCTAAAAACAAGATACAAAAGATAAAAATTAATAAATATAAATAGTTTGCTGATGCACGTCTCAAATGTGGCAAACAGGTCAACACTCAGCATAATGCTGTATTGTAACGTTAGCCAGAACACAGAGCTGTTTTTAGTGCTCACCCTAATCAACTTTGTATTTCGTTAATACAAAAACTTGATATGTTTTTCGTTTTATAAATACTGTTTCTCCTGTGTCATGACTACTATAATACAATACAATACTCTTTATTATACACCAAAAATAACAAAAATAAGACCCAATGTAGAAAAAGACATGTACAAAAGGGCGGTTTTATCGCACACGGCGATTTCTGCCAGACCACAGACTGTGCCGTTTTGCCCGTGCAACCGTGGGATGGACAGATTTGTATATTATATATACTACTATTTACAGTCATTTATCTAAAGTGCACATTTACACAGACACAGAGCGACCGCCTGTAGACCAAAATATTTCTACCGAGCCGATTTAAAAATGTGACTTAATACTCAGAAATGATACTTTTTTGCCGTCGGACTTCTCGCAGACATTTCTGTGAAATGTTGCTTAACCGGTCATGGCTAGCGAAACCAAAAGAGGCCTCCAGCCAGACTTACAATTATATTGAATACTAAGCAACTTGCGCTAAGGGCGCCCCCTGCGGGACACGGACCTCAGCTTGGACGTTGCTGGGGATAACAAGCTATTATTTTGAGGACAGCTGGACCGGTATTCCTTAATAGGTATTAGGGGAAATTTAAAACTACAGGCTCGGCACGGGCCGGCGCGTGCAAGAGACGGGGAAATAACAATTCCCGCGCATACACCACACCCTTATGCCCGCGGATTTTACCCTCATCGCGCCCAAAGAAGTTTCACTTCAAAAGCATCGCGATATCGTTTAATATAATTTTAAGATAATGGAGTCTTAGATCATATGTTTTGTAACTAGAATTGAAAGAGATGTTCGAAACAATTTTTCATGAATAAGTCTGTAAACTTCTGACATAATGAAACCTGATTTTACATAAAGTTCTGCTCACGTAATATGGCACGAGACCGTAGAAATAACAAAATGAAAAGTTTCTTGAAATCAGAGACTTGGAATCGATGGATGGAAGAGACTCTACACAATACGAACTTATGCGACATTGCTATATCGCGATGCTATATTAAAGTCTAAGTCAGCAGTAGCGTCCTTCGAGTACATTTATAACTCAACTTGAGAAAAGTGTAATGTTAATAGGATCGTCATCATCATCATCTCAGCCGAATAAAGTCCACTGCTGGACACAGACCTCCCTCAACGATGAGCATCACGACCTGTCTGTCCTGTTTTGTACTTCATTGGACGGTTTTGCCCATCCTCCGACTAATTCCATAGTTACCTGATCCGACACCCACGGGATGAGATGGCTTGGTGCTATTCTTAGCTGGCACCACACGGTTAATTATAAAGTATAGACCAGTATTTCTCAACCTTCTTCAACACGCGAGCCTAACACGAGAAAAACATCTGGCGAGCGGGGACTGTAATAAAACTATGGCAGTGATATGAAAGACGAAATATTCTTTTTGTTTTCTATTGAGACTAATCCTACTAATTGAGAAATGAACTGCATTGCACTGCACTGTGCATGCTGATTATTTTCACCTGGCTTGCGACCGCAACCCCCCGAGCGAGTCGTTACGCCCGCTGGGGATCAAGATCCACGGGCTGAGACACACTGATCAAAACTGAGCCAATTTCTGCATTAGTCATCATCATCATCATCATACCGGCCATTTACACGTCTACTGCTGAACAAAGGCCTCCCCCATAGATTTTCACAACTGTGTCATCATTTTGGGGGTATTTGCCAATACTCACCACGCTTGGCAGGCGGGTTGGTGAGCGCAGTATGGCTACCGTTTTAAAGAAGGGACGCTGCTGCCCGTTACTCTTTGTCGCCTTTTACAACATCCACGGGAGGAGATGGAGTGATGCTATATTCTTATCCGGACACCACACGGATTAGTCATGGCCGCCCTGATTTCAGTCAAGAGTGGTTCGCGAGCCTGGCGCCCGTATCGGTTTGGTTTGAGTGATTACATTCTGGTCTACCAGAGACTAACTCTTCATGTTCATAAGCCTTAAGCCGATAGTTGATACATTCCATTTACAATAGCGCAGGAAGTTTCTTATGGCGTAATAACGGGGAAACCCGCTCAGTCTTCGGGACGCGCGATGGTGAATCAGGTGCCGCACCTCTCACCGCTCACGCCACTGTTGCTCCCTGTCGCCTGTAGTGGTAACCGTTTAGGGGCCCATCTTGTGAGTGGAGTGTCGCCGTCTGCCACAGAATTGGTAGTTTATTCCGTTTTTCGAAGTATTTAATCCATTTAGCACCCATTGCAATAGACCTTATAATTGTAGTTTCCATCTCATACAATATGTAGTTTTACACCTCTGGGGACAATTCGAGACTGCTTTTATCAGCTGAGTCCCCGGTTAGTGTCCCATGACATTTTAGATTAAAATTCTCTGCCTCTGCGTGTTGGACCCATGTCCCTAAGCCTATCAAAAGACCGGGTTCCCCCTTACAGGGGATATAAACCCGTGAATAGGGTGGCCCAATAATCAGCTTCTTACTGTCCCAATGCAGGGCAAAGGACTCTTCTGATACACAAAAGGAACGAGCATTGAAAACTGCACATACGCACTGCGTGTCACGATGTTTCCGTTCAACCCAAGATTCTTAGTTTAACTAAGAAAGTACACATGACATTGAAAAAGTCACGTTAGTAAAACCAGGGTTTGAACGCAATCTATTGCAAAAGAAGCAAGAAATTTTATTATTACATGTATATATTAGCATTACATAATCATCATATCAGCCAAAGGACGTCCACTGCTGAACAAAGCCCTATCCCATAGATTTCCACATCCAACGACTCCCAGCGACCTTCACCAGGTCGTCTATCCACCACGTTGGAGATCGTCCCACGCTGCTTGTTAGTGCGCGGTCTCCACTCTAGATCCTTTTTACCCCAACGGCCATCAGTACTACGAGCAATGTGCCGCACCCATTGCCACTCCAGTTTACTAATCCTTTCAGCTATGTCGGCAACTTTGTTTCTTCTTTCATTACATAATAACATTTTATTATTCCAGCCCAACGCCTCCAAAACCTTCAAATGACTTTCTTATTACATAAACTGATAACTTATCCGCTCGTAGTAACATACGGCTGACGTGTTCGTCACGCGACACATGTCCAAGATTGCATTTCAACAAACAAATAATGTCGATCGGTGAAAGTCGATAGCTTTATCAATAAGATAGCGTTAGGTGCTTAGCGATAACTTAAGATTGTAGATAGAATTAAGTGGATGTTTCATAACCAGGAAAATGCTAATACAACATGATTCGAGATGGATATACTAGGTCGAAACAAAAGCCTTTTAAGGGCAATATTCGTGGACTTCCTCCACTCTGCGGAAGCTGGGTGCGTTTGCTCAACTCTTGCAGGCTACAGTCACCACGGTGTTCCTACGACCTTGTGCATTCACTGTGTGACGAAGTCATCCTTCATCTTCATTTCAATCAACCTCTTTCATGAGTTTCATACCTTTTATTTCCATCACTGTCCACCTCACGATTCATTCTTTATTCAAATCTAAATTCGAATTTATTATGTGACATAGAGTCGCTCTTCATATTTTGATCATTACCATTACACATTCGATCCTGAACGCTAGTGGTTCGACACACAGCTGTCGCTCTGACGAATAGTCTCCTGCAATATTCCAATTCCTTTTTTTTTAAACTAGCTTAAATATTGTGATAATAAGCTCTATTTGAAATACATAAACATCACCATGAAGATGAAGTAGAAGTTGTGAATATCAATATACCATTACAACAATATATATGCTACGTTTCATTGATCTCGTTAACTGATCTCCGTTACTTGCTGCCATGGAGAGAGCCTCCTAGTTGAGCTAACCGGGATGGGAACACGGAGGGAGGCACTCCACGACAACTGCACCCCCAGCAGGCCATCATCCCCATGTGCAGGCTCTCTAGTCGCACAATACTAAGGCGAGGAATATGACGCACCACCATCTCTGGCCTGTCTAATTTTCCGATGGATTGCCACAAGTAAGTCGAAACAAAAGCCTATAAAAGTTATATTACCAATGTCATATGAAGAGAAATAAGGAAATATTTTCCCTTGAAACTGATTTCAGTTGAAATAGTTTTTATCACAATTAAATATCTCTCACTTTGTAAAATCTTGCGCTGTAATAAAATAGTGAAAGTAGATTGTTTTTAAGTGCACAAAAACAACAATAATTTTGTGCATATTTGAAATTGAAATAACATTTTTTTTTTAATCGCGAAACCTATTGCTTGCTGATTGCCCTTAAAATAAGGTCCATGTGATTTTGTAGAATTCATGTAACTCAGTTGAAGAGCTGGTGATGTCGCTAGTGAAATAAAAAGATCACCTCTAAACAAGAGCATTCGCAGCAAATCTAAGGTTTCCTGCGACAAAAAGCCGGCTCGGCAAGGCCGGTGATGTCACGTCACGCTGCACGGCCTCCTCGCCCCGCTACCCACACTAAGGCTTCTGCGTAGCAACTGCAACTGTACCTAATGTACACTCAATTGCTCTGTAATTTTGCCGACTCATTGTAATAGATTGTACGGGCGACTCTGTAATTTAAGTTCATTGTGATTTTTATGTAAATTATGGAACAAAGGAGGAGGGGAAATATGGGACTGCCTGCGGCCGTAATAGTAACCAGACTGCCCGATCTCTCTCTCCTCTCCGATGCCTTTTTTATTTTTTATTGGTGTCCATTGGAAATTCTACATGAACTTCCTTCGGCCCGGGGAAGGGCGAAGGGGTATGCTGGACTCCTACCGGCTAAAACCACTGGAGCGGTCATCTTCGGTATATATCGAGGGCTCCAGGTCCTCGTATGATCACACTAGAGTCGCCCACTGGTACCACGCCTATAGGCACATCTCTGAGTGGGTGACTGTAAAGCGGTCACCCCCCGGGGGGATTGTAAAGGATCCCCCGAAGCGTCCCTGTGCGTTGTACTATGCGCACACGGCAGCGCGTGACCACATGCGCGCCACCATCTTCTCGTGGGTCGCTTGGGCACGCAGATTACCTAATCTACGCACCCGCGAACCCAGAAGCCCCCGACCGATCTCATGTCTGGGATGTTCTGTCCTCAACGAGACCCCCCCCGCGTCTTGAAGACCACGTTGGTTCTGGTGGTCATACAAATGACTGCCGTTACAACAGTCAGAAGCGCAAATAAATAATATCAGTCATCCATCATTAACCGAGTATAGGTGGTCAGTACGAAAACCCCTAATGATGATGTAAGGTGGAAATGAACGTCCCCATGCGTTAATGAGTTTATTTTAATTCATCTTTATTATTTGAAGCCAGCCATGATCACAAGTCCAGTTCAGAATAGGAAATATGTATACAAAGTTATGATAATATCAGCAACGACTAAGCTAACAGAAAAATTTATAAATCTGTGTGTGATGTTTGGATAAAGTATTATCAGGTGGCGTGAACTGCAAGATTGAGTGAACGCTGGTCTTGGGAAGGGCAAAATTGTGGGATACACTCTGAATACTAATCATATTTTATATTGCTGCGTGGAAAACATCGTGTCCGCGTGCAGTTTTTACCTGTAACTTTGTTATGTTTTCTGTACCTGTGTATATATAGGTATATTCTATAATTTGGTTCATGAAAATGAGGAGATCCGTAGAAGAACTAAAGTTGTCGACATAGCTGAAAGGATTAGTAAACTGAAGTGGCAATGGGCGGGGCACATTGCTCGTAGAACTGATGGCCGTTGGGGCACAAAGGTTCTAGAATGGAGACCGCGCACCGGAAAACGCAACTTGGGACAACCTCCAACGAGGTGAACAGACAACCTGGTCAAGGTCACTGGGACTCGTTGGATGAGAGTGGCATGTGACCGCTCGTTGTGGAAATCTAAGGGGAGGTTCAGCAGTGGACATCCTGTGGCTGATATGATGAATTTGGTTCAAAGGCCAGAGTGTAAGACGTGTAGGTAACTGACGGTACTTAACGTGTTTACCCTTTTACGTCTTTATTTATTTATTTATAATCATCATCATATCTGCCGAATGGCGTCCACAACTAAACAAAGGCAACAAAGGTCTCCCCCATATCTTTCCACAGCGACCGGTTACATGCCATCCGTATCGAACTACTCCCAGCTACCTGCACCAGTCTCTCTCGTTGGAGACCGTCCATCACTGCGTGTTCCGGTAGGTAAGAAAGGAAGAAAGTTTTTTACTCAAATAAGGACGCACACAATATAGACACAATATACTAGAAAGGTAAATCTAAAAATACTTGTAACTAAACAACAGTTTTGTCCCAGCTAGATATTTTAAGCGCGGCGTAGCGTATGGTAGAATGCAGAACATGTAAGCATGTGTGTGAACCATGCACATTGTACCGTCCAGCTGGGAAAAAAGAGAGAAAATAATAATACCTGTGAACACGGGAGTATGTCTGTCTCGATCGTGCAAAAAAGGGTTGTAGCTCAGCATCAAGCTGTGGTTTTGCAGTAGAACAACACCGACAACGATATTTTTCAGTTACAACCCTCATGCTTTTTAATCTTAATAATAGGTATTTATGAAGAAACATTTACGCAGTAGTGGCGTTAGTTACTTACTTACTTATAATAAGTTATGCAGGCAATTATAATTCTTAGTTTCTGTTATTAATTTCTACCTTTTAATAAAACACTTTTAAACGGATTCTATCGCGTATATTTTAGATTTTTGTTTTTCCTGACGTTTCGAACACTTCGCAGGGTTCGTGGTCGCAGGATGACTAAGGTGACCGGCGTCGTTACATATTTTAAAAAGTTATTTTATTTTATCTACCGTACAATTAGAATCAAAAATTATTTTTCTACGTTTTCTCAGCTTATTCTTGGGATAAATTGAAGTAATAAATAAAATTGTAGTGTCTGTTTGTTATGTCAAAATAACAGTTCTGTACTAAATGCATATGAAATTATGTACGGTACCTACAACAAAAAAACATTTAAATTTTTTTGTCTGTTTGTTCCCGCTAATCTCCTAAACGGCTGAACCGATTTTTACAGGACTTTCACTGGCAGATAGCTGATTATATAAGGTATGGCATAAGCTATTTTTATATTAGAAATATTCTTTTAAAAATTATAATATAAAAATACTAAAACCCATGAAATCCGATGTGTCTATGCCGAAGTACGCTAAATTATTTCAAAACATTCCATTTCTTTTAATGAAACGGCGGGTGATACCGCTTGTCCCAGCTAGTTATTTTCTATAATTTACCTAGCTCATTATTGCAAATTTGCTTCCGCTGTTCGAGGTAACGAGGTCGTCTTTTACGACTTCCACGGGACGAGATGGAGTGGTGCCATATTCTTCATCCCAATTTTACTTATCCTCGTTTAATAACATCATCTCATCTGAATTCGATAGTATAACAATACACGTTAACAGATAAATTTGCCAAGTTTCAATGAAACAAGAGAACGTACGAGTTCAAGAACCTTACTTAGTTAATTAGGTCTCAGTTTGAACAGACTAGTGAGACAGCTAAGTTGAATCGAATCTCGTTTTCTTGGAAACGGAACTCAGAAAACTGTTTTCGGGAAACTCTTGTAATGTTGGATTGTTTGTTGTTGGATCATACATGAAATTCTTAACTAATTTATTGCAGTTACAGGCATAAGCAGTCTTTATTTTTATAATAAAGCATAAGCCAAGTCTTCATCATTTCTTTTTTAAATTAGGCATAGGCCAAGTCTGCCTTTTTATTATTAGACCTAAGTCAAGTCTTTAATTATAATGTCTTCGCTTTTCAGGCCGAAGCGATGTGTTCATACCGTGCAACTTCAATTCTGAATTCAAAAGGGATAGTAATTGACGTGATCCAAATTTAAAATTGACAATAGGGTGACCCTGACAAGATTTGAAATGATCTAAAATAAAATGGGTAAACTCGTTATTTCTAAAAAGTTTAAAAGCGGTGACCAAATCTTAACATGACAAAACAGCTATGCTATAATCCAAATATCGTGTTAAGTACAAATCATTTCCCCGTTACACTACACTCCACTATGCGCGATAATTACAACGTCACAAGCGATCACGATCGATCCAACTTCGCCCGTATTTGCAAATGAAAATGTGTTGTTACCGAGTGTACTCACGACAAAGGACGGTATCAAATGTTTGTCATGACCTCATGTAGTCCCTGTACAGGAGAGTGAAACCTATATTTGGTTATGTGATCAGAGATTCCTATGATTAGATAAAGATAAAAATATTTTTATTCATATAAAACCAATTACAGGCACTCATGAATAGTCAAGACTTTAGTTGCCGCGTTCCAAGATGTAGGTGTGGTGCCGGCTCAGAATACCACCACCCCATCTCCTCCCGTGGGTGTCGTAAAAGTCGACTAAGGGATTAGCCGGAGGATGGGCAGCAGCGTCCTTCGAGTACATTAACAACTCAACTGCGATCGCCAACCCGTCTGCCAAGCGTGGTGATTATGGCAAAACCCCCCAATGAGCCCACAACACATCCATATCGGTCATTCTGGTGATCTTTGGGGGAGGCCTGTGTCCAGCAGTGGACTAAATTCGGCCGAAACGAAGAAGATGTAGGTTACCTATTGAGAAGAACGGGGAAGAAACTCCATGATTACTCTTTTTAAATCAAAATAGTTTTGTTATAATATTTGAGTACATTGTTCTTGAAATTAAGGTTATGTGAGGACAATGTAGGAGAAAAGAGACTAAATTACATGTCTGAGGTTTTCGCGATAGAATCCGTTTAAAAGTGTTTTAAAAGGTTAAAAGTGTTTTATTATAAGACTAAATTACATTAAGTGTAACACTATGACTATGACATTAATTACTTGTTTTTTTATATTTTTTAGTAATTAATGTCATAGCAAATATAGAAATCTTAAAATGTCTTATAGGAATTAATATAATCCATTGTAAGAAATTATGATGTAATTTATTGAATGTCAAGATAAAAATAAAAGTAATGGTATTTTATTTAAACATATAACCAGGAATATCATTATAAGCCCATGATTATCAGAGCAGCTCAATCCCAAGCATTTTTGTCATCCATATAGTCTGTAACGTTATAGAAACCTTTTCCACACAATAAATAAATAACAAAACAAGTAATTAATGTCATAGCAAATATAGAAATATTAAAATGTCATGATATGAATTAATATAATACATTGTAAGATATAATTGCCGAGCTCTCCTGAGAATCAGTCTTGCATAAGTCGCAAAAATCGACAGTGGTTATACGGTCACCGATATACAGTGATGGCGACTTCCATTTGACAACTTCATAAATTATACTGTAAACTTATATAATACATGCCGTAAGGGCCCAGTGGTTTACGAACGGGTCAAAATTGACTAACTTTAGGTGAAAGAAAACATCGTGAGGAAACCTAGATCTAATGGTCTGAAATCACACAGTGAGCAATCGTTCTTCTTTATGAGTAGAGGCATTTACCCAGTTTTGCAACAGCTATTATCATATCAGCCAAAGGAAGTCGACTGCTGGGCAAAGGCCTCCCCTATATATTTCCACAATCACCAGTAACATGCCGCCCGCATCCAGCGACTACCATCTCATTGGAGGCAGTCCCACGCTGTGCTTTCCATCTCGCTGCGCTGGCCGTCAATTCTACGAGCTATGTGCCCCCTACTATACCAACGATACGAAATACTAGATAGGTACATCTTCTTAACATTATTAAAAATTTCCTTCTGACGAGGGTCATTGAACTATAGGCAATTGCCTAATGCATAAAGTTATTAATTCGTACTTCTTCCTCATTCATAAAGGTACCGTTGTATTTAAGTCTGAAGCTCGGATACCCTTTATTGGGAATGTTATTTGTATTTGATGAAGAGTACAACAGTAGCCAACACAGCCGGCGGTAGGCGCCTAACCAGACAGTATGGCGGCGGCGGGCGCGTCTGCCCGTTGTATAAGTAGGTAGGTATATAGAGTTTCTATCGGCTTCAGTTACCTGTAGTTATTGCATTATCTGTGGCAATAGTTATTTATTTAGGTTACATAATGTAACCAAATGTTTGCCGTGTGGTGCCAACTAAGAATACCACCATCCTATCTCATCCCGTGGGTGTCGTAAAAGGCGACTATAGGATTAGCCGGCAGATGGGCAGCAGCGTCCTTCTAGTGCATTTATAACTCAACTGCAATCGCCGACAAGCTGCCAAGCGTGGCGATTATGGCAAAACGAGCACACAACAAAACCCATACCGGTCGTTGTGGCAGTCTTTGGGGAGGGATTTGTGACCAGAATTTGACGTTTTTCGGCTGAAACGACTACATTATGTACATTCCTAAGTCGGTAATAAGATAGTGTTTCTTTTAAATTTTTCAATGAATAGGAATTACTAGATATAATTTAAGACTTTTGACTTATGTTACTTATTATTTTAAGCATTCATTGCTGCATTATTAGCTGCCTCGGCTGATTAAGATTTTTTCAAGCAACACCCCATGCGGAAACTTCTTTTAGGATACAGTTTACAGACATAAATCTCACATGCACGAACATCTTAACTGGGAACTAAATTCTGTAGGTCAGACAAATATTTGTGCCGTGCGTACACTTAACTGGCAAGTTACATTTAACTTATTAAGATTTCCATTACTAATATTAAGTACACAGCTACAGTAATAAAAGTGGGTCAAATATCTCTATTGTTCAGTGTAAAGGCTCGTTGAAATGTATATCTAAAGAGTGGACGCAGACCTCCCGCAGCCGCCACACCGTCTGGCCAGACGCGAGTTGCCCACAAACTATTTTATCGTAAGCCAAGATTTAAGAGAATTAGACGGCACAGTTTGCTTATAGCGCTACGGGTCGCGGGCCCAATTCCCGCACGAATCAAATATTTGTATGATCTGCAGGTTGTTGGCTGTTTGTAAACTTGGGTGCGTGCGGCACAGGAGAAATCCAAAACAAAAGAAAAAGAAACACTTGTTTCGGCATTTGGGGGGGAATTATCAAGTACTCACCACGCTTGGCAGGCGGGTTGGTGAGCGCAGTATGAATACCGTTACACTGAAGGGACTGCAGCCCATCCTTCCGGTTTAGAGGCTCTTAATCGCCCATTAGGACATTCACGGGAAGATGGAGTGGTGTTATATTCTTAATCCGGACAACACGGAAAATAGTACTGGCTACTGCTACACAAAACGACCTTTATCGATTATACCTCGAAACCGGGTACACTAAAGTATTCTTCTCTTCAATTATGGCTTCTGTAGAGTATCTTCCACAATTTCGCCAATGTCAAGTATAAGGCAACGTTGTACGGTATTTAGATTAATAAATCTTTACATATTCAATAAAATATTTCACAAAAATGAAAAAAATCTAAAAAATCTACACTAAAGTAAATCGAATGTAAACAACAAATACACTAGCCTCGCTCGAAATATAAAAATACCCTTTAATTAAGGTCACAGATTAAACAAGTACGCACAACACAAACATGTATACCCAGCGGATATCGGTGCAAATCGATTGTTTAGTACTATATATAGTACCTAGGGTTTTTTGTATGCAGCATGGTGAGACGATCAAGTCATTCGCCTGCTGGTAAGCGTTACACCTGCCCATAACAACAGAAATGCTACCCAGGACTAAACCTGCGTGGCACCACACTCGTCACTTCGAGACGTTAAGTTATTTAGTCTCTTATGCCCTAAGATGTTTTTATAAGTGTAGATGCGTTACCCGCGCTCTGTAATGGTCACATGGAAGCAAGCTAATTGCCCGGAGTTCACTTAGTCGCGCACCGACCATTGTTGTGTCTCGACGTGAATTATAAGCGTAATTCAGTAACATATTGCGAAAACATAATGCCATCCTGTGTCTTTAGACGATGCACTAAGTACACTGCTATTTTGAGAGATAAAGCCGTTTTATTTCATAAATAAACAAATACGTAAATCGATATTGTAAATAAAAAATTGTATTTTGTTTTACTTTTTATTACGCGGTCTAATGGCAGCCGGCGCGCCATTTTGTAGGTAGTGCAATAATGTTTGCGTATGGCGCGTCTATGCCGTGTGGTACCGGCTTAGAATGCCACCACCCAATTTCATCCCGTGGGTGTCGTAAAAGTCGACTAAGGGATTAACCGGAGGATGGGCAGCAGCGTCCTTCGAGTACATTAACAACTCAACTGCGATCGCCAACCCGTCTGCCAAGCGTGGCGATCATGGCAAGACGGGGGGTCTTGCCATGATCGCACAACACCCATATCGGTCGTTGTGGTCATCTTTGGAGGAGGCCTGTGTCCAGCAGTGGACTTCATTCCGCCGAAATGATGGCGCGTCTATATATAAAATGTCATTGCTAACGCCTAGTAATTTCACTAGCTACAGTTCTTCTAACTGGAACACAGGAATGTTTATAGTTTAAACAGGTCTGCTAGGCAGCGAATATCTGGCACTGGGGTGGTACCTTTTTTATTGGTCCGGTGGAAATACATCAGGTACTTCCTTCGCCCCGGGAAAGGGCGAAGGGGCATGCCGAATTCCTACAGGCTAAAACCACCGAAGTGGTCAACTTCGGGACCGAAGGGGGCTCCAGTAACTCAAATACCTAGCCGGACTCTTGCAATAAGAGACGTGCCTCCAGTTATATATATTTTTACCTACACTTTGCCCAGAACTTGTGGACTAAATGTGCCAGACTGCGTGGCTACTACCGTAGATGGCTTCTCGAACATAGCTTCATAATTAATGACGATACGGTTGGCGTAGTGGCTAAGCGATTGGCTTGCTGCGCTACTTGTCGCGGGTTCGAATCTCGCACGGAACCAAATATATTCTGCAGATAGTAAAACGAAGATATGAAAAACTGAGCCCCCTTTCGGTGCCGAAGATGACCGCTCTAGTGGTTTTGGCCGGTAGGAGTCCGGCATACCCCTTCGCCGTTCCCGGGGCCGAAGGAAGTCCCATAGTTCCATGTAGAATTTCCACTGGACACCAAAAAAAAAAGGTTTTTAGTTTACGCTTTATAGTTTTGAAAGAATCGAATGTAATGGAATTAAAATGTCAATGTCTGTACCCTTCATTTGTTTAGGTAGGTATTATTTCGCGTCAATTTGTTCCTACGAGGCCGTACATACCTGTATAAACTGTAGTATTTATACATAAGCTTGCTACACCTCTGGCTGCCCTTCAGGGAATACAGACTCGATGTGATGTACGTAAGCGAAAGGTGTCTAGGTACACTCCGCACCGAACTCGTGGGCCGAACGTTCCAGACAGCATGGCGGCGAGAAGCTTACGTCGACTGCGCACTCTACAAACATGGCAAACTTCACAAATGTCGGCCATTATGACACCCATCACAGAAAATAGGTGTATGAATATCAATTAACTTTCATTAAAAAGATTGGTCTTTATATTGGGAGCCTACCAAATGTTACGAGAATACCACTACACAAAATAGTAAAACAATTTCAAAAGTGTTATATGTTTTATAATCGCGAAAACCTAAGTTATTACACAATATTTAACATTATATCCACTTCTGAAAAGAGGCCTGATCACAGCGACCCGTCACTTGCCGCCTGTGATTATTTATCTGTGATTTAAAATTGATAAATTTACTAATTTCAAATCACTGATAACTAACATAGAAAATTGGTAAACTAATTAAATGCTGCGTTCCAAAATGATGCTACGTGTTTTTTGGGTACAATATTTATTTAAGCCAGAAACAGACAAACGTTTATGTTTTTAATAGTTTTTATTAATCGACAATTATTAGGATACATAGGCAAACCTTTACATAATCGGCAATTCATGCTTATATTAATCATAATGGCTGCGCTAGGTTATCCTGTTTGAGACATTAACGGCCGAATACTCAAACGCCATTCAACGTTAAGTCCCCGCTTTAACTATTCGAGAAACCGGTTTTTGGTACAAAATCGGGCGCCTCAAATTGATTAAGCGGGGACTTAACGTTAAATGGCGTTCGAGTATTCGGCCGTAAGTCTACGACAATATTACGATTAAAATAATAAAAAGCACGATTTAAATCTGAAGTAGGTATGTGGTTATTGGTGATGCGTAGTAGCCTTCGAAAAGGTCAATAGCGTAGTGAGCGCAACGGGTGCATTGCACGGTATGAATATATGTATGAACATACATGTACTATGTGGGGTAGACGGCAAGGTGGGTAAAGTGGTTAAGCGCGTGACGAAGTCATCCTTCATCTTCATTTCAATCAACCTTTTCAAAACTTCATACCTTTTATTTCCATCACTGTCCACCTCTTTCTCATTCTTTATTCAAATCAAAATTTGATTTTATTTGACGTAGAGTTGCTCTTCATATTCTGATCATCATCATTACAAATTCGATTCTGAACGCTAGTGGTTCGACACACAGCTGTCGCTCTGACAAATAGTCTGCCTGCAATATTACAGTTACTTATTTTCAACTAGCTTAAATACTGTGATAGTAAGCCTAATTTTAAATATATATAATCATCATCATGAAGTGTTGAAGTTGTGAATATCAATATACCATTATAACAATATATATGTTACGTTACATTCAACGTCATTAACTGAACTCCGTTACTTGCTGCCGTGGAGAGAGCCTCCCAGTTGAGCTAACCGGGAACGAAACACGGAGGGAGGCACTCCGCGACAAGCGATTAGCTTTCTGCGCTACAAGTTGCCGGTTCGATTTCCGCTTGGAACAAATATTTATGCCTGTCTTTACACACGATACCGAAGCAATAGTGTAGGTCAGTTATTTTAATTTCATAAAAAAAAAAAAGAAGGAACACGCCACCCATTACGTCATAGTTACTGCGTAACACATATTTCACTCCGTTGTTAAAGTCGAAAAATCCCTTCGCAAATTCCTAGAAGTCAAACACGATACCCGTACCGCGCGGAGTCCATTAAAGATTAAACCTTATTACTGAGACCTGAGAGTAGTTATTTCGTTGTGTGCGTCTGAAGGTGGTATTTACATTTTCCGCGTGAACAAGACGAATGCATAATTGATGAAACAAAAATGGAACAATTATTCTCCTACAACACGAATAGATAGAATGTTGTTACTTACTGGAGGCCTTTGTACAACGGTGATGTGATGGGCGATAGAAAAAAGGTATGTTTATTCACAGAAAGAGCCGTTTCTTATCATGGGATAATCCTCGTGGACATCCTGTGCCTCGGGGAAGTCGCAAGGGTGTGCCAAACTCCTAACCATAATCTTCTATACAAATAAATAAAATTGAAGGGTCTGTTTGTAATGTCAAAACAACAGCTTTTTACTAAATGCATATGAAAGTATATACGGTACCTACAACAAAAAAGCTGTATGTAATTTTTTATCTGTCTGTCTGCCTGTTTGTTCCCGCTAATCTCCGAAACGGCTGGACCGATTTCTACGGGACTTTCACTGGAAGATAACTGATGTTATAAGGAATAACTTATTTTTTATTTTAGAAAAATAATTAGGGATCCGTGCAAAAAAATAAAACCTATTAAATCCAATACATATATATATATATATATATATATACATACTCTATGTCAAGTGTCTATGCCGAAGTACTCGTAAATTATATATAAATAATCCACTTTCTTTTAAATTAAACGGCGGGTGAAACGGGGGTCCCAGTTAGTCATAAATAAAGATCATAATAATAATAGACATCAATGAGGCTATCATGAGCCAGACGTTGAGGGGGCGGTAAAAAGGTCATCATCATCATCATATCGGCCATTTATACTGAACAAAGGCCTCCCCCATAGATTTTCACAACTGTGTCATCATTCTGGGGGGTATTTGCCAATACTCACCACGCTTGGCAGGCGGGTTGGTGAGCGCAGTATGGCTACCGATTCACAGAAGGGACGCTGCTGCCCATCCCTCTGGTTTAGATTCCCTTAGTCACCTTATACGACATACACGGGAGGAGACGGAGTGGTGCTATATTCTCAATCCGGACACCACACGGGAAACAAGGTGCGTGTATTTAATGGCTGGGTCATGCCAGGCCTCATCTAGTCCTTTGGCATACTAAAACGGACTCTGAACTGGTCACACAGTGTACTGAATGCCTTGGACGATCCTCGGTAATGGGGCTGCACGTCCCTAGGAAATGTGGGTTCGAGGCTTTTCCAATACCAAAACCCTCCACAATAGAGGTGACAGTTTTTTTTTTTTTATAAAAACGTTGCCCTTTGTTGGTCCTTTTACAGACATGAATTCCACATACAATACACCCAGACCCGGAACAACTACCTGCAGATCATACAAATATTTGTTCCGTGCGGGAATCGAACCCACGACCTGGAGCGCAGCAGCCGACTGTATCAGCCACTGCACCAGCCGTGCCGTCAAGTACCAGTACAGTCACGTCACCGTACAGGCTCTGGAAGTACTTTATTCCATCACGTAAAGATGCATCGTGATGTAGTATCAGTGGACAAAGGGCTCACCGGCACCCGTATTAGCTAAAAACAGCGACAGCAGACGCGACAGCAGCTATCGCGCATCTAAGGATTCCCAGTGGAAATGAGCCTGAAATTGAAAGCCGAGGATGAAATTTTTAGTTCATTGATCGTCCAACAGACTGCATTAGTGATCTTCGCCTGCTTAATCGCTATCGGCAAATACGTAATACCAAAAAGACGTTTAAGAACAACGTCTGCGCGATTTACGCCTGTCGCAAAGCGTCTGCGACATACGTAATCAGCCCGCCGGCTTGGTTTGGCTAAAAGGAACTTTCGAGAACATTCATGTTCATAGTTTCTACTAACAACAACCATTAATGGGTCATGCCAATCTCGTGTAGTCTGGCATACTAAAATGGACTCTGAACTGGTCACACAATGGACGGAGCTGGACACCGAGATAGGAGAGACCGTACCCCAAATCGGATGAATCACGTTTTTGAAGTGAAAACTTTTTATTTATTTATTTATACTTAATGTACACTAGTGTACAAAGGCGGTCTTAATGCCATAGGCATTTTCTGCCAGACGACCTTTGAGTGATGCAGAGAACAATAAGGTAGATGCACCAACAAAATATGAAAGAAAGGTATAGATGCGAAGACATAATATACAAATACATACATAAACATTATATGTATAAAAATATATTTATATATACGAAATAAACACAAACATACATATTATATAATAAATATACACAAAATCAGAGTTGAGATGAATCTGCTGACGTCTTTTTGAAAAGGTATTTTCGTAATTTAGTTTTAAAATTGCTCCGATTGTTAGCCATCCTGATTTCAATTGTATGCAGCAGCTTATTATATTTAAATACTTTTCATCACCATTCGAATAAGGTGTACTGCTGGACATAAGCTTCTCCCAAAGATCGCCAGAACGGCCGATCTGGATTTCTCATTAGGGTTTTGCCATAATCACAACTGTAATTAATGCACTCGAAGGACGCTGCTGTTTATTCTCTGGATAATCCCATAGTCACCTTTAACGACACCCATGGGAAGGGATAGGGTGGTACTATTCTTAGCCGGCACTACACGGTATTCAATTTAACTCTTCTATCGATAAGAAAATAAAATTCTGAAAGGTAATCTTCACAATTACCTACAAGTAATTGAAGGCCATATTTATAAGCTTATTTTGAGGAGCACCCCGTACTATGCAACACCCATGTGTTTAAAAGAACGCGTGTACAAAGTAATTAAAAATTCTCTTCTACTCTGTCTCTCTCTTTCTTAGTCAACAACAACGAGATACCAGACAATTACTCAACATAATAAAGAACTGAAAAAAATCAAATTACTTATCTCAGATGAGCGGACAGAAATAATTGAGTGAGCTCTTAGACGAAGGAAAGGGGGTGAGGGATGGATCACGCGTGGGTGACCCCAGTCAATGCTCCCGTATCGGAATAAAATGCTTTAATAAATGATACTATGTTACAAGTCTGCATATTAAGGTAATCCCAGTTCTGCCAAAGGACGTCTACTGCTGAACAAAGACCTCCCCCATAGATTTCCACAATTGTGTCGTTAGTTTAAGGGGAACTTGCTAGTATTCACCACGATTGGCAGGCGGATTGATGAGCGCAGTATGGGTACTGTTCTACAGAAGGGACGCTGCTGCCCATCGTTCTGGTTTTTGAGTCCCTTAGTCGCCTTTTACGACATCCACGCGAGGAGATGGAGTGGTGCTATATTCTTAATCCGGTCACCACTCGGAATTGTTTAATTCTATCATATCGGCCATTTATACGTCCACTGCTGAACAAAGGCCTCCCCCATGGATTTCCACAACTGTGTCGTCATTTTGGGAGGTATTTGCCAATACTCACCACGCTTGGCACAACGGTTTCATCATTTTGGGAGGTATTTGTCAATACTCACCACGCTTGGCAGACGGGTTGGTGAGCGCAGTATGGCTACCGCTACACAGAAGGGACGCTGCTGCCTATCCCTCTGGTTTAGATTCCCTCAGTCGCCTTTTACGACATCCAAGGGAGGAGATGGAGTGGTGCTATATTCTTAATCCGGACACCAACAAATAGTTAATACAAAAAAACTTCATACTTTACCTATCTACTACACTTTGAAAAATGCTGCCCATTGCATATTTCAAAATAAAAGATTTTAAACGACAAGAATGATCATTTTCTTGAATTTTTAAAACTACCATGATTTGGAAACACTTTTGGACATAGTTAAAAGAGGTTAATATGTTCTAAATGGCCGTAATTATATACCCTTTCATGTAATAGTGTGAATTTACAGTCACTGTGCACAGGTTTTCTTAATCTGTTTTAACTCATTACTACTTTCATGACTGTTTAGAGCACTTTGAGCTTTTATGAAAATGTTAACAAACTGTCTTACCGCTCACTACAAGTCCCCCACATTTTGTTTCATAAAGTTAGGTGTGCATTAATCTACAAATAAATAAAATTGAAGTCTCAGTTTGTAATGTAAAAATATTTTTTTTTTACTAAATTCATATGAAAGTATATGCAGTACCTACAGCATTTTTTTTGCCATTCTGTCTGTCTGTCGGTCTGCCGGTTTATTCCCGCTAATCTCCGAAACGGCTGGACCGGTTTCTACGGGACTTTCACTGGCAGATAGCTGATGATATAAGGTATAATATGGGCTATTTATATTAGGATTCCGCGCAAAAAAATTAAAACCCATGAAATCCAATGTATATAAGGTCTTATTTTAATAATCCACGATATTTTGCATGGTGCCTCAGTAAATGCATAAGATGATGTACCAAACACAAAAAAAAATTCATGGTAAAAATTAATTTCATTCTTTTGCGTGATGTCGCTACCGTGCGCCGTCTGTTTTGTTTAACGTTACAGACTATATAAATCAGTCAACCAGCCCTGTCCGCCATTGTCTTACTAGATGCACGTGAATATTATCACAACTAAGAGAACTAGGAAGTAAAGAAAGAAATGATTTAATAAAATATTTTTTAAACAGCAGATTTACAAGTTTTTTTTTATACCTACATTATCTTCATCGTTCACTATAGCGCCATGCAAAATATCGTGGACTATTAAATTAAGACCTTGTATACTTACTATATCTCAAGTGTTAACTACTCAAAATTATTTAAAAATAATCCAATTTCTTTTAAATTAAACAGCGGGTGAAACCGCGGTTCCCAGCCAGTTACGCAGTATAATTGCGTACAGATCGAACAGGAGCGCGTGGCGGGCTCACAATTGGCCAATTTGAATAAACAATAAGCACCGGAGTCCTCGAGCCGAGCACAAAAACTGTAGCCACTGCACGTGATGGTGCAGTAAGGTTAATTGAGTCTAGGTACTTGCGAAACTTCTCCGTGTAGTGTCCGGATTAAGAATATACCACCACTCCGTCTCCTCCCGTGGATGTCGTAAAAGACGGCTAAGGAATCTGTGGGACAGTAGCCATACTGCGCTCACCAACCCGCCTGCCAAGCGTGGTGAGTACTGGCACTTTCACATTGGCACTTCCCATTCGACGACACAATTGTGGAAATCCATGGGGGAGGCTTTGTTCAGCAGTGGAATACCGTTGACTGCTATGATTGTCGCGGAGTGCCTTCCTCCGTGTTTCCTTCTCAGTTAGCTCAACTAGGAGGCTCTCTACATGGCAGCAAGTAACGGAGTTCAGTTAATGTGTACAATGAAACGTAACATATATATTGTTATATTGGTGTATTGTCATTCACAAGTTCAATTAACACTTTATGCTGATGTTTATATTTTTAAAATATAGCTTATCACCACAATATTTAAGCTATTTAAAAATAAGTAATTGTAATATAGCAGGCAGACTATTTGTCAGAGCGACAGCTGTGTGTCGAACCACTAGCGTTCAGAATCGGATGTGATAATGATCAAAATATGAAGAACGATTCGACACCACATACTAAATTCGAATTTTGATTTGAATTAAGAATGAATCATGAGGTGGACTGTGATGGAGATAAAAGGTATGAAGTCATGAAAGAGGTTGATTGAAATGAAGATGAAGGATGACTTCGTCAAATGCTGATGATGATGACGTGCGAAACAAGACGCTTTTTACCTAAGCGCACTACTGGAAACTAGTTGAAAAATCTGATTTGCGCATGCGAAACGTCATGTTTCTCGGATAAGATCATTAAAGAGAAAATAAAGAGAAATAATATAACATTTCATCATCATCATATCAGCCGAAGGACGTTGATGAATGCCTCCTGCATAGATTTTTACGATGACATGTTACATGCCGCTCGCATCCTATAATTGCCAGCCACCATTACTAGGTCGTCTGCCCGTCTCGTTTGAGGCCGTCACTCATTTACTTAACTAAACTTATAGTACCAACTTTCAATAATAATGTCTTAGGTTTTCGCGAGTATTACACATTATAATAAAACACTTTTAAACGGATTCTATCGCTAATGCTTTGCAGCATTCGAAACGCAAGGAAAATCTAAAATATACGCGATAGAATCCGTTTAAAAGTGTTTTATTATAACCTACTTTCAAATTGTTTTCGCAGTGTGGCCTTTCCTTTTTATTCTGCCTTCTCTTTATTTCTGTAAGAGCTGACTAAAGAACTGTTTCTGCCGAATAGCAGAACAGCATTTAGCACTGTTAAGTGTCAAGCACCTACTGCAAAATCCTATTCTCTCCCTATAGCAAAGTAGAGACTCCTAGATGGTATCACCTAAAAAGTTATTCACTTTAAATAGTAGATTCCTATCTAATCTTTAATCTTTTATAAAAAACGTTGCCCTACACTAGGATTTCTCATGTCGGGGCGATCTCGCTCGGATATCGAGTCTTTGGGGGAATTCCTTTACAATCCCCCGAGAGGTGCCTGGGGAGGTCGCCTTTTTACAATCGCCTTCCTCCACTAGAGGGGGTGACCGCTTTACAGGTCATCCCCTCCGAGATGTGGGGCGTGGAACCAATGGGTGGCTCTAGATGGAGATTATTTAAGTTCCTGGAGCCTCCCATCGGTGCCGAAGATGACCACTCCAGTGGTTTTAGCCTGTAGAAGTCCCGGCATACCCCTCCACCCTTACCCGAAGTATTTCCACCGGACCAGTAAAAAAAAGGATTTCTCCTGTGTCGTGGGTGCGTTTATAGACACAAATTCCACACACAATACACCCAGACCCCGAACAACTACCTACAAATCATATAAATATTTGTTCTGTGCGGGAATCAAACCCGCGACCCGAAGCGTAGCAGCCACCTGTATCAGCCACTGTTCATACTATGAACACACTGATTACACAAGCTGACACTGATATAATTATTAGGGAAGCCGAATAAGAATATACTATGAACAATACGACACAAAATCCAGCTTGTATATTATTCTAGACTTGTCCCACTGCAAACGAATACTCTATGGCATCGCGCCACATATAAACACGGAAAACAGCGTGGCAATTATGCAAGTACATTAAAATCCATGCATTGTCTCGCGGCACGTGAACTGGAACGGCTCGCCAATTGTGGCGGTGTCACTGCGAAGTGCTCGACGGTAACTGTGTCTACTAGTTTTTTATGTACGTGAGCAGGTAAGTTGAAGTCTAAGTTCGTAATGGGAACCACTCGTAAACCACTTCACAAACAATAGATACGGGAAATATTTCATTTACCTATGTATTCATTATTTATTTTGTAAAACATTGCTTTGATATATTTTTTTCGTAGTGCACGCAGTCTTAATGTTATTTATTATTTGTAGTAAAGGGGACAGACTGAAAACCAGCGTTGACCAGAGGGCCAATTCTCGTAATTTAAAAATGTACAAAATATAGTTACGATGTAGTGTCAGTGTCATAAATGTCACAAATGGTATTCTCGTAAACTAACAAACAACGTCAAACGTGAACTTACACTGTGATGAGATCGAAAGTTGATCGAAGTCAAAACGGTATTCTGCTAACATTTCGAACTGTCACATGTACTAAATTGTCATTAAATAAACGTCAAAATTGAGATTGAAATGAGACTAGATCGAGATTATACTGAAAACTAAATTACGACTAACGAAAACTGAACTAAGAGCAGTAGAGTACCATTTTTTCGGTGAATTCATAATTTAATCTCAGTTCGGTTCAGTTTCAGTCATAGTGTAAATTAATTACGAGAATTGGCCCTCTGTTTTGGGCAAGACGCATTATGACTTACTTTCGCGGCAAGCAGCATAAATAGGTCACTGACGACTAAATACTGAAACGCCACTTATTACTAAAATCCCGCTTAAACTATTTGACTCGCCCGGTTTCCTACCGAAAACTAGTTTCTCGAAAAGTTAAAGCGGTACTCAATATAAAGTGGCGTTTCAGAATAAATAATAAAGAATTCGACTGAACTTTAAGAGTAGCACAATTCCATTTTTTCGGTGAATTCATAATTTAATCTCAGGTCGGTCAAGTTTCAGTCATAGTGTAAATTAATTACGAGAATTGGCCCTCAGTGCGTGGTTTGATCAGTGCGCACTGCCAACATTGCTGAGTCCGTTTCTTTCAACATACTACACAAAAAAAAACAAAACTACCTATATGTATTGTTTTACATTGATCTAATTATGTGTGTTTAGTTTGGTAATAAATTATCTTTATCGGTTTAGCTTAAAATTATTTATGTAGTTAAAAAATGATTCTAATCAAATATTCCGCTTCTATATACAATAGTTTTGATGTTTTTAAAAAGAAAGTACTAGCAAGGTAAAATGGGGGAGGAGATGGTTCTAATTCTACGTGAAAGCAGAAAGTCGCTGTCTCAGATTTGAAGGAATTGTTTTGCAGAGCATACCTTCCAGTAGTTTAATATTGGTTGGTGCAGTGGCTGATACAGTCGGCTGCTGCGCACCGGGTCGTGGGTTCGATTCCCGCACGGAACAAATATTTGTACGATCTGCAGGTAGTTGTTCCGGGTCTGGGTGTATTGTGTGTGGGATTTGTGTCTGTAAACGCACCCACGACACAGGAGAAATCCTAGGGTGGGGCAACGTTTTTTAAAAAAAAAAAAGGACTAGTTACTTAAGATTGGTGCAATGTGAAATATTACAGAGATTTTGGTAAAAGGCTTTTACAGTCTATCGCCTGCCTGACATCAACCCTCCTTAGGCATGCTAGTGTCGGTGGTTTATCCGCCACCTACGGGTAACCCCAAAATGCTTAATGCTACGCACCGGGTTCCAAACTTCCTCAGTCGCCTTCTACGACACCCACGGCATGATATATGGGAGCCCTATGCGCTACCGGAGCTACATAGATATAGTTGACACAGTGGTAACAATGTGAAGCAACATTACAAATTTACATTATATTCATCTTCCATTTAATTAAAACCACATTACGTCTTTCATAATCCAAACATAAAACAAAAATGGAATTAAAATTGTCCCAGCAGCGGCCCATTCAGAACAATAACGTTACATAAATCCCCTTACAAAACATAACAGGGGACCTCAAATTAAACGAACAAAGCCAGGGACAGACACGGGATTTCTCAAGTCCATTAATTCAGTTACAACTTCGTCCGGATCGAATTAAAATTTTGACCATTAATCCATAACACTGGTTGATAACGGCACTGCTCGACGTCAACTTGCCTAATTGCATTTTTGAAATCGCTTCCGTAACTTTGTGGTATACTTGTATCAATGTTAATTATGTTTTAATTGGCTGAGATATTCCCAATTAAGTTATAAAAGAAAAACTCGCGATATGACATCACATTAAGGCAAATAATCGTGAAATAACGTAAAAGATCATGTTCTGAAACGCGCTCAAGTTTTATTCGTAAAACTGTAGTAGTTTGTGATTAGCTGCGTTTCAGATAGACGCAGTCGGGAACTCTGTTTTATAACAGTGTAGAATTCGTGTAGAATGCCACTTTACGAATCAAAACTTTGTAAAGCAATGATAAAGTTAAAACGTATTCTATTTCGTGTTCATATTAGAGTAGGGCTACCATTGTGACGAAGTAATCCTTCATCTTCATTTCAATCAACCTCTTTCATGACTTCATACCTTTCATGTCCACCTCACGATTCATTCTTTATTCTAATCAAAATTCGAATTTATGTGACGTAGAGTCGCTCTTCATATTTTGATCATTATCATTAGACATTGGATCCTGAACGCTAGTGGTTCAACACACTGCTGTCGCTCTGACGAATAGTCTCCTGCAATATTATAATTACTTATTTTTAACTAGCTTAAATTGTGATACTTAAATTGTGATAATAAGCTATATTTGAAATATATAAACATCACCATGAAGATGAAGTGTTGAAGTTGTGAATATCAATATACCATTAAAACAATATATATGTTACGTTTTATTGAATTTCAATAACTGAACTCCGTTACTTGCTGCCGTGGCAAGAGCCTCCTAGTTGAGCTAACCAGGAAGGAAACACGGAGGGAGGCACTCCGCGACACCATGAATGTTAGAACGCCAACCGGGACATTAAGAATAGAAATAGAGTTTATCAAGGTTAATCCAAAAACTCGTTTAATATTATGGTTAACTTAATCAAGAAACTAGTTAAATCAGTCTCTTTTACGTATACTTCTACGGTTAGGAGCATTTACTTCATTGTGATAGTGACTAGGACACCGCACAGCACACGCTCGAAGCGTGCCCTGCGTGGGCCGCCGAGCGGCGGATCCTGGTCGGTCGGATCGGGCAAGATCTCTCTCTGCCAGCAGTAGTGCCTGCTATGTTGGCAGAGCACGAAAACTGGAATGCAGTGGTCTCCTTCTGTGAGAGCGTCATGCTCCAGAAGAAGACCGCGGATCGAGGATCGGGAGAGGGCCGATCCCGCTCGAAGAAGGCGACGGCGCCGGGGTAACAACCGCCCTGGCGCCTAATTCCCATACGCCCGAAACCCCATGAGTTAAACAACTAAATTAAATAAATATTGATGTATATAATAATAAATATATGTTATGTGACAAAATAAGTTAAGATTGTATGCCTGAATGGCGGGACATAGCTGATCCTATTAGATTTATTTGTATATTTTGTCATCTTATTAACCTGTGATCCACAATTACGCTTTTAATCGGGACATATATCAGTGTACCGGGATGTATGGCAGCCCTGTATTAGAGTGAACACACGAGGCAAATTACATTCCGCCTATTTTTCATTCATTTTTCCGCTCGCAACACTGCCTATCAAACGTTTCCCCACAATATTTTAACATTCCAAGATCACAAAAAAGAGTATTCCACTACAATGAATTCAAACACATTATGCTTCTTAAAAAAAGTGTATTCGCGACTATCGAAGCGGATTGCAGACAATAAATCGAGCAGATTGCTGAGTGCATTATGTACGTCGGAACGTTCATGCAAGTTGATCGTCAATCACGTAGCACTTAAGTGTGTAAAATCAATAACACGAGTGTGGCTTGTTACTGAGCAGCGTCTACAAGTGACGTATGATTATTGCCACTGTCAGAATGAATTTTTTTTACGATTTGGGTATTGCAGACGTAATTATGAGATGCTTGAAATCCTGTGAAAGTCGTAAAACACGATTGAGGAAGATGGATTATCTTCTTTGCGGTGTAATTAGAAGTGCGTTAGAATCTTTTATTCACGCTCTTAGGTTGGCACAACATATGCGAGTATTCGGAAAATTGCTGGTTACTGGTATCTGCTTGAAAAAATTACATTTTAATTAGTGTGTCGTAAAATACGATTTAGGGCCTCTTAACTAGAGGGATGGGCAGCAGCGTCCCTTCTGTGGAATAGTAGCCATACTGCGCTTACAAATCCGCCTGCCAAGCATGGTGAGTAGTGGCAAATACCCCCCAAAATTACGACACAATTGTGGAAATCTATGGGAGAGGCCTTTGTTTAGCAGTGGACGTTCTATACCAAAAAGAATCGTGTAGCGATGGATGGTCTTTCGCATTCATTAGGTAAATAATTCTAGTTTTCTAAATAACTAACGTATGAATCATCGAGCATGACTGCAGTGAATGTTTTACTCACTACAGTCATAGGTCAGTAGTATTATAGTCATTAATCGGAAGTTAATTAATGCTAATTGTAATTTTCAACTGACACATTACACTTGCGAGGCATACATATTGATGCTATTTATTTAAATACATTTCATACGAGGGCAGGCAATACAAGAAGCCCAACAAAAAATAAAAAAATAAACGAGTGCCGATGGAGTTTTGATATTCATATCCAATCCAGCTCTTCAATTGAAGCTTAAGGTCTACCAAAGAATACATTGAAGGAAGGATCGGGAGCAAAATTGCAGCGAAAGGGCTGTGTGGAGGCTGATCTTTTGTGGTAGATAATAATAAACCCTGGAACTTGACATCAATTGACACTCAATAGGGCTTTTGATATTCATTTTCTACTATAAGACAACAGTGTTATTAAGACTTCAAAAATCAAACTGTTTTAAAAAAAATCGTCCCTTTCTACAATTTAAACAATTAAAATGAAATTTGGATGTATTGTGTGTGAAATGTGTCTGTAAACGCATCCACGACACAGGAGAAATCCTAGTGTGGGGCAACGTTTTATATAAAAAAAAACCACAGAAACGCTGCATAGCTATTCAAAACAATCTCAACATCATACAAATCAAACAACAAACATTCCAAGATCAGAAACCAACCAACAACTCTAGGTAATTAAAATAAGCTAAAATCATTTCACCACAACAAACGGCTTCATTACACAAAATGATTTACATTTCCTCGTTTGAAACTGCTATTGTTATACGCTTGCGAACTGAAAGAGCAATGAATTGTTTGCAATGCACTTAATTTGAGTCGCGGTTGCCGCTCGCATTGTTTAAGGAGCTGTGTACCAGGTTATTGACTGTAAACTGTTGGTGTTTTGCTCTCGGAACAAATAATTATGAGTGTAATAATGTTGTGTTTTGTTGCTGATGCTGTAGGTGAAATGATGTCAATTGAGTACTTGCGGCGTTCGGAACAGTTACGCAATACCAGGCAGCAAAATTAGACGTCGTAAAATCAGAGGATGGTGGCACGCATATGGTCACCCACTGCCGTGTGCGCAGCAAACCGCACAGTGAGGCTTTGGAGGGACCGCTTTACAGCCACGCCCTGTCAGGCACGAACTTCGTTGACGTGGCACCAGTGGGCGGCTCTAGTGTAATCTTACAAGTACCTGGAGCCGTCTTTCGGTGCCGAAGATGACCGCTCCAGTGGTTTTAGCTGGCAGGAGACCGGCATACCGCTTCGCCCTTCCCCGGGGCGGAGGAAGTTCATGATGAATTTCCAATGAGGACCAAGCAAAGAAAGAAAAAGAACGGTTGGGTCTGTTTGTAGCCAGAGGCGTAGCTCGTATAGCGTATCAATAGCCGGTGAGAAAAGAGAAGTAATTTGAAAATGGTACGATTGATAACTTGTCAGTCGACATAATGTTCCGCGGAGCGTTCAGTGTTACCATGTTACAGGGTCGATTGAACTGTGCGCTTGTCTGTCGTTATCTTGTTATATCACAGTAAATAAACATTCGAAGAAGTAAAATCTATTATTTGGCTCTACCAAGCTCGCCTTCAAGTCCTTCCCTCTTACAGTACACCGCAGTGCCAGATATTCTGCTCCCTCGCAGCTCTAAATTTATAGTACACTCGTACCATTTGTTTGGTACATAGCACACCTAATTTACCTAACATTTACATATATTTGTATTAAACGTTGAATAAAACCTAGCTAAACGTATACATTGCGATACATATGCCTTCTAAGTAAAACAATGGCGGTGTTATTGAAAGCTAACTAACCAAATATAGTAATTACTGGGCATTGTTCTATCTCGAGTATCTGCAAACCAATACAATATGCAATAGATAATTACAAGAGAACAATAAGGCCTGCAGTCTAATTTACTGAAATAGTAAGTGCTACATGCATATAGCATGTAGACCTGTTAGATCTTAATGAGCGATAGCGGATAAAGAAACTGTATCAAATCCTCGAAATTCCTTTTGAGAGTTATAATAAATAGCCCCGTTTTAATCCCAATAATATACTATTTAACAGCCACTTAATCGTATAAAGCACTTTATACTATATATATATGTTCTCGTTTATAGCTACATAGTATGTAGCACTAGTTCCTTGAAGCTCTTGTTACATTCTTGAGACGAATGGTATTATAAGGATTCTTCCAATATTCCCCAGTACGAGCCTCTACTACGAGTTCCCAAATAACTTCTTTGACCGATGTACATTTGATCAAAGAAAATGGATGACTTCATAAAAAAAATGTTTTTGTTTTTATTTGATCAAAGATTCATCATCATATCAGCCATTTACACGTCACGTCACGTCGTGCTGAACAAAGGCCTCCCACATAAATTTCCACAATTGTGTCGTCATTTTGGGGGGTATTTGCCATTCCTCACCACGCTTAGCAGCTGGGTTGGAGCGCAGTATGGCTACTGTTCTACAGAAGGGACGCTGCCGCCTATCAAAGGGATGGGCAGCAGCGTGTAGAGTCCCTCAGTCACCTTTTCGTCAGTCACGATATCCACGGAAGGAGATGCGAGTGGTGCGATATTCTTAATCCGGCACCACACGGACAAGGGCGGGACGGTGATCAAAGATTATGACATTTAAATATTTTCAATCAAATGGGTATGAAATCAATATTTAATTAGTATGAAAGTAACCAAAGTCTTAGGCACTGAGAGAAGGCAAAGGAAGTTCCAAGGCACTTAGAGAAAAAAAATGTTTAGAATTTAATATGACACTGGAAACATCATATCTTGGATGAGTGACTTGACGCAATCGTCAAAAAACTTTGATCAAATAAGTGACAAAGATATTGGACGAGTGGCATGGCATCCTAAACGGCAAAATTTACGAGCAATAATGATAATAGGACCCTGCGCAATATCTCAGCGCCTAATAACCCGTAATGCCCGAACCATCCATAACAAATTTAATAAAAAAATATCCTTACTTAAAAAATAAACTCATTAAAGAAGTAAGTGTTTAAGTAGGTAATTATTATATTAGCAACATCAAGGCGGTAAATTAATTGTGAGGCTGAAAGCGACGGAAAATTGGGTCGTTAGCAATAACCATAATATAGGACTTCGGAAAATATCCGCTATTATGTAATAACCCGAGATTGTGCATCGTATTTCGTTTTATAAGATACCTAATTAGTTTAATTAATTTCTGTAATCTGTATCGCCAAACATTTAATGAGGTCGTTATTTTTAGTATAAATTAGCCTTAGATAAAATTACATTGCAATTGTAAATAAACCCCGTGTATCAAAGATACGGAATTTTTCAATGATAGAACCCCATGTCACCTCAACTGAGTATAATGAACGCCTGAATATGCCTTAAGTGTGATACGGCCTGGCTTACCGTGCGTCGACAAGGGATTGACTGCAGTCAAAGCTCGCCAGAGTCCCTGGTATTGGAGTATTGTCAATATCGGCCTAGAATAATCATAAAACCAATAGTGTTTAAGCGAACATTTCGAAAACTTCAAACATATTTTTAGAGTTACAAAGGCCTGTGGAAAGCTTTAGTATATTGCTCCCATTATTATCATGTAACAGTAACACATTATTTCGAAAATATATATCTAGTTAAAATGCAGTGAAATCATTTTGAAAAAGAAGTGACATATTTTTTGAGTATCAAAGGCCTGTCGAAGGCTATAGTATATTGCTCTCTTTTTTTATCATGTTAACAGTGAGTTAAAAGCCAAAGGAAGGAAGAAGGCAGCGCCCAACTGCGATCGCCAACCAGTCTGCCAAGCGTGGCGATTATGGCAAAGCCCCCCAATGAGCACACAAAACAAACCCATACCGGTCGTTGTGGCAATCTTTCGGGTAGGCTTCTGTCCAGCAGTGGACGTATTTCGGCTGAGATGATAACAGTGAGTAAGTACCTCTCATTATGTCGAAAATCTATATCTAGTTAAAATGCAATGAAATCGAAAGTGTTTAAGCGAACATTACGAAAAAGTAATGACATATTTTTCGAGTTTCAAAGGCCTGTAGAAGGCTATAGTATATTACTCCCTCTATTATAATGTAACAGTGACACATCATGTCGAAAATCTCTAGTTAAAATGCAATCAAACCAAGTGTGTTTAACCGAATATTTTTACAATATAGTGACATCTTTTTAGAGTTTCACAAGCCTGTAGGAAGGCTCTAATATATTGCTCCATTTATTATATAGTGTAACAGTGATATATACTGTAAATATCCATATCTTGTCAAATGGAACGTAACCGATAATAGTGGGCAGGTATCCGAAACCGATTGAAACTCATCCGCGGAGTGTAATATCACCGTACCTCTCATTTATTATGCTGCGCTTCACAATAACCTTTATTGCGACTATCGCCACTGGGTACAAGGGCTGGTCGTAATTTGGGAGCGAATATTAGTCTGGAAAATCGGTAAACAGTGTAAAAAATTTAATTTACAATGCCGACAGTTTTGAAAGAAATTAGAACTTTATGATAATAGCAGCGGTCAAGTGAAACTGTCAGAGAGTTCAAACATAAGCAAAAGGATATGTAGCTTAGTTCGGGGAAGAAAACAATACAAGCAAAGTGAAACCCACATTTATTTTTAATGTTATATTTTATGTTCATTTTATGCATTTAGATTTGATACTGTAATAGTGCAAGTACCATGTGGGCTATTCAGTTATTTTGTTTAATTGACGTGGTGTTTGTCTGGCAGTTTAGGTATGTCATACTCACTCAAGTGTCTTGCTTATGTTGGCGTTGTGTGTCGGGTCGCTAAGCTTCCCTACAATATGGTTGAGCTGAGCGACGCTGATGTACGCGTCATGCTCGTGAACGAGTACCGTCTGTTGGGATTGTTCATCTTAATACTGTCATGACAATTCAATTAAAAGCTCGAGTATATATTCAAATCAGGCTTGTTTAGTTTCAAAGGCCTGTACAGACTTTTAAGAAGTTTAGAGTCTTTTGTCCTGCATTGTCCTCACATTACCCTCATTTCGAGAACATTGCAATTAAAAAAAAAACATTGTACCAATATGATTTAAAGAGTTACCAAGGAGTTTCTTGTCCGTTCTTCTCCATAGGAAATCTACACCTTGGAACGCGGCTACCTTCTTCGGGGGTCTTGACTATTCGTAAGTGCCTATAAAAGGTTCTACATGAAAAAAAAAATATCTTTAAAAACAGAACAACTGCCGACAGCAGCATAAATAATGCAACAAATATCTAAAATTCTACACCTTCACACGGCTCCCTGGCTTCACCCGAGCCTACAATATAAAACTTCTGGCACCTTATCAAACCTTTTTATCAAACAATAAATATTATAAAAACAGAACACTGCTGCCATTAATTTTAGTACAATTTGTTAAAACGAAAATGATCACCTCTGGGTGACTCGAGTGTCCACAAAATGTGAGAATTGTCTTAGGTTAAATACTAGAATGCTTTTAGGCGATAGGCCAACTGCCCACTATTTATGCACTACGAGCTTGATATTTTATTACATGTGGCCCCATGCCATGAAGAGATATATATCTGTTGGAAACAGCAATAAGTTCCCTTGGAAATAGCTAAATATCAAGGCTTAAGGAGTAAAAGATTTCACAAAGTAAGCTTAGACATATATTGGAGATCTCATATAAGCATCAAATAAAAAAAAAAACAGATCGATAATCGTCGAAAGTGAGGGATATAGGCAGGATTTCTCTCAGTCTCTCACAAATAGTTTTCGATCGAAAATGTCGATCGACAGAATAAAGCAAATCTATATGTAGGCTATTTATGAGATGCTGAAAATGGTAATAAGGAAGAAGCTGCACTGTAATGCTTCTGGTATAATTGTTGCGACATTTCCACTATACAAGAAAACCAAGATTTTATTTTTAAAGACTCTTAAAAATATCCTGTTTTTTTCCAACGCAAAGGTCGGTCAACGGCCTCCCATGTCGATCATAATATTAAGAGTGCACGCCTCATCCCCCCGGCCCGTGCAAATCCTTTTTTCAGCCTAAAAACTAGGTCAATTGACACTCATTCATTATTTAAAATAAATGTAATGATTTACATACGCATGTATTTTTATCCTTGGTCTAATATGATGATGTATACGAGTATAAAAGAGTTTATTAATTTTAATTAATTAAATAAGCTGTCGTTATCGAGTGTTGGGCATATCAGCTAAAGTAAGTCCACTAATGAACAAATAATTATGTAATGAAATGGTGTCTTTTTATTTTCACGGACAGGAAATTCTCCATGAACTTCCTCTACCCTGGGGAAGGCCGGAGGGGTATACTACGACTTCTACCGGCTAAAACCACCGGAGCGGTCATCTTCGGCACCGCAGGGGGGCTCCGTGTTCTCGTAAGACCACACTAGAGTCGCCCATTGGTGTCACGCTATTAGGCACATCTTAGATGGGATGACTGTAAAGTGATTACGCTCTCTACGGAAGGGGAGACGACTGACGGCCGCCCCTCCAGCCACTTCTCAGGGGAGAATGTAAAGGATCCCCTGAAGCCTCGCTGTGCGCTGTGCTGAGCACACGGCGACACATGGCCACGTGCGTCTTCCAGAGGGTTGCTCGGTATGAGCATGCAGTCTCCCCAGTCTGCACGCCCACGACCCTTGAGACTGCGGTAGTACCTACCTAACCGGACCCTTGCCGTGAGAGACCTACCACCAGTGCTATATTCTTAATCCGGACACCACATAGAACTCGAGTGTCGCAGGTAATCACCTGCACAAATCATATTTAAAACAATACCAGTGGGTTCTGTTGATAGCATATCAAGTGGATTCTGGATACAAATGTGGAATCTGTGCCTGATATGATTGTCAATGTGTGCGTCATCTTTTTCATACTTTATTTCTAAGTTTGAAGACACGGTTGGCGCTTCGGCTAAGCGGTCGCCTTCTGCGCTACGGGTCGCGGATTCGATTGCCAGAATAAATATTTGTTTGGGCCGGATCTGCGTGTTCGTGCTTGCTGAATTTATATCTGCATATTACATCCACGAAACACGAGAGAAATACCCAGTGCAAAACGGAAGTAAAGAAAAACAAAGATCGACGCAATTTTTCCGTTTCCAAGTTTCCAATACATTTAACTCCCATTGCAATAGACCTCATAATTGTAGTTTTCATCTCATATAATAGTTTTACACCTCCGGGTACAATCCGAGATTGCGTTTCTATCGTGCAGTCACGGAGAGTCTCCGGTTAGTGTTTCATTACATTTTAGATTAAAATTATCTGTAGGGCCTTGCGTGTTGGACCCATATCCCCGCATAAGTCTATCAAAAGACCTCTTTGCAGAGGGCATTAACCCGGGATTAGAGATCGATATGAAGATATTAAGAAAAGGAAAGGAAAGATAAGGTCAGGCCGTTTTTTCCAAGTTATTAATCCATTTAACTCCCATTGCAATTGACTTTATAATTGTAGTTGTCCATTTCATATAACACCTCCGGGGACAGTCGGAGACTGTATTCCTATAGTGCAGCCACGGGTTGTGTCTCATTACATTCTAGATTAAAGCTCTCTAAAGAACAACGTGTTGAACCCATGTTGTAAGCCTATTAAAAGACCGGGTTTCTCCTTGGAAGAGAGTAACCCGTGAATAGAGACTAATAATAATAAATAATTATTATCATCATGTTTTATAATACAGTATGTTGGTTTTGTTGTCTAATAAATGATTTTAGTTATATTTTCGACGGCCCGGTTCGTGCAGTAGCTGATACAGTCGACTGCTGCGCTCCGGGTCGTGGGTTCGATTCCCGCACGGAACAAATATTTGTATGATCTGCAGGTAGTTGTTCCGGGTCTGGGTGTATTGTGTGTGAAATTTGTGTCTGTAAACGCACCCACGACACAGGAGAAATCCTAGTGTGGGGCAACGTTTAAAAAATTAAAAAATAATAATAATTTTCAAATGATAGTCTCATAGATATCTCTACCACAACTTATGAATATCTTAGATGTAGATTCTCTACTTGCCAGCCCTAACAGATCGCAGTAACAGTATTTATTATTTTCTGGTGCAGTCACCTGCCTCTACTGTTGGTTTCCAGTTATCGGTAATATTATTAATGAACGTTACCAGTTCACGTTCGTTCTCTGTGTAAATGCTTCGCAATTCGATTGTACCAGCACAATTTATTGAATACAACCGCGCTTAGTTCTCATGCTACTGCACATTAATGCTAATGTTGCAGCTTTGAATACGATTTTGAATAAAATTATACTATGTTTCATCTGCTGAGCTCCAATGTGGATTTTTACAATGGTATAGTATTATAATAAATTGGATTGAATTTTGAATGTTTGTTCTGGGTCCTCAATGGATTGGAAACGAGGAATAGCTTTATCCAGAGCTTTATCCAGATATTGGACAGCACAGCTTAAGAGACGTATATACGGTCCTAGGAATATATCAAGGGGACAATTAGTAGATAATAGAGGTCGTGTTTTTATGTGATTATAATGGTTTGAAATCGCCACCAGGCCGCGTGATAATCAATGGTCGTTCCTGCTCTGGATGAGAAGAGACGTTTGTCCTGCAGTTGGACAGTTATAGGCTGTAATTAAGTCGTTGCCCCACACTAGGATTTCTCGTGGGTGCGTTCAAAGACAAATTTCGCACACAATACACCCAGATCCGGAACAACTACCTGCAGATCGTACTCATATTTGTTCTGTGCGGGAATCGAACCCGCGACCCGGAGCGCAGCAGCCGACTGTATCAGCCACTGCACCAACTATTGCGGCTCGTTATTGTAGCTATGTAATCCACATTATTTCTATTTGTGTTTAGAACAGTTTTACGTTGCATGCTGTTCGATCCATCATCATCACCATTTCACCCAAAGCGTCTACTGCTCGACAGTCCCCCTTAGATCGCCAAAACGACCGTCTGGGTTTTGCCATAATCACTACCTACCTGCCTGTCAAGGGCAGTTTCACAATCGCAGTTAAGTTGTAAATATACTCGAAGGACGCTGCTGTCCATCCTTCGGTCAATACCATAGTTGTATTTTACAATCGAGATGATCAAAAGTAGCCAAGCCCCATTAACTCTTTGGATAGTTCTCAAGCGTTTCTTATCCAACATGCTCTGCTGAAAATTCTTCTACTTCTAAATCTTTTTTGTGACTGTAAAAATGACATCATCGAAGGTATACTTGTCGTTTTATACGTATAAGACTAGACGAAGTCGTAAACATTTCTGCCCAACCCCAAAGGTCACCCCAAAAAAGCCGAGTGATAAACTTAGTGTTGCTAGGTATAACACTACTTCAAGGTGTTAGAAGTTTTTATTGCCGCAACGAAACCTGACTGTAATATGAAAGTTACGGAATAGTCCACGCATATGAATACTTTAGTTGGTATCTACGTACTTTTGTAACAAAAATGTAGTCACCCATTTGTACGACCGTAACGTAGAAAATAAAGAGTGTTTGGTGTGAAAAATCTAATGCGGCAAGTCAGACATCATGGGTTGGCACTCTATATGATAGTAAGAAACATCCAATACGGGGTGGCGACGCGTCTCTCCCCACTCGGCTCGAAAATTTGGAATTGTAAATTTTTGTGTTAATTTAATATAAACGTTTATTAAATAAACAATCATCTTGTTTGAAGTGAATCTTCTTTTGGGACGGTGTGAACTGGATTTTATGAAACGAAAATGTGTAACGAAAGAGAGACAACTATAAATGTATTTATAGTGTTTAGGCTGTGAGAAAATGGCATAAAACACGTTTCCCTATTGCGTGCTACCGTCTTCTCTTGGGTCGCTTGGTGCGACTTGGTGGGATCGGCCCTCTCCCGATCCCGCTATAGAACTATACCTTAGGATTGCACTTAAGTAAATACTAGTACTTTTTAATAATGATACAGAAACATCTATTTCGCATCCATGTGCTCTACATAATATTATTGCTCGAATGCATGTACCAACTCTATTACAATATTACATTACAAATGCATGTGAAACCCTATACTTATCGTGTGTTTTATCTCAACATTGTTATACAGCGACCAACGCAAAACGGTGGCTAGTTAATTAGCGTTTTTTACATACAAAAACCGATTTTAAATGCAACATATTATGCACTCTCGGCACGGCAAGGCTATAAAAGTGTACCCGTCTGCTATTTTGAGTACAATCTAATCGGCGCCAGAGTTTGTGCACCATCGTTCATAAATCTGTTAAATCTATTTACAAAATGCAATGTATATACTGGCAGCGTTATGTA
Organism: Diloba caeruleocephala; assembly: GCA_947459985.1. NCBI lineage: Eukaryota > Metazoa > Arthropoda > Insecta > Lepidoptera > Noctuidae > Diloba > Diloba caeruleocephala. The sequence continues at coordinate 25,175,703 of OX381615.1, forward strand.
TTTAAGATACTGAAGACATAATATAACGTCGCCAAAAATACCTTTCTAAAATTTTATTCAGCCATATTTTACTTGTTACTAAGTAAACCAGGTCGCTGTAGTCTCATTCTTTCGCTCATAATTAGACAGTCTTCCTCTGCCATCCTGTTTACCGACATCATTTGATCTCTGCTCTGGCAGTTTAAAGGTCGAAAGCCAAAGTAGGTATACTAGCGTATATAACTTTTTTTGGTTTTCAGTGGAAATTCTACATGAACTTTCTTCGCTCCGGGGAAGGGCGAAGTGGTATGCCGGATTAAATCGGCTAAAATCACTGGAGCGGTCATCTTCGGCACCGAAGAGGGCCTCTAGGTCCTCGTAAGATCACACTAGAGCCGCACGCCATGTAAAAAGGTCGCCCTCCCGGCACTTCTCGGGGAGTATTGTAAAGCGTCACCGTGCGTTGTGCTGGGCACACGGCTGCACGTGACCCATCTCTACTTCAATCATGCGACACGTTTCCCCACATGTTTCAAATACAGATGTATCTTATGGAGATATATCTTCATCTTGTGTAGGCCGTCAATCATTATATTTTATTTAGGTTTACGGTCATCAAGGGAAGGCCAGACGTAAAATATTTTACCACAAATATTTTTAACAAGTTTTTATAGCGTATAACACGGTTCACATTAATGTGACAGTGTCAAGCTGCTTTTTATGTCACTGACAGTCTCGTGGGACAAATTCTAGGCGTAATTAGGGTCCGGACACATTATATAATATATTATACGCGATAAGGATAGATTTCGACTAAATCGCGTGCGTAACACGAATTCTAACGAAGATAGCTCGGTTGACGCATATCGTAGAATACTCGTATTAAGTGTCAAACTCAAAACAAATTCCTGCTAGCAACGATTCTAAATTAAACCAATTCGAAAACACAATGGTACATGAAATAGAAACTGTAAACATATATGAATACGAATGCAAGGCTATTATAACTACTATTATCTCGACTGTAGCGTTCGGTGTGGTTTCCGAATGAGGAATATAACACCACTCCATCCCCTCCCGTGGATGTCGTTAAAGGCGACTAAGGGACTAACCAGAGGGATGGGTAGCAGCGTCCCTTTTGCGGGCCAAACGTGGTGATTACTGGAAAATTCCCCCCTAAATGACGATACAGCATGTGACCGATCGTTTATGGGAGTGACCTTTGTTCAGCAGTGGACGTCTTTTGACTGATAAATTGATGATTGGTCGATGCACAAAATACCCCTACGCGTGCTATGCGTTACCTAAATACCCAATATAAAATCCGCACCTGTAATATTTGACAACGAGCCAAATTCGTTAACGTCAGCCATAATGTAAGCTGCGAGAGATATTTCAATCAAAATTATGTAATGCATCTACAGTTTTAGCGTTGGAAGAGGAATTTGGAATGTCAGTAATTCCAACCTGCCTCAACTTGAAATTTTGCAAGAGTTGTAATCTGGTTAATGCAAAGATAGTATTGACTATAGCCCGACCAATACCGCTTTACCGCGCCTTAGGTATGCGAGCAGCCGCTTCGTTTTGTCATTCCGCCGTCGTCGCTCTCTTTTCTTCCCACTCCCCACCTCTCAGCGCATACCTATGGCGCGGTATTGGTCTTGAGATTACTCAGTATAAGTAATCTCTACTACCTTTGATTCAACCAAATACTGAGTTTTCCGTGTAGTGTCCGGATTAAGAATATGGACTCCATCTCCCCATAGATGCCGTAAGAGGCGACTAAGGGACTCAAACCAGAGGGAAGAGCAGCAGCGCCCTTTCTGGGGAACAGTAGCCGTACAGCTCTCACCATCCCGCCTGCCAAGCGTGGTAAAAAGAAAAAAAAATGATGACACAATTTTGAAAATCTATAAGGAAGGCCTTTGTTCAGCAGTGGACGTTCTTTGGCTGATATTACCGATCAGTGAGTGCAACTGTCTATGAGTGCTCAAAGACAGTGAGTGCATTTGAGTGTACACTGCTAACACAACTCTAACAGGAGCGTGTTTTGTGTGTGAATTGGACCATTTTGGACGTCACGGTGCAGTAGCTGAGCAATTAGCTGTCTGCGCTACGGGTCGCGGGATCGATTCCCGCGCGCAGCAATTTTTTGTATGTGGCCGGTAGTTGTATCAGTTTGGGTACAGACAGGAGAAATCGAAGTGTGAGGTATAGTTTAATAACAAAAAAGAATAAGAAATGCTTTGGACTAAAGGAATCCCTGAATTTTTTTGTTACCACGATTTGATTCAGTACGCAGGTTATTTGCTTGAAATCGAATCTCAAAGCCTTCGAGCTAACATAAGAGGTGCTCGAACCACTCGTTCGTGTTTTGTAGGTGGTTGCTCGTATGGCAATGAGGTTCGAGGTCAGATCTCACGATGGTCAATTGTGTACTTGTTCAAGAACAATATGAGGCGTGGCCTAGTGGCGCTAGATGCATAGATTAAGCGCTAAAACGTTTACGTTTAAAATAAATTGAAACACCTTTATTTGGCCACTAGCTGGGACCCGCGGTTTCACCCACGTTTAATTTCAAATACATTTAGAGTACTTCGACATAGGCACTTGAGATAGAATATATATATTGAATTTCATGGGATTTATATTTTTTGCGCGGAACATTATTATTTTTCTAAAATAAAAGTAGCCTAAGTTATTCATTACATCATCAGCTATCTGCCAGTGAAAGTCCCGTCAAAATCGGTCTAGCTGTTTCGGAGATTACCCGGAACAAACAGACACAGACAAAAAAAAAAAAATGCATTTTTTGTTATATGTTCCGTATATACTTTCATATGCATTTAGTAAAAAGCTAGTATTTTGACATTACAAACAGACACTTCAATTGTATTTATTTGTATAGATGGAGCGCGCAATGTTAGGCATCACCTTGAATGATAGAGTTCGAAATACGGCTATCAGAGAAAAGACCAACGTGGAAGATATCGGTATGCGTATAACAGAACTCAAGTGGCAAAGGACATTTGCCTAGATGTGGTGATGGCAGGTAGAGCAAATCCCTGACAGAATAGTGCCCAAGAGTAGGCTAGCTATCAAAGCGCCAGAAGTATGTTCGCAAATTGAAGTGTCTGTTTGTAATGTCTAAAACAGCTTTTTGCAGTGCCAGCTTCGAATACCACCACGTCATCTCATCCCGTGGGTGTCGTAAAAGGCGACTATGGGATTAGCCGGAGGGTGGGCAGCAGCGTCCTTCGAGTACATTAACAAACCAACTGCGATCAGCAACCCGCCTGCCAAGCGTGGCTATTCTGTAGGCGTAGCATGGCCATTTCAAAGTCTTCTCTTCGGAAGATAGACAACGCGCTCTCTACACGTCTCGATATCTCTTCTTCCCGAGCATATCCCTAAACGTCAAAGATAGACAAAATACGTTGGTCATGCTCGACGATGAAGACTGTTGTCTAGAGAAGAGCAGAAACAACACTTTCCGTTCATTCTCGAGATCGCCATGCTCGGAATGGTAGACTTATTGCCACTGTCTACATCCAAATGTAATTTTTGTCTACTCTTCCGTCGACAAGACTGTTGTCTTCAGTGTTCATGCTACGCCTACTGGTCCCCCAATGAGCACACACGCGTACGTAAGTATGTCGTTTTATGAAGTACATTACGGTCGATGTGTACTATGTATTTCTCCCAAAAACGACAACCTTCTTGATATGTATGACACTAGATAAATAATACAAATGATCTATATAACTCAGGAATGTCTGAAGATTCCTTTTCCTTTCATCTATTTACAAATTGATCAAAGAAATGCGATTCCCAAATAGGACTCCAAAATAGGTTTTCGTCACCCCGTACTTTACCGCTGAATGAAGGGTTCTTACACAAAGTTCGCTCGACTCGTTTATTGCCATCTGATACGATGAAGTGATTGATTGTCTGATACAAAGAAAGAAAACATCTCTATCTCACTAATATTATAAATGTAAAAGCTCTTTCAAACGTCTTTTCGTCAGCTATACCGCGGTGCCTCAAGAACACCAGTGATTATATATGGCACAGAGACGTGGTCACTAATAAGGGCTTCATTAGAAAACTCAAACTCACTCGATGAGCCATGGAGAGAGCTGTGCTTGGTATTTCTCTACAAGATCGAACCTGAAATCAGAACATCCGAAGAACTAAGTTTTTCGTCAAAGCTGATCCTTTTAATGATAAGCTGAAGTGGCAATGGGTGGGGCACATAGCTTGTAAAGCTGATGGCCGTTGGGAAAAGATTCTCGAGCTGAGACCACACACTGGAACACGAAACGTGGGACAGCCTCCATCGAGATGGAGAAACCACCCGGCGAAGGTCGCCGGGAATTGTTGTATGCAGGTGACAAGTAACCAGTCGTTGTGTAAAAAGCCTTCGTTCAGCAGTAGACGTCCTATGGCTGATATGATGATGATTAAGATTGGCAGTCTGTGTGTTGGATCAATGATCACTACAGCGATAGGTGATAGGAGTCATGTTGCCAAGACGCTAGGCACACGGACTGGTGATCGCAATATGCTATTATTATCACACGGTAGGATTATGCTGCCCATCCTCTTGATATCAACCGTTACTCGCCTTTGACGACACCTATAGGTTGAGAAGGGAGATCTGTTCTCTGCCGGTTACCACACGGAACTGTCGCTCTATCCCGCTGAAACGACTGAACGGATTCAAGTGACATTTGGAGAGGCATAGAGGTATAGAGCGAGGTAGATTATTTCACGAAATAAGAGCGCAGCAGCCGACTGTGTCAGACACTGCACTGTAGTTGAGTAGTTTATTAACCAGCTTCAATAAACAGGTTTAATTTGACTGCGCTTATCTAGATGATGTTTTAATAGTTTCTAGACTTATTTTTAGTGTTAGACACGGATACCAAATTGGAAAAAGTTCTTACATTTATTTACACTAAAAAGAAACAAAAAACTTTTTACGTGCCGTCTAGTTTTTATTGGTTCATCCTGAACTTCCTCCGCCCGGGGAAGGCCGAAGGGGTATGCGGGTCTCCTACCGGATAAAACCACTGCGGCGGTCATCGTTGGCACCTAAGGGGTGCTCCAGGACCTCATATGATGATACTAGAACCGCCGACTGGTGCCACGCCTACAGATGGATGGATGGAATAAGACATCAACCACAAGTTTTCATCATCGCTTGAATTTAAAATAAATGATTTGAAACGACTTTTTACAACACATTAAAGGATATCAACGAAACACCGGGAGTTTCTTTTTACCGTAATATCTAAAAAAAAATTTCTATTTGCATCTTATAGTATCCCTTGCTGTTTATCTTTGTGGGAAAAGTTGGTTAGTTTTGAAAGTACCTGTCGTTCATTAATTACTTGTTGTAAGAGTCACGATTTTATTTTTCTTCTGTTGTAAGAACAAAATCTAACCCCTAGCGTAATGAAATCATTTCAAGTAGATAAAATAAGAAAATAAGTGTACGTTGAACAAAATTCAAGCTATGATAACGAATCCTGATTAGCCTAATCGCTGAAATGCAGATTATCATCATATCAGACAAATAACCACACACACCCTCACACCCCACAAACACACACATCCACAGACACCCCAAAACACAATTACTCACCGCCACACACGCATATATATACCCACACACATATGTAGAAATCTTGTATACATGCTTTGTTTTATAGTTTTACTGCCTATTAGCGACTTAAACGGGCGAAGACACTGACTGCTGTCACACATTATTCAACCTTGACTTCTGGTTTAAAACATATTTCTGCATAAATTTATTTCATGTTGCTGAAAAACGACCTCCCCCATAGATTTCCACAATAGTGTCGTTATTTTCATTATAAACTGAAAAGTCTGATTATAAATACTTCATAAACAAAGGGTGAAATGGGAGCTGAATAATATTCTTGACAAAAGGACAGAATATTGATCTTTCCAATAAAAAAAATCTGTAATACAATGGACTTGATGTGAACTTTCAAACCAACAACTGATATGGAATACTATTGTAGCATACAAACTATTAATATACATATTTTCTTATACACAAATTCAGCAGATAATTTTCACACGTTGACTGTATTAGCTCAGAGGGTACAATTTTTGTAGTTGTTTTCAGTATGACTGAAAGTTGACCCAACTGAGATTAAATTACAAACTAACAAAAAATTATTTGTGTTCTGCTCATCTTAAAGTTCAGTCAGGTTTTAGTATGAACTCATTCTAGTCTCATTACAATCTCAGCTTTGACGTTTATTTACGGATGTTAATTATCAATCAACTTTCGATCTTATAACAAGATTAGTTCAAAATTGACGTTGTTTGCTAGTTTAGGAGACTACCATTTGTGACATTTACATTGAGACTAGATAGGAACTACATATTTTCTTTCATTTTAAAAAACGTTGCCCGACACTAGGATTTCCCCTGTGTCGTGGTTGCGTTTACAAACAGAAATTCCACACACAATATACTCAGACCCGGAAAAACTACCTGTAGACCGTAAAAATATTTGTTCCGTGCGGAAATCGAACCCACGACACGGAGCGCAGCAGCCGACTGTATCAACCACTGCACCAACCGTGCCGTCATATATATTTTGAACACCGAGAATTGGCTTTTTAATATCAACTCGAAAATTTCTTTCGGTAACGTTTTGATTCATGCCACATAATGTTGTACTGGGCATGCGCGGGAGTGCTCGCTGCGGAGCGTGACGCGGAGCCGCGTACCCACCCAATGTCAAGGTCGCGCCCGTGTTTACAGAAATAGCGGCCTCCACAAATAAACGGGAATAGCTGAATTCGAAGCGCACACTGCGCGCTCTACATACTTTCTTTCTAGTATTAGTTTTGAACGTTAAATTTAACGTCGAGGCTGTCACGAAGAGTCGGTGTAACAGTTGTCAATAGGTATAACTATGTTTTATCACAGAAATCGCAGCATTAGCACGTTAAAACGATGATCTATTGGTGCCTCCTCTGTCGTGGGTTTAGTTTACACACGTAGATTCCACATGCTCAACTTAAGATAAGATAAAGATAAGATAAAAAGATTTTTATTCAATTAAACCATTAATAGCACTTATGAATCGTCAAGACTTAAGTTGCCGCGTTCCAAGATGTAGATTTCCTATGGAGAAGAACGGACAAGAAACTCCATGGTTACTGTTTTAAAATCATGTTACAATATTTATGAGTACAATGTTCTCTAGAATCCAGGTTACATAAAGACAATGTTCCTACATGAAACATAGTAAAGTCTAAACCTCTAAAAGTGTCAATATCAAACCATAAACCAGTTGCATATAAAACGTTTTATATGCAACTACTTCACCAGGAACGACTATTCGTGGGCCAAACAAATGTTTGTTCCGTGCGGGAATCGAACTGGCAACTCATAACGCAAAAAGCTACGCTTAACATGCGCCAGCCGTGACGTCGTCAGCGACAAGTAAAAAAAAAATTCGTTAGTGACCGATAAATCACTTTGACTGAATACGTAATATAACACAGGAACTCTTTTTCTGCACATAACCTCGACGAAAAAAACATTAAAATAAATCTGAACAAGCATACGCTATTAACACGTTTCAGTCCAAGTTCTTTATTCTAGACCTAGTTTCTTTTTTAACGTTCCTTTTTTTTAAAACGTCCCTAGTATTTCTCCTGTGTCGTGGGTGCGTTTACAGACACAAATTTCACACACAATACACCCAGACCCGGAACAACTACCCGCAGATCATACAAATATTTGTTCCGTGCGGGAATCGAGCCCGCGACCCGGAGCGCAGCAGTCGACTGTATCAACCAACCGTGTCGTCCTGATGAATGAACTTTATAACTACGAACCAGTAATTCGAAATGGTGCCAGTAAGTACACTATTTCTGGAGACATACATAATACGTACGTCTGAGTGTGTGAGTTACTCAACTACACAACACAAAAATATCACTACCAACTGATATATTATTAAAAAAACATCTTCAGAATGCAAAACACATATTTTACGTACCCCCGCACGTTATTTAAAACGTTTAATTATCAGTTGGCTCACTGCGCACAAAATTAGAGCAAGCACAAAACGAAAAATGATTAGTGTCGTGGACAAAGCATTAATTTTTATAATGAGCGCGCGATTTACACTTGTTAGTCCGTTAACGGTTACGTAAAATCTGAGATCCGTAATACACGTAATGACGAATAAACGGATAACATATTTTTCGTCATCGTCATTTTCGTTTTTCCTGATATTTCTAACACTTGGCAATATAAACAAAAATCTATAATATACGCGATGTAATCCGTTATAAAGTGATTTATTATAATGAGTAATAATCGCGAAAACCTAAGACATTAGTGCGCATATTATAATAAAACATTTTTAAATGGATTATGTATGTGATTATATATATATATATGTATGAATTGCCGTGTGGTGCCGGCTCAGAATACCACCACCCCGTCTCCTCCCGTGGGTAACGTAAAAGTCGACTAAGGGATTAGCCAGAGGATGGGCAGCAGCGTCCTTCGAATACATTAACAGCTCATCTGCGATCGGTGGCGATTATGGCAAAACCACCTAATGAGCCCACAACACACCATATCGGTCATTGTGGTGATCTTTGGGAGAGGCCTGTGTCCAGCAGTGGATTTCATTCGGCCGAAATGATGATGATGATGAAATGGATTACATCTCGAATGTTATAGGTTTATGTTTTTCCTGACGATTCGAATACTTTGCAGCAGAAATAAAAATCTATAGCGATGTAATCCGTTTAAAAGTGTTTTATTATAATGAGATATATTCTGTTAAACCTAATATATTAGTACGCATATATTACGCTTAAAATAAATAGCCGATAAATCTTTGAGTTATTTTTGTCATTCTCTATTTGTGAACTTGACAATCGTCATTTGTCAGAACTGACAGAGGTGTTACACCTAGTCGTGTGTTACAGATTTTCTCTGTCATATTTTTGTTTTACGTAATTCTGAGAATCGAGAACCCGATATCGTTTGATTCCGTATTCATCTAAATGATTTTTCTCGTAATATTAAACATGATAGCAAAGTTAAATAACTTTACTTGAACTGTTTCTCGCAATATTGAATATGATATTTCAATATGGAATCAAGTTTCTTTATTTAAATAAAAAACAAAATAATCAACCACTCGTTTGTCCCTTAATACATTTTAAATAATACCGATCCAGCTGTCCCCAAAACAATAGTGAAAATTTTCATTTTAAGCTTGGCTGGAGCTCTTTTCTTCTCTCTTTTGGCTTCGCCGGAAATGACCGGCTAAGCAACCGCATTTCTCAGAAACGTATGCGAGAAGCCCAACAAAAAAAAACCACGATTTTTTTTTTAAACCGTGCCCCACTCTAGTATTTCTCCTGTATCGTGGGTGCGTTTACAGACATGAATTCCACACACAATACACCCAGACCCGGAACAACTACCTGCAGATCGTACAAATATTTGTTCCGTGCGGGAATCGAACCCACGACCCGGAGCGCAGCAGTCGACTGTATCAACCACTGCACCAACCGTACCGTACGTTTGTAGGCAACCTAGGTCTGAGAAAAAACTTTGTTTATATTTGATATTAATAATATCTCGAATTTAAACATAGTGACGTGTGGTCTACGTGGCATGAATACTTCACAAGCTTTGGCCGTCACGAGTGGTGCAGTGGCTAAGCGAATGGCTTTCTGCGCTGCGGGTCGCGGGTTCGATATCCGCACGGAACAATTATTTGTATGGCCTATAGTTAGTTCTTCCGGGTCTGGGTGTTCGTTCATGAGGAATCATGTCATAACTGTACCCACGACACAGGAGTAATATAAGTGTGAATCGTTTGCATCGTTTTAAAAAACAGGGCAAGTGCGAGTTGAACACGCGTGGAGAGGGTTCCGAAATTGCTGAATACATTGTCTATTGTTGGATTCGGTTTTGTACGAATAAATTATCCTAAGAACAAACTTAACATCGTAATTGAAAACTATTAACCTAAGTATTCATTTATTTACGTTACATGTCCATGTTTGGGTCGCAGAAATCCATATTTGTCCTGTAGATTCGGAGCAAATTGGCTATGACAAACGGATAGAGACAGACAGACACACGAGTGATCCTATAAAATTTCTGCCGTTTATTCCTTCGGACGTTCGGAACCCTAATAACTTGGCATTGAGTATGAAATTGTAACCCGACTAATCGAACAGAATCATTTATAATAATGGTCACAGACAGTTGGCATTTGATACCTACAGCGATTTCATAGAAAAGAAAACTTCAAAATAAATATGCATTCTCGTTGCAGCTACCACGCAAAATAATGCTAATTAAAACGCCACGAGTCGTTCCAAGACAGCCGTTCAATGCCAAGCCTTCATTACAATTGAGGGACATAAATATTTACTAAAGATTTTCCAACAGCTGTGCTATTTTTTGTTGCAGAAAAACAAATTTGCTTTTTGCAACGGAGTGACAAATAGTGGACCACACACACACTTGAACCCGTGAGTGTCCACTGCTGAACATCTCAACACCATCTAAGTATATACCGCTAAGTGGATTCTAGGCGATTCCCACTTTTTTAAGTCATACACACCTTAGAAAATAGTTATACCATATATGCTCACAATTTTTTATATCGATATCCGAATAAATTAATATGACTTAAACGAAAAAACACGTAAACTTTCCTAGATATTTGCAATTGACTTTGAATCTATATAAATAAATAAAATTGAAGTGTCTGTTTTTAATGTCAAAATAACAGCTTTTTACTAAATGCATATGAAACATAACTAAAATAATCAGCTGTCTCAAGAATACAAATACTGTCGGATATGATAGCATATCAACCAAAGTGATAAAATATGTTAAGGAAGTTATAGCGCCACCACTTTCACATGTGATCAATCTTTGTATTACTAACGGTATATTCCCAACTAGTTTAAAGAAAGTAATTATTAAGCCCCTTTTTAAAAAATATGACAGAACTGATGTTAAAAACTATCGCCCAATAGCAAATATTCCGGTGTTCTCAAAAATTTTTGAGAAAATAATTTATAATTCCGTATACGCTTATTTCGAAAAGTTTAAACTATTTTGTAATGAGCAAAAGGGATTCAGAAAAAATATTAATATTAATATGGCACTATTTGACCTGCTGTCTAGTGTCATGACATCTGTCGATAAGAGAAATCGTGTTTGTGCTATATATACAGATATGACGAAGGCGTTTGATTTTGTGGACCATAAAATTTTACTGCAAAAATTAGATGGTTATGGCATTAGAGGGAACATTCTTAATCTTCTCGAATCCTACCTAAGTGATAGATCACAATGTACGGAAATCTCTAGAATTTGTCCTATAAGTAAATTAGAAACCACATATACCTCTAAAATAAGGCATATAAAATATGGCGTGCCTCAAGGTAGCGTTCTGGGACCCCTGCTTTTTTTGATATATATAAATGACCTCCCAAAAATCACAGAACACAAAATGGTACTCTTTGCAGATGACAGCACGGCCATTATAGAATGCAATAACCCAAACAGTTATCAAAGTGACATCAATAATTCTATATTTCATATAATAAATTGGCTTAACGATAATAATCTTATAATTAATCTAAATAAAACCAAAATTATGCACTTTCACCAACGGCTTAAGAATCCACTTGTTGATGTTGCATATGATGACGTAAAAATAGAAGAAGCCAGTAATGCGAAGTTCTTGGGTATAACTATAGATAGTAAAATAACTTGGAAACCACATTTGGAGGAAATTTGCAAGCGATTAAGCAAATCAGCATATCTACTTTTTCAACTTTCAAAAACAGTAAATAATGATACACTATTAACAGCTTACCATGGTCTAGTTGCCTCGGTTTTGCGATATGGTGTTATTTTTTGGGGACAGTCAGCAAATAGGGAACTCGTATTCAGGATGCAAAAAAGATGTATTCGATCAATGTGTGGTTTAAAAACAACAGATAGTTGCATTCCATATTTTAAAAACTTAAAAATATTACCCTTACCAGCTTTGTATATCCTGGAAACTGCATTATTTGTTAAAATAAATCCACATTTATTTAAAAAACTTTATACAACAAAGAAAACACCTATACGTGCTCAATATATGAATAAATTATGCCTTGTGAAATGTAAAACTTCTTTAATGAAAAAAAGCTTCTTTGGTGTTGCTCCCCAAGTGTATAATAAAATACCCGATGAAATAAAAAGTATGCCATTACATAAGTTCAAAAAAACACTTAATGGGTTATTGCTTGAAAAATGTTATTATTCTCTAGATGAGTTTCTTTATGATAAATCTCTATAACTATAATTACATAAATTTTAATAGTAATAATGCTTACTATAGTACAATTACTTAAATTTATTATATTCTTAAATACTTATATCACTAAATTTATATTTTTAATTAATACAATAGTTTTCAGTAACAGTAGAATATAATGTTATCTGTAAGTACTTACCTATTTGTATGTCATGATTGGCAAAGCATAGCGCACTACCTAACTATTTAAGACCTTTGTATGTAAATACCTATGTTTCACAAATAAATATTCTATTCTATTCTATTCTATTCTATAAGAAAGTATTTATGGAATTAATAAAAACAATTTTTTCAATAATCGCCCACAATTTTGCAAATCAATCACTGATGGCACAAAAACAACACTACAAAAACCTATGTTAGTATTGCTAGCGCCACACTAGTGTCATTGTAAACGCACTGGTGTGTTAAAACCGGTATTAAATGTTAGATCTGTTGCTAACTCGATAATTTAGGACGCACATATGACTTAGTCGGTTTTAATATTATTAAAGAAAACAAAGCCCCAAGGATTTCTCTTGTACGATGACTCCGATCGCCGATACAGTTTACAAACTTAAATCTCACATGCACTGACACCAAGACCTAAAATAACTACGTAGGGTATACATAATAATTGTCCCGTACAGAAATCGTGCCCATGACGTGTTCCTAAAAATGCCAAAACATGCGTTCTCTACGATTCTTCGGCTTGAGATCAATCAAGAAAAAATTTAAGTAAGTACTAGAAAAGAAATAATTTCCATTACTTACGATTCGTCCCATACAAACCCCCTTGTGGTATCAGCCGCCGATTACCAACCCTCCCGTATCAGTAGAGTACGCCGCCCGAGGCACATTCTGGTCGATCCAGATGACAAAATCACGTTAGATCACATAAAGAGACTCGCGTTGTCTCATTCACTTAACACCCGTACGTTTTACCGCCCTCGCCACCGAGGATGCCCGCCTCACCGACGTCGCCAAGGCCTATCGCCGCATCAGTTTCCCGTTCAAGTTAGCACTTCTCCCTCCCGTCTCGTCGTTTTAAATGTCCCCTAATACATTATAAATAATACCGATCTAGCTGTCCCCAAAACAATAGCATGTTATCCCCAGCAACGCCCTAAGCCGAGGTGCGTGTCCCGCAGAGGACGCCCTTAGCGAATGTTGCTTAGTTTTTAATATAAATTTTAATCCTGGCTGGAGGCCTCTGTTGGCTTTGCCAGAAATGACCGGTTAAGCAACCACATTTCCCACAAACGACGCGAGTAGCCCAACAAAAAAAAACCTTTCGATTCATTACCGCTAAAATATGTAGAAGACTACACCTATCTCGACCACGTTTTATCTTTTATTTTACTTATTCACATAACTTTCACTTACCACCGTTACATCTGCTTGCCAATGATTACTATGATGAGCAGTCAGAGCAGCAGGTGAGCGGTGTGGTGTTCAACATCAACGTTTAGATTGTGGCTTCTGTAGAGTTATCTCCCACAATTTCATGTCATGTATATCGGCAACGTTGTTCGGCGTTCAGATTAATCAATCTTTAAATATTCATAAAACATTTGACTAAAATGAAAGAATTCTACAAACAAATGATGGCAATGTCGCACGGTTTTCCATTATTTCCAGAATTTTGTTAGCTTGATCAACCCTTAGTAGCCTTTTATGACACCCATAGGTAGAGACGGGTGGTCTATTCCACCCCGGGATAAGAGCGCAGTTTTTAAGTTAATAATTTTACATTCAACCTCTATAGTTCAGATGTTTCGAACAGAAAGCAACTTCATGTTCAATTTATAATATGATGTCGAGACATGTTGAATGTATCAATGATTTTAATGATTTAATACTTGTGTGACACTTTGCCCCTGCTGACTCTCACAACTTGAGCGAAAATATTATTTTATTTAACTTTCAATTAAGTGCTTGCAGTGATCGAGATTTTCAACAACAAATAAAAGGTTTTAAGCAGAGTCGGAATAATTTCTACCTCTTTTGAGCAGCATATTTGCTCTGACTGTCAAAGCTGTGCGTTCCCTTCCCAGGTCAGGTTCATCATTTAATTTAATTTGCCTTCTGTGAGAGCACCATGCTCCAGAAGGAGACTATAGAGTGAGATAGAGGGGTAGCCGATCCCCCACTGATAACACATAGGGGTAACAATCGCCCCGGCACCCATGTTCATCACGTATGAGCCAAAGCGGAATCAAAGCAAATCGTAAATTGGAGACGACAGTCTATTTTTGTATAGCTAAAATTAAACAGACATAGATAGTTAGAACTGCTTTTGATGTTCTTGGAATTCATAATTAATTGCCGACTATTACACTATGAAGCAATGTAATTAACCAATAAACCATATCTCTCGACGAGTCAACAAAATCTCCAAACATACTAAATCAAATCTCTGCTAACATTCGCCTTAAGCGGGGCAAGTTTTTGCGCAATCAATCACAGATGACACAAAAAACTCTACAAAAACCTACGTTAGTATTGTTAGCGCCACAGTGGTGTCATCGTAGACGCACTTGTGTTAAAACCGGTACTGAATATTAGATCTGTTGCTAACTCGACAATTTGGGACGCATATGACTTAGTCAGTTTTATGTAGGTATATTCCTCTAATATTATAAAAAAACGTTATCGCTAGATTTCTCTGTATGATGTCTTTAAAAACTGAAATCTCACATGCCTAAACACCCATAGCCGAAAATAACTACGTAGTCCATACAAATATTCATTCCGTGCGGAAATCGTACCCCTGCCGTGTTCCTGAAAATGCTTATTCTACTTACCCACAAAACTTTCATTTAGCACCATATGATATTATATGTTAACATTGTGCGAAAATTTTGTTTTTATAAATAAGACAAGCAGCTTATTTCCAATAAAAACGCATCTCACATGAAATTCCCTTATCTTTTGTAAACCAAACAGACTTCAAAAAGATTCCTCCAACTCCACCCAGGTAGGCAACTCTCTAAGAGAGCTTGTACAAAGAGCAAAGAACCATAAAACTCGGATAATATTTGCACAGTAACGCCCACGCACGGCAGTTGAAGACGTGTGAACGTCGGCTTTAGGGTCACCATATATTTTGTTAAACCAGACTATTTTTTTCCTTTTCCTCTATAAAATCTGAAAAAGCGGCAGTTACGCTTATTTCTTAAAACCACGTGTAACACTCGGAAAATATTAATTTATTTTGTCGAAGCCCATCAATTACTACTAATACTAATACTCCCTTTTATTTGGGCTTCTCGCATACATTTCTGGGAAATGTGGTTGCTTAACCAGTCATTTGCTGGCGAAGCCAAAAGAGGCCTCCAGCCAGGCTTAACTTTAATATTAAAAACTAAGCAACTTTCGCTAAAGGCGCCCCCTGCGGGACACGGACCTCGGCTTAGGGCGTTGCTGGGGATAACAAGCTATTGTTTTGGGGACAGCTGGATCGATATTATTTATAATGTATTCTAACTTGAACGGGGTGGTGACGCGGCGATAGGCCTCCGCGATGTCGGTGAGGCGGGCATCCTCGGTGGCGAGGGCGGTAAAACGGTCGGGTGTTAAGTGAACGAGACAACGCGAGTCTCTTTATGTGATCTAACGTGATTTTATCGTCTGGATCGACCAGAACGTGCCTCGGGCGGCGTACTCTACTGATACGGGAGGGTTGGTAATCGGCGGCTGATACCACAAGGGGATTTGGGCGGGACAGGGCAGAATCGAGATAGCGTTTAGACGCTTGTTTCATAAATTGCCTAATGGTCGGCAAGTTAAGATCGAAATGGAGTTGATCATTTCGCATGTACCGAGGCGCTCTGGTGGCCTTGCGCATGAAACGGGTTTGGAGGGTTTCGAATCTACCGACTGGGCGTGATTCAGCGTGTGCGAACACTGGGCTGGCATAGGTCATGATGGGTCGAATGCATGTGGTGTAAATTCTCACCTTATTTCTTAGGGATAATTTACTACGAGCGTTCAGGATATAGTGGAGGCGACCGAGCACAAAGGCAGCGCGGGCACGCACTATCTTTGTGTGGGGAATGAAGGTCAGTTTTTTGTCTAGGGTGACTCCAAGATACTTGGCGTGCGGTTCCCAAGGAACCGATTGGCCTAGCATCGAGATTTCCCTGAAGCGTGGGTGGTCGTTGCCTAATTTGCAAAAGAGGACGGTTTTACTTTTGATGGGGTTAACTTCGATCCGCCATTTCCTAAACCATTTCCCGTAGGCGTTGGCTGTGGCTTGGAGGATCTTAGTTATACTATCGGGGCTACTCCCATAAACGACCGGAAACATTTGTACTTACCACGCTCGGCAGGCGGGTTGGTGAGCGCAGTACGGCTGATGTTTCACAGAAGAGATGCTGCTGCCCATTCCTCTGGTTTAAAGTTCCTTAGTCGCCTTTTACGACACCCATGGGAGGAGATGGAGTGGTGCTACATTCTTAATCCGGACACCACACGAACTAAAGTTATAATAACCCATAACAAATATACAATACATTTGTCCTCAAAAAGAATGTGATTAATGACCTCGCTATTGCACGTGCAATAGTATACTTATTTATAACTAGCTGGGACCCGCGGTTTCACCCGCGTTTAATTTAAAATAAATTTAGAGTACTTAGACATACTACACTTGACATAGAATATATATGTTGGATTTCAAGGGATTTATTGTTTTTGCGCGGAACCCTAATTATTTTTCTAAAATGAAAGTAGCCTATGTTATTCCTTATAACGTCAGCTATGTGCCAGTGAAAGTCCCGTCGAAATCGGTCCAGCCGTTTCGGAGTTTACCCGGAACAAACAGACAGACAGACAAAAAATTTAAAAATTGTTTTTTTGTTATGGGTAACGTATATACTTTCATATGCATTTAGTAAAAAGCTGTTATTTTGACATTACAAACAGACACTTCAATTTTATTTATTTGTATAGATGTATAGATTGTTCATACTACTCATAGGCATTTATAATTACGAATGTCTTTCAGTAATACAAATATATAAATGATCACTTCCCTTACATTCTTGAATTAGTGCCAGATAACATTGTAATCTTTCAGTTTCTGCTAAACAGAACGATCGGTAGCCCTAGCACGAACAACTTGCGAGAAAGTATTCCTATCGTGACGTTAATGTGAGTCAATTTTGAATCGAAAATACAACTATACTATTGTTTTTTTTTTATTATTGGGCGTCTCGCTCACCTTTCTGGGAAATGTGGTTGCTTAAACGGTCATTTCTGGCGAGGCCAAAAGAGGCTTAAAATTAATATTAACAAGTAAGCAACTTTCGCTAAGGGCGCCCCCTGTGGGACACGGACCTCGGCTTAGGGCGTTGCTGGGGATAACAAGCTATTGTTTCGGGGAAAGCTGGATCGGTATCATTTATAATGTATTAGGAGACATTTAAAACTACAGGCTCGGCACGGGCCGGCGCGAGCAAGAGACGGGAGGGAGAAGTGCTAACTTGAACGGGAAGGTGATGCGGCGATAGGCCACCCCGACGTCGGTGAGGCGGCAACTATCCTATAGCATTAAATGACCGGTTAAGCAACCACATTTCCCAGAACAATTCGTATCATATATAAGTACGAATAGTCTTCAGTTTAAATTAAAATATGTGCAAATCAGGTATTTTCTCACATTAAGGTTACGATACGAATACTTTCTCGCAAGTTGTTCGTGCTAGGATTACTGATATCTAAACGATACCAACCGCGTGTTTCCATAGTTAATTTTAATATCTTCATCATTATTTTCCCTATCGGTAGCAGCAGCAGTCTTGCTATGAGCGGGTCAACATCACCAATCCTTATATGTAATCTGACTGGTTAAACGAGTAACATAGTGAAAGAAATTGAGTACCTACCCTCACTCAGGAAATGCTCAGGACTCGATTCTTAATACGGAAAAAAAAAAAATACAACATGAGATCTATTTTTCCACATATAATTAAAGAGTACAGGGAAAATCAATCAATTTTACTATTTCTATTACAATTAGGTAATCAAGTTTACCACGAAGGTCACCAGTCAGCTGCGTTCACGCAAGGGTGACCACGTTTTCGAATCAGTTTCCTATATTTTCATAAACTTTAGGATTGTTAGTGATTATTCGCTATTTTAATTTTTTCTCCTCAACTGTAGGTATTGAATACTATGAATTATCATGTGTAAATATGTCACCAGTTCAACCATCGTTCTGTATATTATGTTATTCTCTTCCCACTATCAAATATTCATACATCTACTTCGAGATGCGATGCAAATCCAGTAACAAATTATTGAAGATATCTCTGCACTCAGACAGCGTACAACGCCCGTCTAAAGACGAAGTTGACTAAACATATATACTTGAATAAATTGGACGGACGTAACAAAGCGAGTGAAACGAAGGATCGTAAAATACGAGTAATATTTGCAGAGGCAAAACGTTGACAGACACTCATGTTGCGGCGTTTAGATACGTTCGAAATTTGCTTCGTATGATACCCTTATACTCAAAATCGGTAGAAATAACTATAAGTGTATGTAGATAATTTTAAAGTGGCACAAAAATTTGGTGTTTTAAGAATATAGCATCACTTCATCACCTCCCGTGGATTTCGTAAAAAGCGACAAAGGGGCTCTAAACCAGCATGGCCAGAAGAGTCCCTTCTGTGGAACAGAAGCCATGCTGTGAAAACTAACCCACCTACCAAACGTGGTGTCTACCGGCAAATAAAAATTACGATACGATGTGGATATCTTTGGAGGGGCCTTTGTTCAGCAGTGATCGTCACTGACATGATTATGATGATGAAGAAACAAATATTGTGTATCGAAAAGGCAGGTGAAAGGGCATACTTGCACAAAACTAGTGCAAGGATTTCAAGCCCAAAGTCGGGTCCATACAACACCGGATCGGTTCTTGTTTACTTTTGAGCTGGCCCGTGCTGGAATCACGCCCCTTTCTCCTGTATTCTTCATATTCTTACACAAAAATATTTATATTCGCACTTGGTAAAATGTATTAGAAATAATATAACGCTAGGGACTTGTTAGTGGTGACGGGCCTTAGGATTTAGGATCTTTATTTCGGCCGAATCAAGTCCACTGCTGGACACAGGCCGCCCTCAAAGATCACCACAACGACCGACATCGGTATGTTGTGTGCTCATTGGGGGATTTTGCCATAATCACCATGCTTGACAGGCGGGTTGGCGATCGCAGTGAGTTGTTAATGAATTCGAAGGACGCTGCTGTCCATCCTTCGGCTAATCCCTGAGTCACCTTTTACGACACCCACAGGATGAGATGGGTTGGTGCTATTCGTAGCCGGCACCACACACACACGACATCAACTGTTGCATCGCATGTAGTGTTTATATTATATAAGTTAGAAAAACTAATTATGTAAATTTGAAAGAGTAGAATAACTTAACTGGCGTCATCTTAATCGATTAGGTACGCTTCTAATGCCTTCTAATTCTAGATTTTTTAAAAATTGCCATCTCTGACAAATCAACCTAGCTCTAAAGTTTGGTAACCCTACACGGATTGAGCTAAGCATATAGACTACCGTACGCGTAAGAGGTCTATGGCCGGCCAGTCATAAAATGGTCACACTGAATTCGGTAATAAAGTATGGATACGGCGTGTCCAAATACAAGTAGCCACGCTCCGTGTATGATATATGGACTTCCCGGAAATCTGTCCTCAATTTTTATAACATAGTGTGCACACTGTTTGGCTTCGTACTATGTTGCAATAGTTGTTATTTTCGAAAATAGATTTGTTTTAATGTTTAAAGAATTTTTGACCAAAGCTTGTTTTCTTGAACGATTGTTCTGGAGCGCAGTTTGGACAGAAACAGGTGTTGTCAACTGCAGACGTTGTACTGAAATGCATATCCATATCAGTTTGTCGCCTTGAATGAACGTCATAAATACATCATGCGTCAAAGATTTCTCAACCGTCACCCGTTGCTACGTCAATAATTATGGCCCGTGACGATCCACTGCTGTAGTGTCAATAGCAAAACCACATGAGTACATAGTAAGAACGATAAAGCAGTAATGTAATGCTAGTGCATACGCAGTATCTGGTATTCAATATAATTGAAACATAGACCGAATGTACTTTTTTCAAATGGTTTATTCTGCAGTTTTTTTTAAACGTATTTATTTTTAACGTTGTTCCACACTAGGATTTCTGCTGTGTCGTGGGTGCGTTTACAGACATGAATTCCACATACAATACACCCAGACCCGGAACAACTATCTGCAGATCATACAAATATTTGTACCGTGCGGGAATCGAACTCACGGGCGCAGCAGTCGACTGTATCAGCCACTGCACCAACCGTGCCGTCACTTTGCTTGTGCGTCGTTTGCTTTTTTAACAATATCACTTTTTATATACAGATTTAATGTTTGGGCAGCTCTCTCACTTACTGACGAGTTCATGTTAGATATCAAACATTTACTAAATTCCCAAAATACAGCTCAAGAAACATCAATAACCTCAGTGACGAATCATGATAGATGTATCATGATTCGTCACTGAATAGAATCCAGTGCCCAAACATTTACGCCATGTAAAATATATCTGTGTTTTACGATCGTCACCTCCACCGGCGGCGATGCGACGCGATAAGATCTGTTATTACGTTTAAGTTTCTCTTTTAGTACGCAATCAGACGTAAGATTCGTTTGGCTCGATAGAGCTGGATGTGACACACTGATTAAAAACAAAACGACTTTATGCTTGGTGCTGGTTTTAAAGGCTCTTGCAGCATGCTCAAGGGAGCTTTATCTTTAGCTATATAATTTGAGACCCTCCAGCCGAGCTTAATATAAAAACTAGGCAACACAACTAAGCAATAAGCACTCAAGATTAGATCTCGGACCTTGAATTATGACTTTGCTGGGGAAGAGATATATATATTAGACTAACTGGGACCCGCGGTTTTGTGTCCCTTCTGTGAAACGGTAGCCATACTGCGCTCACCAACCCGCCTGCCAAGCGTGGTGAGTATTGGCAAATACCCCCCAAAATGATAACACAGTTGTGATAATCTAAGGGGGAGGCCTTTGTTCAGCAGTGGACGTATAAATGGCCGATATGATGACCATAGACCACATACATACGTTGCGGCAGGTTATACAGAAGACCGAGGAATATAATCTGCCACTATGCTTAGCGTTTATCGACTATGACAAAGCATTTGATTCTATCGAAACATGGGCAGTGCTACAGTCTTTGCTATTTTATTTATTTACTATCGGTTCATCGGAGCATATGCATGTGCATACAAGTGTAAGAGACGAGCAAGTCATTCCCCTGGTGGTGCACGTCACGCCTGCCCATAACAATTGTAATGCTATGCAGGACTAGAAACCTGCGCGGCATCACACTGCGCTGGTCACCTCAAGACATTCGTTATTTAGTCCCTTATGCCCAGTAATATCACTGGCTACAGTACCCTTCAAACGGGAACATCATCATTATATCGGCAAAGGACACCCACTGCTGGACAAAGGCCCTTAGATTTCCACAACTGTGTCGTCATTTTAAGGGGAATCTGCATGTACTCACCCCGCTCGGGTGTAGGTGAGCGCAATATGGCTACTATTCCACAGAAGGGACGCTGCTGCCCATCCCTCTGGTTTAGAATCCCTTAGTCACCTTTTTCGACGTCCACAGGAGGAGATGGAGATCCGGTCTTAATCCGGACACCACACAGATGGAACTGGAATATACTAATGCTTTAAGTTTAAGCACTACTTCTTGGTGATGAATAATTCACCCAGCCGGATTCCTGCTATAAGAAGAGCCTACCCGCCTACCTGACGTACCATTAGTTTTCGCATATAAACCATCTAAGACCTAAATATCGACTATGCACAGTCACCGTCAATGTTCAAGATGTTTGCCGATCTCTGTAAGAACCTGAAAAACATTACAACATCTAAATATAGTACGTTTAGTTGTTAATCACTCGACGCGGAGTCGCACGTCGGTCGTAAAACGCAAAGTTCAATTTAGTAGGAATGTCGTATCGATTGTTTAAAACTGATCGTTAAAAGCTAATTGTCGATGTTTGGTGAGGTCATGGTCTGTCTGTGGGCAAGTTTATTGGACTGATGACATAAATCGCTCTAGTGTTAACGTAAAACGTTCTGAAGCTGTGAGTTCAACTGTCACTTGTAGGATGTGTTCCAAGAATTTAAATCGGTTTCTAAATTTGAAATTATTTAGTTTTTTTTGGTGGTAGGTATTGTAAGAGAGGTTATCCGACAGAGGATCAGTCACCGACGTAGCCCATCGGATTAGTGGCAATAGGCTTCCTATATTAGCCGTAAAACCGATGGCCGTTGGGGCAAGTATTCTTGAGTGGAAACCGCGGCTCGGCAATCGTAGTGTAGAACGCCCTCAGGCTCGGTGGAGTGACCATATTCGCAAGCATGAACTGGGTAAGAAAATTTGGACATTGGAGAAGCCCATATCCAGCAGTGGACTGCTATGGGTTGTTGATGATTGATGATTGCAAGCGGCTAAGTAGGTACTAACGCTGAGCTAGATATTCTACTGCCAAGCAGTAGTGATTAAACGTCAAATATTACTGTGTTCCGGTTCGAAGGGCGCATAACTTTGCCGTGTGGTGCCGGCTCAGAATACCACCACCCCATCTCCTACCGTGGGTGTCGTAAAAGTCGACTAAGGGATTAGCCAAGGATGGGCAGCAGCGTCCTTCGGGTATATTAACAACTCAACTGCGATCGCCAACCCGCCTGCCAAGCGTGGCGATTATGGCAAAACCCCCCAATGTGCCCACAACACACCCATATCGGTCGTGGTGATCTTTGGGGGAGGCCTGTGTCCAGCATTGGACTTCATTCGGCCGAAATGATAAGAGAGCAAAATATAACCAGTGTATCGAGGTGACGAGCGTCCTGGGTAGCATTGCAATTCTCATATGCAGGCCTACGACGCTTGATGACGTTTACCACTTTTTTTTGTTACCACTATACATTAGGACTTAATGCAGACTAAGCGTGCACCTCACCCCCGGCTAGAGGTATGTAGCAGGACACCTTGCGGTTTTAGCCGTTATGAGTCCCGCATGCCCCTCCGCCCTTCCTAAGGCAGAGGAAATCCATGAGGATACGACTCGGCTGGGCACTAGTTGATATTAAATTTAATGAAATGTTTCTTATTAACATAATGGGCCTTGCTTGGCTTTTAGCATAAGCTTCTTGAGAATAAAGATCCGCAAACTAGCCTAATGTTACTTCTCTTTATATAAAGTTAGCTAAAGCTATTTGACACAAGACACTCCTTACAGAACCGTTGGTAATCCGCAAAATCTTCGTGCCGAGCATCATTTAAATAAAAGAGGAAATTCAAAGAGAAACCGCGAGGCGAGCATAGGTGTACTCAGAGTATAAATAAAACAAGCTACATATTAAACTATCGCTTGAATTTAATCGCATCTGGTTAGACTGAAGTTGACTCAAAACTAGTTGAGAAAAGGTTGAGGCATCGGCTAGGCATAGCTCCGTTTCTCCGTTTCCTGATATCAGTTACACAAGAGACAGTAATCAGGAAATTGAACATAGTAATATATTAGTTAAGGTCTAGATGTTTTATCATAACTAAACCTGTTTCATCATCATCATCATCATATCGGCCACAGGACATCCACTGCTAAACAAAGACCTCCCCCTTAGATTTCCACAACGAGCGCTTACATGCCGCCCTCATCCAAACCTGTTTACAAAAAATAAAATGCAATTTTCTTTTTTAATAGCTACACATTTCTTTTTCTTATTGTAATGGAATCACAAGTTTCCTCAATGGGTTACTTTCTACTAATAATAATATTATTTAACAGTGGATAGTAATAAACATACTTTTGAACGAATTATTACATCGCGTATATTGTAGATTTTTTTGTTTTTCCTGATGTTTCGAACACTTTGCAGCATTCCTGGTCGCAGGATGACAGGTAATAGATAGTTACTATAAATATCTGTTTATTAAATTCGGCGATTTGCTTCAAATGGCTACATCAGCGCTCTATTGTTTATTCATACTATAATGTCTAATTTGAGTCGCGAACACAAGTTAGAGCTAAGAACGCACTGGTAAAGCCATAGTAATTACTGTTACAAAGGAGTGTACACACGCGAGTCGACTAGTGGATAATCCATAGTACTGTTGTTATCCGCTTCTAATCCAGGCAACTAAAGCGGTACAAGTAAAGAGCGGAGCGCCTGGACTAAGGCGTACGGGATCTGTTTAATTATTTATTGCTAGGATGTAAGAGGAATTAATATGGTTCGGTGTGACTGCAAATCAGGAATAGTTGGACATAGATCCATATATATACTGGTGTTAGGTTAGTATTGCAAATTTCCAGTTAGATAGCTATCACCGTAGTGCCAGATATTCTACCAAGCAATAGTCAATCTTTGAACATTGCATTTCCGATTGAAGGGCAGTGTAGTTAGTGTAATTAATGGACATTAAACTAAATAAACAATGAGAGAGAGAGAACCTTATAAAAAAGAAACTGCAATAACAAAAAGAAAACCATACAACAAATATAACCGACGGCACTTGACGGCGCGTTTGGTGCAGTGGCTGATACAGTCGGCTGCTGCGCACCGGGTCGTGGGTTCGATTCCCGCACGGAACAAATATTTGTACGATCTGCAGGTAGTTGTTCCGGGTCTGGGTGTATTGTTTGTGGAATTTGTGTTTGTCCCACGACACAAGAAAAATCCTAGTGTGGGGCAACGTTTCCGTAAAAAAAAACTGTGTATACATTTTCTAATTCAATAAATATCTTCATAATAAAACAAGCATCGAATTCAATATTAAAACCAACACAGTACACTAATCACAAACGGTAGAGTTCAATTACTAGAAACAAGCTAGACATGTGAGGCGATAATCCGTTCAGAACAGGCTCGGTACAGGCGCCGGCGGCCGTGGTTTGGGCCACCTGACGGTCGGTTCAGGCCACTCACCCGGCTACCGAGGTAAGCGACGTACGGCCACGCGCTCTCCACGTGGTAACTTTTACAACCTAACGTTTTAAACTTCCCACAGAGAGTCTATTTGTTTTGTTTCATAACATCCTGAGCATTTTGGTTTGCTCCCTAATGAATCGCTTACCAAGTAAATAATAACAAAATGTATGTACGTAAGGAACTTCATGTAGCTCCCGTGAGAGCAGACAGTTTTTTGCTGGCTAATGAATTATTTAATTCAGCCTTGCTACGTACATGTATGTGTGAGTATAATACATGCAAAAAAATCGTATCGACATGTTCTGCAGTAACAGGCGTTCAAATGAGTATGTAACAAATTTCATTTCGGCCGAATAAAGTCCACTGATGGACACAGGCCTCCCCCAAAGATCACCACAACGTCCGATATCGGTGTATTGTGTGCTCATTGAGGGGTTTTGCCTTAATCGCCACGCTTGGCGGGCGGGTTGGCGATCGCAGTTGATTTGTTAATGTATTCGAAGGACGCTGCTGCCCATCCTCCGGCTAATCCCTTAGTCGCCTTTTACGACACCCACGGGATGAGATGGGTTGGTGCTATTCGTAGCCGACACCACACACAAATTAAGTAATTATAAAATTTTACGAATTACATAAAATCGTGCAAATATAGAATGGTAATTTCAAATAAATATTACAATCTATATAAATAAAAATGAAATACTGTTCGTTGGTAATCGCATCATTAGAGGACGGCTGGGCCGATATGGATTTTATTTTAATGTCATAGTATTCCGATTAATTAAGATAGGGGGAAAAAAAGGTTGCTCGGAAAATTCGGAATAAATTGGAAGTGCTTTTAAAACTTATTGAAATTTGGACAGGACGTGGTCCTGTCGGGTCAGCTACTGGATAGTATAATAATGTCGTTATTAATCACATAAATTACATAATCATCTCATTACTGTCCCACTGCTGGGCACGGTCTTTTTCTCACGATGGGAAAGGTTATTCCACCACGCTGGCCTAGTGCGGGTTGGCGGACTTAACGGTTGACGGAATAATAATCACATAAATTAATAAGTAAATAAAATATAATTTAAGAATTAATGAAACTCATAAATAAAATTAACAAAATAAAACCAGTTTGGAAGTCGTGTTGCATGGTCAGTGTTTTGTAGTGTGAAAATGTGTGGAGAACATAAAGAGAGCTATTCTAAACTGTTCCTCTTCCCCGATGTCGTCTGTCTGTACGGAACGCGCAAAACCTCCACATCGGGACGATAGATAACTTCCACGAGTGTATATACAAAATAAAATACAACCCAGGTTTAGGGATCGCGTTTATTAAAAAACAAGAAGTAATTTATATTCTATAATAAAATAAAATAAGATTTTCCCTGTTTTATTACAGCGTAATAAAACAGGGAAAATCTTTGCCGTGTGGTGCCGGCTCAGAATGCCACCACCCCATCTCTTCCCATGGGTGTCGTAAAAGTCGACTAAGGGATTAGCCGCAGGATGGGCAGCAGCGTCCTTCGAGTACATTAACAACTCAACTGCGATTGCCAACCCGCCTGCCAAGCGTGGCGATTATGGCAAAACCCCCCAATGAGCCCACAACACATCCATATCGGTGGTTGTGGTGATCCTTGGGGGAGGCCTGTGTCCAGCAGTGGACTTCATTCGGCCGAAATGATGAAATGATGATTACAGCGTGTTCTTTATTTGTATGTTACATTAATATTTTTTACCATTTTTAGATGAGTTTGATGTTTTTATTTTTTGCTACAGCATTTTATTATTTATTTATTTTATTGTGTGATCAAGATAGCTGCCCGTTTTTTGCTATTGCATTTTAATATTTTTTTATTTTAGTGTTGTCAATATAACTGTCCGTGAACTCACCAAAGGTCTTGGCAAAATACAAGCGCAGCTTCATCACGAAGTGGCACCATGCATAGTTCCATTTTTGTCTCTCAGATAAACATCACACCAATTTTATAAAATGGGTTTTTATTGTAATTGTCACTTATAAATCTCTTGCCAATTGTCAATGTGTGAGAGCATAATGAATGAGTTATCTTTCTTTCTCTTATTACTGTATCGCAAAAATAATTAAATCATTTCTTGTTTTTCTAATAAAAACGACCTTAACCTAACCTACTGATGGCCCCCTTAAAATAATAATATTACGCAGGGCAGTTTGTGGCGAGCTGAATGTGAGTGGCGAAACTGCGTACCCGAATGCTCCAGAGAGTCGGTCAGGCCCTCGTCTCCCGCTTGCCTTTATTGGTCGGTTGGAGTGGGACCCCATGAGTGCCCGCAGGATTTTCAACTCTGGCTTGCCTTAGTTGGCCGATAAGAGGGGGGCCGGCAGAGCTATATGCTCGGGAGTGGAAGTGTCTAACGGCGTAATAACGGGCAAACCCGCTCCGAGTCTTCTTCTTAGGGGGAGGTCTGTGTACAGCAGTGGACTTTGTTCGGTCAAAATGATAGGTAATAACTTCTAACATCAAATACCTACGTATTTCCTCGGCTTGAATCATTATAATTTTGATAAAACGTTATCTAATATTGTCACTTTTTGTCTATAAAGTTGCAGCAGACTAATAATAACAGACAGAATAATAATGTTTTGCTAATATGTCATGTTTACTCGTAGTTACGCTACGCCCCCATTTGTTAACATGTTTTGTCAGTTTGTTTTGTTAGATTTCAGTACAGCAGACCCGCCTCGGCACCGCCACGGCAAAACCCTCCAATGAGCACACAACACAAAACCATACTGGTCGTTATGGCAATCTTTCTGTCCAAGAGTGGACAACGTTTTTCGGCTGAAATTATATATACCTACCGAATAGGTAATAACTCGACACTAGCATTTCACCCACTATCCGCGACGTCCCCACAATACCATAAAATAAGTTATAGCAAATAAATTACATTTAGATCGCACCGAATAAAGACGTTTCTTTACGATAAAAGATAAAAGTATTTCGTTAAATCACTTTGTTTCCTTTTTTGCGGCACAAATCTTTTTTACGGAACTTATTATCATAATTACGGTTGAGACGCATTTTATGTATAATTGAATTAATTTCGAGACACTGATAAATTAGGATCAATATTTATTTAGTCCTTTGCCTCATTGAACGGTAATATACAAAAACACCCATAAGTTTATAATGCGATCGAAAATAAGAATAGGAACGTCAATGTCCTTTACCTGTCAACTGTGTCTTGAAAATAAGGTTTGCAAGGAAATGAAGATCTGGACTCTTCTTCTTCTTCTTCTCTTAGATTATGGCTTCTGTAGATTATCTTCCACAATTTCGCCAATGCCAAGTTTAAGTCAACGTCGTACGGTATTAAGATTAATAAATCTTTACATATTCATAAAATTTTTCTCAAAAATGAAAAAATTCTAAAAAATATGTCGGCAACGTCGTACGGTTCAATTGTTTTTTTTTTTCGATCTGGACTCTATGGGCCAATTATCGTAATTTTAAAACGTTATAAATTTAGTTCCGATCTTGTCACAATGACCTAAATGTCACAAATTCTCCTAAACTAACAAACAACGTCAAACGTGAACTTACACTGTTATGAGATCTAAAATGGATTGAAGTTGATCGAAGACAAAACGGTATTCTGCTAACATTTCGAACTGTCACAAGTACTAGAATAGTCATTAAATAAACGTCAAAATTGAGACTACAATGAGATCATACTGAAATCTGACTGAACTTTAAGAGTAACAGAATACCATTTTTTATCAATTCATAATCTAATCTCAGTTCGGTCAACTTTCAGTCTTAGTGTAAATTAATTGTGAGAATTGACCCTCTGATTAAAACTTTTTCTTTCGAGTTAATAAACTCGTGATCCTTTTGTAAATAAAAAAATATCTTTTTTCTAAGCAATTTATATTGACAGCTGGGACGAAACAAAATGGCGTCAGTCTTATTCGTATTTAGATAGCATTGTATTTTCAATTTATTTGACACTAATTGTATTGCACTTGTAGGTGCACTAATTTAGTAGCTTAAAGGTATTTTGAAACGATAGTAGCGGCCATTACGGAATCATGATCTTGCGTAGTAAGTAGAAAGAAAACTGAAAGTATAATATAAGTATTAGCCAGCCTTAGGGCAATTTAAATACAGTTTGCGTTACCATAGAAAGGGCGACTTGTGATAACCTTTTCAACCAAAATAACTTATAACTCGAAAAAACTTTCAAGAATTTAACAACGACAATCTAGTTGATATGTGGCTTAACATCTGGTCAAAAGAAATAAAAATATGATAAGACGAAATTTTGGATTGACTTCCTTACCATTTCTTGTGTAAAAAGTCGGACAGTAGGGTTTTCAATTTACCTGAAACAAGACAAATTGCATCATTAATACGTGTCAAAAGATAATATATATCCTAATAAAAAGCACCTGGTGGAGGGAGTCGTTGGATGCTGGCGAGTTATGACCGTAGTAGAATAATGTAATACAAACCACGCACTGATCACGCCGCAGTCGGGTAATACGGTGGCACATCGGCGCACCATTTATTTATATTCCGTGACGCAACCCACAATACTCATACGTTTATCATAATCATCATATCAGCCAGAAGACGTCCACTGCAGATCAAAGGCCTCACCCATAATCAACCGGTTACATGCCGTGTTTCGTCACTTTCGAGGGAATTTGGCAGTACTCACCACGCTTGGCAGGCGAGTTGGTGAGCGCAGAATGGCTACTGTTCCACAGAGGAACGCTGCTGCCTATTCCACTGGTTTAGAGTCCATTAGTCACCTTTTACAACACCCACGGGAGGAGATGGAGTGGTGCTATTCTTAATCCGGACAACACGGATGTTAACAGTTACAGATTCTCGCTACAAGTAATACAAGCGGAATAATAAGTGAAAATAAACAATGGTGCCTCGACTCACGGTCGTTTTGATCTCAAGAGTGCAAACAGTAGTGGAGGCACTCGGGAGACTATGTTATCTGTTTGTTAGACCGCCGATACACTGATCGTGTTGATTTTGCAACAGTGGACAAGCAGCTATGTATCGTAAGGTTTCTATTTATTTATTAACTCTACACTTAGGGTTGCCATATTTTCTTCGAACAATAAAAGTACACATAAATAAAGTACGATGGTATAAAAAAAAGAGTACATATTTTTAACGTATTTCACATTTCTTTGTGCTCATTTCAGAATTTTTTTATTTTTATTTTTATTTTATTTAATTGCAGTCTCAAACTTCTTGCAACTTCAGCTTTTGCTGCCTCACACATAACAAGCACTCCAGAAATTGACACATTGACTAATAACAATATTGACATTTGAAGTTAGAATGCGTTAAAAAACGATTGAGCTTAATGCTCAAGAGATGTGATCCCACGATCCAGTTTATTGCTCTTTTAATCATTCACGTAAAATAAATCCTAGAATCATTAAACTATGTGAAATAAAGTATTTTATCTATTGGTTACTTTTAAAATACTATAAATAAACATTACTTGTCTGTTTAAATATTTGTTGTATTTACCAATATAGTACTTTCTTCTGTTGTGTATTTACCATATATTTATTATATTTATGTACGATATCCTATATTCTTATGGATTCTTTATATTTTATTTGTATAAAGTATAGTATATGGTTGGATTATTTATATTGTATTGTATAAAGTATTATATATGGATTATTTATATTGTATTGTATAAAGTATTACATATGGTTGGATATACGTGCATAGTGTTTAAGTAATTTATGGAAGATATACCTATTCGTATTATATTTAATTGTGTAGATAATAAGTACACTACGGACTACCCTCGTTTGTCTTTTTCCATCTTTTTATTTTCCATCCAAAAGTTATCTGTAAGAAATCGCTAATAGCGATAAGACCGCCTATTGTACAATTACTGTTCATAGAATGATTACTAGTAGTTGTTTTTAAAATAGTGTACAATACAGAATATTCCACCACACGGATATTATCCGGACACCACACGGATATTATCCGGACACCACACGGATATTATCCGGACACCACACGGATATTATCCGGACACCACACGGATATTATCCGCACACCATACGGATCGTAGGTGGTATAGTGATGCAGAATATTTTATTAGCATACGGAGGGACGCTGCCGCCCATCCTCTCAACCCTTCAGTTGCTTTTTAAAACACCCATAGGTGGAGAGTGGTGGTCTACACTTTTCCGGGAACCACACAGTACAATGCGTCAAAGTATTAAATGCGTCTCGTTCCCCACCACTGTGTTAAACATGAAAGTATGAATACATAAATTGTAATTTTCACAGAGTTTAACTAACCTCTTCAGACAAGATCTGATCTCTAGATGTCTGATCCCCAAATACACATTGAACGCTGTGAGTGAAACTAATGAAAGGGAAATCTATGGATGTGACTTCAACAGTTTATCTCAGTACATTTTACTGCAGTTGTTGCAGATTGCCAACTTGAGTGAGGGTGACGCTTTTTGCAACTATCACATATTGCAGAAGGGAAATTATTAAATAAGTACTATTCTATCACTCGAACGCAGAAAACAGATAAAAAATGTAGGTACTTCTGCTGTTTTAATTAATCTATATCACAATATACACGCAAGAATTAATATTAAATCCAAAATGAAGAGCAAACAGAATATTCCAAAAATGCAAACTCCGCAACAGACCAATGTTTAATCAGATTCATTCGCAAAATAACATTAATATTTATGCAACACCACGTTTACATTTAGCGAATAATTTGGTAAATACCGCTCGAACGCAAACAAAGCTGGGTGCAGATCTAGTGTTCAGTAATAGCCTCATAAATAGAAATTCAAAGGCTTTTGTGAAATAAGATAACAAAATATCGGAATATAAAGTTACACGCCAGCGAAATCCCTTGGGAGACAAAGCGACGGACAGACTTCAGCGTTACCGGGCGGACAACAAGGTTGCTGCACTTGCGAGATCAGAAATTCAAATTCTAAGAACTACGAGAACAGGTGGTTGAACTAAACGATGCTGATGCATGCGTTATGCTCGTGCACGGCTGCCGTCTGTTGGGACTGATCAGTCATTAACTGCCACGGCAAATAAATTATTATTATGGTACGTTCCATCTTTAGACATTGACCTACATTTTTCTCGGTATATGTTGTACAATCACTTTTGTATCAATCAGGATTGTAATCTCAATTATTTTAAAAGAGTATCCATGGAGTTTCTTGCCGGATCTTCTCCACGAGATCGACTATTTGGAACCGTGCAACTTAGATTCTGACGTTTCATAAGTGCCAATATTTGGTTTATTTGAAATAAAACACTTTGACTTTGAACAAATTTATAGTGTGCTTATTTCTTATTATCTAACTTGATATCTATGTAATTAACAAGTAACATTAAGGATTTGATGTCAAACATAGTAGAATAAAATAATTATATGGCCTATCTAAAAATCTTATTATATCCATATGAACGTCTACAACATGTTATGATAGTAATGATAAACATCTTGCTATAAATGTTTGTTTATTTTTACAATTCTTGGTTTCTAGATGAGAGACGCCTAATATACAAGACATAATGAACAACACCCATGTCTCTTTGGTGGCACGTATATGCAAAAGCCTGTTCGTTTAGAAGGAATCATACTCAAAACTCTTCAAACAATGAACCCGCATTCGCTAATACGAACAGAACTCTGCACAAAGTTTCATTCGTACAACTTCACAACGCCGACAAATATTAATGCTTGACAAATCAATGTCAAAGAAGAACAATTCAAACTTCAAGAAGTCATAACTTGTTCGAGGAAGCCCTACGCACGAAGGTTGTTCCCGCGTCACAATTGCAGCAATATTACTTATGAAATAAAAGAGGTCGGGAGCTCCTTTCGAATTGCAAATTTCCGTAACTTATGTGCCTCCTCGAATCTCCATTAGCAAATTACTGCTGTCTTCCGCGAAACTTTACATAACACTGACGATATGTCTAGAATAAACTGTGACTATATATCATCTGGAATCACTTTCCTAACTTATGATAATAGACGGGACGAGTCCGCAGTGACATAAATCTTGTTTTCTTTTTATTCGTGATTCGTCTCGTCGGGGGCCGGCGGCGATTGTGATAATTTTACGATCCCTGTGATTTTTATGCAATATGTTATAACTAGTGTCATTCAACTTCTTGAGTGAATACGCAACACTTGAGATAGTATTATCTCCCATTTTTTTCGTCGGACCTTGCTGTTTGTTCTCGACCTCTTCGGTATAACTATCTATCTATAATTATATATAATAAAATTGAAGCGTCCGTCTGTGATTTTAAAATAAATGCCAATTTTTTTGTGTAAACTGCTGTTTATTCGATGCTTAATCTAATAAAAATCTATGTTTTTAGATTTTTTCCAGTCTATCTGAAAGTTTGTCTTGAATTGGCTCCGAAACGACTAAACGGATTTCAAAGATAATTTTAGGTATTAAAACAGCAATTATAACTTAACTGTTTGTGCTTGTACCATTTCGATATCTTACAGCAATCAGAAGAAATGAATATAAATATAATTTACGACTAGCGAAGCGGCCGGGTGACGGATAGTATGCAATAAAATAATGACATTACACATGCTTTCGTTTCAGTTTTTGTAGCGTAGATAATGCCTACAGAGTAAGTGATGTGGGCAGCATCTCTGTTTATCACTCTCAGGCCGGGTGTAAGGGCATAATACCCATAAGAATTAGTTTGTACAAGGGTCCACACCTAAGTCAGGGTAAATATATTGCGTCACAAGCACCCTCGAGACGCTACAACAATCTTCTCAAATCGTTGTTGAAAATTCAATGACATTCGCCCGAGGCGAACGCGTGCGATATCTTTTTACGAGTCACAAAAAAATGGCAGAAACTTTTTATCGGATCCAATTTTGTTCAGTAACTATACCGGGTGGATTCGTGATAAGCTTTTTATAACAAGGGTGAGTTTCTCAGCAGAGAACGTTGGAACAGCTCCGTCTCCGCCGACGCATCCCAATGGCAAGCACAGATGGAGATCCGATTATAAAACTGATACACAACAATCATCAAAGTTTTAACATTTTGTCATATAATGGACTAGACTCCGTGCAGTTGACGCGACTCTGTGGTATCCATGCCGGACTAGTCTATAAGCCAATAAGACGTGTAGTTTGTTTTGCCAATCTGCGGCTGAAATAACTCAATGGAGTCTCAAGTCCGTATCGCACAACAAATTCCATCAGCTTCGTATATGAAAATCTATAAATATGTCAGTCAACAGAACGTCCATCGTATCAATAAATTGTCTTTTCTCGATATCGTCTGCCGCGATATTTTTCTTGTACATTTGTTATTTTATTTCTGCCTGCCACAAAATTTTTGTTTTGCGTGAGACACGATAACGAAGTTGTTCTTTGTCGTTAGAATTTATGTTTCCAATCTTAAATGAGTTTAATTTTTTTGGGACTTGTCTCAAGAGTAGAGTCTCGAGTTCAATCCCCGCCCGCAGCTCCGTCTTTTTGGATTCATGTGCGGATCAGAATTTGATTACCACTTGTGTTAACGGTGAAGAAACATCGTGAGGAAACCTGCACACCTGAGAGGGCTCCAAAATGTTCTCGAGTGTGTGTGTAGTCCACCAACCCGCACTAGACCAGCGTGGTGGACTTAGCCCTATCCTTTCTCATGGCCAGCAGTAGGATAGTCATTGGCTGATTATGATGTCTCAAGTACAATAAATTATAGCGCGACCGTTCCTAAAGTCCATACGATTTTATTCGTTACCGAAGCTCCGCTGCAATACTTTTGGCAAAAGTCAGTGCCCGTAACTTTCTAAGGTTGACCAGAACGTTGATGGTTTGATGGTCATGCGTTAGATGTCAGGTGGCAACTCCTGTCCAATCCTAGATATTGTCAGTCCACGACATCCTCACGGCCAACCCTCCTTTATAATGTTCAAAGTATTAACTGAATGGATGTCTCCATGTCATCCTGTCTGTGTGTGTCTGTGACTACGTAGTCGAACTCAGAGTCAAGTATTAATTACGAGTGTTCGCTTAAAACAACAGGGCAAGCTAAATAAAACCGTTTAATAACTCTGTGTCCAAATAAGGCGGTGACTGCCGCAAGTTGTTAGAACTTCATTGATATTAAAAAATCTATAATCACATTCATTAGTCACCAGGAGATCAATAATGCGAGTAGGAAGATCATTCATCAAGATGCATTTTATACTCCCCAATACATTATACTTAATTTTTTCTTTTTTTTCTTTATAAAGACCCGCGCTGAGATTTCTCCAGTGTCGTGGGTGCGTTTACAGACATGAATTCCACACACAATACACCCAGACCCGGAACAACTACCTGCAGATCATACTAATATTTGTTCCATGCGGGAATCAAACCCACAACCCGGAGCGCAGCAGCCAACTGTATCAGCCACTACACCAACCGTGCCGTCAATACGGCAATACTTAGACTTCTTACCCTGGCTGCTGCATAGGTCAGCTCTGCTGTTAAAAAATCTGAATAATGCATCACTAATATTTCAGATCTCACAAGGTAACAAATGTTTTTAAAACGGATTACATCGCGTATATACCGCGCGTGGTATCACCACTGTCTTGGTCCTATCTGAAAAACAGCGCTGTGGCAGGTTGCAATTTTGTTATATTTTTTTTTACTTTATGTTATCTGTAATTTCATGTGCGAGCCCAAAATAAAACTTTTTTCTTTCTTCTATCTTTCTTTATATTATAGATTTTTATTTTTCTGACGTTTCGACCACTGCAACATTCGTGGTTTCGCGCATTCGACAACGCGGGATTTAATGTTAATGTTGCAATCGTTCATAGGCATCAGTCCGGCAAGCATACCGGCTTGTGTGCCACCTTACTGGTATGAGATAATCATTTATCATTTTTTACTGCTGGTTGTCTCTTATGGTAAGAGTCAGGCTGGATAGGTACCACCCCAGTGCCAGATATTCTGCCGCCAAACAGTAGGATTAAACTTTTAACATTACTGTGTTCTGGTTCGAAGGGCACTGTAACTATAGCCTGACCAATACCGCTGTAACGCGCCTTAGGTATGCGCCGGGAGGTGGGGCTTGGGAAGGAAAGAGCACGACCTATAAGAACGACGGAAACGGAGCGGCTGCTCGGCACCCCGCACACTCACATACCTAAGGTGCGGTACACCGGTATTGGTCAGGCTATAGTGAAATTACTAGGCATAAAAGACTAAAACACTTGTCTCAAACTGACGAGCGCCATGTAATACCACGCATACTAGTCCTGCAGTTGTTATGTGCAGGCATGGCGGCTACCATCAAGCAAATGACTTGCTCAACCCGTCACTAAAACGTAGGATAAAAGGAACAGAAGTTCAGTTTTCACACATAAACTGAACAGATCGCTCAATCGAATCAAAGGGTCATCATCCGTTGTCGTCATAATACAAATAAGCTTACCCTCGGCTCATTAGCAGCACTCGAACTGACTCGTATGGTGAAATGTTCATATTTAGTCGCGTACAATCATTAACCTCAATCGGATAATACCTTACGAACAACAAATTGGTGCCACCTATCACAGTGAATTATAACTTAAATCCAAACAATGAACAACACAGATCCATTCATCATATCATCACATTAGCCACAGGACGTCGACTACACTTTCCACAACGAGCGGTCACATGCCGCTCTCATCCATCAACTACTCCGAGCGACCTTCACCAGGTCGTCTGTCCACCTCGTTGGAGGTCTTCTCACGCTGCGATTTCCGGTGCGCGGTCTCCATTCGAGAACCTTTTTGCTCCAACGGCCATCAGTTCTATGAGCAATGTGCCCCGCCCATTGCCACTTCAGTTTACCTTTCAGCTATGTCGACAAGTTTAGTTCTTCTACGGACCTCCTCATTTCTGATTCGATCTCGTTGAGAAATACCAAGCATAGCTCTCTCCATAGCTCGCTGAGTGACCTTGAGCTTTCTTATGAGGCCCATAGTGAGTGACCACGTCTCTGTTCCACATGTCATCACCGTGCTAACCAGTGTGTTAAAGACTTTCATCCTGAGGCATTGCGGTATTGTTGACGAAAAGACGTTGCGAAGTTTCCCAAACGCTGCCCAGCTGAGTCGGATTCGACGATTGACCTCTTTCTCGAATTTGGACCTACCTAACTGGAAAGTTTATCCCAGGTAGACATACTCGTCAACAACTTCGAGAACAAAGCTCCCAACAGATTCATTATTAAAATTGAATACTAGACTCTATGGGTGAGATTCAGAGACATGAACGTAAGACCGGCGAAGAACATTCTAAGCCAAGTAGCGGCTAAGCGCATCTTCAAAATTCGTATTCAGAGACACAGTCCCTCTCAAACTTACGTCGGTCTTGGCTAAGTTTGAACTCTATTCTCTATGGGCATTTTTAATACGAGAATGTTTATCGGGGAGGTAAAAAGGATAGCAATATATACAAAATGCCAATGGAGTGTGTAAAACAAAACATCTGACACATAAACCAATATAATTATTTTGTAACATCTTTCTAAACCGCAGAAATATGTGAACATTTTTCGAATGAAAATGACTACTCGAAATGCCTCTTTTTTAGCGTTTGAAAAAGAATTACTAAAATTATTGGCAAATTAATGGCGCTAGAATCGCCCATAGTAGTCGATTTTTACTACTTGGCTTAGCTTAGTTTACGCTAAGCTTAAGTCGTGTTCCGATCGTCAGTGAATACAATTATGAGCGTAAGTTCACGCTTAGACTCGTTTCTGAATCTCACCTTATGTTACACTACTTGTAGACGTAGTCAACCTTGGGCTATGCGAGCCTGGTCTAATTAACCCACAGGGGGAAAAAATCAAGCTACATACATTGTTTCAATTCATCGACACGAAATGCCTTTCATATTTCCACGTTGCGAAACCCAAGTGTGAGTAGGGGAGGGAGCCCGCGGGGCATCGAAAATTAAATGCGGTTGCGGAGATGAATGACAAACGAGGATGATGCTGGATAGGCAGCTTTTCATGTACCTTACAGCCCGCACAGCGGACACCTTTAAACTCGTGCAAAAATATATTATGCAAATTGAGATTTATACCGCGCCGAAGGGAGGGGAGTTAGAACAGAAAGTATCTGTGTTATCTTTACCTATACAAAGAGATTGCTTGCTTTTCTTATACATATTCCGAAAGATTACATCAAGCTTTTTTGATGTTTCGGTGTAAGTCTATCTTAAAATTCAGTTGTAGATAGATTTGCTTCACTATCTATCACTATTTGTCTGTAATAAACGCCTCAAAGCCTATTTTGATATACTAGTATTTGTATGTATAGTCCACGTGGTGTCTGGATTAAGAATATAGCACCACTCCATCTCTGCCCGCGGATGTCGTAAAAGGCAACTAAGGGACTTTATACCCGAGGGATGAGCAGCAGCGCCCCTTTTGTGGAACAATAGGCATATTGCGCTCACCAATCTGCTCAAGTGTAGTGAGTACTGGCAAATTCCACCCAAAATTATGACACAATTCTGGAAATCTATGGGGAAAGTCTTGTTCAGCAAATGACGTCCTTCGGCTGATGATGAAAGAAAGAAAGAAGAAATAAATATATTTATTTGCCACAAACAGAGACACAAAATAATACTGAAAACTTTAAATTAAGTAAAAACGTGTAAAACTAATAACATAGGTATACACAGAGCTACACATCGTGTCTCGAGTTTGCGCCAAAAGGGTAACCAGCTCAGCATAAGCCGGACGAATAATGCCCGACGCTGGTTTTCAGCTGGACCGACATTGGTACAATGAATCACGGATGCCAAACAGATACAAATACATAGATAAATTATTATAATATATATGGACACGTTATACTTAAAATACTGCTACAGTAATAAAAAAGAGTTAAATCAGTTATTGTTATAAGTATTTGTATTGTCGTCGCTATTGATGATATCGTCACAGCGTATATAATAAAATTAAAATGAAGATTAATTATCCACATTAACGCTCCATCTATAAAGAGGTTGACAACACATATAGCGTTAAAAAATAAAACATTAAATAAAAGCGCCACGCGATCCAGCTCGTATAAACTAACGAAAAATAGTTAACCCCTGAAATGCGAGCGAGGGACAAAATTACCCATCCCAAAAGTATTTGCAGACGGCTTAATAAGAAGCGCGTAATTATCCGCAAATCCTCCGTCGGCAGAAGAGCCTATATCCGTAAAGGACTTGAGCAAACTCAGTTTGGATACCTTCAGTAATAACTTTTTGCGAAGTATGCTAACCTAACCCAACATTGAGTGAGTTTCTCTGTACATAATATTGAAAGCATCGTATATCTGTCGATATGTTTGCGTTTCCGCTTCGTAACTGTAAAATCATTCAGATTTATCGCGACATTTGTATTCATGTGTAAGTTTATATACTTGTTCTGTCACACAGCTTTTGAATCTGACTAGCTGGGCCCCTCGGTTTCACCCATTTAATTTAAAAGAAATCAGATTATTTATAAATAATTTAAATAAAACACTTTTAAACGGATTCTATCGCGTATATTTTTGATTTTTGATTTTCCTGACGTTTCGAATACTTTGCAGCATTCGTGGTCGCAGGATGACAGTCATCCTTATTCATCATATTTATTTATTTATTATAATGTGTAATAATCGCGAAAATCTAAGACATTACTAAATAATTTAAAGTACTTCGTCATAGACAGTTGACATAGAGTATATATATTGGCTTTCGTGGGTTTTAATTATTATGCACGAATCCCTAATTCTTTTTCTAAAATAAAAGTAGCCTAAGTTACTATTTATACCATCAGCTATCTGCCAGTGAAAATCCCGTCAAAATCTATCCAGTCGTTTCGGAGATTAACTGAAGAAACACACAGACAGACAAAGTTTTTTTGTTGTAGCTGCAATATATACTTTTACGTCATCATTTCAGCCGAAAAATGTCCACTGCTGGACAGAAGGCGTCTCCAAAAATTACCACAACGACTGGTATGGATTTGCGTTGTGAACTCATTGGGGGGTTTTGCCATAATCGCCACGCTAGGCAGACGGGTTGGCGATCGCAGTTGTGTTATAAATGTACTCGCTGGACGCTGCTGCCCATTCGCTGGCTAACTTTGCTGGCACCACGCGGCGAACTTTAATATGCATTTAGTAAAAAGCTGTTATTTAGACATTACAAACAGACACTTCAATTTTATTTATTTGTATAGATTAAACATATCAGCAATAGTTTCAACGTCAAGCAATTTTCCTTTACCATTAAAACATTTTTCTAATTAATAAAAAAGTATACGTGAACTAAAAGAAGTTTTGTTCTGTCATCTAATTTAAAAGTTACCAAGGACGCTCGTGTGAAGACACTGACATGAAAGCGAAACACCTTTCAAATAAAATATTCTCATATACAGTTTGAAATGTGATAATTTGTAAACGTCCAAAACTTTATAATTCCACCACATAAGACACGATTCCCGCTAAATTATGAATCATATAAACACGAAAACTCGAAACTTGCGAGTTATTACGTAGTTCATATCAAAATTTTAAATTGAACTATAAACTTGCTTAATTCAACCGGGGTTGGAAAGGGGTGAGCTATATTTTTGAACGCAAATGTGGCATTAAGCATTGGTGCGAGGGAGAAAGTCGATGTGAAAAGTCTAGCGTCTGACGTAAATTGCTACAGCGACGGAGATGATTCGTGGAGACATTTTTATTTTGCATAGCGCAACCGTCCTTGGGTACTTATGACTTTGGTCGTTAATCTGTGGGTACGCTGTGTAATCTTTGATTGAAATTATCAGGATTCAATATGGAACATGTTTATAAGGTTCATTATTATTTATTCTGTCATTTAACAAAATCTCCTTAGCATGTCACGCGGAAATTAATAAAAAAGCTCAATTGGATTTTCATTGAAATAAGCTTATTATTTGGCTGGAAATATAGCCTGCTTAGTAGTTAATGGCTCCCATTATTCGTTTAACAAACAATGGTATTTTACCGCATCACCGTGTTCGTACGGAAAATTATTACATGCATTGAACCCTTTGTCTTTGTGTGCATTACATAGTGCAAGCTGGAAGCTCACGCCCGCCGATCACTCAGTAAACACGCTACCGCTTCCGCCCCACGCTCTGCTCGCCGCAAATTGAATCGTGCCGTAATATTTAACGTAGACATTTTACGCTACCCTCGCTCCAGCGAAATTACGCGACACAGCCTTGCCCGGGAATAACTTATCATATAGCTCGTTTAACTCAGCCATCAATAAGTCATCGTCGAATAATTTTATTTTGATGTCGACTAGAACTCGACTACCGTGTAATTCATTTCCGTAAAGTTTAGTCATGTAGATAAATTTATATCGAAATACAAGCATCACAAATATGACGGTATCGTTCCATGATATTAGGAAAACATATTTCAATATTACGCTACGGTAAAAAGCACCGAAGGGGGCTCCAGGTCCTCGTAAGATCACACTAGGGCCGCCCATTGGTGCCACACCTTTATGCACATCTCGGAGGGGATGACTGTAAAGCGGTAGCCCCTAGCGGAGGGCAAGCGGCTGTAAAAAGGCCGCCCCCCAGGCACTTCTCCATGGAACTTCCTCCACCCCGGGGAAGGGCGAAGGGGTATTGCGGACTCCTACCGGCTAAAACCACTGGAGCGGTCATCTTCGGCACCGAAGGGGGGCTCCAGGTCCTCGTAAGATCACACTAGAGCCGCCCGTTGGTGCCACGCTTTTATGCACATCTCGGAGGGGGTGACTGTAAAGCGGTTACCCCCTCTAGCGGAGGGCAAGCGGCTGTAAAAAGGCCGCCCCCCAGATACTTCTCGGGGAGGATTTAGAGCCAAAATGGTTTCATGCCGTACGGTTTCAGAGGAACTTCCTCGCGCGCACGCTCAGGTCGTGATTCCAGGGGTGCAATTCCTTAATCTCAAACATCCATACATCCTAGCATACAAAATCGAAATAACGGTGTAAAACCAATTCGGTATTCGCTAAGACATGATTGAATCTATTCAAGGACACGTTGCAGAAGGTCCTCATGACCAGCCTTAGCGAATAGCAAATTGGGTTATCGTCGTAATATAAATTTTGTATTCAAGGATGTATGGATGTTTTAACTTAGAGAATTGCACCTCAGGTCATCAGAGACTACAAGCATGGGGCTCTTCAAAAAGGCCCTGAACTTTTTTTTCAGTTTCAGCGACGCGCGAGTGAGACCTTTGGTATTACAAGCGTTCGTAGGTTCATATCGGCCATTTATACGTCCACTGCTGAACAAAGGCCTCCCCCATAGATTTTCACAACTGTGTCATCATTTTGGGGAGTATTTGCCAATACTCACCACGCTTGGCAGGCGGGTTGGTGAACGCAGTATGGCTACCGTTTCACAGAAGGGACGCTGCTTGTATCCCTCGAAGATTCGTAGGTTACGGAACCGCTTACCATCAGGCGGCTCGTAAGATTGTTTGCCACCTTAGTAGTATAAAAAAACAATCGACCGATAACTGCGTTAACACGTTTTCACGTCTATCAACAATATGTGGGTGGGTGTTGACAGAACTGTGAAATGTGACTATAAATAAAAACATCATATTATTTCGGCCGAATGAAGTCCACTGCTGGACACACGCCTCCCACAAAGAGCGCCACAACGACCGATGAGTGTGTTGTGGGCTTATTGGGGGGTTTTGCCATAATCGCCTCGCTTGGCAGACGGGTTGGCGATCGCAGTTGAGTTGTTAATGTACTCGAAGGACGCTGCTGCCCATCCTCCGGCTAATCCCTTAGTCGACTTTTACGACACCCACGGGAGGAGATGGGGTGGTGGTATTCTGAGCCGGCACCACACGGCACTTACTTATCCTTTAACTTCATATTTATTTTTATTTACTCACGATCAAATTATGCATTCAATCACATTACATCTGAAAGTATTATAATACGTTACATACAAAATTCTGTTTAATACGGGCGTCGTATGCATCTACGAGTACGGAAGCTCTTGTAAAATGGGCCGAGGCTCTTGAAGCGACACACTCGTCGTGTTTGCCCGACTCACTCGCAGTGTCGGCGCGAACATATCGCTTCCCTGATATCGGTAAACAATTTACACGTTTCCTATACAATACAAGCGGTGTGCCCACGTTCGGATGTATTTATGTATGTCGGGTACAAATCTTTGGAGGTGGGGTAAAATGTACCCGAGCCGCGTAAGAGGGTTAGGTGTTATTGATGTGTTGTCACATATTTTGTGTATCACTTCGTTATGTGTGCACTATTGGTGTGTACTATTCTGAGTGCCTGAGTGAATGGCTCGTTGAGTGCCAAGTTCTGTGTGACACACGAGATAATTTTACTAGTCACCGTACTGTTGGTACTTACTGAAAAGTAGGTGAATTGAATATTGATGTTATTTACATCAACAAGCACACAATGGGTGCAAATGGACGGAGTAATTTTAGGATGATAATTCACAGAATAGCGGCGTGGCTAGAAGTAGCAACGTTTGTAACGTTTCGTAAGGTGAGTGAAGAACACTTGATGCCCAACCCCCAAGAATATGGCCTTCAGGGAAAACGTCAATCTCGAGCCCAAAAAAAGGTCGGCAACACTACAGAGACTCCTC
The DNA here is from genome assembly GCA_947459985.1 of Diloba caeruleocephala. NCBI lineage: Eukaryota > Metazoa > Arthropoda > Insecta > Lepidoptera > Noctuidae > Diloba > Diloba caeruleocephala. The sequence goes on from OX381615.1 coordinate 25,219,846, forward strand.
TGACTACAGAGACTCCTCTGACTACAGAGACTCCTCTGGAGTTGCAGATGTGTTGCGTTTTCCCTCATCTGTGCCTTCGTACAACATGAAGAAGCAATTTACATGCTGATATTTCTATCGCAGCACGAGTAGGTATATAAAGCAATTTACATAATGCTGTGGATTATTTTCCAGCAAGAGATTCTGTTAAGGTATATATTTGACGGCACGGTTGGTGCAGTGGCTGACACAGTCGGCTGCTGCGCTCCGGGTCGTGGGTTCGATTCCCGCACGGAACAAACATTTGTATGATCTGCAGGTAGTTGTTCAATTCATGTCTGTAAACGCACCCACGACACAGGAGAAATCCTGGTGTGGGGTAAAGGTTAAAAAAAAATCCAAAAAAAAAGATGTGTTGCGTTTTCCCTCATCTGTGCCTTCGTACAACATGAAAAACAATTCACTTAATGCTGTTAATGACATCGCAGCACGAGCAGGTATATAGCTGATAAATAATCCATTTTGCAGCACGAGACTGTTAAGGTATATATTTGTACAAAAAAAAAGTAAAATGTGTGTGTATTAGTGTACACACGTAAGAAGTGAAACTTCTTTATGACATCATTTTTCGAAAAATGATCTACTATTTACAACTTTACAGAAATTGGTTAAATAAAGCTAAATTAGATAAAGTTTAAGCAAAAGGTTTTTATTATCATAGACATGGATACAATAATACAATTATTTCACCTTATTGCTACTAAGATTATTATAGCGTTTCATTAATTATAATAGAACTATTACTATTATTGCTATCGTTATTATATATTTTTGTAATTAATGGCTTATGGTAACTGAAATATGTGGTTTACATTCCACGAAATTTAGTGACCGAGTAAAAACTCCATCAATTGTAGTACCGGATCTTGTTGTTGATGTTTGAGGACTGCTTTTCATAGATAAATTAAATTTATCTTTCAAATCAATATGGCGCGTAACGGAAAAATGTGACTTCGAAATGAAGATGGCGCGTAACAGAAAAAACGTTACAGTTTAAAATTTCTCCCATACGTCGATAAAAAACTTCACTTCAAAAACAGCACATCACTCGTCCAAACAGATCCAGCACCAAATAGATCCACAACGCCGAACGTTTCCGACTTGTCTGAACGAATTTACGGTGGAGCGCGCGCCTGTCATATCGCCGCACTCACCAATTACTCAACACCTGCGGCCGAGCTTATTACCGGCACTTTTCGACACTTTAATCTCGCCCTAACTTATTTATACAGACACGGATGTATTAAGAGGCTAAATATAGGCTGAGTGTCGTAATGTGTCATGTCAGGTCGATGGGCAGCATAATAGAAAAAAAAGTGCTCTTGATAGTGCTGTAACACGATGTTATGGTCCGCGGAAGGAATGGAATGTGTAATAACGTCTTATGTGCCTATAATCTGGCCAAGCTAACTCGATATATGTAGGGTTGGCGGACTAAATCATTAAGTACACACAAGTTATGCTTCTTTTCCATAAAACATTAACTACAATGCTAACATAAAACCATTTTTATTTACAATTTTTATTTTAGAAAATGTTGCCCCTCACTAGGATTTCTCCTGTGTCGTGGGTGCGTTTACAGACATGAATTCCACATACAATCACCCAGACCCGGAACAACTACCTTTTTTTATTGGTGCCCAGTGGAAATTCTTCATGAACTTCCTTCGCCCCGGGGAAGGGCGAAGGGGTATGCCGGTCTCCTACCGGCTAAAACCACTGGAGCGGTCATCTTCGGCACCTAAGGGAGGCACCAGGTCCTCGTATGATCACACTAGAGTCGTCCACTGGTGCCGTGCCTATAGGCACATCCCTGAGACTGTGACTGTAAAGCGGTTACCCCCTCGGGGGGATTGTAAAGGATCCCCCAAAGCGTCCCACGACAGCGCGTCACCACATGCGTGCTACCCGGAACAACTACCTGCAGATCATACAATTTTTTGTTCCTTGCCGGAATCAAACCCACGACCCGGAGCGCAGCCAACTGTATCAGCCACTACACCAACCGAGCCGTCATGTCACGTCGTAACGTGAGCGTACATACGTACCCAAGGAATTGATAACGAGTGACGAAATTGTCACGGTGACAAGTCACCCGGGGAACGTGGGGAAATACAATTGGACTTCCTCCGCCTTGGGAAGGGCGGAGGGCCATGTCGGGCTCAAACCGGCTCAAACCCCATGGTGTCCTTCTTCTTACCTCTAGCCGGGGGTGAGTTGTACGCTTTTCTGCATTGGACCGCTCACCCGGCAGGTAGCCTTATACGCTCCTGCGTATAATGGTTGATACTAAGCAAGCGCCTAAGCGCAACCTAAACAATAACTACCAAAATCTCTGCAGTGTCATTATTATTCTAATGCAACTTACTTTTGCCGCGTCTGTACTAACTTGCTTATTCTGTCAAAACTAACTCTGCATTTATGAACAATGCAAAGATGTTCATTGTAATCTTTTGCGGTGTTTGCCTTAATTTTGCCTAGCAGAGTTACGCTGGCCAGACCATAGTTATTTTTGTGACCTGTCCCAGTTTTAATTCCACCTTGGTTGATGGCTACTCGTACGTCGCATTGCCGACTCTCGGCATGACGCTACGGCGAACATCCAATGGGAGGCCTGTTATCTCTACCGCATGTCTCAATATATGGCTAAATGGTAATTTAGCAACGTCATTTTTTACTGGTGGTAGATCTCTTGCTGCAAGAGGCCGGCTAGGTAGGTGCCACCCCGCTCTAGTGTGATCATACGAGGACCTGGAGCTCCCTTCGGTGCCGAAGATGACCGCTCCAGACCCCTTCGTCCTTCCCCGGGGTGAAGGAAGTTCATAAAGAATTTCCACTGGAAACCAATAAAAATAAAATGTAGGTGCTATCCCAATGCCAGATATACGCCGCTAAACAGTAGACGTTATAGTGCTATAGTTAGAAGGGCACTGTAGCTAGTGCAATTACTGGGCATAAGAGACTAAATATCTTCACGTGTCGAGTGACGAGCGCAGTGTGGTGCCTCGCAGGATTAGTCCTGGTTAGCATTACAATTGTTCAAAGTCAAAGTCAAAGTCAAATATGTTTATTTCAAATAAACCAAATATTGGCACTTATAAAACGTCAGAATCTAAGTTGCACGGTTCCAAATAGTTGATCTATGGAGAAGAGGTGGCATGAAACTCCATAGATACTCTTTTAAAATAATTGAGATTACAATGTTGATTGATACAAATTATGGTAAAACATATAACAAGCATGATGTATGCAAATGTATACAAAAAAAAAACATACTAATGTAATATAATTATTATTCGCCATGGCAGTTAATGGCTGACCAGTCCCAATAGACGGCACCCGTTCACGAGCATGACGCATGCATCAGCATCGCTTAGCTCAACCATATTGTAGGGAACCGAACGACCCGATACACAACGCCACCGCCAGCAAGACATTTTAGTGAGCATGACAGACCGCTACTACCAGGCAAAAGGCAAAGTATAGGTACTAAATATATAACATTAACGGCAACATTATGCTAACATTAACGGCTACTTGATGCTCGCATATTTACAATGTATGAATAATTAATTTAATAATGTCAAAATATTAAGAAAATATTAGAATGTAAATTGTTATAATGGCTATTATATTAAACACAGGCAAATAATTTATATCATAATTATAGAAGTCGTGTTATGTTAAGGGCAGTCGTGACGGGCGGCCACCGGGCGAACGACTTACACGTCACATAATGATCTTACACGTCACATAATGATCTTACACGTCACATAATGATCTTACACGTCACATAATGATCTTACACGTCACATAATGATCTTACACGTCACATAATGATCTTACACGTCACATAATGATCTTACACGTCACATAATGATCTTACACGTCACATAATGATCTTACACGTCACATAATGATCTTACACGTCACATAAAAATATGTATAAAAAATATCGATTAACACGCAGTCAGTTTTAGAAAAAAACTGATATGAAACAGCTGAAAACAGAACAAATCTAGCTAGCGCCCGCTTGTTATTAAAGGCCGAAATTAAAATCCATCTAAGCCAAAATCCATAGATTCAAGTTTTTGAACTTGATCTGTGTTTGTGTTAAGATCACACAAAAACATACAAGTCCTCTATCCCCAACCCAAAGATTTTGGATTAGATTGATTATTAATTTCGGTCTAAAGTCGACGCCCGTGTGATATATGTCTGGATGAACTGCGTTAGGCCTGAGATACGGACCCTAAAAATACCAGAGAAAAGAGAAGATAAAAGGCTGATTACTTTGCGCAAGATAAATAATGTTCCGTTATTTATTCCCGACCTTTAAACCTAACATGTATATGATGAATAGGTCGGCTATTCACAAAATAATCTCAGTTTCTTCTGAAACGAGGCCAGGTTAGGCTTTGTGAGAAAATTATGACACTCTTGGAAAGCCAATATCGTCTAATAACAACGTTATAGTGGAAATAAATATCTGCGATCACAATAAAAAAGATTACATTAGATAACATAAATACATACATTTCGGGATTTAAAATGTCAAATGTGTTTGTAACATTTCAGGAGATTTATGAACTTTTTTAAATAAACACCTAGTGGCGAGACTAACGTATGCGTCACACCTGCCAATGATAATAATTGTAATGCTAATCAGGACTAGTCTTGCGTGGTACCACACTGCACTTGTCTTCTTGATTAGTTCTTTAGTCTTTTACGCCTTTTTTTTGTTTTTTTATTGATGCCCTGGAAATTCTTCATGAACTTCCTTCACCCCGGGGAAGGGTGAAGGGGTACCGGACTCCTACCGGCTAAAACCACTGGAGCGGTCATCTTCGGCACCTAAGGGAGGCTCCAGGTCCTCGTATGATCACACTAGAGCCACCCACTGGTGCCACGCCTATAGGCACATCTCGGAGAGGGTGACTGTAAAGCGGTCACCCCCCCGGGGGGATTGTAAAGGATCCCCCAAAGCGTCCCACGGCAGCGCGTGACCACATGCGTGCTACCTAGTCTCTTACCTAGCAAAATCACTAATATCAGTAGAATTGCATAATGAGCAGACTAGATCTATGCATAAAAATTTTCAACAAAAAAAAAAATCTGGCCCCGCCCGACTTCATAAATAAAGTTTTTTATAAAGTTGTTTGCTCAAATCGGTTTACACATCTCGGAGAAATCGGTGTACATGCATAAAAAAATACGCATTGAATGGAGAACCTTCTCCTTTTTGATGTCGGTTAATAATGAAACACAAATAGGTGAAAATAAATAATCAACAAATTGGTTAACGAAGGTAGTCTGTGATATTTCAATATGGCGGCTCAATGTTTGGCCTTTTGCTAATCGCAATCTGCACGTGAGTCAATCAACTGTCTTCTTTATAAATCCCCATTCGAGCACTTTTAATTTATATATATTTATGTATAAATAGTGAAGTTATCTATTAGCTAATGACGAATAACATAATGTTATATTATATATAAAGTTTATTTTTTAAAATAAGTTTATTATTATAGTAATGTCTTAGGTTTTTGCAATTATTACTCATTATAATAAAAGACTTTTAAACGGATTGCATCGCGTATATTATAGATTTATGTTTTTCCTGACGTTTCGAACACTTTGCAGCGTTCGTGGTCGCAGGATGACTAAGGTGACAGGCGTCGATACAGATTTTAATACGTTATTTTATTTTATCTACCGTTTATTATTGCGTACCGGATGACGTCACCAATTTAGGGTGGCGCAGAAAATCAGTGCTGCTGTGTTGCCAACAATTTGTACCATAGATGCTGAGCGCCATTCCTTTTTTGCGGAGATGAGGTCACTAATCTTTTCCTATGTTTTAACTTCTTGCCGTTATTTTTTGTATATATGTAATTATGTAGTGTGTTAACTTCGAAAAATAATAAATTGATTTTCTTTTTTTTCTGGTTACAAAGCCCGTCAAGCCGAAAAACAGTAATGTTTAAACAGTAAAACCTACTGGCAGCACAATATTTGGCACTGCGGTGATACCTTCCAAGCCGGACAACTCTTGCATAAGACTACCACTTACAGCAGACATGGAATATGAATATCCATACCAACGCCTTCTGGTCTCCTCTACACTAGGTATCGTGGGAAGCCACTAAGGTATTTTTTTAACAGTTCACTAATCGACGGAAGACGACACCGTGTTCTGACTGTGCATCGTTAGTCAATGGGTGGCCCATGATGAAACCAATAAATATCATTCCGTATAAGTGTCCGCATGTCGGCCAAGGATTGGATTACTACCATTGTTCTAGGAGAAAGGCGATACACCTACTATAAAGACCTATGACTTGAGAACGCAGTATTAACTGTTAGTCCACGCACATTGAAAAACATGGATGAATTGACATTTTCGTCGTGTGGTGTCCAGATTAAGAATAAAATCTCTCCATCTTCTAGTGTGATCTTACGAGGAAGCTGACCGCTCCAGTGGTCTTAGCCATAGTCCGGCATGCCCCCTCGCCCATCCTCGGGGCGTAGGAATTTCATGTAGAATTTCCAATGGATACCAAAAAGAAAGGACCTCTCCATCTCCTCCCGTGGATGTCGATGTCCGACTACGGGACTCTAAGCCAGACGGATGGACAGCAGCACCCCTTCTATAGACCAGTAGCCATACTGCACTCACCAAACTCCTCCCAAAGTTACGACACTTGTGGAAATCTTTGGGGGAAGCCTTAGTTCAGCAGTGGACGTCCTTCGGATGATATAATGATGACGAACTGAAATTACGTAAATTACACTATTGTAAAATAAAAGGAAATTAACACGATACCCTCACAGTGATAATGCGGATCGGTTGATACATAAAATTGTAACTAAAATTACGAGTGACCCCGGATTAAAGTCGTGCCAGATTAAACAATCCTGATTTACACAAGACCCGATATTGCAACCTAATTTGACGATACAAATTCAACGTGACCAACCACAACCTAAATATGTTGCAAACATGTGCTAGACGTCTGGGTTCCAATGATACGGCACCAATTTATAAATCTAGAGTGTCACTCTTTGTTTAACACAAACTTAAGCCCGTATCACACAGATCGAGAATCAAAACTCAAGTAGAACTTCGAGTTGCATCAATTGAAAATAAATGCTGGACATATTACGTAGGGTCCTTATTTGATTAACGCAATCTAGACTCGAGTTTGGGGTTAGCAGAGTATGGGCAGCAGCGTCGTTCAAGTACATTAACAACTCAACTGCGATCGCCAACCCGCCTACCAAGCGTGGCGATTATGACAAAGCCCCCAAATGAGCACACAACACACTCATATTGGTCATTGTGGCGATCTTTGGGGAGGCCTGTGTCCAGCAGTGGACTTTATTCGGCTGAAATGATGATGATGAGACTCAAGTTTCACTGAAGTTTTGATTCTTGATATGTAATATGGGTGTTGGTCTATAGAAATATACATAACAGTCCACAGTTAACAAGCAAGAAATTGAATTCTTTCATTCGTTCATACCGGCGTCATTCGAACGTTTGTTTTTTTTTTTTGTTGGGCTTCTCGCATACATTTCTGGGAAATGTGGTTTCTTAACCGGTCATTTGCTGGCGAAGCCAAAAGAGGCCTCCAGCCAGGCTTAAATTAAATATTTAAATATTAAAAACTAAGCAACTTTCGCTAAGGGCGCCCCCTGCGGGACACGGACCTCGGCTTAGGGCGTTGCTGGGGATCTCAAGCTATTGTTTTGGGGACAGCTGGATCGGTATTATTTAAATTGTATTAGGGGACATTTAAAGCTACAGGCTCGGCACGGGCCGGTGCGAGCATGAGACGGGAGGGAGAAGTGCTAACTTGAACGGGAAGGTGACGCGGCGATAGGCCTCCGCGACGTCGGTGAGGCGGATTATTCGAACCAATGTTATGTTTCTCTAAATATATACTTGAAATGCTTAAATAATTATTTATCACTACAATAATTTTTCATAAGTTGTTGTTTGTTTAGGTTACTATATAGAGAACAAACATAACTTATACTTTTGACGCGCTTTTTATAATCAAGTTGTTGTATTTGTAAACAACTATATCGTGAAATGGAACGCCTCTCGCGTAATTAGAGACGATTGAAAATGTTTATGTTGCGTCCATGGTGATAAATAATTCATTGTTCCATATTAATATTGGTTGAACTGCAGTTCATGTGGTTTTGTTTGGGTGATTGTATGGTTAAATCATGAGCTGCCTATACAAAAAATGAAACAACAAAAGAAAAGAAAACTTTTTAACGAAAAAAACTACTTCAAAACCCTACACGATATAAAAATATTAAAACCACTGAAAAGGAAAAAAACTTTATGAAGTCGGGCGGGTACAGGTATAAAATAAAACTTCTCGTTTGTCTTCATGAACCATGGTTGGGGCATACCTGGCTGGTTTTGAAGTCGGTATTTTATTGTTGAAAAGTTTTATTTGTTTTTTTGTAGTGTACTTTTTCAAATTTATTTAACACTAAAAATAAGAATGACTCAAATCGGTTCTCCGATCTGAGAGGAATCAAAACCATTAAGACATCATCTAGATAAGCGCAGTCAAATTAACCTATTTATTGAAGCTGGTTACAAAACTACTCAATCAAATGAAATGAAATTTATATGGGTCCAACTCGAAAGCATTCTGCACCTGTTAAATAAATAATTGCTCAAACCGGTCCACAAATCTCGGAGTAATCGGTGTACATAAATAAAAAAATAAAAAATTGCACTCCGGGAGTGCCGACAGAAGTGAAAACTTATTTTGGCGCGTTAGGAGATTTTATCCCATCTAAAAATATGCGTAGCGCGCTAAAAGAAGTTTTCACTTCAAGCGTCTCGTAACGGTGTCGCGAGTCCAGAGATTTTATCTCATCTAAAAATATGCGTACCGCGCTAAAAGAAGTTTTCACTTAAAAAAAACGCATTGAATTGAGAACCTTTTCAAAGTCGGTAAAAACGGGTGAAAATTGGACCGTTGTAGAAGTTTGTGAAATATCTTCATTATTTAATTATAGGCGTCCCCGAGGGTCATGGGCTAAATCTCCGAATCGTTAAAATTTTCCGTCACTCAATTCAAAAGGATTCACACAGTGAAGACGTTTATCCGATCGCTGAGAGGTCTCCTGCAATTCCAAATCCATCACGTCAATCCATGTTAATATCCATTTTTTTCACGTTTTTTTAAATAAAAGACGCAAAGTAAAAACAACGATAACCTTAAATAGTACTAAAGTTAGTCCTATAGATAAACTAGGGGTCGCTCGGGTTTAACTTTAGTACCAGAGATAATCCATCCATTCGTGATAATTTTCGTTTTGTAATAACAATAATATTATTCCCGGAACTATATTTAGTTCGTGTTTTGAAATAAGGGTGATACGGTCTTCCTGAAAACGCTACAATAAACATTTGATCGTTAAGTATATATTTTATAATAGTGATATACCGTTAACCGTGTGGTGCCGGCTCAGAATGCCACCACCCCATCTCTTCCCATGGGTGTCGTAAAAGTCGACTAAGGGATTAGCCGGAGGATGGGCAGCAGCGTCCTTCGAGTACATTAACAACTCAACTGCGATCGCCAACCCGCCTGCCAAGCGTGGCGATTATGGCAAAACCCCCCAATGAGCCCACAACACATCCATATCGGTGGTTGTGGTGATCCTTGAGGGAGGCCTGTGTCCAGCAGTGGACTTCATTCGGCCGAAATGATGATGATGATGATATACCGTTTCTCATCCATATAACACAATCCTTCTATCGGTTTTCACGGATTTTATTTAAAATACGGTTTTTAAATATAAATTTACCTCGTACCCAAGGACCACACAATTTAACCCGACAAATTAAAGGCCCATCATTTCCAATCAAGTTCCAAATGTATGCCTCGATACGAAAGAAAGCTACAGCGAAACCCACGTATCCACATCGGGGTCGCGACTGGCGCATTTCGCCCAATAAAACGTATTTGCCGAAGGTGGTCTCGTCCGTACATTAATATCGTTCGGTTCAGCCTCGCCTGATTTACGAGTGCCACCACTGAAAACTCCACCTACACTGGAAACATACGGCCAAGCGGTTGGAATGGCCCCGACTCGTAAAAGTAACAAGCAGCTGTTAGCTAGTCTGGGGCCTAACTCACTATGACTTTTAAGACACTACATTTTGAAGCGGTTACTGAACAAACGTTAGAGTGGAGAATAAATACATATCCACTTACTTCAGGTGTTCTATTAAGTGATAGAAATAAAACGTTTAGGAAAATATTAATGCTAAATGTTAATCCAAAGGACATCCACTGCTGATCGAAGGCCTTCCCAAATATTTCCATAAGTGTCGTAATTTTCGGGGGAATTAGCCAATATTAAAGCAAGAAATAAAAAAAAAAGAAATGCAACATCAATGGATCAATGAACTCTTGTATCACGGTCCACTGTTAGATATTATATACCTCTCCCAAGTACTCGATCATCCGAAGCGTAAAGAGCACCATTCGGATTATTTTAAGACGATTATCGAAAGAATGCAGTTACAATATTTTCATCTTACTTTACGTCAACTTTAGCCGTGTCATACAGAATAATATTTTACGTAAAATCAAAGTCACATTCTGTAATCTATAACAAGACCAGTCAGAGAAAATGTTGAAATTTAGATCACGGTTCGAAAATGTATCTCATTCACAAATAATATCTACATTAAATAAAATATCTTGTCAACGAACCTGTTTCCTTAAATTTACCATCGGTAAGGAACACATATTTCAAAGTATATTGTTCATAAATCAAATGCCGCTAGTTACCACAACAGAAGAGAGAACGCAACATTACTTTTTATTCCAACAAAAGTTGGCAACGACTTTGACAATGAGTTGGAAAATAAGCAGACGTTTTAAATGAATTGAAATGAATGTTATCAGCGTGGTTATTCTGTAAGAACTCACTAGCAAAGTCACATCTGAATCCGCAGTGAAGTCTCTAATTTCTTATTGCTTTTACTAATTTTCACTGCGGATTCAGAAGTCAGTTTGCTAGTGATTTCTTACAGAATAACACTGTTGCTTCGAAATCCAAATTATGTAACGTATTGAGATATTTCCTACACTCGGATTTCTTCTGTGCCGTCAGTTGCAGATATAAATCTCACATGCACAAACACCTATATCTGAAACAACTATATGTTGATCACACAAATATTTCCATGTTCGACCCCGAACCCACGTGGCACAGAAGTCCAATTTCTTAGCCACTGCGCCGACAATGCGGTCCGTTAGGCACGTGTAGCTTTATTGAAGTACAAGTAGACTCGTTCCTAACCCAAGTTTGACAAAATAAAAAGGGCTTCCTGCTCGTTTTTCCCGTTTAAAATTATACTTCACAACACTATTAAACGATTTCTTCTAAAGAAAACGTGTTTCGAGTTGAGTCTAGATTGGCGAGGCTGCTCGGTTCCTAATAACACGTATGTTTTCCAAGTAGCACTTCTCACACGTGAAGCAGTGGGGAAGCAGCGAGATAAATTACCTAGCCCGGACATCTGAACACTGTACTTTTGCATGAGAACTGCTTCGCTACTGTAGTCGTGTCTTCGAGACGCTCGGAAAGGATTTCGTAACAATTTTACATATTAAACAGGTTTAAGATTCCTAGATACGTACGTTCATCTATACATCTATACAAATAAATTAAATTGAAGTGTCTGTTTGTAATGTCAATATAACAGCTTTTTACTAAATGCATATGATAGTGTATACGGTACCTACAACAAAAAAACTATTTTTTACCTTTTTTTCTCTCTGTCGGTCTGTCTGTCTATCTGTTTGGTCCCGCTAAACTCCGAAACGGCTGGACCGATTCTTACTTCGGCTATTTTAGAAAAATAATTAGGGTACGGCGCAAAATAATTAAAACCGATGAAATCCAATATATTTACTGTATCTCCAATATCTATGCCGAAGTACTCTAAATTATTTATGAAAATCCCATTTCTTTTATATGAAACGGCGGGTGAAACCGCGGGTCTCAACTAGTCTAGAAATAAGTCTCGAGGTGACGAGCGAGGTGCGGTGCCACGCTCCTGGGTAGCTTTAAAATTGTTATGGGCAGTCATGACGCTTAAGTCCAGGCGAATTACTTGCAAGTCCCGCTAGCTTGTTGTTTAAAAAAGCATCTCCAAAGGAACTATGTTTTAAACTACTACTTATGTAGTCCATATTAAACGCGTCCTTATTAAAATAGCTTATTATAATACTATAGATTACGTTGACGACAGTGATGTATGGGCACTGATTCTGCCTGCAAATGTGGCTTCCCTGGAACCTTATTAACAAACTGTGCGTTTATCTAATAATTAATCTGAATTGCGATTAATGTGGACATCATTCTTGTTGAAATTCATATCTATGGTAACAAGGTGTGGTGTTCCTCCATAGAAAAGGGAAGATCCTCCAGCCAGGTGGATGGTATGCCTGGCGGGCCGAAGCCCAATGTTTGATACTGGACGACTGTATATATGCTGCGTTGCGCGAATACTTTAATAGCGCGATTCAGGATTCTTTGACTACATCGGTTAAATAGTCGAGTAGATGTCGTTGTAAGTTGTAGTTGTATTGCTGGCGATGTAGGTGTCGCCACATAACTTTTTTTTATTGCCTTTTCCCTTCATCGGGAACACAAGAACGCTTACATATCGTTACTATGGCAGGTGAAATAGGACTAACTTATTTTTGTGTCGATGGCTACACTCCATATTTCTCTGGCCCAAAACATGGTGAGCTGGACGGCTCTATGGTTGGCTTCCACATCGCCCACGTTACAGGACACAGGATACTCAGAGCACAACAGTAAGTCTACGTTATCTGTATGGCATCACAGTTACACCTGTCATCTCCATGGAAGTTCCACCTCTTTCAGTTTTTGGGCACCTGCCAGTAGTGCAGGTGTACGTGCTCGGAGTCTGTTGAAGGACCTACAGGCTAGGAATCTTCCCTGGATAGCCTGTAGGTCCCTCAACAGGTGCTCCAGCCTAGCCTCAAAGGGGCCTTTGTTAATGTATTACCACCGCAGTAAAGTCATCATATCGGCCGAATGAAGTCCACTGCTGGACACAGGCCTCCCCCAAAGATCACCACAATGACCGATATCGGTGTATTGTCGGCTCATTGGGGGTTTTGCCATAATCGCCACGCTTGGCAGACGGGTTGGCGATCGCAGTTGAGTTGTTAATGTACTCGAAGGACCCTGCTGCCCATCCTCCAGCTAATCACTTAGTCTTTACGACAACCACGGGAGGAGATGGCGTAGTGGTATTCTGAGCCGGCACCACACGGCATAAAAATCATAATCAGATATGTTTAAGCAAATAAAGCAATCATATGATGGTAAAATATAATGTCAAATATGTCAAGAAAAACCGACAAGTGCGAGTTGAACTCGCGTGGAGAGGGTTCCGAAATTGCTGATACTGTCTATTGTTGGATTCGGTCTTGTACCAATAACTTATCTCAAGAACAAACTTAACATCGTAGTTGAAAAACATGTTTTCCCATACATTCCAATCGCAAACGTAAGTTTGCACGCACAATATTTAAAGATTTACCATGTTACACGGTACAGTTTGCCAAACTTAATTCTTCAATTTCCTATATCGCCCCCCAAAAAGGACCCCCATATTCAAAATTCATTTATTAACGTTACACGCACGTGTTTGGGTCGCAGAAATCCATAGGTGTACCAAATTTCAACTTAATCGGTCCAGTAGATTCGGAGCTAATTAGCTGTGACAGACGGACAGACAGCCACACGAGTGATCCTATAAGGGTTCCGGCCGATTTTTCCTTCGGACCTTCGGAACCCTAAAAGTTATAAAATAATCTACTTCGCTAAAAAATTCAGTACAATAGTTTGCTTCCGCTACGTTATCTGTGGCCATTGACCTAGATAGGACTTTTTGAAACTGATTGAGCTTAATGTAAGGTAAGTAGCACAAGGTATGTCAAACAAAAAGTACACCTGGATATTAGAAACCGCTGATTCAATAATACTGCATTCTTTTCCAAGACACTGAAAGTTTTCTCTCAATACCTCATATCTCATCTGTCAATAGAGTCGATGGATTACCTCAATGACACAATTCTGTTAACCTTGCAAGAGGTTATCAACACTTTTATTTATTTATCAGCTGCTATGTGTTACAAGTGCAAGTAATGTCATTACATCAATTTGCCAATCGAGGTGGCGATAACTGTATGACATAAGCGTAGTGATGAACGCTTCATGTATGACGAAATGGAAGTGTTTTTTTTAACACTCAACATTAAACCGGAATCATAATGAATAAAAATAATTACTTACATAGATAATCAGTCTATTACAGTCCCACTGCTGGGCACAGGCCTTTTCGCACGATGAGAAAGTTAGTCCACCACACTAGGCCAAGTGCGGGTTGGTGGAAAAATAAATTGTTACCACAATATAAACGACGCCATGTCATTATACTACTGATATTTGTTGTAATTTTTTTATTTATACTTTTATTTTGGCCTGGAATCTAAGTCCTTTGGCCAATATTTGTTGTAAAATAAAAATGTGTTGCCAGTTTATTCCTATTGTATTGTTGTTCCAATCTTGCTTTATGTATTTAATTTTAGTCAAGTGTGCGTTGTAATAAATTGTTTCTTTCTTTCGTTTCTTTCTTTCTTTTATACCCCGATAAAAACACATAAATCTCATATTATTTATATACAACCTGGTGACGACAATTGCAAGTCATTCGCCTGGTGGTAAGCGTCACACCTGCCCATAACAATTGTAAAGCTATGCAGGACTAGTCCAGAATGGCGCTGTGTCATTCCTCAGCCTAACACCGAGCGAGCGTTTTACGACACCCCGCATTATTTTCGCTTATACGAAAACTTGCTGCTCTGTGAGATGAAAAATGTATGTGAAACATCCGCGGCTGGGTTTACTTTTTATGTTTTTTTTGTTTATTTAAGTAAATTTACATTATGCTAGGATCAAAGTGCTAAACTCGTAATATAAACGGCAGGGATGTGCATGCGCGTAGATCAACTATGTTTACATAGTCAGGTAATATAATATCTCCAGCAAAAAGCCAACGTAAAACTAAATGAGTACATTACTATATTTTTGACCTAGAACTCGCCCAAACTAGAGACAATATATTGAGACGAAAAGTTGTATTCCAAATCTGACTGACTTCATCAGAATGTAGCTTATTTTCTTTGAAATTGTTAGACTCATGCGATGGAAACGGTAGCTCGCGGCGTTTCTCGGTAAACCCATTCTGCTAGATACCATCCACAATTCTAAATAAAATAGCACTAGCGAGAACATCTCCCGCTACCTCGCAATTTCTACAATATTTACCGGAGGGCCATGCATCAATGTAACGTGGCTTCCCTTATTCCGCATTACCTGAGCGCTCAACTTTCAAACAATACACATTAACTTAAGCGATAAAATACCGATTATTATTTTAAAACAAAAGATGTGCGCAACAAACAGAAGGGCTATTCGAATGGTGGTCGATTGTTGTCTTTATAACGAGTGGCCGTTCTTTGTTCGAGTAGCGAGTCGTAGGCGCGAAATGCAGTAATGTAAACACAAATGCACGCCTCTGAGGCCTTGGAGCGCCGAAGTGAACGGACCGAGCCGAGCGGGCAAACAACACGGATAGGGTTAAATGTGTTTCAGAATGTATAATGTGTGCATGATGAAACAAATAGCAATGTTACGTGCTCAGCAATAAAACTTTATTCATGTATTAGGTTAATTTGGTATTCTCATGAAGAGAATATGAACTCAGTAATTAATTCTGAAGCCCTGTACCTTCATTAAAATATAATTATGTAATTAATATTATGTCTAGATTGAAATTCCGGATTAATTTTGTATTTATCCCATCACTTAATAATACTTATATGTGAAGATTCAAAGAGTAGAATGAATGTATAAAATTAGTTTGTTACATGCACAACAACTAGTATACAAACCTAACGTGGCTCCGGCACATTCAAGACAAGGAAGAGACTTCAGCTTACATACGAAATAGTTAAAACAAACATCGAAATTAATTTCCGAAATATGGAGCAACAAAAACAGGCAACATCCCTCTAGTTTCGTAGCCGCATCGTAATGGTGCTTTGTGCGGAGCGCGCAGGGCGCAGGGCCGCCTCCCGATCGATACCGCTCACGTGCGCCACACGCGGCAAAGCCAATTCTTTGTTCTGCCAACTTATCGCCTAACACGACCCTTTATTAACTTCCGTGCGATACTTCGCGTTTTTCGCGTGACAATATAATAGTCTACTACTTTTTCGGAGTGTTCGTTTTCGCGTGTTTAATGTACTGGCACTTTCTCACTCGATGCGAGGTGGAAGTTTTTATGTAATGCATCCATAATAGATTGGGTAACTGAGTAAGTCGGTGAACGAGAGCGGCGACGAGTGAATGAATGGAGTAATGAATGTAATATTAGTGTGCGGAAGGATCGTATAGTTTCTGTTCTATATATATAAGGTCGTAAATTGGAGTTATAGTGGCTTTTGCAGAGAGGTGTGCGGTTAACATTTAAAATATATTCACATTTGTATGCGTGTCGCTCTCGGTAGTTCCCTAGCGAGCGTAGCTTCTTACCATTTTTATGGCAATAATCTAGAGGTTCAAAGATGACTTTTAGATCATACCTATAAACAACAGTTAGATTTACCGGCAGTTATCTTAAGTTTCGCGGATTTGTCGACGCCTCATTGGGACCTAACTTGTATTTGTTATTCCACAAAGAGTTAAGCTAAGTTACGAAGTTTGGAGTAGATAATTTGTTACGTAATGTAGTCCAGAAATCGACTGGATATAGAAAAAAATGCAGCTTTGCTTAACCGTGTGGTGCCGGCTACGAATAGCACCAACCCATCTCATCCCGTGGGTGTCGTAAACGACTAAGGGATTAGACGGACGATCGGCAGCAGTGTCCTATGAACACATAACGATTACACTCAACTGCGATCGCCCACTCGCCTGCCAAGCGTCGCGATTATGGCAGAACCCCTCAATGAGCACACAACACACCGATATCGGTCGTTGTGGTGATCTTTGAGGGAGGCCTGTGTCCTGCAGTGGACTTTATTCGGCCGAAATGATGACAGCTTTGCTGATGGGTTGAGACGAACGGAAATAGGAGGATTATACAGAATTCCGTTAGAAAAAACTAAATGACTTTTGACCTATTTCTTTTATGGACATCCTGATAATCCTGAAAAGATACCTATGAATAAATTAATAACATCTCTTGCGGCCCACTGTCGAAAACGCATAACCGAATCCGTATTCACGTGTGCGTGTGCAGCTTAATATGTGTACTTTCGCTGTCTCACACACACAAGCGTATAGAGTATATTATATATATATATAATTCTTCTGTACGTGTGTATGTCACTGAACCCCTTCTAAACGGCTGGACTGAGTTTAATCAAATCTTTTGTGTATGTTTGAGTGGGTCCCTGGATGGTTTAGATTCACAATTGGACCCTGTAGGTGGCGCTCCAATTGGGTCTGCATGTGTGCCATGCTGGGGCGGGCTACTA
Source organism: Diloba caeruleocephala (assembly GCA_947459985.1). Lineage (NCBI taxonomy): Eukaryota > Metazoa > Arthropoda > Insecta > Lepidoptera > Noctuidae > Diloba > Diloba caeruleocephala. The sequence continues at coordinate 25,237,524 of OX381615.1, forward strand.
GTGTTTTTATATAGTTAGTGATTTTCGTCACGTCAAATAATAGTCTTTAAGATTTTTATTTTTCGGAAGCAGCATTCTCAAGGAAACGTCAAGGTACTCACAGGCCGCCTAGCGAATGGTGTCATATCCGTCGCCGTTCAAATGGTTGGACATTACGGTTTACGACTATCCTCGCCAGTGTACGACATTTTTTTTCCTGGATAAGCTTTATTTATACTTAACTAGCAACTCCCTCACTCACTGATAAACATAACATAATTATGCCTCAAATATCAATTTCCAAACGACGAAAGAATTTTCAGTTGTTTATGAGATAAGAGAGACCCGCCTATAAACAAACAAATCACACTCTATAATATCATTATAGAAGCATAAGTAAATAAAAGGAAAGTAAAGAGTCCAGATTGAGAATATAGCACTACTCCATATCTTCCCGTGGATGTCGTAAAAGGCGACTTAGGGACTCTAAGCCAGAGGGATGGGCCAGCAGCGTCCCTCTTGCAGAACAGCAACAATTCTGCGCTCACCAACCCGCTTGCCAAGTGCGGTGAGTACTGGCAAGTTCCCCTCAAAATGACGACACAGTTGTGGAAATCTATGGGAAGGCCTTTGTTCAGCAGTGGACGTCTTTTGGCCGATATGATGATGATGATGATAAGTAAAACGTTGCCCTTTAATTCATACAAAAAAAACGTTGCTGAAACCTATTTTAGTTAAAATATGTTTTGTCCAATTCTTTCATTAAAAAATATGGAAGAAAGAGGTTTAAACGACGTTTTATCTTTTTTTTTCACTATTTCGGTCGAATGTAGTCCACTTCTGGACACAGGCCTCCCCCAAAGATCACCACAACGATCGATATGGGTGTGTTGTGGGCTCATTGAGGGGTTTTGCCATAATCGCCACGCTTGGCAGAAGGGTTGGCGATCGCAGATGAGTTGTTAATGTACTCGACAGACGCTGCTGCCCGTCCTCCGGCTAATTCCGGCCCTTAGTCGACTTTTACGACACCCACAGGAGGAAATGGGGTGGTGGTATTCTGAGCCGGCCACCACACGGCAAATAAAATATCTCTGTTTGTATAAGAATATAATTTAGGCTTTTAAAACACGTTCACATATAGCAACATCCACGTGTTTTCTAACATCATCATATCAGCCAAAAGGCGTCCACTGCTGGACAAAGGCTGGACAAAGGCCTCATAGATTTCCACAATTGTGGTCATTTTACTCATCACGCTTGTCGGGTTGGTGATCGCAGACTGGCTACAGTTCCACAGAATGGACGCAGCTTCCCATCCCTCTAGTTAAGAGTCCCTTAGTCGTCTTTGATAACATCCGCAGAAAAAGAAGTGGTGCTTTATTCTTAATCCGGACACCACGCGGACAGTTTCTAAGTTTCTTTTATATCCGTCCCTAAACATCAAGCAAACGATTTGCAGCAAGTTAGTCAAGCGGATCTGGTATAACGTTTGTGAAATCACCTGAGCGGGCACGGTCACGGTTATGTCGACTAAGCGTGAGTTGGCGATTGTCCCTGCCCCTTTGTCCGAGATAAGGACAGCCGTACATCGCGGCTGATAAAAAAAGTGTGAGGTACGCCCGGGGTTTTATTATCATTTAAAACAATGTTCTTTCAAATTAGTATCATAAATCCAATTGTGATAAGTACAAATTTGAAAGAACATAATGAGATTTAGTTGCGGGAAACGTCGTTATGATGAGCTAACTAACTACCTAGCTAAGTTAGTGCAGTGGCTGATACAGTCGGCTGCTGCGCACCGGGTCGTGGGTTCGATTCCCGCACGGAACAAATATTTGTATGATCTGCAGGTAGTTGTTCCGGGTCTGGGTGCATCGTGTGTGGATTTTGTTTTGTGAATGTGTTTTTGAAAAAAAAAAAAACTTGCAATTTTAATCCGGGAATTTCCCTTCGTTCGCTCCACTCTTGCATTCTCTAACGCAAAGTTTCGTCAATAGTTCATCTAGTATCATTTCGCGATAAGTTATTCTACAAAGGTTTGCGATAAATACGGATAAGGATTCTCAATCTTAATGACATCATCCACCCGCTCGTTAAAGTTCAGTGTTTTTTTTCTTCTTGTTGGGCTTCACTCAAACATTTCTGGGAAATGTGGTTGCTTAACCGGTCATTTCTGGCGAAGCCAAAAGAGGCCTCCACCCAGGCTTAGAAATGAAGTATGATAGGGTTTTTTGTTTAAAGTAAGCCATTCATAATGTCGTATTGAATAAAACATACATGGTACATTTTATTATTTAAGAATATTTAATATAACAGAAGTGGCAATGGACGGGGAAGTCCACGCACTGGAAAACGCAGCGTGGAACGACCTCCAACGAGGTGGACAGACGACCTGGTAAAGGTCGCTGGGAGTCGTTGGATGAGAGCGGCATGTGACCGCTCGTTGTGGAAATCTAAGGGGGAGGCCTTTGTTCAGCAGTGAACGTCCTTTGGCTGATATGATGGTGATGAATTAAAGAACAAATACAAAGAAATGCATTTAAAAACATATCCCTTTTCACGTTTGTGGCTCAACACTTAAGACTTATCGTCATGTATTAATTTTGTTAATTATAAGCGCTCAACGCTATTCGTTTTTAAGTTTCTAGAGTGAAGAGATTGCATAATTTTATGCGTAAAAAGGATCTTAAACACACACATCAGCCCGTGACTTCGTCTGCTGTTGGGCCTCGATCGATACCTTTTTTTTTTTATTGATGTCCAGTGGAAATTCTACATGGAACTTCCTTCACCTCGGGGAAGGGCGAAGGGGTATGCCGGACTGCTTTCTTTTTTTATTTATTTTTTTATTGATGTCCAGTGGAAATTCTACATGGAACTTCCTTCACCCCGGGGAAGGGCAAAGGGGTGTGCCGGACTCCTACCGGCTAAAACCACTGGAGCGGTCTCTTCGGCACCGAAGGGGGGCTCCAGGTCCTCGTAAGATCACACTAGAGCCGCCCATTGGTGCCACGCCTTTAGGCACATCTCGGAAGGGATGACTGTTAAGCGGTCACCCCCTCTAGCGGAGGGAAGGCGACTGTAAAAAGGTCGCCCCCCCAGGCACTTCTCGGGGACTCGATCGATACCTAAGGATATCGAGGCTAACGATAGCTAGCGGCGTTTGTGCTCTACGGCCAAAATCAATAATCAATCCAATCCAAAATCTTTGGATTTGGGGATATGTCTGTTTTTGTGTTAATCGTGATCCTAACACAAAACAGACTATTTTCAAAAGCTTAAATTTAAAAATGTCGGATTAAATTGATTATTAATTTCGGCTGTAAGAATAGCACTGCAATCTGTCAGCCAAGCTTGACCGCTCAGTGTAAACCTATGTTGATAATTTAATTATAGATCAAATTCTCGCGTGCAGTATTAAAGTATTCTGTGTTACTTATCTCCAAGCTCTTTATCTTAGTAAGCGGATCTCTTGTCACGTGCAGTAAACAAACGTGTCAAAAGAATATTATAGTGCATGTTATGACATCATCTTCTAGAAAAATGTTTTTCCATTTTCCTTGGTATTAGGTTTTTGACAGACTTTTTTTTTTAACGAGACCAAGGTCCATGCGCGACATAATTACATTTTCATTGTGTCTGAACGTCCGCGATACCAGAGGAATGCAGCACCAATCCGTCTCCTCCAGTGGGTATCGTAAAAGAAGACTCATCATCATTTATCATTTCAGTCGAAAAAAGTCCACTGCTGGACAAAAGCCTCCACAAATATACCACAACGAACGGGTTGAGTATGGAACCCATAGGTTTCTGTTCTATTCTAATTGCTCAAGGGGTATGCTTTGACTTTGACTCCGTTTTTTTAATTTTTTTATTGATGTCCAGTGGAAATTCTACATGGAACTTCCTTCGCCCCGGGGAAGGGCGACGGGGTATACCGGACTCCTACCGGCTAAAACCACTGGGGCGGTCATCTTCGGCACCGAAGGGGTGCTCTTAAGATCACATTAAAGATGAACAAAGACAACTATCTGTAGATCATACAGATATTTGCTCCGTGCGAGTATCGAACCCGCGACACGCGCAAAACGCCATCGCTTTGCCACTGCACCAACCAACTAAAATACATTTATGCTTGGTTTTTGTCAGTGAAGACACATCGCAGCACACTATTAAAGACTACCCTATTAGAGCGGTGCAGCGCCTTGCTATCGTAGCTGTAACCAGGGGGAACCTTTCGCTGTCGGCCTTGCCCTGGTCCATGGTCTACAGCAGGTGGCTTGGGAGGTTGTTACATTCATCTACAAGTAGATCACCTTCCGGCAGGAGGCGGCAGAGCGGTTCAGGGCTCCTGGCTGGCCTGATTGATGATCATAATTAACCTACAAAAATAGGCGAGGTGGCCTATTCTGTTATCATCATTACGGCCGACTGCTGGACACAGGCCTCCCCCAAAGATCACCACAACGACCGACATGGGTGTATCATGGGCCCCAATTAGCCCATGATACACGGATTTTGCCATAATCACCACGCTTGGCAGACGGGTTGGCGATCGCAGTTGTGTTGTTAATGTACTCGAAGGACGCTGCTGCCCATCCTCCGGCTAATCCCTTACTCGACTTTTACGACACCCACGGGAGGAGATGGGGTGGTGGTATTCTGAGCCGGCACCACACGGCGTATATTCTGTTATACGGCACCAAAATCACACTCTGCAACCACTACTAATGTGCAAAGTCACGTGCATATCGCGCGTGCGCAAGAGCGGTGGAAGTAAACACATTTTTATAGGCGCCTAATTTGCCTGCGCGCTCCGGGCAATAAAATTATCAGTAGCGTGAATTTCTATAGTAGCTCGTACTACAGTTCTCCAATTTATCGGTTATTCACGAGTGCGTGCGCAATTCGGCATGTGGTATAGAAATGCCGAGTTCTTGTTTATAGTTAAGGCGAGGCATTGGTAATAATGCTCTCACTATTAATCTCAAATCGGCCACCGCGCCCCGCATTCCAGTTTCACCCCGGAATTACGCGGCTAACTACAACTATAATAAAATCAAACCGAGACCGGTCTTTGTGGCGATCTTTGGTCTGTGTCCAGCAGTGGACTTTATTCAGCCGAAATGGTGGTGGTGAAATCTTTAAATAATCTTAACCCAAAATATCCCTGAAACCATTCAAATATTACATTATCCAGATAAATGTGTCACGGGCCCATACCACGAATTTCACTCGATACAGAGACATGAAACAGACGCTCACAAAAACGGTTGTGAAATCGATTTAATATAGAAGATTAAAAATATTCCAGGTCGATGATTGAGCAATTTGTGACGTTTCACGTCGACGAATGCTCACCGCTATGCTGTATAAATTTTCGTTTTTACACAGGGAGTTTATTTAATCGAGACTATGCTATGGAATAATGTGAATACATCCTTATTTGAATGCATTATAGTAACATAAGGAGATCCGTGGAAAAACTAAAGTTGTCGACATAGCTGAAATGATTAGTAAACTGAAGTGGCAATGGGCGGGCACATAGGTCGTAGAATTGATGGCTGTTGGGGCAGAAAGGTTCTTAAGTTGAGACCGCGCACTGGAAAATGTAGTGCGGGATGGCCACAAACGAGATGGATAGACGACCTAGTTGAAGGCCGTATAGGGGTGGCATGTAGCCGGTCGATATGGACATCCATGGGGAGGCCTTTGTTCAGGAGTGCAATTCCTTAAGCTCAAACATCCATACATCCTTAAAAACAGAATCGAAATAACGGTTTAAACCACTTTTGGTACTCGCTAAGATATGATTGAAGCGCGTCAAGGACACGTTGCAGAAGGTAAACCATGAGGACCAGTCTTAGCGAATACCAAATCGGGCTATCACCTTTATTTCAATTCTGTATTCAAGGATGTATGGATGTTTGAGCTTAGAGAATTGAACCCCAGCAGAGGGCTTCCTTCGGCCGATATGTTCTTGGTGATTCAATCCTAGATATTACTAGTAACATACTCGAAATATATCAGAGGGTCAATTCTCGTAAATTCAATATGACTAAAAGTTGATAAAACTATGAATTGACAAAAACATCGCATGCCGAATTCAGTTTGATCTTTTCTTCTTCTTGTCTTAGATTATGGCTTCTGTAGAGTATCTTCCACAATTTTGCCAATGTCATGTATAAGGCAATGTTGTACGGTGTTCAGATTAATCAATCTTTACATATTCATATAATATTTCTCAAAAATGAAAGTTTCTACAAAAATATGTCGACAGCGTCGTACGGTTCAATTGTCTAGTCATCTCTGTCTCATCTCAAAGTCAATTTTGACGGTTATATAATGTCTATTTTAGTACCTGTCTCAGTTCAATATGTTAGCAGAAAACCGTTTTGGCTTCGATCAACTTTCGATCCATTTTCGATCTCATCACAGTGTAAGTTCACGTTTGGACGTTGTTTGTTAGTTTAGGAGAATAGCATTTGTGACATTTAGGACATTGAGAATAGATCGGAATTACATTTTGACCATTTTTTATTACGACAATTGGCCCTCAGAGACCAGACAGAAGGAAAAGCAAAGTTGACTTCATATGTGTTCCTCTTAACATGATACACTAGAGATCTTGTAGAGTTGTTAGAACTCAGTGTACGACTTTTGGTTAAAATTTCAAACAGCCAACCAACATACAGGACGTCAATGGATGCGATAAAAAGAAACCTATAAAAATTGCTTCGCTATTGAAAATAGGGAAGCAATTTAAGTAGCATTATTTATTTAAATAGCAAAGCTTACATAATAATACTTATTTAAAATATAAATATACTAAACATTTGAAGTTACGCATAAAAATATGACCTGGTACTTTTCGTCCCAAACTATGGCATTAACCTAATTTATTTGTCTGATATTTAGTCTAATGGCGGATTGGTTACGGGGCCGGCTTCTGAGAAAAGACTATACAAATTATAAATTTCGTTTTGTTTTTGTAGTGGCAATCTATTATACTCTTTAATCTACATAATTACTAATTTGTTTTACTTATATTTAATGTTGTTTATTGTATTTTTAATGTATTATCTATGTTTAAGTAATGGTAGTAAATGGGGACGGACTGAAAACCAGCGTTGGGCAGTGTTACGGCTATGCTGCTCACTGTTCAACATTTAGCTGCGACCGCTCCTTTTGCCCCACTATACAAACAAATTTCTTGTTTTTTCTTGTAATTTTTTTGTGTTAAATCAGTGTGGTCATAAATGCTTTCTTTCTTTCTTTAAAATGCTTAAATGGGTTTCTTCAGTAGAGACTAAACAAATTCAACATTATTTACCGGACACATCCCAGCAGGTTTTATGTGGAATTATGTTATTAATACTTAAATCAGATAGTTAGACAGATAGTTTTTACCCTTAAATTGCATATTATTGTAGTCCCCTTCCATCATTTACTGTTCGATTTTCTTGGTCATCCTATATATATTTAAGTTCGAGCCAGTTTTTCCTCGACAATTATGCAGAATTTTGTGTACACCGTTTCTGCAATACCTACTTAAGTAAGATACTAGGGAAATAGTGTCATGTAATAACGTTAACGGATTCCTAAAACGCCACTTAATGTTTAAGACCCTCTTAACCTGTTGAGGCGCCCGTTACCCTACAATTTCGGTAGGAAATCGAGCGTCAGAAATAGTTGAAATACTCTTATACTTTGAGTGGCGTTTCAGTATTCGGCCGTAAGCCGTACAAATTAAATATTTATGTATGCAACACAGATTACATTGCACGTTACAAATATGGTCGCAACATAAAAAAAAACCTTTGAACATCGGAGATCCTATGCGTGATCAAACCTGGAACTCCTAATTATTATAATGCATCAAGAAAGCTGCTAAGCAGGTGAACAGGTAATTTGAATTATAAATATGGGGATCGTAACTTTACGCCAAGGAAAGCAAAGACAATGAAGACTTGAACAGTGCCTTAAATGTTCTTTTTCTATTTTACTCTTTAGCTCGTTGAAAGCGCGCGGAATAATATGAAGTTATTAATAGTTAAAAGCCGTGTGGTGCGGGCTCAGAATACCACCACCCCATCTCCTCCCGTGGGTGTCGTAAAAGTCGACTAAGGGATTAGCCGGAGGATGGGCAGCAGCGTCCTTCGAGTACATTAACAACTCAACTGCGATCGCCAACCCGTCTGCCAAGTGTGGCGATTATGGTAAAACCCCCCAATGTGCCCACAACACACCCATATCGGTCGTTATGGGAGGCCTGTGTCCAGCAGTGGACTTAATTCGGCCGATATGATGAATAGTTAAAACTAGATCAAAGCGATCACAGCAATTTATATTGTCACAGCGACCTTTGTTTGTTTCATGTTCTAGTTTGTATACGAAGCTAATATGTTTGTTTTCTCAACATGTTGGGACAGCAGTATGACGGAAGTGAATGATTGTTCTTTCGAATGTTCTTAATTTATGATTTTACGAAGAAGGATTAGTCAATGTTCATATTATTTCATTTCGGCCTAATGAAGTCCACTGTTGGACACAGGCCTCCCCCAAAGATCATCACAACCACCGATATGGGTGTGTTTTGAGCTCATTGGGGGGTTTTGCCATAATCGCCACGCTTGGCAGGCGGGTTGGCGATCGCAGTTGAGTTGTTAATGTACTCGAAGGACGCTGCTGCCCATCCTCCGACTAATCCCTTAGTCGACTTTTACGACACCCATGGGAGGAGATGGGGTGGTGGCATTCTGAGCCGGCACCACACGGCATATTATTTAATTCAAATAAACCTTTTACTGGTGTTTAGGAAATATCAGAATTTAAGTAGCTTGGTTGCAATTGGTTGGTCCTATGGAGAAGAAACGGCAAGAAATTAATAGATATTCAAGGGCGTAGATTGAAAAGATTTTTGAAATGAAAACTTCTTTTAGCGCGGTACGCATATTTTTAGGTGAGATAAAATCTCTGGACCCGGAACAACTAACTGTATATCATACAAATATTTGTTTCGTGTGGGAATCGAACTCGCGACCGGAGCGCAGCAGTCGATTGTATCAGCCACTGCACCAACCGCTCCGTCGATTAAATGTTCCTTCTAAAACACATAAGATAAAGATAAAAACATTTTTATTCATGTAAAACCATTTATAGGCTTTACTTATGAATAGTCAAGACTTTAGTTGCCCCAATAAAATGACAATTAAACCTCGCGCTTCATCTAAAGGGCACAGCGGTAAACACTTCACAAACCTCACGCGATCAGAATAAAATATTACAATATACGCCACTAAAACGGTTAATAGCCGATATTAAATATGAACAAGTTGGGTGGTAATTGTGGTAAGTGTGACCACATGAGTGCACGTGGGTGCGCTTGCGTTTATCAGCGACCACATGATGCGTGCGTGTTGCTTAGCCGTGAACGTGCATCAGTAGACTTGGCACGAATATTTTGATGTAAATTAATTATAACGCTAATGTGAGTGAATTTAGAATCGAAAATACAACTATCCTATAGCATGTTCGTATAAATTTATACGACAAACACAATTCGTATCATATATACAGGTATGAATACAGTCTTCAGTTTATATGTAGACTGGCTGTACCCCGCGGTTTCACCCGCTGTTTAATTCAAAAGAAATCGGATTATAATTTAGAGTACTTCGGCATAGACACTTGACAGAGTTTATATATTGGATTCCATTTTAATTTTTTTGCGCGGAAGCCTAATTATTTTTCCAATATAAAAGTAGCCTAAGTCATTCCTTATAACATCAGCTATCTACCAGTGAAAATCCTGTAGAAATCGATCCAGCCATTGGGGAGATTAGCGGGAACTAACAGACAGACCGACAGAAAAAATCTTAAAAATAGTTTTTTTGTTGCAGGTACATATACTTTCATATGCATTTAGTAAAAAGCTGTTATTTTGACATTACAAATAGACACTTCAATATTATTTATTTGTATAGATTATGTGCGATTCAAGTATTTCTGCCGTGTTGTGCCGGCTCAGAATGCCACCACCCCATTTCATCCCGTGGGTGTCGTAAAAGTCGACTAAGGGATTAACCGGAGGATGGGCAGCAGCGTCCTTTGAGTACATTAACAACTCAACTGCGATCGCCAACCCGTCTGCCAAGCGTGGCGATTATGGCAAGGCCCCCCAATGAGCACACAACACACCATATCGGTCGTTGTGGTGATCTTTGGGGGAGGCCTGTGTCCAGCAGTCGATTTCATTCGGCCGAAATGAATGAATGAAGTATTTTAAATTCAAAATTCACTCACATTAGCGATACGTTTACGTTACTATACGTCAAAATATTCATTCTAGGCCCACTGATCTTTGTTGGATGTATACTGTGATGGGGTCGATTCTCAACAAGTGTAGCTATAATTGACGACACGGTTGGTGCAGTGGTTGATACAGTCGACTGCTGCGCTCCGGGTCGCGGGTTCGATTCCCGCACGGATGAAATATTTGTATGATCTGCAGGTAGTTGTTACGGGTCTGGGTGTATTGTGTGTGAAATGTATGTCTTTAAACGCACCCACGACACAGGAGAAATCCTAGTATGGGGCAACGTTTATATAAATTATAGTAAATATTTAGTTACAATAATAACTTCAGTAATTTTGACAACTCGTAGCCTTATTGCCGAGAGCTTCGACAACATCTAAAGGGGCTCTCGTTAGCTGGGCCAAGAATATAGCGCCACACCCATCTCCTTTCGTTGGGCGTCGTAAAATGGGCTCTATAAACCAGAGGGATGGGCAGCATCGCTCCTTCTGAGGAACAGTAGCCATACTGCGCTCAGTGCCAAGAGTGAATTTTTTAATTTGTATTGACAAATACCCCCCAAAATGATGAAACTATTGTGTAAATCTATGAGGGAGGCCTTTGTTCAGCAGTGGACGTATAAATAGCTGAAATTATGATTATGATGATGATGAAAGTAAAAGATAATATTGTTATAAGGATAAATAAGTGAGAGAACTAACCTAAGTTAGTTTACACTTTGGAGTTAGGATTTACACACTTATCAGACAATAAACGTCCACTGCTGAACATGCGCATAACAATGATCATTGAGAGGATGCTGCTGCCCATCCTCCTGATATGCGTATGCTAGGACAGGACATCCATTGTTCAAGAGAGGTGATATCTTCTTTTCCGGGAATAACTCGGAACAATTATGTATTGAGTGGACACCATTCTTATATATTTCATCTTCCACTTTCTCTACCCATCCTTTAAGTAAAAAGCGTAAACCGCAACAAAACCTTCACATCAATAGATTATTCAACTCGATCACGGAGCTTTGCGTAACCATAGCAACCGATCCGATGACATCCCGTTATAGACACACTATCAATCTATTGTCCGACTATTACAGACATTACTGGTATCGTATTTTTAGATAGGTTTAATTATGGACTATTTGCCGTGTGGTGTCTGTGGCTCAGAATGCCACCACCCCATTTCATCCGGTGGGTGTCGTAAAAGTCGACTAAGGGATTAACCGGAGGATGGGCAGCAGCGTCCTTCGAGTACATTAACAACTCAACTGCGATCGCCAACCCGTCTGCCAAGCGTGGGGATTATGGCAAGACCCCCCAAAGAGCTCACAACACACCCAAATCGGTCGCTGTGGTGATCTTTGGGAAGGCGGTGTCCAGCAGTGGACTTGATTCGGCCGAAGTGATGAAATTAATATCTGTGTAATAACATTTCACAAATATAACATGGAAGCTACTATAAATGAGCAGCAACCATTTTGTGGCGTGCAGTTGGCGATATAAAAGTTTTATTCAAATCACGTACACCATCCGGTACAAAAATAGCATTAAGATTCACATTTATCGAATCCGTTTGAACCTAACCCGTTATTTAAAAAGTGCTTAAATATTAAGTGTCCATCCTACTAATAAAGGCTGACGACATTTACGGCTACATTGCCCAACTATTTTGACGGCAGAGCCAAGAAGAACCCGGGAACAGTATGCTGTTTACGGGTTCTATTTATCCCGAAAAATAAAATGTTGTCGCGAGCCTAGCCTAGTATTACAGGCCTCCCTCAAAGATCACTACAACGACCTATATCGGTATGTGGTGTGCTCATTAAGGGGTTTTGCCATAATCGCCACGCTTGGCAGATGGGTTGCGATCGCAGTTGAGTTGTTAATGTATTCGAAGGACGCTGCTGCCCATCCTCCGGCTAATGTGAATATCTTAGTCGCCCACCGGATGAGATGGGTTGGTGCTATTCGTAGCCGGCACTACACGGTATTTTCTTTCTCACAGAGTATTTTTTTTTTAATAATTTCGTAACGTGTACTTGATACAGATGAGGAAACAACAAAAAATCTGTTAGAAATAATAACTTATCACGGTTTACAATATACATCCATTCCTGCAGTGTTATTCTGTAAGAACTAATATGTGAAACTATAGTACTAACTTTAATAGTGAAAAGAAGTAAAAACAATACGAAATTAGAGATTTCATTGCGGATTCAAAAGTGAGCTTGCTAGTGAATCAAACTCTTATAAGAATCCCCAGTGATAAGTAGTGAAAATAGTACGTAATTATTGATTAAAAATTTCAATTATTTTTTTTTCTTTTAAAAACGTTGCCCCACACTAGGATTTCTCCTGTGTCGTGGGTGCGTTTACAGACATGAATTCCACATACAATACACCCAGACCCGGAACAACTACCTGCAGATCATACAAATATTTGTTCCGTGCGGGAATCGAACCCACGACCCAGAGCGCAGCAGCCGACTGTATCAGCCACTGCACCAACTGTGCCGTCGATTTAAAAGTGAGTTATTACAGTTCAGTAACATAGAATACATCAACGAAATTCAAAAAAAGAACTAGTAGTTCTACGATCTCCCAACCCTTCCGATACCCACCGCCAAAACAAAAGCCATCCGTCATTTATTACGTCACGTCAACAAACATTACCTCGTCCAAGTTTAGTCGTTAGCCCTCCTCGAGTCATTAGTCACTGGGATTACATCCGCCGTCCACACGTCCCGTATTGATTGCCACACTGGTCATATTGACCGGCGGCGTTTACATTCGGAATTATTTCCTAATAACGCATTCGGAGGGTTAACGATAACGGATGGAATGGGTATTTTAATATCGGTTACCCTTCAAATTCCTATTTGGGGAATACCTCGTAACGATTTGGTAAAATTGTAAGGGCTTTGCGATCTTAAGGTGAGAAAAAACCTTACATGTATATTATGTAACGTATAAGTATGTAGAAGAACATGTAGTGCCTGTGTGGTGAAAATGTGGTTTGTAGGGCTACTACAACCCCGGATTTGTCCGGATATATCCTGACTTTTCGCCTTCCGTCCGTACTTCGTCGTCCGACTTTTTAATTTGCCCGCATTTTTTATATAGATGGAAAAGTTTGGAATTAATGTTTAATTTTCGCATCAAATTACTAACTATTGTGGTTAAACTGCCCGGTGTTTTTGAGAAAATCTCATTTTTGTTGGGACCTTTCAAATTTAGAAATAGCAGTCCCTTTTTTTGTCGTGGAGGAGAACGCAGCATAGAAGACCTCCAACAAGATGGACGGATGATCTGTCGAAGGTCGCTGGGGGCCGTTGTATGCATGTGGCATGTAACCGGACTTTGTGGAAATCTGTGGGAGAGGCCTTTGCTCAGCAGTAGACGTCCTTTGGCTGATATGATGATGATGATTAAAATTATTACCAAGTGTAATTAAACGGTTATTAATTTATCTATTAATTTATACTTTTATGCACCTGTATTTTTAGTTTTTTTATTGATCCGTTGGAAAGACCTCATGTACTTCCTTCGCCCCGGGAAAGGGCGAAGGGGCATGCCGGTCTCCTACCGGCTAAAACCACCGGAGTGATCATCTTCGGCACCGAAGGGAGGCTCCAGGAACTCGAAAGATCTCCATCTAGAGCCACCCATTGGTGCCACGCCTTTAGGCACATCTCGGGGATGACTGTAAAGCGTTCATCCCCTCTAGCGGAGGGAAGGCGACTGTAAAGAGGCCCCCCCCCAGGCATCTCTCGAGGGGATTGTAAAAGATTCCCCCAAAGCCTCACTATGCGCTGTGCTGCGGCACGTGACCACATGCACACCGCTGTCTTCCCGGGGGTCGCTCGGTATGAGCACACAGATTTCCCAATAAGCGTGCTCGTGACCCCATAGGCCCCCTGCCAGTAATCGTACCTACACAAGGCGAGCATAGACCTAGAAACATGGTGAGGGAAGTGATGGTTGATCTTTACGTCCTGCTCGAGAACTGGTGCTGCTTGCGGTGACTGGTCGTCCTGCTGGCTTACTGTTACTGGAAAAGCATGAGGCTTCAGTTCCTAGTTACATATGCATAACCTCTGAACAACCCAAACAGACAGCGGCATGTCGAGCATGCCGACTTAAGTTGGGGCCTTTTTTTTTTTTTTTTTTTTTTTTTTTTTTTATTGGTGCCCAGTGGAAATTCTTCATGAACTTCCTTCGCCCCGGGGAAGGACGAAGGGGTATGCCGGACTCCTACCGGCTAAAACCACTGGAGCGGTCATCTTCGGCACCTAAGGGAGGCTCCAGGTCCTCGTATGATCACACTAGAGCCGCCCACTGGTGCCACGCCTATTGGCACATCTCGGAGAGGGTGACTGTAAAGCGGTCACCCCCCCAGGGGGATTGTAAAGGATCCCCCAAAGCGTCCCACGGCAGCGCGTGACCACATGCGTGCTACCGTCTTCTCTTGGGTCGCTTGGTGTGGGCACGCAGATTCCCCAATCTACGCACCCGCGAACCCAGAGGTCCCCCACCTTATAGCAACGGCAGGGGTTTTCAGGCGTATCGGAATTAGGCGCCAGGGCGGTTGTTACCCCGGCGCCGTCTCCTTCTTCTTCGAGCGGGATCGGCCCTCTCCCGATCCCGCTCTGCGGTCTCCTTCTGGAGCATGACGCTCTCACAGAAGGAGACCACTGCATTCCAGTTTTCGTGCTCTGCCAACATAGCCGACACTACTGCTGGCAGAGAGAGATCTTGCCCGATCCGATCGACCAGGATCCGCCGCTCGGCGGCCCACGCAGGGCACGCCTCGAGCGTGTGCTGTGCGGTATCCTGGTCGCTATCACAATGGTGGCATTGTGCCGTGGCCTCACGTCCTATCCTGTGCAGGTACGCACCGAAACAACCGTGCCCGGTGAGCACCTGCGTCAGGCGGTAGGTAACGCGCTCACTCCTTTTGAGCCAGGCTCCAAAGAGCGGCAGGACGGCCTCCACGACGCGCTTGGTCGAAAACTGCATCCGCAGGCGGTGACGCCACTTGCCAAGTGCGCGCCGCCGAGCTAGCCGCCTCAGCCTGTCCAACGCCCCTAGAGGCGCGCCTTCGCCGCTCTGGCGGAGGGAGCGTGTCTGATCGTAGACCCACGCATCCATCTCCGCCAGGATGTCGAAAGGCGGAAAACGCGCCAGGAGAGTTGCCGCCTCGTAGGACACTGTTCGGTATCCTCGTGCGATCCGGATAGCCACTCTGCGCTGCAGACCGTGAATTTTAGTTCTGCAGCGCTGGGCGCCTGATAGTCGAGCTGACCATACAGGCGCCCCGTATAGGACCACGGACCGCACGACTCCTCCGTAGAGACGGCGAACTTCCTCACATGGTCCCCCGAGATTGGGCAGCAGCCGGTGTAGAGCACCCACTAAGTTGGGGCCTACAATTATTTTATAATATCATTTGTAGTGCTCGAGTGTTTCATTTTTTATTATTCGAATGTAGGTGTGCTAGCAATGCGTCACCTACCGCCTGACGCAGGTGCTCACCGGGCACGGTTGTTTCGGTGCGTACCTGCACAGGATAGGACGTGAGGCCACGGCACAATGCCACCATTGTGATAGCGACCAGGACACCGCGCAGCACACGCTCGAGGCGTGCCCTGCGTGGGCCGCCGAGCGGCGGATCCTGGTCGATCGGATCGGGCAAGATCTCTCTCTGCCAACAGTAGTGTCGGCTATGTTGGCAGAGCACGAAAACTGGAATGCAGTGGTCTCCTTCTGTGAGAGCGTCATGCTCCAGAAGGAGACCGCAGAGCGGGATCGGGAGAGGGCCGATCCCACTCGAAGAAGGAGAAGACGGCGCCGGGATAACAACCGCCCTGGCGCCTAATTCCCATACGCCTGAAAACCCCTGCCGTAGCTACAAGGCTGGGGACCTCTGGGTTCGCGGGTGCGTAGATTGGGGAATCTGCGTGCTCACACCAAGCGACCCAAGAGAAGACGGTAGCACGCATGTGGTCACGCGCTGCCGTGGGACGCTTTGGGGGATCCTTTACAATCCCCCCGGGGGGGTGACCGCTTTACAGTCACCCTCTCCGAGATGTGCCTATAGGCGTGGCACCAGTGGGCGGCTCCAGTGTGATCATACGAGGACCTGCAGCCTCCCTTAGGTGCCGAAGATCACCGCCCCAATGGTTTTAGCTGGTAGGAGTCCAGCATGCCCCTTCGCCGTTTTCTTCCCCGGGGTGAAGGAAGTTCATGAAGAATTAAAAAAAAAGGTGTGCTAGCAATAACGTATTAATCTATTGCTCGAAACGTTTTTGTTTTGATTTTAGAATCTAAGAAAATTTAAAAAAAAAAACCATGACTTACAGAGACGTGTTGTTCGGTTGTTTGGGAGTTTGTTGCGCCTCTTTTACTTCCCAGCTTCGACTTATATTATGTAGACAAATTTTAGTCTCTTTTCAATAAATGTTACCTCATTTCATTTTACTTAACGTCGTTCCTTACCTGTCTACATTTGAGTTAAAAACACAATTGCATCGAAAGAGGTACAAAAAAAAAAAAAAAAATATATACTCGCATACAACTTAAAAAAATACCACATTTTATTGAACAAGTTAGCTTTTGTTATCTTTTGTAAACAACTAACCTTGTAAACAATAGAGTTTTTACCATACAATGCGTATCACGCACTTTATGTTCTGCCATGGCCCAATCCCCCATTATGTTATTAACAACATAATATTGTTATTATACTATCCAACATCATATCTACCACTAATATTATAATAGCACACACTAACGAGATCCAACACGCGACTCATTACGTCACACGTCAGAAATCAACAACACCTGCATGTGATAAGTACTTTACCTATCACTAAATAAGGAAGTAAAGAAAGTCAACTCTTAATAACGCACGAGAAGGCTCTACACACTCCGAAGGACTTCCACTGTTAAACAAATGCCTCCCCACATTTCCACAATGACCGGTTACATGCCTCCCGGATCCAACGACTCCCAGCTATCCTCACCTGGCCATCTCATTGTAGGCTGTCCTACGCTACATCTTCTGGTGATTCGGTCTCCACTCGAGGATCTTTCTGCCCCAACAGCTATCAGTTTCATGAACTATAAGCCCCTCCAATTGCCACTTCAACTTACTAACCTCTTAAGCGATGTCAACAATTTTAATCCTCGGATTTCCTCATTATTAATCAGCACCAGGTAGAGATATACTAAGCATAGCTCTGTTTATAGCTCACTGAGGAACCTTGACCTTTTTATGAGGCCTTTAGTGAGTAACCACATCTCTGTGCCATATGTCATCACTAATAACACACACTGGTTACATACTTTCGTCTTGAGGCACTGCCGTATTGTTGACGAAAAGACGTTGCGAAGCACTGCGTTTAGCAGTAATTTCGTTTTGGCCATATTAATTTTAAGGCCCATCCGTTGGAAATTCTGTTGAGATCATGCAGCATTGTGCTGAAGTCTAGCAGTGATCCTGCCATTACTACAATGTCGCTGGAAACTCGAAGGAGAATGATATACTTGCCATTGATGTTTATACCGAATCCTTTCACCTCCAGTAGCTCGAGGGCATCCTGCATTGGAGCGGTGAATAGTTTCGGGGAAATAACGTCTCCCGGTCTCACACCTCTCTGGTATACAATGTATAGAACTAAAACAGAGCAGTCTTAAACCACTGCATTATAACCACAGGCTACACGCACGTTAGAAACTTCTGACACTTGACAGCAATGGATTCCGCTACACACTGCGTGGGATTTTCGAACCAAATTGCAATATACTTGCAGTGTTGCGCACTGATTTTTGATGCACGGTTAGTGCAGTGGGCAGTGGCTGATTGACTTTCTGCTCTATGGCATAGCGGACTCGATTCCCGCACGAAACAAATATTTTGATGGCGTCTTTATATGGTCTGAATGTTAGGACGTTTTGAATGTATGTCTGGAAACTGTACCCACGAGACAAGAGAAATCGCAGTGTAAGGTGGACTTTGAACGTAGTGGCATCGTTTAAAAATCTCTTATTGACCCTCTGTTTCCATCTAGTTTGTGACAAATTCAATATCTATCACATTCATAACGATGTCACGCACGAATTCGTAAGTCTTTAAATACATTAGTATCTGCTTTGGTTTTGGAAAGTCACCGAGGCATTGTTCAGAGGACGAATTGTAGTGAAATAATAATCGATCAGCTGTTTAATGGCAGTAAATTTGCGACCAAAATTATAACCGATCTAATCCAAGATCTTTAGATTCAAGATTAATCTTGAATCTAAAGATCTTAAGAACTTGATTAGTTTTAAGATCACACATAACTATAAAAACAGACAAATCCTTAATCACAAATCCAAAGATTTTGGATCAGATCGGTCGTTAGTTTGGTACTCGTAAATAAAGTCGTGTGAAGACTACTGTTTACTGTTCACATGTCCGCTAGCTATATGCGCTGTGATATTCGGAGATTCCGTATTTCTGTACGGTATTGGGTATTTATTTATTTATTATATTCTTTATTGTACACCAGTTATTCAAAATACAATAAAATGTATCACTTAGATTATAGAGTACAATGGGCGGCCTTATCGCACACGGCAATTTCTTCCAGGCAACCTTAGGATGGAGAAACAAAATTACTACACAAGATGCGGGGTATTTATGACATTTCGAAATGTAAACAACAAAATAGATATTTATTTAAGAGCTACATTATTGTCAGTGAGGTTAATGGCGTCTCTAGTGTCGTCATCACGTGTAGTTCGCCGCATCCCACTGCTGGGCTTAGGGCTCTGTTTCCTTGTGCCATTCATCTCTATGTAGGATGACGACACGGTTGGCGCAGTGGCTGACACAGTCGGCTGCTGCGCTCGGGGTTACGGGTTCGATTCCCGCACGGAACAAATATTTGTATGATCTGCAGGTAGTTGTACCGGGTTTGGGTGTATTGTGTGTGGAATTTATGTCTGTAAACGCACCCACGACACAGGAAAAATCCTAGTGTAGGGCAACGTTTAAAAAACTTATTTTTTTTAAATCTACGTTTGCGTCTTGGATTGTCGTACGCTTACGAATTCATATTATGCGGACTCGATGTTGGGTTAGATGCCAAACATCGCGCGTTCTGTGGCCCTTTATGCGACTCTTATTTACTTATTCTTCTTGGTACGACACGACTACTTAAACTGCGCACCTCATCTTTATGTTCCGTGTACCTCAAGATATAAAACTTATTATTATTACTATATTTCGTTGGTGAATGCATGCGTTTATGATATACAATGATCTCGTAACCTTAAAATGCCATCTCAACACTGTCATCTCACTGGCAGAGTATGCCGTATGCCAAATAAATAAACTCCGCGAAGGCCGACGGTTATTTTAGTGAAAGCATACCACATTTTAACCGCACGTTCTAGAAGATTCTTTATATAATATTAAAATTGAATATTTTAAGCTGTTGGGCAAACAGAGATGATTAATCGTGTGGGATTTTTGGCTCTCGCATTGAGTCATCGTCATTAATTTTGTATGATTTTGTTGAAATTGCCAACTGAGGTTTCTTATTAGATTTTTCTTAAGAAAGTATGAGGCATAAATGAGTTCCTAGAACAGTCCTTAGAATGAACAGAGGTTCAGCAGGGAACGTTTGTAAATACTGCCACCATGTTAGAGTTGCCTCAAACTGAACTATTAACAGAACGTTTGACACGGCCCAGAAACGTGCAGTTAGAATTGTCGACGATCCCAAGATCAGAAGCAGTCTAGAACCTCCTAAGGAGAGACTTTGCCTCCCTGTGTGTGTTCTATCTTCTTATATAAATGTGTTCTAACAGATTTTTCAATTTGATGCCAACGGCGACCTTTTTACCATCGCACCTCTCGCCACCGGTGGGGAGTTCATCCGAATACCCTAGAACCAAAATGGTCTCGTACCGTACGGTTCACAGGAACTTCCTCCCGCGCACGCTCAGGTTGTGGAATCAGCTCCCTACCGAGGTATTCCCAACAGACTACAGCATGCGGCGCTTCAAAAAGGGTGTGACAAGATTATTACAGTTTTGGCATCGCACGAGTTATACCTAGGCCCACCTGATTTCAAAAATAAAGTTTTTTTTTCTCCTTTTCAGTGGTTTTAATATTTTTATATCGTGTAGGGTTTTTGAAATCGGTATTTTTTTGTTTCTTTTTAGTGTAAATAAATGTAAGAACTTTTTCCAGCTTGGTATCAGTATTTAACACTAAAAATAAGAATGACTCAAATCGGTTCTCTGATCTGAGAGGAATCGAAACTATTAAGACATCATCTAGATAAGCGCAGTAAAATTAACCTGTTTATTGAAGCTGGTTAAAAAACTACTCAAGCAAATGTAATTAAATTTATATAGGACCAATTCGAAAGCATTCTGCACCAGTTAAAAAAGAATAGCTCAAATCGGTCTACAAATCTCGGAGTAATCGGTGTACATACATAAAAAATACGCATCGAATTGAGAACCTCCTCCTTTTTGAAGTCGGTTAAAAAGTGTTTCGCTTATGCGATTGCGAATACCGGTCCGCAAGAGAGTATCCTTCTAGACGAGGTATTCCACTAAGAGCGCCGACTAGAGCAGCCGCAAAACGAAAAGCACCAAAGATATTCCACGATCAGCACCAATCAAAATATTAGATGACTGATCCGACTTAGAGAATGTTGGTTTGGTGCTGTTTGTGGAATAGCTTTGGTGCTTTTCAAATCGGTGCTCTTCGTGGTATACCCCATCTAGGTATTCGTTCCGAGTGACCCCTGGGAAGACGAAGGCGCGCACGTGGACACGTTCCGCCGTGTGCGCAGCACAGCGCATCGCAAGACTTGGGGGATCCTTTACAATCCTCGCCGAGAAGTTCCTGGGGGCGGCCTTTTTACAGCCGCCTGCCCTCCGCTGGGGGTGACCGCTTTACAGTCATCCCCTCCGTAATGTGCCTAAAGGCGTGGCACCAATGGGCGGCTCTAGTATGATCTAAAGAGGATCTGGAGCCTCCCTTCGGTGCCGAAGATGACCGCTCCAGTGGTTTTAGCCGGTAGGAGTCCGGCATACCCCTTCGCCCTTCCCTGGGGCGAAGGAAGTTCCATGTAGAATTTCCACTGGACATCAATAAAAAAAGGTGTTCGTATAAATTTAAAACATACAAACGTATATATTAAGAATGTCATTCACTTCACCTTAGCTATTAGAAAGACACGTGAGTTACATTGGTAATGCGATTATCGTAATAATGCAAATAGGCGAAGTGACGTCATCGATGACGCGGCGTCAACTATAGCAGTAAGTATGCCCTATGCTTACGTGTATATTCCCGTGAAATGTCTGTTAAGAAATTTGTACAGGAAAATTTATTGTTTAGTCACTTCCATCAGAATCGTTTCGCGGTTCTCAGAAGGCAGATATAATTTAGTTCAGATAACGCCACTTACGTGCCGTGTGGAGTCGGCTCAGAATACCACCACCCCATCTCCTCCCGTGGGTGTCGTAAAAGTCGACTAAGGGATTAGCCGGAGGATGGGCAGCAGCGTCCTTCGAGTACATTAACAACTTAACTGCGATCGCCAACCCGTCTGCCACGATTATGGCAAAACCCCCCAATGAGCGCACAACACGTCCATATCGGTCGTTGTGGTGATCTTTGGGGGAGGCCTATGTCCAGCAGTGGACTTCATTCGGCCGAAATGATGAACACCACTTACGAAATACAAAGCTGCATTGCTGACGAATTTTACCTGTGAACAAAATAAGACAAACATCAGTCATATAAACTTCAAGATATACATCAATGTAGTTCACATCAGTAATGTTACACGTAACACACCAGCACGCAATGACAAGACAAATACAAACAAGATAGTATGTAACGAAACGACTCCGACTCGGACCTACATCCAAACGCAAACTAGGGGACGGACATGCCTCGGGGGTCGCGGGTGCGCAGATTGGGGAGTCTGCGTGCTCACACCGAGCGACCCCCGGGAAGACGGTGGCGCGCACGTGGTCACGTGCCACCGTGTGCGCAGTACAGCGCACAGCGAGGCTTACGGGGAGCCTTTACAATCCTCCCCGAGAAGTGCCTGGGGAGGCGACCTTTTTACAATCGCCTTCCCTCCGCTGGAGGGGGTGACCGCTTTACAGTCATTCCCTCCGCTGGAGGGGGTGACCGCTTTACAGTCATCCCCTCCGAGATGTGCCTAAAGGCGTGGCACCAATGGGCGGCTCTAGTGTGATCTTACGAGGACCTGGAGCCCCCCTTCGGTGCCGAAGATGACTGCTCCAGTGGTTTTAGCCGGTAGGAGTCCAGCATACCCCTTCGCCCTTCCCCGGGGTGAAGGAAGTTCCATGTAGAAATTCCACTGGACATCAATAAAAAAAGGGGGACGGACACATAAATATTCAGCGGTACAACTGAAGCCAACAAGTCAAGCTAAATGTCCTTGTTTATAGAAACAAGCGATGCCCTGATAGCTCTTAACAAAGGCACCGTTAACTTTATGGGACGCTTATAAGCGTGTACGCATCTTTACGTATGTAGGTGTGTGATACGAGGTCGACGACCTCACGGCCCCGACACACGCAATTCCGAATCTTCGGTCACTTGTTTCCAGCAGATTAATGGCCACTATTCATATCAGACGGCTATTTGCTGTCCCAGACTGAATTGCCGACGGTATTCTCTATTCTCGCTATTTGTATTAAAACTCGTTTTAGATATTCGACAGCGCGAGGTCGCTCGAACAAGCAGAATTATCCATTATTTTTTCAACACTTCAAAGGAAGGAGGCGTACTCGAACGAGTAATTTACGTAATTGTATCAAACAGCTCGCGAGGCACTTACATAAAATATTAATACACTTATCTAGCGGAGCGTTAGGCTTACAAAACTTCCACGGGTATTAGCCACTTACAATGTGGATTACGCCGGGGCGGGTGGTGTTGTGATATACGCGGGCCTTTGTGCAAGTGGACCTTGAGTAAAATGAGAATTCGCTAAGTCCCGGCAAATTGAAAACGTTCCAGCTGAGCGGGAACTCAGGCCGTAAAACGGTACCGAGCTACCGAACGTCGGATCGCATTAACCAGGGCCCTTTGTCGACGACGCTCGACGCGTATCGCCCTTTCACTACCGTTTACAGACATTGCTGTGCGCTCAGATAACGACGAACAAAGCGTTCCCGACCGGCGAATGCCAATTCGGAAAATGCTCAGTCACCCCTGCGAGCTACCGTCGATGTTCCCGCCTCTCGTGCGCTCGACACAACGCACCGAACTCCGAGTCGCACACGACCGCTGCTTACTACCTGCATACTTGAATTTCGATGATATTTCATTTGAATTTGGATTTCACGAATAAGCAGCCATCGCACCGCATCGGTCGGTGCTCGGCTTCAGTTATTCATTACGTCATTAGTGGTGTGCTAGTTCGCACAATGCCTTATCAACGTTTTGTCTATAGTACACGCGTATGTTATGGAATGTAGAGAAGTTGTGTCTGCACATACGATGTTTATAGAGAATCTCAGAGAAGTATTAAATAGAAGTAAAAACAATTTTTGTACTGTTTCTTCTCGCATCGCTAAAAATGTCACGCTTTGAATGGTATTTTATTTACGAAATGTTTTGCCGAAAGATACAAAACGATTATCATCAAGGAAATGGAGTAATAAATGTTTTTGTCCTATTTCGAAGGTCACATAAGTCACTTGTGTGGACGGAACGTGTAGAAGTTAGTTTTCATGTTTTCCTTCAAATTGGTATTTTCTTACTTTTATTTGTTCGCCCCGCAATGCCACCTAAAACGAGTCGATATTGCACCTTTGTTATTCTGAGTTTCTATAACAACAGATTTGCTACACGCCTTTTCAATTTGAGTTTCCGAATGTGTTCTCTGCATTTACTACTCCAAATAAATTGGTTAGCTGTTTACATTTTAGTAACAAAGCACTAAACCCCTCGCTTCGGGTTCTAAATTCAAGTTATAACTGAACAAGCTTGTAGACTTCATGGCATTCAGAAAATCTGCTGACAAGAAAATCTCGGACTAACCCAACACGTGTTTCACAGACACGGTAACTTAATTAGATTCCGTAGTCGGCCGCCATAAAGGGAGAGCCTCCACCATCGCCCACGAGGCCAATAAAGTCTACACGGCGTAGTAGTTTGTAGAAATCGTCTAACCGACGAACGAAGCGTATCGTTCGCGGACTTTCAGATTAGTTCAGATACGCGCATAGGGCGTTGACCTCGCGCGCGCGCATGTTCGCGCACAGCTCTCGGCACAAACATGGTTAAAAATAGCTTGTGACGTCACTTGTTTATCATCGTACGCAAGGTTACGCAGCGATCGGCGTCCACGAGCGGACCATGCCGCGCTGCGCCGACCACGGCCGAATCACAACGCAAGGGCCGCTGGAAAATGCACTGCTTGGATATAGACCGCTATAAGAAAGAAAGAAAGCATTTATAACCACACTAATTTAACACAAAAAAAATTACAAGAAAACAACAAGAAATTTGTTTGTACAGTGTGGCAAAAGGAGCGGTCGCAGCTAAATGTTAAACAGTGAGCAGCATAGCCGTAACACTGCCCAACGCTGGTTTTCAGTCCGTCCCCATTTACTACCATTATTTAAACATAGATAATACATTAAAAGTAGTAGTTGTTCCGGGTCTGGGTGTATTGTGTATGAAACTTGTGTCTGTAAACGCACCCACGACACAGGAGAAATCCTAGAAAACGTCGCCCTTTTATAAAAAAAAAAACAACATTAAATGTAAGTAAAAAAATATAGTAATTATAGTAAGTAGGTATACAGGTACGTAACGGCGCAGAACTACTTCTGCACCCTAGTAAGTACTCGATAGAAACCCACTTGAGAAATTACTAGAGAAAATTGACCCGAATTGCAAGATGCATTTATGCGCCGCTCGCATAAACAAATCTTATCGATACCTGCCGATAATAAAAGTCAGTTACTACAGATCCATTTCCTAAGGTTCCAGCAATGACAGATAATATTAGTTAACAATGAAGGTAATCTGGTATAAGTAGGTACCAGAGGAATCTTCCTTTACGTTGCAATTTATTTTCCGGAAATATTACAAGAGACATTTTTTTTATTATCTTTTAAACCAGTAACTCACAGTACGAGGCTTATGTCCAGCAGAAATGATGATGATGATGATAACTACCAAAAAACTTTCGAATATTTATTTCCAAATGACCTGTAATAAACCCAGTAACAAATAATCGGTTTCGAAAATTAAACATAAGTCAAATTTTATTTACGTTTTCTATATATTTACACTGATCTGGTAGCAAACGATTTTCTCTCGGTCCGTCGAACCCGTGCCAGTAAAACTCGAACTTAACCGACTCCAGAATAAGTAGGCGTTTGTAATAATAAATGTAAACATGATAGTACACATAATGCCACGTTAATCATTATGTAAACGAGAGGGCTATTTACTTGCGCACGCACTGTATTCCATTCGTAAATATTAAAATACTGCGAGCACTGTTTATTTGTGTTATATCTGTTGTACAGTAAAGATTATTTATTATTGAAGTGGAACTTCTTTTGGGACGGTGTGAATTGGATTTTATGAAACGAAAATGTGTAACGAAAGAGACAACTATAAATGTATCATAGGGTTTTGGCTGTGAGAGAATGAGATAAAACACGTTTCTATATAGATACCCTATTCCCTATTGTTGATCAATCGCTCTCTCTCTCTGTTTACCACCTCCATAGGGTATTCAACTCATTCTCTTACAAATTAACCAAAGTACAAAGTTGCACTTCAACCGCGTGTGAAGTCCTACCCTACATTTTTTTTGACTGTGCGTAACATTGAATACATTTTTGTTTTTTAGTTCCGTTAGTGGCCAACCTTATATCACTTTTCCAAGCCGACCTAGGGCCTCTGACAAGGCTTAATGACTGCTGGCTAACTATGCGACTTGCTATATACATGTATGGTACACCTGAATTATGAAAGTAAAACTATTTTTGTCTTATAGAATCAAGATCTAATCGACTGACTGCAATCATATGAGGTGGATAAGATATAACTAAAGTGCAGGGTGTCATAACAAGGCAGCGTATAAAAATATACGTTTAGAACCAAGGCCTAGTGGCTAATCGCTCGGTTTTCTACGCTGCCGGTCTCGGGTTCGATTCCGGCTCGGCCAACCTGGAAATGTTTAAATTGATTTTAAACTAAGGCTGGCCTATGCATGAAAATCCTTTTCAGGTGGATTTATTAACGACTTCAATCTAAGTGCACATTTAGTGCCCTTCCCCAAACGGTGATGCACTTAACGTCGTGAGCTGAGCTGACACCTGCACGCAAGAAGAACTAATGGATCCTTGTGAGAATGCAGTCCTGTCGCTGTGACTTGTCGCTTAGCTTATAAGTGTTGCTGGTTCGATCCCCGGACGAAACAAACATTTTGAATGACCTTCAGATAGTTATCTGATTTGGATATTTGTACATAATAATAATATTTAAATAAAAATCATATATTTGCATTCAATAAACATAGTAGTCTACGTTTTCAAATTCTCGCAAAGAATACTTCTCCGTCTCTCTCACTCACATGGGCAACAATATGCGATGCCAATGAGGTGCGTTGTATCGTCGCGTTCGCTCGTCGCTCGTTTCACATTTTGTTTGTAAAATACCAATCTCAAACATGGGTTAAGAAGCTTCGTTTCAAAAATTAAAACATCAATAAAACTGCATCAATTGTTAGATAGATATATGTTACGTCCATACTAAATGGCGCGCATAATGCAGTCTCGCTGTATGTAGGTATAAACATATAAAACCATAGGTGTGCTGTAAGAAGGAAGATACAAAAACTACGAGGGTAAAAGAGATAGCCATCTAAAATGACAACACGTATGCTCGATGTCTTTAATCGCACCTGTAATGGAATATATGTTTTCTCTTTTCTTTGCTTGGCCTGTGGTTTTCTTCGAGAAAATTATTCTATGTTATAATTTGAATAGTATTACTCACGTGTGCTATGAGATCCCTTGTTCCTTATTTATTTTTGCTTGATAGTTTGTACATTTTCTATACGCACGACGGCATTGTTATTACTTAATTCATAAAACATTACAGATTGTGACAGTGTGTACTCGCTGTCTTGTTTTGAGTAAATTGATTGCGAGGTGCTACGAGAGATTGAGGGAGTTTTGGTTCTTACTTTTGGCGCGTATGTAACACATCTACTTCTTTTCTATATAATATCTTTGTAGAAATTACTATATAATGTGTCTGAAACTGTATTATTCAATCAACAGCCTTGTATCTTATATCCACCTTACGATAGCAAGCAGATCGAAAGCTTATCAGTACCTACTTCAATCTAAAAATAGAGAGCCACTTGCGACAAAGTTGTCGACACGATAAATCGCACCTCAATACATCATTGCTCCAAAATACATTTAATATAATTGCGGATCGATGCCGCCATCAGAGAGGGGAACTGTTCGTCCGGGGTATCGTGAAATCACATGTTACACTTGACATGTGTCAAATAGATACGACACCGATACACAAGTTAAGAATAGAGATATAGCTGCAAATATGAATTGAACTTGGCATATGAGTGTTGAGGAAAATTTGCGGTCTTATAATGCAGTGTCAGTAAAGTCATATTGTTGTGTTGGAACAAATATGACAGTGATATTTCTGTTGTTTTTATTTCATCACTTCGGCCGAGTGAAGTCCACTGCTGGACACAGGCCTCCCGCAAAGATCACGACCGATATGGGTGTGTTGTGTGCTCATTGGGGGGTGTTGCCATAATCGCCACGCTTGGCAGGCGGGTCGGCGATCGCAGTTGAGTTGTTAATGTACTCGAAGGACGCTGCTGCCCATCCTCCGGCTAATCCCGTAGTCGACTTTTACGACACCCATGGGTGGAGATGGGGTGGTGGCATTCTGAGCCGGCACCACACGGCAAGTTATTTTTTATTAGTATTTTTATTTGGTTTGTGGTAAACTTTCTGTCAGGGTTCAGCCCTCGACTTGGCTTATTGACAACAGCCGGCACCCTGATTAGCTAACAACAGCGACAACAGTGGCAAATCACCTGAAATTGAAAGACGAGAATGCAATTTTTAGTTCATTGATCGTTCAACAGAATTTGCGTCAGAGATCTTCAACTGTTAAATCGCTATCAGCAAATACGTAATACCAAAATGACGTTTGAGTGCGTCTGCAAAATTTACGTCTGTCGCAAACTGTCTACGGTATACGTAATCAGCCAGCGGGTCCTACGAGTTTATCATCGGCCATTCGAAGCATGAAGACGCTCAATACTACACTATGCGGTCACTCATCCATAGAATTGACCGCGCCTAGCGTTCCTCAACATCACCAATCGTTTACCGATGAGTAAGTAAAAATGGCTGCGAGTGACTCGACGCATGACGACAATGACATTAATATACATTTTAACTCCAAGTTATTCACCCATCCGCGTGATTGGAGATAATTAAGTTTATCATGATGCTTGTCTCTCTATCGAAATTACCGGGGTCCAAGTGAAAAAGGGTACAAGGTATGCAAATTCATGTTTTTCGAGTTTATGTTGATTTAATAAACAAAATAGATTATGACCACCGAGGTGGTTTACCGTGTGGTGCCGGCTCAGAATGCCACCACCCCATCTCCTCCCATGGGTGTCGTAAAAGTCGACTAAGGGATTAGCCGGAGGATGGGCTGCAGCGTCCTTCGAGTACATTAACAACTCAACTGCGATCGCCGACCCGCCTGCCAAGCGTGGCGATTATGGCAAAACCCCCCAATGAGCCCACAACATATCCATATCGGTGGATGTGGTGATCTTTGGGGGAGGTCTGTGTCCAGCAGTGGACTTCATTCGGTCGAAATGTTGAGGTGGTTTAAGTGAGGCTTGATATGATTTTAATAATATTTCTGAATTAAAATGTATTTAAAATCGAAAATCATGAATGTTGGACCTGAAGCCCTTTTCCCTAGGACCTGAGCTGCTTCACTTCACGGGTATGCTGCACGCCGAACTTGGCTAACCTGTCGCGTTTAAACGTGGGGGAGTCCTCTTGGACTTCCTCCGTCTTGGGAAGGGCGGAGGGGCATGCTGGGATCAAACCGGCTAAAACCCCACGGTGTCCTTCTTCTTACCTCTAGCCGGGGGTGAGTTGTACGCTTTTCTGCATTAGACCGCTCCCCCGACAGGTATCGGCCCGTCAATGATTGACGGGCCCCTTCTCTGTGCGGCCTTGTTGGCCACACCTATCCTTCGGAGATCCTTCCTGTTCTTCGCCATCTCGGGCCTGTTTCTGTTCGGGCGAACCAGGGGCGGTCCGCAGGCCGCTCCTCATGGTGACCGGAGATCGTCCAGCGCCCTTCCCCGGTGCCCACGCCCGGTGTGTCTTCTGCGGAGGGGATCGGAGATCTCCCTCTTTTGTACTGCGAATTCCGAGCTTATTACTACCTACAATTATTGTTTCAAGCCTGTATAAGTATCTAATAACAACCAACAGAAGTCCTATTGCGGGGGCTATGAATATGAGTCGTTTGTAGACTCGCAAAAAACTTAATTGGCTGTAACAATAGCTCATAGACGACGAACTAACAAACAATCACTTTAAAAAGATTGTGACCTTGTGACGAAGTCATCCTTCATCTTCATTTCAATCAACCTCTTTCATGACTTCATACCTTTTACTTCCATCACTGTCGACCTCACGATTCATTCTTTATTCAAATCAAAATTCGAATTTATGTGACGTAGAGTCGCTCTTCATATTTTGATGATCATCATTAGACATTGGATTCTGAACGCTAGTGGTTCAACACACAGCTGTCGCTCTGACCAATAGTCTCCTGCAATATAACAATTACTTATTTTTGACTAGCTTAAATATTGTGTTTATAAGCTATATTTGAAATATATAAACATCACCATGAAGATGAAGTGTTGAAGTTGTGAATATCAATATACCTATATAACATATATGCTACGTTTCATTGAATCACAATAACTGAACTCCGTTACTTGCTGCCGTGGAGAGAGCCTCCTTGTTGAGCTAACCGGGAAGGAACACGGAGGGAGGCACTCCGCGACAACCTTTGAACTTACGCCTACTCTTTTTACTGCTGTTACCAAGCTATGTACATGGTACTACATTTTTTTTCATAATTCAAACGAGGTATAACTTTGAGGCGCGGTGAATAAATTGCCAGTGTTTTTATTTAACACTATCACCCGCCGTTTCATTTAAAAGAGATTGGATTATTTATCAATAATTTAGAGTACGGCATAGACACTTGACATAGAGTATATATATTGGATTTCATGGGTTTTAATTTTTTTGCGCGGTACCCTAAACATTTTTCTAAAATGAAAGTAGCCTAAATTATCCCTTATAACATAACATCAGCTATCTGCCAGTGAAAGTCCCGTAGAAATCGATCCAGCCGTTTCGGAGATTAGCGGGAACAAATAGACAGACAGACAGACAAAAAAATCAAAATAGTTTTTTTGTTGTAGCTACCGTATATACTTTCATATGCATTTATTAAAAAGCTGTTATTTTGACATTACAAACAGACACTTTTTATTTATTTGTATAGATATAGACTTTACTTTTAGCACGTGATAGTTGGGTAACGATTACGTAATCGTTAATAATCGTTATTCACCGATTATTAAGGTTTACTGATGCATCGTAATCGAGGATATATATAGTGAAAGCGATTCACAAAGGAACTGGCTCTTTTCGTGTTGTTACCTAAATATTTATTGAATAGAAAAAAAAACTATATTCAACTTTTCGTAACGTTTCTAATTTTCTATGAATAATTCTGTGATTTGTCAACACATACTAAAGACCAAGTAATAAAAAACAATGGAGTAATAATGCTTGCTCACCAAATAATAATAAAGCCGTTTTAATCTAAATTGGAATTACATGATATCTGTCTATTCAGCGTTCCTCTTGGCAAAAGCCTCTTCTAGCAATTTATTTTGGCTTCTATCGCGAGCCACTGTCCTCCAGTTATCTCCTCTGTCTTCCCCTGCTCCATTTGCTGTCTATGGGGCACCAATAGCTTACAATTTTACACTACTACTTTCCTGTTGGCTCTAATCATGTTTCCTGTCCGTCTCAACTTTTGCTGGTCAATTATGTTTCCGATAATGAGTCACTCTTGTTGAATCTTATTTTACATTTACCAAACACCCGGAGGTCAAATATATTACGGAGAACTGATTTTACAATAGATGTTTAATTCCGTTTTTCTATAGTCGTAATCACATCGATTAAATCAATATTCTCTGCTTCCCTAGCATATGGTTCATACAATAACAGTGAGTTTTCATACGCATTCATTGTAAGTATCAAAAATTTCAGAAGATAAATAATAATTGGTAATTCATTGCTTCATGACTTAAAATACTTTTCGCCTAGGAAGGAAGATCGTCTGATGTCAAACTATAAAACAGACGTTTAAGAGCGTGTTAAAACGTTTATGATATTAAAATACAAGCGTCAGTCGATTAAATTAACATACTTCAACTTTCGGTCGAACACCAAATTGTTTTTGTATTTCTAAAAGATCTTTGAATTCTCATAATCATATATTCGGAATTTTAATTCGTCTATGAAGTCGAGTTTAAACAGACAGTTTTTTTTTACATATTTAAAACAAACCATGTGATTTCTTACAGCATGGAAGTCGATTTTAAATTACTTCTAATCGTCGCATCGATTTGAAACATTGCAAGTAATATGTAATCCGGATGACAATTTAATAATATGGTACCATCTAACTGACCTGATGATGGAGCCAGTAGGTGGGATAGTGGGACTCTTCCATGCCTACTAGTAAATACGTCGAGTTTGGGTTCATTTGGCTTGTTTTAAAAAGCTCCATACATTACAATTTTTACAATTAAAATTTGCCGTGTGGTGCCGGCTCAGAATGCCACCACCCCATCTCCTCCTATGGGTGTCGTAAAAGTCGACTAAGGGATTTGCCGGAGGATGGGCAGCAGCGTTCTTCGAGTACATTAACAACTCAACTGCGATCGCCAACCCGCCTGCCAAGCGTGGCGATTATGGCAAACCCCCCCAATGAGCCCACAACACATCCATATCGGTGGTTGTGGTGATCTTTGGGGGAGGCCTTTGTCCAGCAGTGGACTTCATTCGGCCGAAATGATGAAAAAAAATGATGATACATTACAATTGGCGACGAGGGTCTGATGATGGAGCCGGGAAGTGGATATTGGGCAAAAGCATGTTTTTTTTATACTGTTTGCATCTATCCTTATATTGTTTAACTAGCTGTGACCCGCGGTTTCACCCGCGTTTAATTTAAAAGAAATTTAGAGTATTTCGACATAGACACTTGACATACAATATATATATTGGATTTCAAGGGTTTTTTTTTTGCGCGGAATCCTAATTATTTTTCTAAAATAAAAGTAGCCTAAGTTATTTCTTATAACATCAGCTATCTGCCAGTAAAAGTCCCGTCAAAATCCGTCTAGCCGTTTCGGAGATTACCCGGAACAAACAGACAGACCGACAAAAAATTTAAAAATTGCTTTTTTGTTATAGGTAACGTATATACTTTCATATGCATTTAGTAAAAAGCAGTTATTTTGACATTACAAACAGACACTTCAATTTTAATTATTTGTATGTATAGAAAAGCAGTTATTTTGGCATTACAAACAGACACTTAAATTTTATTTATTTGTATAGATGGAATGAATGAATACTTCTTTAGAAACAACTTTAATCATCATCTTTCATACAAACATGGCGATGGTTCTTGTGCAATAGCCATCGAATTTGCCACGTGTAAGTACTCTTTACTTACAAATTAGATACAGAGTAGCGATAAGAGATTGTTGCTTAAAACAATCCATTAATTCTATTCTGCCGTTTTATCGATTACAATCCAATAACAATCGGTGTTATTTGATTGTTATGTATCGGTGCCGTGTGGTGCCGGCTACGAATAGCGCCAACCCATTACATCCCGTGGGTGTCGTAAAAGGCGACTATTTGATTAACCGGAGGATGGGCAGCAGCGTCCTCCGAGTATATTAAACAGGTCAACTGCGATCACCAACCCGCCTGCCAAGCGTGGCGATTATGGCAAAACCAATGACCACACAACACATTGTGGTGGTTTTTGTGAGAGGCTTGTGTCCAGCAGTGGACTTTATTTGGATGAAACATATGTATCGCTGTGCTCGGTTTACAATCGCCGACATTTTGACGACCTTTTTTAAACACCATGTTGAAGGTTTTTTAGGGCGCCAAGCCGATCGTCCAATAATCTTTGTCCAAGATGTAATGCTTGACAAGCGCCATATTCAATTCTAATGTGCGCCCGCCGTAAGAATGCTTTCCTGACATCTGGGGGCCTAAAAAGGCCGCTTTAGCAGAATCATAATATGAATCACATTAAATATCACCAAATGGTCCAGAAGGCCTGAAAAGACCGTATTAGGTTTTATTTATACGGCATGATAATGATCTCAATACGATTCACATTAGAAATCACAAAATGGTCACTTAATCATAACTGACTATTAACGTGACCATTTTGTGATTTCTAATGTAATTCATATTATGATTCTGCTAAAGCGGCCTTTTTAGGCCCCCTGTTAATTGGTATAGTTTATTTTATACTAAAGATTTAATGTGACATTTAATATCATTTTAATGTAGTAACGTCAACACACACGTAAATAGTTTAGCGCTACATTAAATCATTAATATAACAGAAACTGGACCAATTGACAATATGTGAGGAACGAATTCTCTCGGCGACCGCACTGTAATCGCATTATTTAATTTCTATAATCTCGGTGCCTTGACATTGACATAAAGACATTGGTTGCTTTCATACTCATTAATGGCCGAAACAATAAATAAATCTAATCTAATCTTTGAATTTGGTATTACGGAATTGTCTGTTTTGTGTTAAATGTGATCCTACAATAAAAACGGATGAAGTTCAAATCATAAATCTACAGATTTTGGATTAGATTGATTATTAATTTCGGCCGTTAATATTGCTTCGTTACCTGTTTAGTTGTGATTGATTGAAATTCCATATCGGCCGTTTATACGTCCACTGCTGAACAAAGGCCTCCCCCACAGACTTCCACAACTGTGTCATCATTTTGGGGGGTATTTGCCAATACTCACCACGCCTGGCATGCGGGCCGGTGAGCGCAGTATGGCTACCGTTTCACAGAAGGGACGCTGCTGCCCATCCCTCTGGTTTAGATTCCCTTAGTCGCCTTTTACGACATCCACGGGAGGATTTGGAGTGGTGCTATATTCTTAATCCGGACACCACACGGAAATTGAAATTACTGAATTGTAAAAACAATTGGAAAAAATATAGTTTGATTACATCATCCAATTTCTTTGATCAAATTAACATTGGACCTTTTGAATGAATGGCAGGCTACCTTAAGACGCCATGTTGGAGACTTGCGCGCAATTGCAATCGATTGTTCATTTTCATTCGGTGACGACGAATGAAATATATTACCGGCACGGTTGGTGCAGTGGCTGATACAGTCGGCTGCTGCGCTCCAGGTCGCAGGTTCGATTCCGGCACGGAACAAATATTTGTATGATCTGCAGGTAGTTGCTCCGGGTCTGGGCGTATTGTATGTGGAATTTATGCTGCTGTAAACGCACCCACGACACAGGAGAATTCCTTAGGTGAGGAAAGTTTTAAAAAAACGGCATTCTAATACACAATCGCTAGCGCAGAGTATAAGGCCACGTCATTTGTAGTGTAATACATTGGTTTTAAAACTGTAGTAATGCAGAAATACCTTAACTTTTCAAGAATAAGGTCACACACCTATTTCATTTCCCTCAGTTGACGTTTACTGCTTGTTATGAAAGATAAAGTGAACATGCAATCTATACAAATAAATAAAATTGAAGTGTCTGTTTGTAATGTCAAAATAACAGCTTTTTACTAAATGCATATGAAAGTATATACGACACCTACAACAAAAAAACATTTTTTAATTTTTTTGTCTGTGTCTGTTTGTTCCGGGTAATCTCCGAAACGGCTGGACCGATTTTGACAGGACTTTCACTGGC
Source organism: Diloba caeruleocephala (assembly GCA_947459985.1). Classification (NCBI taxonomy): domain Eukaryota; kingdom Metazoa; phylum Arthropoda; class Insecta; order Lepidoptera; family Noctuidae; genus Diloba; species Diloba caeruleocephala. The sequence goes on from OX381615.1 coordinate 25,273,029, forward strand.
AGATAGCTGATGTTATAAGGAATAACTTAGGCTACTTTGACTTTAGAAAAATAATTTGGGTGCCGCGGAAAAAAAACCCTTGAAATCCAATATATATATTCTATGTCAAGTGTCTATGTCGAAGTACACTAAATTTCTTTTAAATTAAACGCGGGTGAAACCGCGGGTCACTTTACTAAACACTTCAGTTTACTAATCCTTGCAGTTATGTCGATAACTTTAGTTCTCCTACGGATCTCCTCATTTCTGATTCGATCTCGTAGAGAAATACCAAGCATAGCTCTCTCCATAGCTCGCTGAGTGGCCTTGTAACCTGTGTAAACACCAACAATTATCTATGCCACTGCTATATGTGAAAATCTGTAATTGGCTTTCTGTTTCCTTATTATTATTGTTAAACCTGTATGTTTAGCTGTAGATTTTCCAGTAATAAATAAATATCTTTTGCTTATTGTCAATCTGCGAGAGCAAAATAAATGAATTTTCTTTCTTTCTATATTAGTAAAACTGAACTAAAGAAACTTATTGTAGTGACTATCCTGTTAAAGATCACATACATTTAGTGGCAAATGTTTTTATTCATAATTCTGTTCGAATGAAACAATAGATGACGTCGGCGTGGTATCAGACGATACGTGTAACCTAATTTATGTACATACAGCTACCAAAACGATTGTTTCGCTAAACATACCTGCCCTTAGCAGACAGGCTCGATTGTCTTTAGATAAGCCTGTCACATACAGAGGCAGCCTCGCATATGAAGGAGTACATGATAGTGTATACCATTATACTTTTTATAAAAAACTAAAATAGCTTCAAGGTTGTTTTGCTTTCAGAAATTGTGCCGGTCGCGATGAAAACCTTCTCGACTAAGTCTGCCGTACTTTAAGTCTGAATATAGCTTCTCCAAGGCCTGTACCAAAACCATACAAAAATTGAAATATCAAAAGGTAGTATAAAATGCACTTAAATAGTATAGTATAGTATACCACATATTTATAACCTGTATTCCTGCAATAAATAACTGCAAGTGCCATTCATTAATTGCACCACTGAACTCGTAAGAGACATCGTCCATGTAACGTCGCGGCATAAGCCAACCGCGCCGCACCGAGAACGCACCGTAAGCGATAACGCGCTGACACGTTGACATCTAATAATTACACTGCCCCCATATTTGATTGATTTAGTGCTTAAATTACTGCGAATTGATGGCCGTAGGCGCGATGTTTACACGATGTGCGGCCGTAAATAATAATCAATCTAATCCAAAAAAATTGGATTTCGGGTTACGGATAATTTCGTCAATTTGTTCTTAACACAATATTGGATGAACTTCAAATTCTTAAATGTGAAGATTTTGGATTAGATTGCGTATTAATTCCAGCCGGTAGATGCGGCAGCTAAAAAAATACAATGTTAGCATTTTTCCGACTATGCTTTCTTCCAGAATTCTGTAAACTTTCACCAGTTGACAGTACACTCGACCGATTATGAATTTGTGATAAAACAATACATTACCTACGCATTGATAATGAGTTTAATTATTTTATCATCATCATTTCAGCCGAAAAAGCAACGTCCACTGCTGGACATAGGCTTCTCCCAAAGATCGCCACAACCACCAGTTTAGGATTGTGTTGTGTGATCATTCGGCGGTTTTGTCATTATCGCCACGCTTGGCAGGCGGGTTGGCGATCGTAGTTAAGCTGCAAATGTACTCGAAGGACGCTGCTGCCCATCCTCCGACTATATCCTTAGTCGCCTTTTACGACACCCGCAGGATGCGATGGGTTGCTGCTATTCTTAGCCGGCACCACACGGTTATTTTTATAGAAGCTTTTTATAACAAGTCGCGTGAAGTGGCGCGATAAACCGAGGCGTTAAATGGGCGGACACCCTTTTTCCGTGAATGATATGACATTTAATAATTTATGTGCATATGCATGCATTACTCACGTAATTCAACTTTGAGCAAAACATCGCGAGGGTCGCGGGGTCAAAGATCGTGTTATTATTTAACTACTACGACAAGATTATCTCTGTCATTTACGAACTAAAGCAGCAACCTGTTTCGATCCATAGAGCCTAATGGCAGTCACGTGGAGATGGGATAAGGAAAACCACGCAAATACATAATCGGCCCATTACTGTCCCACTGCTGGGCACAGGCTTTTTCTCACGATGAGAAAGGTTAGGCCTTAGTCCACCACCACCACCATGGCCTCGTCCGGATTGGCGGACCAACCAAGTAAAGGACAAATATCAAATCAAAAATTTTTACATGACATAAACAGGTACAGTTATGATAATGTAGGCGTTTTACTGTCGAGTCTTCTTCTTATCAGCCGTACAGCGTCCACTACTGAACAAAGGCCTCCCCCATAGATTTCCACAACTCTGTCATCGTATTGGGGGAATTTGCCAGTACCCACCACGCTTCGCAGGCGGGTTGGTGAGCGCGGAATGGCTACAGTTCCACAGAGAGGAAACGACACGACGTCTGTCAATGACATAAACTAATAATTTTTAATGCCAGCTCGTGATTCTTATAATCCTCTCTTCTTTTTTTCATGTGGTTTGTTACACAGTTGTTGTAAAGGCCTTCGACTTGGCTTAACAACAACCGGGACCGACGATTTTACGTGCCCTCCGAAGCACGGAGACGGTCAGTTCAAATACCACTACGGTCACCCATCTATAGACTAACCGCGCGTAGCAATGCTTAACCTCACCGATCGCTTGCCGATTAGTGCCTGCAACTGGCTATGAGAGCCTAATTTATAAATGTAAAACATGCAAACACATTTCATCGACAGAGTCAGTCGTGTATAATTTACCCTTCATCATGACTTCGGGCCCCTCCTCCTCAAAGTGTATACTATTTGATCGTGATAGGGCAACCCATAAACTAGGCAAAAGCAATACGACAACAATACTCGAACAGCCTGTCAACTACATTTTATACGGGACAAACTGCAGAAACGTGTGATCGTCTATCAAGGTTCATAACTTAATGTGGCATATGGCATTTAAACTTTTAAATGTCATATGTAATTGGAGTCATATTTGTATTATTGATTATGATGGACTTACAGTTAGACATCATTAAGTTGCAGAAACTTGTGCGAATTACGTCAGCATAACTTGCAGGGCCATCTATCAAGGTCCGTCGATTAGTTTCGTTTGCACCTGAGATAACTTTGACACATGGATTTATACTGTGATGAGTACTGCGGATTCTTTGTGATGTATAACTGCGGATTTTTTTTATATGTATACTCATCATCATCATTTCGGCCGAATGAAGTCCACAGGCCTCCCGCAAAGATCACCACAACGACCAATATGGGTGTGTTGTGCGTTCATTGGGGGGTATTGCCATAATTGCCACGCTTGGCAGACGGGTTGGCGTTCGCAGTTGAATTGTTAATGTACTCGAAGGACGCTGCTGCCCATCCTCCGGCTAATCCCTTAGTCGACTTTTAGGACACCCACGGGGAGATGGAGTGGTGGTATTCTGAGCCGGCACCACACGGCAAAAAACGGCAAAAATATGTATACTGTGAATTCTTAAATAATTTCTTCCTTCTTTTCGTTCTGTTAGCGGCCAACCTTGCGTCAGAAACGTTTACGCCGCTCAAGGGCCTCCGACTTGGCTTGGCTCCGATTTTCCGTGCGCTCCGAAGAACGGAGATACTAAGTCAAACACCACTATGCGGTTACCCAAGCATAGGACAGGCCGCGCCGAGCAGTTTTTTTTTATTTTCTTTTTTAAACGTTGTCCCACACTAGGCTTTCTTTGTCGTGAGTACAACAGACATGAATCTCACATGCACAAGCACCCAGACCCGAAACAACTATCTGTAAATTATACTGAAATTTGTTTCATGCGGGAATCAAACCCGCGGCACGTAGCGCAGAAAGCTGATTCCTTAACCACTGCGCCAACCGTACCGTCTTAACAGTTAAACCTCACTATTTTATTTCCAACCAAACTATACACAAATCTCCAAAGTACGATAGCTCTCACGTTGATTGATTCCCAGTGTCTACAATCAACATAGCCTTTAGCTACCCACAGCTGATGCGAAAGTCATTATCAAATCTGTTCAGAATCTGTGAGAGGGAATATAGGCACGCCTCTATATCTCATCCATAGATAACTGACAATAGAGTAACACAGCTGATCAATGTTTATAAGTATCTTACGCAAGTCATAGCATCTACTTTTATACATTATCTATGTTAGTCAAAACTAGAGTACATCAGAAACGTGACCATTCATAAGATTATCAATGATAAGCAACATTAATGTCAAAGTTGTATGACAGTATCACCGTGACACGTTTTGAACAATTTTGAGTTATTAACTCACTATTAAAACGAACATCTAATCCCATCTAAATTTACAGCCAGGACTAAAATGTGTAAGGACAAAGAGATTTTGTAAGCCTGTAACAATGATGAATGGCATCCTGCAAATAATTGTCCTTGGAGTTAAGGGCGGGGCGCGCGGGGCGGCTGGGGTGCGCGGGGCGAGGCGGTGGGCGCGGCAGGGCCGTGACGTCACGAGCCCTGCGGTCGTCGACCTGCGTGAACAGCTGAGCTGACAGCGCGCGAGATGTGCAAGTTACGCAGTGCGCGGGCCACGTAACGGTTATACTAATTAAGGCTTTAGCGCCACTGACCGAGTTTTTACCATAAACAAGTCGTGTTTATGCATTTCGTGTGTGAGGGTTTGATTTTCAATTGGTGAAATATAACCAGGTTTTTGCGGCGTTGTGTAAACTGAAATAGAAGTTTCTTCAGTACAGTATAATAATAGAACACGCGAATTGATAAAAGGTTTACTTTACTATGTACTCATATAAAACCGGCACGTTATAGACGTTCAAGTCACGTGTCACTGACCTACAATCCGGCGAATAAAGAGTTAGAATATTTCCCCGCGGTCCCTTCGGAATCCCCCAATCCTTCAACACGAAGCCTCAATTTTTCGAACATCACTCCAACGACCGCACTTGACGGTACAAACGGCTAATTTAAATTTGAAGCGAAGCCCTCTAGTGCCCTGAGAGTCTCCCAAGTTTCTAGGTCGAGGTCTTTAAGATATGGTAATGAAGGCTGGGTTACAGCCGTTCCCGCACACACTTCAAACATTGTCTGACGAGTTTTGGGTAAACTGAAGCGCTATTTTGGGATGTTTTAATATTAATATGAAAAACTAGTACAGCCTTATTTATGTTTTTGGGTGAGTATAAGGGCTAAAGAAGCTTGATTGATGTTGAATTATTGCTACTCAATATACTATATGTTTGAGTATAATCTAAAAATAGAATGTAATTTACATGCGGTATACTCGAGAACGTGCCCTCGTGTGGGACTGGTCACTCTTTACTGCCCTGCAATCTTATTTAATGGCACATCGTTATTATTTTACTTCATCAATTTCACACTGGCAGTATATTATTGTCACATAACTTAATTCAATTGCAATTCATTGTTAATAGCAATAATAACAATTTAATTTAAAAGAGTGTCTGTAGAATTTCTTGCCAGTTCTTCTCCATAGGACTCTTCTTCTTAGAACCGTGCAACTACATTCCGAGTATTCATAAGTGCCTTTTAATGGTTTATTTAAATAAAAATCGATTCAATTTGAAATGTTATAGTTTTTATTACATACTGGATTACTTTGATTTTCATATGTATATTCATATTGTTACAAAGACATTTAACTGATTATAATTTATGTTACTTACTTATATTTTAATAATATTGCATGTCTAATGTGAGGTTAAATGTACAAGAATCACATTTTGTAAACACAAAAATTCTTTGTTCATAATATTAATAAATAAACATTTTAAATCTTAACTATGTGCTAGATTTGGTACTCTTGATTTCTATTTTATTATATATTATTTCTGTTTTGTAATTTCAGCCGAAAAACTAACTCGTCAACTGCTGGATACAGGCCTCCCCCAAAGATCTCCGTAAGAAGTTTGGGTTTGTGTTGTATGCGCATTGGGGGGGGTTTTGCCATAATCGCCACGTTTGGCATGCGGATTGGCGATCGCAGTTAAGTTGTAAATGTACTCGACGGACGCTGGAGCCTATACCCCTCATTTTTTGCCGTGGGGGTCGTCATCCTCATTGACTTCCGCCGCCTTGGGAAGGGCGGAGAGGCATGCCTGCATGACTCTTACCGGCTAAAACTCCACGGTGTCCTTCCACTTACCACTGGCTGGGGGTGATGTCCGCTTCGTAAGCATTAGCCCGCACCCCTGCTGCCCATCCCCCTGCTATTTCTGTATGACCACAAAACATAGTATCGTATATAAAAGAGGGAGAATGGCTGGCATCTGAGCCTAGATCCGGCCAGATTTATTATAAATATAGGCTAAATAGACAGTCTAGGGGTCGAGGCATTGAAGTTAGAACACGGGCTAGTTTAGAAAAAGCTTGAAATGAGTCATTTTTTTTTTTGCTATTTAGATGCTTTTTAAAATGACTGTTTTCTTTTTGGATAATGACGACGAAAAGCATTTCTTAGGGCTCCGGATAACCAGGTCTCACTTGACATCCATGGCTGAGAATGATCTATTCTCAGTCACGAGCGTCAAGGAATTTTATACTCTGGACTTGTGGAAAAATGTAGAGCTTCTATAATGTTGCCAGATTTCAGTGAAGGGAAAATGAGGATAATTTTGCATATCTCTCGATTTCGGACGTTTTTTATTTCGAATACATAATTCCCGGGGGATATCGGGCGAAATATTATTCCTTTTTACTGCTCCATCGATTTTGGACAAACAGTTTACGTAAATGTTGAGTGCTTGAACATAAAACTAGCAAGGGAATATTTCTTTTATATTTGTATACAATATTGTATTTAGAATAGAATAGAAAACTTTTTATTCAACACACGACATAGTTGACAGCACATAATTAAAAATAAACAAAAACACATTAAATAATAAGTGCGCTAACGAACATGCCCATGCCGAAAAGGTTACCAACTCAGCATGTGCTGGGCGGAACACACAGCGCTGATTTTCAGTTGGCACCCCGCAGGGACACACGGACGAAGGTAAGTAATAATTAATGATAAATATACTATACTATTAATAATAAAAAAAAAATGTAAATAAATAGGAATATTGGTACTTCGTAAACATATATAAATTATAAATTGAGTCGCATCTACTAATAGATGGATTCTTCGTTTCCGGTAATGCGATGTGAAGCTGTTAACAGTTATTCTGTATCATTTGTGATTTGACTACTAAAGTTTTGTTTGTACTTGGTTTTCTTCCCAACTTACTATTGTGTATAACATTCATATTGTGTCATCATATCATCATCATATCAGCCATTTATACGTCCACTGCTGAACAAAGGCCTCCCCCATAGATTTCACAACTGTGTCATCATTTTGGGGGGTATTTGCCCCGGGTGAGCGCAGTATGGCTACCGTTTCACAGAAGGGACGCTGCTGCCCTTCCCTCTGGTTTAGATTCCCTTAGTCGTCTTTTCGACATCCACGGGAGGAGATGTGAGTAGTGCTATATTCTTAATCCGGACACCACACAAATTCGGATCATATGATGCATAATGATATTTTATATTGTAAAGAAAGCCATGTAAATTATTAATTAGTAATTCTTTAACAGTACGATCGCCATAGTTGATGCTTCGCGACATTATCGCCATAAAAATACAGCATGCGTCTTTGTTTAACATAATCTATTCCAGCTGTACTCAACCGGTGGCCCGCTGAGCAAGGCCCGAAACCGAACTGATTGATATGCCGTCTTGTTACACTGATCACTCTACATATCTAATCATCATCGAAGTGCACTGGTTGTGGGTTTGTGAGGGAACTCTTAGGCCGGACTTGAAGCGACGTTTTTCTAGTCCGTGATTCGAGCCGACAATCTGAAGAAATGTGGTTTTAAATACGAGTTTTTCGGGTCACTCCACTCACATTCAGCACGTTAGGCCACGTAACTCGGGACTCGTAATCAGTTGAATTTCGATAGTTTCACAATGTTCCATCCAGTCGTCGGGAAAAGTGATTTTTAGAATATTAAGCGCAATGAACTCTTAATGACTATCGAGTTAACGTAGTTAAGTAAGGTAATCAGAAAAAATCTAAAGCATATCGGAAATGTCTTCCGATCCGAGAATCGGACACTTAAATCGGAAATACATCGACGCCTTCTACGTAAGCAGTGGGCCTAACACGAATATTTTGACGTATAGTAACGTAAACGTATCGCTAATGGATGTGAATTTTGAATTGATAATACTTGAATAGCACATATTTTTTATTTAAATTAAAGACTTTATTCATACCTATATATGATACGAATTGTGTTTGTGGTATAAATTTAAACGAAAATGCTATAGGATAGTTGTATTTTCGATTCATAATTTATTCACATTAACGACATTACACGTCATTACACGACATTACGGACTGTCTGCTCCTTCTATCTTTTCTACGCCTATTTAATTCATCGTTCCATGTATTTATTATTACTGTATACTAAACAAATATCATTACATTACGTACCTAATTATTATATCACATACATACATTATATACATACAGAATTTGTTAAATTTATTCTACTAGTTTCGTGCGTATGGCACTCGTGGGTTGCAGCTGAAAATCAGCGTTAGGTAGTGGTACTTGGTACTACCACCTGACATCATGCTGAGCTGTTGGCCCTTTTGGCACTTTTGTTTTAATATTATGTTTTTGTTTTGCTGTGTAATTGTTTGTGCCAATAAATACTTTTCTTTCTTTCTTTCTTTCTTTCTTTCTTTCTTTCTTTCTTTCTACAAATATTCGTGCTAGGCCCACCATTGTAAGTTCCAACTACGATGTTAAACAACTTTATACATCTTGTAAGAAGTAGAAAAATATTGTTTTTTATTTAAACAGATAATTTACAAAACATTTTGATGCAAGTCGTGTAGTGAGTACGGAGCACGAAGAAGTTATCGATATGTATCCGACCTCCAATTTCGATTCACTTGTACGATACAATTTTCTTAAAGCTTGTGGAAAGATTACGCACATTCAAGAAAGGTTTGAACTCCGTTGATATATACTGGGCTTGAACAGTAGTATTGTTTGTACGCCTAATATAGGGCGGGCAGGATTACAATATAACAGGCTGTTTGCCCAAGTACTTAGGGAGTTTAATAACGTCGTCGTGTTCCCGTTTAACACCATTGTTTGCCATAATATTAAGGTCCTCGGCCTCTAAATGGGGATTGGGGATTTTTTCGTCTGCCCCATGAAATTTTATGGGTCTGTTTATTTTTGTCCGAGTGACCGGGAAATATTGTTTCGAGTAGAAATTTGTCTTGCGGGTAAAGGTTGTTTGAACTTCTGATGACGTTTACGTTAAAGGACACCATACTGTAACCGTATTTCGATATGAGGTAGTCATGTTTATGTACTTACAAACTTTTTAGACGGCACGGTTGGTGCAGTGGTTGATACAGTCGACTGCTGCGCTCCGGGTCGTGGGTTCGATTCCCGCACGGAACAAATATTTGTACGATCTGCAGGTAGTAGTTGTTCCGGGTCTGGGTGTATTGTGTGTGGAATTCATGTCTGTAAACGCACCCACGACACAGGAGAAATACTAGTGTGGGGCAACGTTTCAAAAAAAAAAAAAAAAACTACGATTACGGTGTTGCCCACCTAAGCTTTATTTGTCCGGTGGATACAGTATCCTATATGTTTTTCGGGATTTTAGGTAACCTTCGTGGAGTAAGGATGGAATGTTCCTACGCACGTTTTCCCAAAAATCTAATTGACGCATGATTTGAGACACGTTAAAGAACATCTCATTAAAAGGTGGCCCCTAGAAAAAAGACAAAATAGAGCGCGGCAACTGAGTACACATGACAGAAGTGAAAGATGCGCATGCGCTCACACCTTTTAGAACCGCGCATGCGCGCACATACACCTATCTATCCCCGCACATACTTTGAAACTCAAATTAGACCTTGAAATTTTACTTTCACCGGGAATTAACAAGTTTCACTTTTATTAAACAGATATATGAAACACAGGTCACAAAAACAGGCGACAGATGTCCCTAACACAAACAATATTCATTTCGGCCTAATGAAGTCCACTGTTGGACACAGGCCTCCCCCAAAGATCATCACAACCACCGATATGGATGTGTTTTGAGCTCATTGGGGGATTTTGCCATAATCGCCACGCTTGGCAAGCGGGTTGGCGATCGCAGTTGAGTTGTTAATGTACTCGAAGGACGCTGCTGCCCATCCTCCGACTAATCCTTTAGTCGACTTTTACGACACCCATGGGAAGAGATGGGGTGGTGGCATTCTGAGCCGGCACCACACGGCAATAACAACAACAATATTGCTTGTAGAAAAAAAACTAAGTATGAACAATCATATGCCTCTCGTCTATGGAAATAAGCGTCCATTAGCATTATGCCGGACGAGGCTGCCAGGCGCAGTTCAGCTGGAGCCCGAGGTGATACGGATGTCAGTCAGCACAGAAAATCCCGTCGAATCAACATCAACCGAATCCGAAATAATCCTTATGTTATTCGGATTAGGGATATTACACCACTCCATCTCCTCCCGTGGATGTCGTATAAGGCGAATAGTCGCCTAAACCACACGGAAACAAAAATTTTTTTTACCAACAAAACTCACTTCACATTCAATATTACTTGTTGGCTCAAGAGATTTTTCTTAGCTCGGTATCGCTATGTATATATGAGTATTTCTCATCATTAGCGGAAAACATAATCTTCAAAATGATGTCTCAATCATTAATGCCGATACAGAATTCAGGGAGATATGGCGTACAGACAAAAAGACACCTTTGAGAAATAATATTTATTATCATTTCGGCCGAATGAAGTCCACTGCTGGACATAGGCCAAAGATCACCAAAACGACTGATATGGGTGAGTTGTGGGCTCATTGGGGGGTTTTGCCATAATCGCCACGCTTGGCAGGTGGGATAGCGAACGCAGTTGAGTTGTAATCGAAGGACGCTGCTGCCCATCCTCCGGCTAATCCCTTAGTGGACTTTTACGACACCCACGGTAGGAAATGGGGTGGTGGTATTCTGAGCCGGCACCACACGGCAATAGATATGATGATCAGGTATTATAGGTAAATACTTTTACAGTTACACCAACCTAGAATCCAATTCTAGGTAATAGGTAATGAGCACACACAAATCCAGTCTTTGAATGTTGCAATAAAAATAAAAGCAGTTTATATACTCGGAACTAGTAATTACAAACACAATAAAGTTATATTTCCCAAGCGATTCCCAGAACGTTCAAATGACGTACCTACTATCCAACCATAAACGTAATTTATAAGGAGGCATTTTCTAGTATTATACGAGTACCTAGAAAGAAATTTAATGAGCACCGATAAATGATTTATTGAGCATGTAGGTTTCAAAACACATTCACGCATCTGTCAATCTAGATAGAATACCGCAACAAACGAATGATATATTATGTTTTAAATGTCACTATCATCATCTTCATCATCATATCAACCGAAGGACATCCAACGCCCCCCATAGATTTCCACACTTGTGTCATCATTTTGGAGGGTAATTGCCAATATCTTTTAAGTAAACAAAAGCGAAATTGATACTCACCTTGGGTCTACACACTGATGGGAATGGTTTCTTTCTTTAGCCAGAAGTGGTGAACGGGCGGCAAATTATTGCTTTGACGCCATTTAATGGCAGTTTACAATTTGCATTGTTACAAGCGTAATTCCGACATTCCGTATTTACACAACGCATATAAACACATATATACTAATTTAATTTTTATGTACAAATTAATTCAAATGAATATAAATCAAATAAATAATTATAAGGAACACAATTCACAGGGTTGCTAATTAATTTTACAATAATAAATTGATAACTATAGTTAGTGATAAGTGTTAGCTATTTTGTTTTTTTTTTTTCTTTGTTTTTGTCATAGACAAATTCAGTTGAGCCACCTAATTAGTGAAGTACTAAAACGACTAGTTAATCGGTTTGTACATTCATAATATTATTTAAAATCCGATATGATATTGCTTCTTCTGTCACGTTTGTATATTTGTAACTTTGATTTCTATTTAATGACTTTAAATATAATATGTTGTATAAATACATTATTAATATTAATAATATATTGTTGGAAACTGTGCGATTTGACTATTTTATGTAAGGTCCTATCGGAAGACCAGCGCAATGCTGAGATAGGAGCCTATTCTGATGTCTCACACAAAAATCTGTTTGCATGCCTTTTAATTTGATATTTTGCAATATTCTGTGTTGTTATTTACAATTAATTTCTTGTTGTGTGCGATCAGAATAAAATTATTTCTTTCTTTCTTTCTTTCAATACTCACCACGCTTGGCAGGCGGGTTGGTGAGCACAGTATGGCAACTGTTCCACAGAAGGGACCCTGCCGCCCATCCCTAAGGTTGAGAGTACCTTCATCGCCTTTTACGACATCCACGGGAGGAGATGGAGTGGTGTTATAATCCGGATACCATACGGAATTGAGCACTGTGCCGTGGGTTATCAATTATCAATGTTATGTGATCACCGCTGTCCACATGTCATCAAGAATATTGAGCGAACACTATACGAACAGACAGCGATGTTAACAATTGTACTCGAACAGCGCAATACTAGACGAAAATATTGATTGATTTCATTGTATGTTGAACAATATGACGAGCGGTAGATCGTACTTAGCGACTTACATATGTAGGTACCTAAAAGTAAACCGGGACATATAGCTGATTGAGCTACATCATTCGTTTTTGAAAAGTTAAAATCAGTTGAAGTCAGATCAGAGCCTTGCACGCTATACCGTGTGAAATAATTCCACCAGATTTGTATTCCTTGCGTGGATATACTTCATATGGCATGCCGAGTAAGGCTCTGATCTGACTATCTGGAGATGAAGGTGTGTAGAGTAGAGCATACTTTATTGTACACCAAAATAAATACAAAATAATAAAACATAATAACAGTACAATTTGCGGTCTTATCGCTAAAACCTTTCTTCCAGACAACCACTGCATGGACAAAGGGGTCTGAAGTTAGGCTACAAGCAAAAGCTACTAAGACTATCGGATCGGCCCGAGTCGGAGCCAAGCAACTGATCCGAAAACGGCCGAAGCAATCTATTGGGAGGATTCCAACGGGAACGAATATCAAGTGAATATGTACTATACTATATCCTGATCATGTTCTGCAATCAATTCGGTCTATCCCTGTCCGCAGCTGACATGGCCTCTTCCATGTACGCCATAACACCCCGGTTGTCCACCTACCTCGTCAAGCTCCTGTCTCGTAAATTCACGCTGTAGGAAACTTTAAGATACTTAACTAACTATAAACAATATACTACTTAGTTCTCCGATAACTCCTTTGTCCTCCGAAAGCTTTCATTACAAAATACAATAGCGATGACTGAAGAGAGTTTGTTTACATTTAGTTAAATACCTTAACGAATAGTGTAGGTCTAACAGCACCTCCATCCTATCCTTGAAAGAATCGACATTGGATTTGATTTTATCAAAGGAGAGGCGAATGCTAGTGGCCGATAGAACGCGATTACTGGATTATTTCGGCTATGATATAATGTGTTTACGATAACCACGGATAAGGACGGTGTGACATTTCTTGTTATTAATGTAAACGAGGCGTTTTTCTACACACTGATGACGAGACGAGTTATAAGCCTGGCGCTAAGCGTCATGCCTAGTGATGTAACGAATGTCCGAGAATTCGCATTCGTAATCGCAAGAAACGAAGCGAATGTATTTGACGAACATAATGGAAATTATATATTGGACTAGCTGGGACCCGCGGTTTCAACCGCGTTTGTACCCGCGTTTAATTTAAAAGAAATTTATAGTACTTAGACATACAATATATATATTGGATTTCAAGTGTTTTATTTTTTTGCGCGGCACCCTAATTATTTTTCTAAAATAAAAGTAGCCTAAGTTATTCCTTATAACATCTGCTAGTGAAAGCCCCGTCAAAATCCGTCCAGCCGTTTCGGAGATTACCCGGAACAAACAGACAGACAGACAGACAAAAAATAAAAACATTGCTTTGTTGTTATATGTAACGTATATACTTTCATATGCATTTAGTAAAAAGCTGTTATTTTGACATTACAAACAGACACTCAATTTTATTTATATGTATAGATTGGATGGATCTGGAAAGATAATACAACTGTTATGACTCATATTTTTTTATTTACTTATAATATTAATAATATCTAGGTCTAATAAGTCTTCAGTCATTACTGTACTTATTAAGCAGATTATAACTACTACTTTAAATTAAGTTTCTGTAATGTACTCAGTAGGTAGTTTTGTGTAAAACTACCTGCAACCACTTACTATGCTTACATACAATAAATCGTCATCAGTCTGCGATCGACCGTGTTTTATTTAATACACTACATTGGCGCAGCCGGTACTTTTTTTTTTTTCGTTCACAATTTTCAATCCGGGAATATGCCTATCGGTAAAATAGAAAACTTTGAAGTGGGCACTCATAATTGGGATGCGTATTGCAGACGAATCAGACAATTTATAACACTAAACGGCATCGCTAAGGAGTTACACGTGGCGACTTTAGTAACACACGTCGGTGTGGCTTGTTATGAGCTGATGTGCGACTTGTGTGCGCCTGACTTGCCGGAGAATAAGACATTTGAAGATCTTGAACGCATAGTGAAAGAGCATCTCGAACCTAAACGATCGGAGATCGCAGAACGACACGTATTTCGGCTAAGGAAGCAAGGGGAGGCGGAGACTGTCAACGATTACTTGCAGAGTTTAAAACATATGGCAAAAACTTGCAATTTTGGCAACGCCCTCGAGGTAAATCTAAGGGATCAATTTGTTTCCGGCTTACATCTTGAGGATATGAGATCTAGGCTTTTTGCCGAACGCGAGTTGGATTACAAACGCGCCGTTGAGCTCGCTCTGGCTCTAGAGGCGGCGGACAGACACGCGGCCATAGCAGCATCCGGCGTCACCAGAGGGCCAGAGGCTGCCCCGCTCAGCGACAGCATGCACCGCGTGGCAGCGGCGCACCGCGCGCCTGCTGCGAGCAGCAAGGGGCGCACTCCATTCGTGGGACTTTCGGACGGCGCTCCGGTGCAGCGAGGATGTTCGCGCTGCGGCCGCTCTGGGCACGCACCAGCACGGTGCAGGTTCAAAGCGTATCATTGTGATCGGTGTGGTGAGAAAGGCCATTTGAAAGTAATGTGCCGTAAGTGCCCAAGTGACAGCGCAGTGGAAGTGAATAATACGAAAGGTCAGTTTTTCTTAAATAATTTTGACTCCGACAGTGATTTAAACTTTTTTCATTTTTGTGATAACAGTGACAGGGATGACCCTTATCATATCGATTTAAAAATAGAAAATCGTGTCATTACCTTTGAAGTCGACACTGGTAGCAAAATTTCAGCAATTTCAAAATCCTGTTATGATAATTATTTCAATACTATTATTTTAACAAAGAAAACATTGAGACTGAATTCATACGTAGGCGACGTAATAAAACCTATTGGTTACATAATGGTTAATGTCATTTTTGGATCACTTTGTGAAAAGTTACAATTGTTTGTATTTGAAAACGGTGGCCCACCATTGTTGGGGCGTACTTGGATAAGACGTTTGCGTTTAAATGCAATGCAATGTTACAATATTAAGCAGGAAAATTGTGTCACATCCTTATTCAATGAGTTTCCTGAAGTGTTTGCTAGTGGTCTAGGAACATTTAAGTCCTCTTTACAGTTGCATCTTTTGGATAAAACGCCCGTGTTTGTAAAAGCGCGCCCACTTCCTTTAGCCCTGCGCGGCCCCGTTGAGGGCGAGCTTGAACGTTTACAGCGAGATGACGTAATATATAAAGTCGATCGCTCTGATTATGGGACACCAATAGTCCCTGTAATAAAAAAAAACGGGGATATCCGAATATGTGGCGATTATAAAATTACAATAAATCCGCTTTTAAAAGATTTCCATTATCCAGTTCCACGGATTGAGGATATTTTTGCAACGCTTGCAGGAGGTGAGCAGTATTCAAAGCTAGATTTATCGCACGCTTATCAACAATTGATGCTAAGTAAAGAGTCTCAACCTATGACGGCTATCACCACGCACGTTGGGAGTTTTGTTTACAAGCGCGTTCCGTTCGGTATCAAGTGTATACCAGAGTATTTTCAAAAACTCATTGAGGAAACTCTTAGTGGGTTGCCGTCCACAGTGGTTTTTCAAGATGATATATGTTGTACTGGCAAAAATAAAACCGAGCATTTTAATAATTTGCGATCAGTGTTGTCTAGATTAAAAGATGCCGGTTTGCGTGTTAACTGGTCTAAGTGTGAGTTTTTTAAAGATAGTGTGACATACTTAGGTTTTCGTATCGACAGACACGGCCTTCACACTGATGACAAAAAGATTGAAGCCATTGTGGCGGCGCCCATACCAAAGGATGTGACTCAGTTAAAAAGTTTTCTAGGATTAGTGAATTTTTATTCAAAATTTTGTTCAAATCTTAGCAGTATTTTAAAACCATTATATAATTTATTGAAGAAAAATGTTAAATGGCATTGGGATGAACAATGTGAGATAGCGTTTAATAAAATTAAACAGGTTTTAAGCAGTTGTCCAATATTGGCGCACTACGATGCGACATTGCCGTTAGTACTGTCGGTAGATAGCAGCGCGTATGGGCTGGGCGCCGTGCTCGCACACCGCTACCGCGACGGGTCGGAGCGGCCGGTCAGCTGTGCCTCGCGCACGCTCAATGCGGCCGAATGCAATTATTCGCAACTGGACAAGGAAGCGTTAGCAATAATTTTTGGTGTCACTAAATTTCATCAATATTTATACGGCAGACATTTCTATTTACGTAGTGATCATCGCCCTCTAAGCTATATTTTTGGTAAAAATAAGGGTATTCCTCAGACAGCTGCCAGCAGGTTGCAAAGATATGCCGTACGTTTATCTGCATATAACTTTGACATAGAATTTGTGCCTTCGGCGAGGAATTGTTTTGCGGATGTATTATCACGTTTGCCGTTAAATACGTCAATTAAAGAAAAATGTGACGATTTTGAAAGTAGTTACTTTAATTTTATTGAAGATAAAATGCCAGTTACTTTTGAAGAAGTTAAAAAGGAAACGCTTAAAGATCCGTTTTTGAATAAAATTGTTGGCTACGTTAAATTTGGTTGGCCAAGCAGTGTTGACAACGATAGGGAAAAAATATATTTTTTAAAGCGCGATAATTTATTTTATGATCACGGTTGTTTGGTTTGGGGCTATCGTGTAGTAATTCCTAACAAACTTCGCATTTTAGTGTTGACGGAACTTCACAGTGGACATATAGGTGTTGTTAAGATGAAACAAGTAGCTCGAAATTATTTGTGGTGGGAAGGTTTAGACACGGACATTGAGCGATTATGCCGCGAGTGTCCAGAGTGTAGCTCGCAACGCGACCACCCGCCTCCAGCGCCCCTCCACTCGTGGCCGTGGCCGGTTCAACCTTGGACACGTTTAAATGTTGATTTTCTAGGACCTTATCGTAATCAATATTATTTAGTAGTCATTGATGGCCACTCTAAGTGGCTTGAAGTTGAGCGCATATCCGGTACGTCGGCACAAGCTGTTATTTCTTGTTTTCGTAAGATTTTTGCCCGATTTGGGCTTCCTAAAGTTATTGTAAGTGATAACGGACCGCCGTTTTCATCCTCAGAATATCTGTTCTATTTAAGTAAAAACGGTATTAGGCGCATTTTAGTGGCTCCTTACCATCCTTCAAGCAATGGAGCCGCTGAAAACGCGGTACGGCAGGTAAAACAGGTACTTAAAAAGGCAACAGTGGGGAAAGAGGATTACGACGTCGCTTTGCAAAGATTTTTATTTACGTATCGAAATACTGAACACTCAACAACACAAAAAGAACCAGCGGTGGCTCTTCTAGGTCATAGGTTACGCGGTAGGTTAGATTTATTGCGCCCTTGTACCGAAGACTTAGTTCGCGAGAGACAAGACACCCAAGAGGTGCGGCGAGGCGGAGTGATGCGTGAGGCTACGTCAGGCGACTCAGTTTTGATACGTGACTATACCGGTAGCCACGCTAAGTGGAAAGATGGAGTAGTATTTAATAGAACTGGGCCGGTATCCTACGAGGTAAAAACTACGGACGATAATCGCATAGTTAAACGTCACGTTGATCAATTGCTTTGTAAAAGTGTTAGAAAACCACGCCATTCATTGTCTTCTGTTAATTGTGGTGATAGAGTGCTGTTAGGGAATGGTACAAAGGATTATGTTGGGGATAATGATGAACTTTGGTCAACGCCTTCGAAAGATTCCCCTAGTACAGATGAGCGAATAATATCTTTGCCATTGACACAGCGTGCGATCCGTGAAGTTGAAGTAGCAAAAGACAATAACAGTGGTCCGGTTAGCGCCGCACAGCCTATCGCGATCGAGTCTCACGATGGCGCAGGTGGCGTTACTCGTAGGCTTCGACAACCGACTTACAGTCCTCACAAAATGACCTTAAGGTCACATGTTAATAAAAAAACATAATGGCTGCCTATGTGTCCGTGTGACTAAATCCATGTGTTTGTATGCACATATACTAAACAATGTAAACATTAACTATAGGATCGCTATCTAATATTTTGGAAACAATATTGTTAGCAAGTAAGATAAGTAAATATAGCTAAAATATTTTAATTGTATTTGTTTACCTAGTGTACAATATCTTAAGTTTATATACTTACTTATTACGTTACTTATAAAGAGAGGATAGTGTAATGTACTCAGTAGGTAGTTTTGTGTAAAACTACCTGCAACCACTTACTATGCTTACATACAATAAATCGTCATCAGTCTGCGATCGACCGTGTTTTATTTAATACACTACAGTTTCTAAATGATTTTTACAGAAAATATATTGTCAACGCTCGGGCCGGCTCGGCTAAGTTCGGTTTAAACATGGCTGACACGAAATGTCAAACTCGTATGACATTTTGCGCGCGCATTATTTGAAAATCAACATTCGCATTCGTATTAGCGGATATTGGATATGAATATTCGCAACCTCATTCGCATACGCCAATATAAGAAATCTAATATTCGTTACATCACTGGTCATGCCCATAACAAACGTAATACTAGCCTGGACTAGTCCTGGGTGGCACCACGCTGCGCTAGTCGCCTCGAGACTTTAGTTATGTAGTCTTTTGCTCACTAATTTCACCAGCATATTTTACTGTTGTAAGACCACCACTGGTAGCCGGAGAATCGGCAGCAGCGTCATTCGAGTACATTAACAACTCAACTGCGATCGAACCCGCCTGCCAAACATGGTGAGTACTGGCAAAACCCCCCAATGAGCCCACAACACACCCATATCGGTCGTTGTGGTGATCTTCGGGGGAGGCCTGTGTGTCCAACAGTGGAATTCATTCGACACAAATGATGCCGTCAAAATATTCGTTCTAGGCCCTCTGTCCAAACCATCGATGGAAAAGTAAAGCTGTAATATTATTATAGCCGCACAGAAGTATAACTCGAATGTCAATCATCGGCGCGAGTGATTGGCACGCGACGTACTGTAGGCGCCCGCAGGCCACGTGCCCACGGCGTTTTTATTCCCAACAAAAACAAGGTAACCGGGCCACTGACCCATCCGATATAATGTACACTCGAAATGTTTGTATATAATCTACTGTCGTATCTTATCAGTGCTAAGTGTTTATTTATTATTGTGGCCGGTTTGTATGACTTATAACGACTTAAATAAATATGTATTGTTATGTAACGTGGCTGTACTGAATCACTGAGCAATTAACAACTTAAATGTCAAATAAAACCCATTTTAAATGTCAATTGCGTTTTGACATTTGAGACCAAAAATATCAAGTAAACTCGATTCCATTTACATCCTATTATTAAAGTGATAGGTTACTGGCAGCCATATTTATATAGTTCCTTCTTAGAACTTAAATAACTTATTAAGAATAATTTCTAACGTATAAAGTCGACTGTTGGATACAGGCCTCCCCAAAAGATCGCCACAACGACCAGTCTATGTGTGTTATGTGCTCATTGAGTGGTTTTGGTCACTCAGTGAGCTATGGAGAGAGCTATGCTTGATATTTCTCTACGAGATCGAATCAGAAATGAGGAGATCCGTAGAAAAACTAAAGTAGTCGACATAGCTGAAAGGATTAGTAAACTGAAGTGGCAATGGGCAGGGCACATTGCTCGTAGAACTGATGGCCGTCGGGGCAAAAAGGTTCTCGAATGGAGACCGCACACCGGAAAACGCAGCGTGGGACGACCTCCAACGAGGTGGACAGACGACCTGGTGAAGGTCGCTGGGAGTAGTTGTATGAGAGCAGCACGTGACCTCTCGTTGTGGAAATCTAAGGGGGAGGCCTCTGTTCAGCCGTGGACGTCCTGCGGCTGATATGATGATGAATTGCCACGCTTGGCAGACGGGCTTACGATTGCAGGAGTTGTAAATGTATTCGAAGGATGGTACTGCCCATTCTCCGCCTAATCACATAATTACCTGTTACGACACCCACGGGATGAGATGGAGTGGTGCCATTCTTAGCCGGCGCTACTATGAAAACCTAATACAATGTATTTGTAGGGATCTTCAAAAGAAACTCCTGGTTGTAAACTAATTATTCTTATATTTTCGGGAACTTGAGGTTATACTTATTACACAGACCGCGGTCGCTTAGCTTCTACAGATCTTTACCTGCACGAGAGACATCATTTTTCTACACATTTTTTTTGTAATTTTTACTATCAACATGATACATTTTATAAGTTTACGTAATATTTACAATGTTAATTTACCAAATGATGTTTGTAAGGCACACAGGATGACTTGTTCTACATATTTATACAGAATTATTCAATAAAACTTAGGAGTAATTACAGATGAGATTGATTATATGGCCAAACTTAAGGTTTCAGGTCGAACTTAGTATATCAGGTCAGAACTACATGCACGCATGTGGTCACGCGCTGCCGTGGGACGCTTTGGGGGATCCTTTACAATTCCCCCGGGGGGGTGACCGCTTTACAGTCACCCTCTCCGAGATGTGCCTATAGGCGTGGCACCAGTGGGCGGCCCTAGTGTGATCATACGAGGACCTGGAGCCTCCCTTAGGTGCCGAAGATGACCGCCCCAGTGGTTTTAGCCGGTAGGATACCCCTTCGCCCTTCCCCGGGGCGAAGGAAGTTCATGAAGAATTTCCACTGGACAACAATAAAAAAAGTTTAGAACTACATATTTATTAGTGGTTTTGGTATATAAATATAGCTAGCTACGTGGTCTGCTAATATTAATTTATACAATTCTAACGTTGATTGATTATGTTCTATGAAACAATATTTAAAACAACCTAACTAACAAAATTCACTATAGTCCGGTTACGGTGCGCACAATCACTGATTCACTTTGACTGTTTTTAATCACTCTAATCACATTATTCATTTTATTGTTCGTCGCCAACAATACTGTATATTCAGAACAAAACCGAATAACTACTGACAAGCAATTTTCAACCCCTTTTACACAGAATGCAAAATTTCAAAATTACCAACACGTTCCGAGCAGGGAGTCAAAAGAAAATCGTTTTACCTTATTTTTCCCGTTGAAAATTGGTTATTACGCTCAAAAGTAGGGCAAGTGGCAACATTGAAACGATATCCAGGTCACTAGTGCGAGGATTTGAAATTCCAGCTCAAACCTTGCGTATTTATGATCTGGAAGTTGAATTTAACGAAACGTATTTAGTGCACCGATCAAAGTTTTTGGAACACGGAGACGGCACGGTTGGTCCAGCGGCTGATACAGTCTGCTGCTGCGCTGCGGGTCGTGGGTTCGATTCCCGCACGGAACAAATATTTGTATGATCTGCAGGTAGTTGTTCCGGGTCTGGGTGTATTGTATGTGGAATTCATGTCTGTAAACGCACCCACGACACAGGAGAAATCCTACGGTGGGGCAACGTTTTTTTTAAAAGAAAACAAAACCAGAGTCATAGAATAGATCTGCGTACAGAGATACCGATGAATAACTACTTATACAATAATTAAATATACGTTGAACTACAGCAACTTTTTAGAAATACTTTGCCCCACACTATGCTTTCTCGTATGTCGTGGGTACAACTTTCAGCCAAATCTCACTTGCAAGAAAACAAATACCTGAAACAACTATCGGTAGACCATACAATATTCTATTCCGCGCCATAATCGAACCCGTAACACCTTTTTTATTTATTGATCTCCATTGTAAATTCGTCGTGAACTTCCTCCGCTCCGGGGGCCGGCCCGGCGAAGGGGCATGTCAAACTCCTGCCGGCTAAAACCACTGGTGCAGTCATTTTCGGAACCCAAGGGAGCCCCCCCCTAGGTTCTTGTATGATCACACTAGAGCCACCCGCGGATGCCACGCCTATAGACATCTCGGAGAAGGTCACTGGACAGCGGTCACCCCCCTAGGATTGTCAAGGATTCCTCCGTCGCCTCACTGTGCGCTGTACCATGCTGTGCACACGGAACACGTAGCCCCTGGCATAGAAAGCCAATGTGTCCTCAAATGAGTGGCAATATCCCAATGACTAAGGTGATGGACTGCGGAAGGAGATGTTGTGCATATTGACACGCAACTACTTCTAGAATACACATTTAAGGACACGTTCAGTAAAGTGGCTTATTGTTTGGCATTCTGCGCTATGTATGTTCGATGTCGATTCACGCACGAAATTGCGTCGAGATTTATATCTAAGTACAGGGCATCGTTTAAAAAAGCTTATTTGGAGGAGCTAAGTACATTCAGTACATTTCGTGTGGTGTCCAGATTAAGAATATAGCACCACTTCGTCTCCGCCCGTGGATGTCGTAAAAGACGATTAAGGGAATCTAACCAGAGGGATGGGCAGCAGCGTCCCTTCTGTGAAACGGTAGCCATACTGCGGTAGCCATACTGCGCTCACCAACCCGCCTGCCAAGCGTGGTGAGTATTGGCAAATACCCCCCGAAATGATGACACAGTTGTTGAATCTATGGGGGAGGCATTTGTTCAGTAGTGGACGTATAAATGGCCGATATGATATAAGGAAGTAAACCACGGACTGCTTACCTCCTTTGTATTCAAAGGTTGCCTCTAAGAAATCGCTAATAGCGATAGGACTGTCCATTATAACAATATGTACTTACAAGTAGCTGTTCTTCTAATGGTCTACCATAAAGAATATTCTATTCTGTCAAAAACAAAACTTGCAATGTAAGAAAGAAAGAAAAATTTGATATGTTTTTATTCTTATCTGACACGTACATAACGCACAGCCAACCTATAAAAGTTATATAAAAACCTACATTCCAATTAAGGGTAATACAGAAAACTAATATGCTTTCGCAAGTCTAATATTACATAAACGACAATGACAATTCGAGCGCTGAATTTATCCCAGTAAACACATAAAGTTAGATTTATATTTCTTACGGTAAACGGCAAACATTGTGTCAGAGTTTGCAAACCGCCCAAAAGCCTCCGACTTGGTTTAAAGACTGCCGTCTAATGACCACAACTGGGACCAACGATTACGTCCCCCCGAAGCACGGAAACTCAGTTCTAATAACACTATCCATAGACTCACCGCGCGGAGCGTTGCTTATCCTCTGACTACATGATTTTGATTTAAACCTTACTTCCAAGAATTTTAGCTTTTAACTCCCTCCTGTCCGCCTTACTTGCCTCCCTTCAATATATGTCTACGAATCGGCTATACAGATTAAAAAAGATATTAATAATTCCGACACTTTAAATAGCAAGAGACATAAGAATGGGCTAAAACTAGTAAAATGTAAAACTAATAAGTTTAGTAATAGTACGTTTTTTAAGCGAGTAAATATATATAACAAACTTCCACAATGTTTGGAATATTGTCAACAACACAAAAACTCCAAATTTTTAAGAATAAATTTAAAGAGTTTTTAATTGGTACAGCGTACTACATATATACTCTAAATTAATTTAACTGTGATAAAATATTGTTAATAAATCGAATAATTGTTTTTTTTTTATCCAATGCTCAGTTATTTTGATATTATAATTCTCTTTGACAAGATCCTTAATTATAATTAAGTATATATATATTTAATATTGTAACAATATTTATTAAGATATTTTGGTAAATATTATCTATACAAATAAAAATTAAAGTATCTGTTTGTAATGTCAAAATAACAGCTTTTTACTAAATAGATATAAAATATAATACGGTCCTTATAACAAAACACCTATTTTCATTTTTTTGTCTGTCTGTCTGCCTTTCTGTCTGTTTGTTCCAGCTAATCTCCGAAACGGATGAACGAATCAAAATTGACGGGACTTTCACTGGCAGATAGCTAATGTTATAAGGAGTAACTAAGGTAACTAAGTTTATTTTACAAAAAGATTTAGGATTCCGCCAATACTTATATATACTAATTATGTATTAAAAAACCAACTTTCAAATTAAACAGCGGGTGAAATCGCGTGGCACAGCTAGTTAATAATATAATTTTTATTAGGTAAGAATATGGCGAACTAAAATTTATAAACATAAGATCCTATACATGTACTAATACCCATATTTATACAAATAAATGAATCGAATTGAATTAAAACATGAATAGCTTGTTTAATATTTTATTTTTAAGTCCAGTACTTGGACCCGGCAGACCCCCATTCTTAGAACGGATACCCGCTGCGGAACAAAGGGTGTGGATCAGGCGACCACGAGCCGGATAACGATTGGTATGGTACACGATTGATCTGGCAGGGATCGCGGGAAGCCACCAAAGCAAAAAAGGAATTACATACCTAATATATATTATGAGGTGTCGTTACTTTTGACTCGAACGACGTAGAATATGTTTTTTCATCATACAGCTTGTCCTAGAACGCTGGCCATAACTGAAGCAGTTTCAATGTCACGCGGCCTCTGTGACTTGACCGTCATATATGACTGCTAAGTAATTTAAGAGTCGCTACACACGCAATCTCACACACTCACACGCGCACACACACTCACCGCACACACATCAGGCCTGTAAACGTCCACCGCTGAACATGGGCCTCCCAATGATCACGACAACAAGCGTTCATCGGCGGATTGATCATCTCAGTATGTTGTTATTAACAGACTGGAGGATGTTGCTGCTCTTGATATCAACTTTAAATCATCTTTTAAGACACCCATGAGTGGAGGGGTAGTCAATTTTACTGCCGGGAACCACGCGGAACTGTATTCCATCAACTCTCAAAAACATTTAATAAGTCCCTATGTCTTATGTCACCACCCAACATTTTCCCAAAACAACACAATGATGGCAACTCAATACCTTCACAGGATAATATGAGTGACGTTATTACACGGTCCCAAACTATCGGAACTCCTTAACAAGCGCGACGTATGTCCGCAACAGCCACCCTAATCAAATAACCCACCGGTTATTACGTTAAATATTTAGGCTGAGTACAGATGAGCGCGATTGCCGCGTTCGTTTATGTATAGTCAGTAAACGTAGTTTCAATATTGTTATATGATGTTCATGACATGCCCGTGTGGTGGACTGGTGGTGCACCCATCGATCACCTCCCGTGGAATGTGGATGTCGTGAAAGGCGACTAAGTGACTAAGGCAGAGGGAGGGACAACTGCGTGTTTTCAGTCGTACAGCAGCCATTTTATGCGCACCAACCACAACTCAGCATACAAAACACACGGCATTAAACTAGTCTTTTATGGGCTTGGCCTTTGCAGAGGACCACTTTTGGCTGATATAATAATGGTTTTAGTGTTGAGGTTAAAAAACGCTTGGCGTGGTCAGTCTACGGATGGGTGACCGCATATTGAGTATTTGAACTGAACGTCTCCGTACTTTGTGGGGCACGTAAAATCGTCAGTCCTATATGGTCATTAGACGGCGGTCGTAAAACCAAGTCGGAGGCGTTTGGACGGTTTAAACAACTCTGATACAAAATTGACCACCAACTAATCAAAACAAGAAGAATATAATGTCATAACATTTATTAAAACTGCGTTAAACGTCAATTTAGTGGGAGATTAATTGATAAAACTGTAATATGTAGTGAAAGGGTGCTAATACATCGCCCACCTATAAAACAGTTCTAATATTACCCTTTCCTTTTGTTTGCACGAAACATACGCACTTCCATACGATGATTATCTGTTCATTTTAGTCCTAGATTATTTTATCCTCGTACCAACAGTTAACGCGTTTCGTAAAGACGCTAAGTGCTCCAAATCTCGTCTATCTGAATTGAGCCTTATGTATAAGTTCGCTAGTTCAACACGCTTCGGTATCGTTGTCAGTGGACAGTCTTAAACAATAGTTCTTAAAAAATCTCTAATTTCTTATAGATTTTTTTACTTTTCACTGCGGATTCAGAAGTGAGTTTGCTAGTGAGTTCTTACAGAATATCACTGCAGTACATAATGCTGCGGCAATGCAAGTCTCATTAGATTACTGTCCAGAATTAATACTAATTCAACTCATGGTCAGATGCATAAAATAAATCCTTAGTATTTTAGGTCGAATCATAAACGCCAATATTAGCTATTACAATATGAATACTACGAACTCATCTAATTGGAGCCTCTGTATTTATGTAGTTCATCTCAATTACATACCGTACCTAAATATAGAATCGTGTCTAAATAGAAATAACAGTTGAATTTAAACTAGCCATAAAATATGACGGTTTACGATCAAAGATGTCACGCGTTTACACTTGTTTACCGTTCTAAAAACGTTATCCATATGTTTTAGGGACGCACAAGACGACTTGGACATTCGTACGACGAGCACATACTTGCTAATATCATTAAAAGCTTATAAATAGACCTACTTAAAGCCCGAAGCGAATATAGAATGACAATAAGATATGCAACCCGCGTGCAGTCCAATCGCACAGTCGACGCGCGTCTTGTGTGAGAGCCCCCTTAACGCAAAATTAGGGTTGTTATACATGCTCGTTGTATTACAATAGGGTTTGTCAAAACAGTTTTAATTGAAATTTCTTCAGCGACATTTGGTACTGTTTGGTAATTGGAGCCCCAATAATGAATTGGAAATTACGTTGGTATACGACCGTACTTCCACTTCTCGAAAGGGTTGGCAGAAATATACTTCATCATTCATCAACTTTAAGGCGATAAGCTTCAATAAATGGATCTGCAATTTGGCCCCAATGTAAATATGCGCGACCTTAGAGAAGCAAAGAAACGTTTGTTATGCTAAAATAACTTGCCAATTGTAAATGATTCTACAAAAAATGTATAGAATTATTTTACATGTTTCACTAAACGTAGAATTACCTAGTAAGTAATTGCAATTAACGACTGGTTACTTCTTCCCTTCCACAAAAACTAAAGTACGATCAACACAAGCAACCCGGGTCTGATAATAAGACAACCTGCGAGCCCTCTTTTTCACTGTTTGATGTCTTCCAGCTGACAAGATAGAACCACATTAACCACTTTATTCGCTAATTAAGTAAACAGAACTCGTTGGAGCACGGAAAATATAATATTGATCTAATTTTAGGAGTTAACACAAGGTGAGGGTGTTGTATACAACCTCGTACAATGTGACTTATATATAGGTTATAGGCAGCCCTATGCGCACAGCCGCTTACAAACAGATTTCACGTGTGTTGAAGCCATAAAGAAGTGGCACAATCAATTACATACGCCTCTGGCGTTGTGAAATCGTCAGTTTAATTAGTAGATACACGTTGCATAACCGTAGATCTGTGTGAACACTACATTCGCAACGTCCAGCTTCGCCCATAAACAGTACGTTGACTCTATATTATAGGCATATAAAAATTATACTAATAAATGCGCGTATCCCTGACAGTTTGTAGTCGTTTTGGTGATGTATGGTCGTTTATGGCGGGCATGTATGAGGCGTTGATAATATTAGGTACACGAGGTACGAAAGATGTCAATGAATCGCTTCAAATTAAAACTTGTATTGCCACAGATAAAAAATAGAATTTATTTATATTTTCATATTTATTATATTGATTGCATAAATCCAAACGTCTCATTGGTCATCAAAACTATGATGTAGCGTGAGAATATGTACGTTTGAGCAACCGATGCACAGCGAGGTTCAACGGACCGTTTTTTAAGTATTTAGGTTGCAACGATTTGCGCAAACGCGCGTGCGTCGGATGCGTAGAGCGCGTTATCGAAGCCGCGTGCGAAGAACCAACTAACGGGTCAGCCGGGCCAAAGTAAACAATTACGATAGCATTGTTAGCGCGGTCGACGACCTGCGTCGCCCCGCGCGGTCCGTATTACCAAATCGCGCGGCCACTCGCGCGCACCATACGCCACGCACACGCGCCATTGCGATATCATTTGCATGCGAATACGTGATTCACCTGACGCCGCGGACCGACGCGACGTCCGTGCTAAACCGAACCACTATCTGATAATAATACTATCTCTCTCTCACTCCCAAAAAACAGCAGCGGGAGCCTTAAATCTCAGATAAATTCAATGATCTACCACGTGTTCTGCTACTTTCGTTTTCACAAAGAGTTCGCAAGAAATTTGAAAAAGTATGTAATCAAAATCAAGCGAGGTCCGCCCGGCGCGCGAACCAAACGTTTTTTCATTTATCACACGGTTCGCTTCATATTTCACGTTGTCGCGGCGAACGGGCGCGTTCTAAAATCTTGCCAGAAAAGAAAATATCCTTCCATTTTCGTGGCGCTAAACAACGACAGTGATCCAGGAGAGGGTGAGGCTTCTTACCGTTTTTTCGCCGAACAAAATGCCGTCGGTAACTCGTCAATATATCAGAATTGTCCAACGCAGAAAGAGGAAAACTGCAAGGGACGCTATACGACCTTCGATAGTTTCTGAAGCGATAATACTACAACTCAAGACCAATTCACGCACCGAGGGTAAGTAAATTGCGGACCCTTTGCAAAATTAGGGGTCTGAGCAGAGGAGACACAGCCGATAGTTACAATGGAACGTTCTTGTAATGCAATAGCGTAAATTGCGTAGTTTAGATAAAATAGAACAATCGTAAATTTGCTTACTAACAATAAATATCAGGATATAAGCTCAAACCGTGTGGTGCCGGCTCAGAATGCCACCACCCCATCTCCTCCCGTGGGTGTCGTAAAAGTCGACTAAGGGTTTGGCCGGAGGATGGGCAGCAGCGTCCTTCGAGTACATTAACAACTCAACTGCGATCGCCAACCCGTCTGCCAAGCGTGGCGATTATGGCAAAACCCCCCAATGAGCCTACAACACACCCATATCGGTCGTTGTGATCTTTGGGGAGGCCTGTGTTCAGCAGTGGACTTCATTCGGCCGAAATGATGAAGCTCAAATTCTCAGCAACCAAAATAAGCAGATCATACCATGATTGCGTCGACGTAAATTTTCAATTTGCCTTTCTTTGCTGCAGTGAGGCGCTTCCGTCTGCATTTTTCATGTTCTTTATGGTTACAAGCCTCATTTAGTTCTACTGTCTCTGCGTTGTTAAGAACGGAAGTTGAATATTGCTTTTTCGCAATTTTTCCTTTTGATTGAGTTCGCTGCGGGCTCGGAGACAATTTAACGTTCCCGGAATACCTCGAGCGTTGTATGTGGAATGTTCGCATCGGTAAATAAATAGTAAACGACAAATATGTTATTTCGAAATCGCATGACTTCTGCAGCATGTAATAAAATTACGAGTGAAATACTACTCAAAATCCCTTTGAAGCGGCATTTTGTTAAAAATAGCAATATAGCCAAACAGCTTAGTGGCTCTTAAATGTAAGCTCTCAGAGAAACCCAACCAGTCAAATAGGGTTTAGTACGAGACCACAAAACCGCATTTCTTCATAGTTCGTGCGGACCACAGATTCATTACAGCGCGGGTGGAAATGCCACAGATATCAAAGGTCATGTAATCGCTCCGCTCGACCTGAGCCGATCCCTAGGGCATGACGAAACTTACTATCCTTACAGACATTCATCTTCTGAGGAACTTGTTTTTCTTTATTGTTGAAACAGTATACATTTATGACATACATTACACATCTTTATTTATACCATCCCACTTATAATATTGATGCAAAATAAGAAATAAATGTAGGGAATGACAAGGTAGGTATCGTACCTGATAATTATTATCGAGATAGTCCCAAAATCCTGCTGTTATTGGTTCAAGTTGGAATTTTTGTATTGAAGATTCCGAAACAGATTTAGATCGAATTGGTGAAGAAGTTGACTAGTCTTATAAAGTCGCTTGTCATGAGAAACCAGGATAGTGTTTATAATTTAAGTTGAATTTTTATTTAACAGGCAATTACAACAAGTACCAATCACAACATTAGACGTATTGCTTAAATTTAAAAAGATTTCGTACAGATTAAAACCCTAGCGTAATCCAACAGCATGGTAAGTTAAGTTATTAGTCTATATAACATAAAATAAATGCAATGCAATAATGAAAAGGTATCAGTAACAAACAAACATACTGAAGAAATGCCGCAGCCAATAAACAAGTTTGTCAGCCACATGTCTTCTGAAGACAGCAGCACGGGAATCAAAGATATCAATGTTATTACTATCTTGTGACACTTCACTGTAAATATGACACATTCTATAGATCTATCTAAAGATATGTTATCACAGTGCTAACGAATTCGCGAATGCAAAATTAAGCTTAATATTTATTTAGCACGAATCATGCGGTTCATTAAGGGACTTTAATATCCATAGAGAATCCAATATGAAATTACTTTGAGAAATACTTCCAAGATGTTTTGTGTGCATTCCCAATTTTACATCTGCCATGCATTTTATAAGCATTTAAAATATTCGACATATTAGAAGAGCTTTTTCAAGATTAGTACATGTAATTGAACCAAAAGTTTCTCTAACATTGTTGACGCCGAAGTCAAAATTAATAGACGTTACAAACGGTACCAGGAAGAATATGTACCTATTTAGATAGCTGAGACTGCGAGTAAAAAGACCAAAAAATGGTATCAGTCTATGAACTGACGATATTATTTGTAGAAACTATTATATAATCTGAGTTGTAACCGTTCGTCTAGGAAAGCAGTGATATATTCAACATTGTACGAAACGGACCAAAAGTATCATGATCTAAGTATTCATGATTCACTCTAGTAATTTGTGATATGCCACTGATTCCTAGCAGAGCAATCAAAGTACCCTCACGACAAGTACCGATAATATAATCAGTGCCAGTCTCAGCCATAAATCTTTCGATTCGCACCAAGTCAAGTGAATCTGATTTGTGCGCCGTCTGCGTTAGAAAGTACCTATACGCAATATGTGGGTACATATATGTGCGTGCGCGTCATGAATAGAAATCGGTTCTGCGATAACTTTCGAGTGCACTGCTCGCTCCCTCGGTGATAGCGAAGTGATAGACAAGGGTAAATCTTCTTTTGTTTTATTAGTGCGTTCTACATAATATACCGGTTTGTTTGTATAAACGCATTGACACTTCGGTAGTAATGGAAGATCGATGAACGGAATGAAATATACCCTCTTCTGGGTGTCTTGACATAACTGGGTTAATAATAACATTTAGTTTTCACTACTCCAAATTTAGTCGCATCTCACTTTCCCAAAATTAGGCTTCTCACCAGTAGTTATAACAAGTTACAGACGGACAGAACTTTCCGACTTTTAATAGACCTTATTCAGAATTATTAGTAGTGACAGCTCTACGTAAAACTAAGTATAATTAAAGTGGATTAAAATTCCAGTTAAAGATAGTACCTAATTACCCTTAACCAGAGAACGACTTTTACTATTTACTACAATGAACAGCTAAACCATCTAAGTCCCATATAATCCAAATTAGTGAAGATTATAAATCTTTTTAAATAAAACTTTAATGCACATAACAAACGCCGAATCCGTCTTTACACAACCTACGTTCACCAGAGGGCAGTGAGTGAATCGGCTCATAACATAACTACATAAAGAGGGAGATAGCCTACTAACTCCAGTGAAATATACCTTTGCCCAGCGGTTGGACAGTAAGAGCCAATATATTCCAGTTTTTAGAGAGAGCGCTGTTTGGTCCAGACCACTGCGAATCCTCGTGTTGCCACATATATCCCATTAGATTAGTGAAATGGGACTTTTTGTGGACAGGGTAATATTGGACGGACTAGGCGATTGATTTCGTCACAAAGAATTACAAGTTAGAAATAACAAAAGAATATTCTGAAATAGGCTGTCTACTGATAAAGCATGCACACACAGTTTTTCATAACACATTAGAAGATATTTAAACAAGAGAAATACAGAAAACAATACTGAATTGGCGGTGGACCCCAAACTAGGCACAGCGTGTATCTAGGTGGTCCAGTCTCATCCGAGTATGAACAGTTAATGTTATATAAGTATGGTTAGGTATCAAAGCGTCGGCTTTTTTCTGAGAGAGCAAATAGCGCATGTGTTCAATGTTTTATGTAAGCCTCTCTGATGGAGCAATTTTTATTTATAAACTTCGGTTTTGTAGCACTGAGGCTGTTGCTGAAAATCAGCGCTGATGGCTCGTTGTGATGTCACAGTATTATGCTGAGCATCAACCTATGTTTTGCGAAGATGCGACGCACAATTTCCATATGACCGTAACTTATTATGTAACCCTGTACCCTGTACTGTAGGCATTGTTTTATTTTGGTATTTCTTTCTGGTTTTGGACCACAGACAAAAATGTGTACTCTTTGGTCAAAATATTGTCCTTAAATTAGACCTGGATACCAAGTCTTTTGGCCATTTTGTCAAAATATAATAACAGTGTTGTCAGCGCCGATACGCGTTTGGTTTCATGAAGTGTTAGTTTTTAAGCGTTTAGTTATCCTAATGCAGTTTCGATTTTAGCCATTTAGTTAGTTATGCCATATGTGGATTTTTTTTCCGTGCAACCGGCGCTCATGCGTCGACGCTCACCGCAAAAATAAACTGTTTTTCTTTCTTTGTTTCTTTCTTTTCTAGTTTAAAATGTAAATAATGATAAGGTTAGGTTATGATGGAACAGAGAAGGAAGGTTGGTGACCCAGGCCAAAGCAATGCGCGTGTACATGTCACAGATAGTTCACGTACTATATACGTTTGTCGTCTGTGTGGTATCCGGATTAAGAATGTAGCACCACCCCAGCTCCTCTCGTGGATGTCGTAAAACGCGACTAAAGGACTCTTAACCAGAGGGATGGGCAGCAGCGTCTCTTCTTTCGAAGCAGCCATACTGCGCTCAAACCCGTCTGCCAAACGTGATGAGGACTGATATATTCCCCCGAAAGTGACGAAAACGTTGTGGACATCTATGGGGAGGCCTGTGTTCTGCAATGGGCGTCTCATGGCATTTATATTTATCTATCTACCCATTCTCCAACTTTGACAGGGTCGGTTACTAACTAATAAGATACCGTTTAATATCAATATATAGTAGTTGTAGTAACCTTCATCATTCCAGCCAAACAACGTCCACTTCTGGACAAAGGCTTTCCCCAAAGATCGCCACTACGACTAGTCTGGTGTCGTGTGCTTATTGGAGAATTTTGCCATATCGCCACGCTTCGCAAAGCAAATTCGCGATCCCATTTGAGTTGTGAATTTACTTGGAAGGACGCTGCTACTCATTCTTCATCTAATCCTATACTCGCTTTAACACCCACGGGAAGAGATGGGGTGGTGCTAGCTAGCACTACACTGAAAAATCTAAAGAATAAAATGAAAATTCTTCTAACAAAAACAAACCTAATAATCTCAGAGCGTTATTAGCTACTACACCAAAGTTCGTGTTATGCGGTTCCCTCCAATATACCAGTGAGCTACAGATGTTAAGCAACGATAGATGGAGTCACGTTCTTATCTAGCGAACGGCAAACCGCAGATGCCCTTTGTACACAGCAATCGCTACCTCACGTATCCACTCCTCCAAATTGTGAGAAAAAATGTGGTAGTGACGTGAGAACCTTTGGTACGCAAAGCTTTTAATTAACTGGCTTTTAATTAATTTTATATCAGTGTCCCTGGAATATTGACGACTGCTGTAGTTGAACAATACCGTGTCTACGAGATCGAATCAGCAATGAGGAGATCCGAGGAAGAACTAAAGTTGTCGACACAACTCAAAGGATTAGTAAGCTGAAGTGGCAATGGGCAGGGCACATAGCACGTAGAACTGGTGGCCGTTGGAGCAGAAAGGATCTCGAATGGAGAACACCCACTTGAAAACGCTGCGTGGAGCGGCCTGGTGAAGGTCGTTGGGAGTCGCTGAATGCAGGGTGCGTTTAACCGATCGTTGTGGAAATCTATCATGAAGCCTATGTTCAGCAGTGGATCCCTCGGCTGATCTGAATCATCAAATGATGATGTGTTCTGCCTTGCCTTATTCCATGTATGTTCATCATCATCATATCAGCCACAGGACGTCCACTGCTGAACAAAGGCCTCCCCCTTAGATTTCCACAACGAGCGGTCACATGCCGCTCTCATCCAACGACTCCCAGCGACCTTCACCAGATCGTCTGTCCACCTCGTTGAAGGTCGTCCCACGCTGCGTTTTCCGGTGCGCGGTCTCCATTCGAGAACCTTTGTGCCCCAACGGCCATCAGTTCTACGAGCAATGTGCCCTGCCCATTGCCACTTCAGTTTACTAATCCTTTCAGCTATGTCGACAACTTTAGTTCTTCTACGGATCTCCTCATTTCTGATTCGATCTCGTAGAGAAATACCAAGCATAGCTCTCTCCATAGCTCACTGAGTGACCTTGAGCTTTCTTATGAGGCCCATTGTGAGTGACCACGTCTCTGTTCCATATGTCATCACTGGTAACACACACTGGTTAAAGACTTGCGTCTTGAGGCATTGCGGTATTGTTGACGAAAAGACGTTGCGAAGTTTCCCGAACGCTGCCGAGCCGAGTCGGATTCGACGATTGACCTCTTTGTCGAAGTTGGACCTATCTAACTGGACAGTTTGTCCTAGGTAGACATACTCGTCAACAACTTCGAGAACAGAGCTCCCAACGGATATTGGGGTGGGCACGACATGGACATTTGACATGACTTTTGTCTTGCCCATGTTCATTTTAAGGCCCACCTGTTGGGAAACTCTGTTGAGATCATCGAGCATTGTGCTGAGCTCTTGCAGCGATTCTGCCATGACTACGATGTCATCGGCAAATCGAAGGTGAGTGATATACTCGCCATTGATGTTAATGCCGAATCCTTTCCACTCCAGTAGCTTGAAGGCATCCTCCATTGCAGCGGTGAACAGTTTCGGGGAAATGACGTCCCCCTGTCTCACACCTCTCTGCAATGGAATTACCCCCGTGCTCTGTTCATGTACTCGGACCGACATGGTGGCGTTTCTGTATAAGCACTTCAACACTTCAATGTACCGATAGTCAATCTGGCACCGCTGCAGAGATTGCAGCACTGCCCAGGTTTCGATCGAATCGAAGGCTTTCTCATAGTCCACAAACGCCAAGCATAGTGGCAGATTATACTCCTCGGTCTTCTGTATAACCTGCCGCAGCGTATGGATGTGGTCTATGGTACTGAAAGCTTTTCGGAAACCGGCTTGTTCGGGAGGCTGGAAGTCATCAAACCTGCGCTCGAGACGATTCGTGATGACCCTTGAAAACAGCTTATAAACATGTATGTTGTTGGGTTCAAATCTAGCCAGATGTCTAGACAGACATCTTTTTTTATTGGTGTCCAGTGGAAATTCTACATGGAACTTCCTTCACCCCGAGGAAGGGCGGAGGGGTATGCCGGACTCCTACCAGCTAAAACCACTGGAGCGGTCATCATCGGCATCTTCGGCACCAGAGCCGCCCATTGGATGAACCAGACACGGTACCGTCCGCGATTACTGGTTTGTGTTGATATCCCTGGGTAACCACAGGTCGGAGTATCTGGATTCAAAATACCGGTAACGACTATCAAAGGTAGCTCTGACACGGAGGTCTCTTGATGCGAGTTATCCATCCCAGATATGAACGCGGAAACCACAGCGTAACTCCGCAGTTCGTCCAGCACGGTAGCCAAATTGCCAGAAGGTAATTCCCTCTTATTCACGGTGTCTTAAAGTTTTATACAGAGATTAGCATAATTACAATAATTCCTACGGCAAAAATCACGTTGTTAGCAGATGGATTCTTGTGCGGCTATTCTGTATGTAAGAATTCACTAGCAAACTTAATTTAGAATCCGCAGTGAAATCTCTAATAACGTATTGTTTTTATGTTTCATACTGCGGATTCATAAGTAAGTATTCTTCACTAGCAAACTTACTTCAGAATCCGCAGTGAAATCTCTTATAACTTATTGTTTTTACTATTTTTCTGCGGATTCATAAGTGAATTTTCTTCACTAGCAAACTTACTTTAGAATCCGCAGTGAAATCTCTAATAACGTATTATTTTTACAATTTTTACTGCGGATTCATAAGTGAGTCCTTATAGAATAGCACTGCTGATCACATTCTTGTTATTTAGGCAGATGCTCTTAAAAGGGAGATTGTTTAAATTACTTATAACCAACCCATCAGTCTTATAGCTTCTTCACAGCAATAATACCCTAGTTAACTAAAACATAAATCAATTCGCCAATTTAAAAGTAATACTTCTTAACGGTGCGGTATTAAATTGTCAAATCAGCAAATTGTGGTTGTTGTGGCAATACATTATGAAGAACTGTCTTAACTTTCATATTTGCAGTTACTTCCGACAGTCTTGGTGGCTCGAAGGTAGCTTCTTAAATACTAGTTATGGTTGCAGAGCCTGACATGTACTATTGCGACTTTTTCGTTATCATATGTACTTTCTTGGATCCATTTCATGGATTATATTAATTAATACAACTTTATTTGAATATAAAAAAAATGTTTTGTTCATTATTTATTTAGTGTTGCAATTGCGATGTGCGAGTACCATGTAGGTTATTTATTTATTTTATTTAACTGACGCGATAGTTGTCCTGCTTACGATGGTGTCGTGTATCGGGTCGCTGAGTTGCCCTACAATATGGTTGAGCTAAGCTACGCTGATGCATGCATCATGCTCGTGAACGAGTGCTGTCTGTTGAGACTGGTCAGCTTAATACTGACATGGCAATTTAATCACAACCTTTAATAAATATTAAAATCTGGCTTCTTTAGTATAGACTCGATGTAATTTAGACTTTTCTCGTACATTGTCCTCACATAAGCTTCATTTCAAGAACAATGTAGTCAAATACTGTAACATACATTATGATTTTAAAAGAGTAACCATGGATTTTCTTGCCCGTTCTTCTCCATAGGATTCTACATCTTGGAATGCGGCAACTAAAGTCTGAGTATTCATGAGAGCCTGTAAACTGTTTTATTTTTATCTCGTATTTATCTTAGTCAAGACACTACATTAGATGAAGGAAACCTGGATCTTATCGTCTGAAATCGCCAACATACAGTGAGCAAGCGTGGTGATCAATGCTCGTACCTTCTCTATATGGGAATAGGCTCTGCAGTGGGAACGTTCATCATCATCATCACTGCTGGACAGAGGCTTCCCCAAAGATTGCCACGACGACCAGTATGGGTTTGTGTTGGGTGCTTATTGGGGGGTATTGCCATAATCGCCACGCCTGGCAGACGAGTTGGAGATCGCAGTTGAGTTATAAATGTACTCGAAGGACGCTGCTGCCCATCCTCCGACTAATCCTATAGTCGCCCTTTACGACACCCACGGGATGAGATAAGGCGGTGGTATGAACCGGCACCGTGGATCACTGCGGGCGAGTGATAACGCAGTTACTGCAAAAAGCATTGGCTCCCCACTATCCCCACTACCATCTGACATGAATAGTCGGAATGGGGTCACTCAAGACTGATGGTATTCAGAGCTGGCTGGTGACACGCGTTTTGAATGTACACATTAATCATGGGAAATATGTACCGTGTGTCAGAGATACGAGAAGGTTATGCCGTTGTAGGGCATCGCGTTTGACGTAAAAGTTACCTGTATATATCTTGTACGTTTCTACAGCAGCCTTGGAAGTCACACCGACAAGGCTTTGAGTGTTTATGTAAGGGAAAAAGCAAAAGAAAAGGGCCTTTAAAAATATGTATTGCGGTAACTGCTGTCAGATCTGACGCCAAATTCGCATGAAGCAACAAATGGCACTTGGCGACATGAGTAAACATTTTTAAACAGTCGCTAAAGACGTATCAAACGATTGTGGTGGAGTCCAATCGGTCTGCTTATTGTCCCAGTGTTCGGTGATTGTTGTTGGTATTAAAAATTATAGGTCACATCTGTTCTTGGAGGGATCCTTTACAATCCTCCCCGAGAGGAGCCTGGGGGGCGACCTTTTTACGGTCGCCTTCCCTCCGCTAGAGGGGGTGAACGCTTTACAGTCATCCCCTCAGTGATAATCTAGTGTGATCTTACGAGGACCTTGAGCCCCCCTTCGGTGCCGAAGATGACCACTCCAGTGGTTTTAGCCGGTGGGAGCCCTTCGCCCTTCCCCGGGGTAAAGGAAGTTCCATGTAAAATTGTAGAATTTCCACTGGACATCAATAAAAAATAAAAAAATAGGCCACATCTCTAACAAAGCACGATAGGTACCAGTATATCCATTTTTAGCTTCAGCCTACAAGAGTCTGCATTTTTATCGCTTCTACTTATTAGGCATCTGTCTGGCCATTATAAATTGTTGATGAAATATCGAGATCCGAAATTTTGTGATGTTGGATGAAAAAAAAAACTGTAAAACAGCGACGACTTTCTGAGCAGTTTCGGTATTTGTTGTTACAGCTAGCATCATCGCCATATTGCGTTACCCGATGACGTTTCACCGTTATCTCGAGAAAATTTCGCATACACAATAGACAGTCGATACAAAGCAGCGTGTATTACAAAGAGTCGTGCATGTGTGGCATGTGTGCGGCAACACACGCCGGCGCTCGCTGACGCTAATTCCGATAACAATTGACGTGCGATACCGAACATGTACCAAAATAAACGCGACAGTGCAGAGAATGATTGACGACAACAGCCTTCGCCATGCTAGGCTTCGCTCGCAACCTCCTGAGAAAAAAATAAAACGAACCCACGCTTCGAAAGAACAGAGCAGTTGACAGATCCTATTATGCAAGGACTAATTAAATCAAACTCAGCAATAAGCGTCGCTGCGCTACCCCTTATTTTGATTGCTTCCATGTAAATTCATTCTCTGTTATTCGTATTCGGTTCTAAATGAATTTCGTGTCCAACGGCATCCGACCGCAACGGCCCGACATCGGAAACTTTATAAATTATTATTACAGCAACACAAGCGAACAAAACAATCTACAAATTCGAACTACATAACGGGAGTGCTCAAATTGAATTGTAAAAGTTCACATCGTTGTGGACATAACATTAAATTTACAAGCAAAACTACCACTTCAAACGTTTAGTATTAATCGGATATTATCTGAAGCCCGCAGCTTCCACACGTTCATTAAAAATTAATAATGAGAGTAGGGAGTTATGTAACCCGATACAGCTGAAGTATTCGCTCATTTCAGATAATATACACGTCACATTCCGGCGTAATTAACAGAGCACAAGCTACGCATCATAATGCTTTCATAACGGGGCGCGTATTATGTTCAAAAGGCCCTGACGGGAGGAGCCGGCAGTACGCAGCGCATATTAGTTTGGGCGGGAAGTGCGGCGACATTCACGTTCGCGTCCGCGCACGACCTCCGCCTGTCAGATGTCACCCTTTACCGCATCCGAGGGAAGATATTTGTAGCGTCAAAAGTAATT
This sequence comes from Diloba caeruleocephala, assembly GCA_947459985.1. NCBI lineage: Eukaryota > Metazoa > Arthropoda > Insecta > Lepidoptera > Noctuidae > Diloba > Diloba caeruleocephala. The sequence continues at coordinate 25,313,049 of OX381615.1, forward strand.
AAGAAGCGAGCCACGCTTTGTGCCCGTCCTCGGGGACGACTCGTGGAGCTTTCCTCGCCACTCCCAACTTACATAATTTCTCTTAACTGCATAACCGATATCAACGTATCGCACTTATTCCATGTAGAACTCGACACGGTGGTTCGTAAGTCTGCATCGTATTGAGTTTCGAGGGATTCACCCTATCATCCCTCCGAGGGCTTCAAGTGTTTTCAGTGTCGTCTCCGTCCGTGTTCTCAAACGACGCGAGAATACTCAGGAGCCGACGGAGCGTTAATAAACCTCGCACTGATATATCAAATACTAAAGTTTAACCGTCCGTATACAATTTCATACTTAGGAGCGGAAAGTATTTAATTGACAATGAATGTGACAGTGTACCGGCACGCGAGAGGGTTGCGAGCCAAACGGAGCGCGTCTCTGTTAATGGGGTCAACGAAATTGAGAAAAGTGAAACGGTGGAGTGGGCCGGACGGGCATTTATTACCAGTCGGACCCGACAACCCTCGTCCGGAGAGAGACGAGCCCATACAAGGGAAGGAGACGCCGCGCATTCTAAATAGCAGTGCACAAACAAAGAAAACTAAGACCGGCCCGCGGCGTACGTCGGCCGTCAGCGACATGGCCACCCTGCCCACGATACGAAGCTCAACGGGCCTCACTTCCGAATTAATAATGAAATTTGTAAGACTGGACGTGACAGTGATCGCCTGCTCCTGCCCGCGAGCAGGCTCCGTCGCCACACCGCTCATTTATAAGAACTATAAATAATTAATTAGCCGCACCGCCTCGAGGGACACGTTCAGTATACCCACATCAAGTTTGTGACACTTTAATGGCCTTTTAAACGTGCATCCACGTGAGCCACCAACCTATTGTACATTGCATAAATAATTAAACATATCGAGTTGTTAAAAAAGATACACGTTGACGTAGAAAAGATTGGATAATTATTTCCGCTCTCAATATTCGTATTCGCATGTACGAAGTAACAAAGACGGAGTCTGTTACACAGTGAATCGCTCCAGGCTAAGTCTCCCTACGTTAGCCGGGACGTAAATCGGTGCATCCAATCACGAGCGGCGGGGCGACGGCTCTAGATAGGGAGTTGGAAATCAGTTTGCCACTATTGAATTATACGAGAGCTGCAGCCAGGACGTCATACGCCAAAGTTTAATCTCCCGGAGCGGCGGACGGGCTTATTATGCAAATAGTCGACGAGTCTCCTCGGTCATCTTACAGTCACGTACGGCGCGCACGTCCCTAGCGAGACCACGCCACGGCGCACCTCGCCGCATGTCGCCGCGTGTCGCCCACGCCGGGTGCCGCACGCTCGTGACCGCGCTGTTTACCAATCCAACACAATTTCATAAACTAGAAACGCGCCATCTCGATCCCACCGATGAGAAAATAATTTCCCCGAAATGAAACGACTTCATTACCCACCGATAACAAAATGGAACCGTGATGAAGATAAAATTATTTGACTATCAAAAGACGGGAGAAAGTTCGACGACATCAATTTATTGCCCACGAATAAGTCCGACCTAAAATTCAAAACGAAGAAGACATCAAGCGACGGAAACGAACGGGAGCGAGAGGAAAATCTAACTCTTTCTTTCGGCGAAAGTCAACCCCGACGAGCGTTAATTAAGCGAAAATCGAAACGTCAAAGCTCGACTCGGGCTTTATGCAAATTCACCAGAATTGACTTTCGTGTCGACGGCGTTAGAATTTTTACCGCTTTCCAGACGATTGTTTGAACGAGGTAATTAGGGAAGCGATAAAGACACGTACGCGACAGTCTTAAACTTTCCACAGACATTTGACGACTCGTACAAGACGTATTAATTTAGCGACCCACCGCACCGTCTGGATAGAGGCTATGTTTTCGAGTTGGTCTGTAGACTGGCATCGAAAGAAGGGCACGAGACGTGGTGTGTCACTAGTCGGCCGGTACCGGTACGTACCGTTAGAGTGAACTCCGCAACGCCCGCTCGACCTCGCTAAGCCCTGGACAAACGGGCTGCACCAACTATTATATAATTTTGTGATAAACCAGCGAACACCCATAAAAACTTTCGTAATTACGATAGAAAATTAACACCGAATTCTAGCAGCAATATAATCGGGGAAGGGTGATCGGAATCGACGTTGAACAGGGAGTTTTTGTTCTCGTTTCGTGAGAATGGGCATTTAGCGGCTTGGTTATTCGAGGCGTATCGCGTGATATCATTAGAACATTATTGCTACCACAAATTTCTTTGTCACTTAACCGGCATTGGATTTGTCGGATTTATTGAGCGTGACGCTCCGCGGATGGCTTGGAGAATTTCGTACCTGTCCCACATAGGCAGGCACGCCGGCTGTTACTGTGTAAAATATGCTTCGCTCGGAACGCCTGTTCCTGATACATTGTTAACAGACAAAACTTGTTTTCTAGTACACGGACGACTTGGAGCATTAAATAAGGATTAAGGGAGAGATTATTTATATTGGTATAGAGAAATATGAAGACAAGCGTGCAGTGGGCGGGACTTTTGGCTTAGCACCGCCGCGGTAACGGACTGACAGCTAAGCGGAGTTGGCAGCCGAGTAACTAAAAATCATTCGTCAGAAATGTTGGGGAATAATGGCGGCGTAGTTCCGATGTGTCAGGAATACAGGATGGAGAGGAAGTGAGATGCGCCAAGAACTTATTTGAATAGGAAAAAGTTGAGAATATCATGGATAGAGCCGTGCCTTCTTTGCTAAGAAGTGTTGTTGAACGAGAATTGATTTTTATTTTTCTGTTAATGCCATTTTTATTACAATATATTATTAGGTTTGCGAGATTAAGCTGCACTTAGAGCGGTCATAGGATGGGTGTCCGTTAATTTCACATCAAGACTTCGGAGAGAGTAGCTCTATAATTACCCCCGAAATTCTTTGGAAAATACAGCTTATAGGTATGTTTGAAATTGAACAAGAAATTGCAGTAAATGTTGTGAAGCAAAATTACAAAATATTTTTTAAGAACGTCTTGTCGTTACTTAGGTCTTACAGTATATATTGTAAAGGTATACTAGAGTCAAGAATGGTGCAAATATTGTTGTGATACGAAAACAGGTCGCCAAACAAGCTGTCGTTTGCTGGTACTGGTTATCAATAAGGTTCACTTTTGTAACTCGTTACTTGGTCAGCTGACCGGCACGCCGTCGATTACGGTTGTAATATTAATTCAAATCGTGTGACGTTCTGACGAGGACAGGGAAGCTGCTAGCGCGAACGTGCGTGCACACGCTCATTCGCCACTTTGGACCTATCATATCGGTCGGAGCAGTATCGGTGGTATATCTTTCACTTCATGCTTTACCAGATTTACTAGACATTGCAATGTTCTTCGGTTTACCCAATTACCGATGTTACCGGTCTGTTTGCAAACAGTGACCAGATTCAGAAATCAGATCAGTTACCAGATGTGAGTTTCGGGGTTCCTATGTGGGAGGTTGGAGGCTACTTTGTGATTGTCCCCAATCATTCATTATGACTAATATTCAGTTAATATTGTAATAAAGAGGTAGATTATGTGTGGAATCCCTATTCCACACATAATTACTGAAATTGTGAACCATGGAGTTTCTTGCCCGTTCTCTATAGAATATCTACATCTTTGACCGCGGTAAATAAGTCTGACTATTCACATAGCGACAGTAAATAAACCAGTCATATAAACCTGACTTAAAAAATCTTTTAGCTTCATCTATATTTGGATATAATTCAACACTACCGAAGTATCGTTCAAAGAGTAATTTCAAAGAGTATTATAGTCAGACAGAGAATATAGTAAATACGGCACAGCCGGCAGCTAGATATTGAATAGTTTTTACTGAAACTGGCCAAAATGTTTGTATTTATTCTAAAGCTTTTTGTTACTCTGAGGCATGATTATTAATGTACATGAAATGTTTCTAAGCGATCTGATTAATTGTTATGAAGAGACAGTGAAATGACAATAGCCGTAGAAGTTAAAGATGGATTTTCATCATAAAGATTACATTTTAGATAGTAAATTTAAGGCTAGTACGATATGACGCTGACTGGGGATAAAAACTGGAGCCGAACTGGAGCCGAGCCGGTGTCGTATATGTCGTTGGATAATCGAACAGATCGAATTTTTGCAAAGATTCTAGGACGCTTGTATGTTAATTTTACGAAACGTAAAGCGCCCTTCGAATCCAGTATAATAATGCCTTCAGGGTGCTGATGGGGCTCCCTTGATTCAGTAGCGCTTCAGGGATGTTCGCAGTAGCACGCTTCGATTGCTTCTAGGCAGTAATGCGAAAGCGATGTGGATCCCTGGTGCGCTGGGTGCGGGCCAGCTCCAACAGTATCCAGTTCATGATAGCTGGAAGACTGGATTGCTCCGTAGTAAATTACTGCTGCTGGATCTCAGCTGGAGCGGGTATCCTAGGTAGTGTTTGCTTAAAGTTTACTGTAGTCAGTGTTGGATATAGTCAATATTTCAATTGTATTCAATTCACACTAACATAGATTACAGGTCACTTTGTTATGTACAAAGTGTGTGTGTGTATGTACTAACAACTATGAGTCTCTGTTACTTGAAAATAAAGCATTATTATTATCATTGGACCGAATATTTGGAATCTAAGACATATTTTCGTAATCAAACGAGCTATTGTTAGGAAGTCTGCAAAAATCACAGTTTGTTTAGGACGATTGGAAACTTGAACGCGGATTGGTTAATCTAAAAATCTATTTATAACGTTCCTATCTACCCTTATAATAATAAGTAAGTGAAAATTTATTATTATCTTAAAGAACGAACACTGCCACAATAGGTTATGGCGTGGGCCACCACAATGCATCGAACATGCATAATGTCTGACAACATCAAATGACGAAGCCGTCAGCCAATCAGCGCATTCGTTAGTGCATATCGTTCATATCAGCCAATTAGCACGTGTGTCACAACTCAACTATGATATGCCGGATTTTTGTAATGATCCTGAAAATAGCAATCCTTTGCACTCCGTCTTAGGTTTTTCGCAGATTCGTTTTTTCCGCCTATTCTACGACATACATACCCGACCTAATCGTGTCAATAAATTACCAAGTAATTCTAATAACTTTTAACTATTTAAATTTTTATCAGTTAGGAGTATAAAAGAAAGTGTCGTCAGAGGGATCTGTATGTACGAATTTGCTAATCTCGAGAACTGCCATACAGATTATGTAGGGCTCCATGGAGGTCAAGGAAAAAGATATATTAAACTCTAGACAAAGCCAAGGTGATTTTTTGAGTTCGGTTGGCAGTATGCAACTGCTCAAACCGATCCCCACTCTCAATGAACGTTCAAGATTCAAGATCTTTTCACTCCGTCAGCCGATCACTTGAACAATTGCCAGCATTATAGTACAGTGGTCAACTGCAAAACAATCTTAAGAAATCTTTCGATCATCCACGAATACCTAGTTAAGTTATTTAGTATCTATATATATACATCTATAACAACTTCCCAAACACGATTTTCTTACATACAACTAAGGTGGCAAACAAGCGTACAACCCGCCTGGTGGTAAGCGATTGCCGTAACATACGAACGCTTGCAACACCAGAGATATCACTCGCGCGTTGCCGACTGTAAAAATCTTTTCACGCTCTTTTTGAAGAGGCCCATGTTGTAGTTAGTCTCTTGGGAAAACCCCGGTAGGGAGCAGATTGGACAACCTGAGCGTAAGGAAGTCCCTTTGAAACCGTACGGGACGAGACCATTTTGGCTCCAGGGTATGCGGATAAATTAATATAATAAGGCCCGGCCCCCGGCCTATGGCGAGATGTGCGATGGTAGAAAATAGCCGCTGGCATCATACTGAAAATTCTTTAAAACACTGTCCGCAGTAGAAGCAGTAGAACACACACGGAGGCAGTCTCTCCCCAGACTTAGCGGCTTGAGACCGCTTGTGAGCCTGGGATCGTCGATAATCCAACTGCACGTTTCGGTACCGGACCAAAATGTCCAAACTGATATCCACGTGTGTATAAATGGCAGCAGTACTCCATATGGGGCTAGACTTGCGACTTATAACAGTCTTTGCGCCAATGAGAGGAATCAATTTTCACTCGTCTTTAATCAATGCATAAACACACGTACTTACATTTCTTCCACTCAGTTCCCATTAATGTACACGTAACGACTTCAAAACAGTAGGTACACGAACCTGTACACCATTACACAGTCGTAATCAACTCTTAAACTACTTTTAATTTCACATCATCCATCAATGGGCCACGCCCGAAGATGTGCGTATAAATACATCAAATGTTACGCAATGGATGGGCTTGCAAAGTTGCGATCTTATAGGGTTGGCGATTACAAAACAGACCTTTTGTCCAGAAATGTACGGGTTATTACTTAATCCCGCAATTATAAATACCAACGTTTGTATGTTGTATGCCGTGTGGTGCCGGCTCAGAATGTCACCACCCCAATTCTTCCCATGGGTGTCGTAAAAGTCGACTAAGGGATTAGCCGGAGGACGGGCAGCAGCGTCCTTCGAGTACATTAACAACTCAACTGCGATCGCCAACCCGCCTGCCAAGCGTGGCGATTATGGCAAAACCCCCCAATGGGCCCACAACACATCCATATCGGTGGTTGTGGTGATCTTTGGGGGAGGCCTGTGTCCAGCAGTGGACTTCATTCGGCCGAAATGATGTATGTTTGAGTCGCCGATTCTGATAAGATTTGGCATAGAAGTAGATTATATGGTGGAATAGGACATCGGATATCATTTTCCCTTAAGAAGGACAAGGACAAGTCACGAGAAACAGCTAGCTACTAATAATGTTCAAATGAAGATAGGGAAGCAACATGGATAGATAAGAATTGCTAATGAATCATATGTTATACGGATAAGGAAGGACAAAATGGGTCATTGTTCCAGTATAAAAGACTGACGAAAACTAATTAAGTAATTCCTCGAAAACGAATACGAATGAACTTCAAAAGTAATCCTGACACAATTTAGTAAGTGCTCTTAATAATGCAGTTATTGCACAATGTACAAATTGAAGACTGTCCGAATACATTTTGTAGAATTGAAGAAGTGCGTAATAGTTTTCCAGGAATGCCTTTTTTTATACCTTAGCTCACCTATCAATGAAACCAATGATTAACACGTTCACGGTCGGTGACTAGATACTTCGAAACGATTTCGTTAATTTAGTTTTTCCATCTAGATTTGTTTCGTTGTCCATACAGCCCTGGTATTGTTCCGTCGTGTAGCGTAATGGACAAATAATGTGCACGTCGTCAGCCAACCATTATAATGTTATTTGAGGGCAAGCAATAATTGCTGAGCGAGTCTGGTCCTGGCTAAATTCAGTTGCCAACCGTCTCGAAACATTTTCAGTGAGCCATTTTACATCGCCGTAATTTGAAGGCGAATCGACCATAAGGTCTCAGTTTTAGAACTCGCTTTAGTCGAGCCCGTTAGAAGACATACACGCTTTCATAAAGAGCAAGAGGTTATTCTGAATAGTGTCTAAGTACAATATTCAGGCAACAAAACTAAAATAATAACAACAATCCACAGAACAAGTTTTCCAAGGTAAATCGAAGTTAAAATACCAAGGTTTTACAGTTCGAAAAGTTACTACTAACTTGGCTTACGTAACTCCAGAGAACGCTCCAAAGCGTTGTAATAAACGAAGGTGACCATGAATTATAGGTAACTCTAAGAAAATTGCAAGTCAGAACATAAAGAAGAGAATGAAGAGATGCCTAATTACGCGGCAAGTGTGGGTGGGAGTGAGATCGGCACGCCAACGCCACAAGCAGCCGGTAACAATTATAAATTCAAGGAACTTAGTCGGCTCGAGTCGCGTCGCGCCGTGCCTTTGAAAGCGAACCACTATTTTGATGCATCAGAGCCGCACTCGAGGGTGTCTGGCTTTCAGTATCGCAGACAGTTTTTGTTGCTTTAGTACCGAGATGCGTTGGATCTTGTGGAACATTGGAGACGAATTGTTCGTTCACTCAAATGCGTCCACCGTGTTTTACTTTGTATTGATGTTATTTCAAATTGTATTAAAACGTTTTAATGGAAAGGTGGTAAAGGTGGGTCAAGATAGATAAGTACTAACAGCAAGTTAAGAATATCGTCGCTTGTATAAATAAGGGTAGGAGGTTTGTAAGACAAAAAAATATATTTTAGAGCACAAGTTTGCTACCAGCATTATAAATATCAAAGCGTGTTCAGCGAAGCTAATGACACGTAAGAGCCCACGTTGATGAGTCCAAAACAGTGTAATTATTTAATGGTTGTCGACATTCAAAACGAGTCTTCGCAAGTAATTAATTCTCATCAAGACCCATTTAGTTTGGAAACTACAGAAAACGAGAGAGTTCAGTGACAAACCTAGTAATTTGTGAACTATGCTAAACTCAGGTTATTTATGTAGGCCCATCGTGATTAGGATTCTGTGTCACTACCTAAACTCCACGAAACCGCACATAAGCAATATTGGCCACCTTTGACGCAACATTCGCACAAGTTATTACTAATTCACTATACTGCCAAGTAAGCGGTACTTTACTCTGTTAAGTTTGAAGCAATGTTTTTAGGAGCGTGGAATATTCTCCGAGTTGTCAGACGTCACGCCATATTATCAACTAGCTGGGACCCCCGGTTTCACCCGTGTTTAATTTACTTGACATAGAATATATATATTGGATTCCAAGGTTTTTTTTCTTTGCGCGGAACCCTAATTACTTTTCTAAAATAAAAGTAGCCTAAGTTATTCCTTATAACATCAGCTATCTGCCAGTCAAAGTCCCGTCAAAATCGGTCCAGCCGTTTCGGAGATTACCCGGAACAAACAGACAGACAGTCAAAAAAATTATAAATTGTTTTTTTTTATAGTTACCGTATATACTTTCATATGCATTTAGTAAAAAGCTGTTATTTTAACATTACAAACAGACACTTCAATTTTATTTATTTGTATAGATAGTATGAGACTGAAAATTTAACTCCGTATAATGCCGAGATACCGTAATAATTATATGGAATTCATTGAAATATTTAAAGCCAAAAATGGTAGCCATTTTAATGGTAATCATAATCACTGCCTTTCGAGAAATTCCAGTAGATTTCCCGCTTTGTTTACTTTTAGATTTTCTGAGTATTAAGTGTAGCTAATACGATTACAAAGTATTTGTGTTTTATACACTGGAATGTATTTGCCATAGGAATAACAAGTTCGGTATGTGGCAAATCATAAACAGCGCATTTCTAGAACGGTATGTCATATGTTTAAAATTAGGAAGACGGTTATCTGCAACATAATTGTTTCTCAGAGTAAAGGCGCTCAAATTCGTGGTAGTCTACTTTGTTATTAGTACAATAAAGTACAAGGCACAATAGTATAGAGAATACCGTTGGTCCGCCCCTATGTAAAGTAATATATGAACTTAGGAATGAGTCGTGTGATCTCCGAGAACAAACTTGTCTCACGTCTCATTCCGTAAGTGTTGAAGAGTAGAATAAATATGTCAATGATGATGAGTATCAAATAATTTCGTATGTGACATTAACTCTAGCGGTCAGGGTCGCAGGGACTCGTGTCAAGGTTTTCAGAGATCATTGTCGCTACTAGGTCATTTACACCCTAGTTTGGGGAGGGGGGGTCTGAGTACCCCGAGTAGGATTGTTCAGTTACGGTAACAATTAAAACCAAATACTTCTCCAGCAAACTTTTAACCTTCGACTTTCCCAATTGAATCACATTTGGTACACATTTAGCGATTCAATACGCATCATGTTATCTACGAACACATTCCTTGGTGGAACATCTTGCTGTAATATATCTTACGGATCAGTGCATTCTGTTGGCGAACGACTCCGAGCTTGCCCTACACTCGACCTTCCCGGACGTGTGAGTCAATATTCATATCGGCCATTTGTACGTCCACTGCTGAACAAAGGCCTCCCCCATAGATTTTCACAACTGGGTATTTGCCACCCACCACGCTTGGCAGGCGGGTTGGTGAGCGAAGTATGGCTACCATTTCACAGAAGGGACGCTGCTGCCCATCCCTCTGGATTTAGAATCCCTTAGTCGCCTTTTAAGCACGGGAGGAGATGGAGTGGTGCTACATTCTTAATCCGGACACCTCACGTAATGAATATTACTAGTTAGTAATGTTATCAGTTTACAGTTGAACATAGACCGTCTTATTACAAAACATGGTTTATCGATAGTCTCGGACTAAAAGTGTGGTTTAATCAAATTTCTTATTACAAAAAGTGGTTTAACTCTTAGTCTTGGACTATCTATGGTACTAAAGATAAACCTGATGGGGACCTAGTTTAACTCTAAAACCTTTGGTCTAAGTCACAAATATACGTCAAATTCATTGTTTTGAGGTTAGATTTGGTTTATTTTTGTATGTTGTATTGTAATATTTCCTGAAATAGTTTAAATTTGCGTCATCCTAAAGATAGTAATGTGCCGTAATTACAATAATTGTAGGCAAGTACTAACTTTTTCTTCAGAATTCCAGTTTTCACTTCTTCGGTTTTTCTGTTGTTCTATTTTATTAATATTATTCCCTAACTTCTTATCAATAATAAGTACGAAGAAACGTCCAAATCTCAGAATAGTTTTACCTATGTTTAAAGATTTCCGCGCGATATAGACATTCCGTTACGCATTAGTGTTGTTTGAAAGTACATATTTCGGACATGAAATAAATGTCATAAAAGTATTCCTCAGAAAGAAAATAAATGGCATTTATTGAAACAAGAACAACCATTCGTTTCTAATAGTTATCGTCATTAAATACCCTATTATATATGTTAAAATGTCAATACCATTAATATAAAAAAATTACAGAAATATTCAGCATTTGGGTAAACGGAACGTAATGTATCCGAATGCTATCTGATTGAATGAATGTTTCCAAGGAATTCCGTGTATAATCTGTGGAAATAATTTAAGCCAGAACTAAAGTCAGGTACTATCTAGTTCTGACTTATTTTGATATTTGTATTACGGACGGGTTTAAACCACGGTACTAACGTTAGTTCCGTACTAAGTCCAGACTTCATAGTTCTGGTTTAAACCTGAGTCTAACAAGATTCTTGTAATAAGACTGAGAAAGTTTTAAAATTCTGTTCTATCCGAGTCCAGTGCTGTCAATACTAAAGTTAACTACAGTTGCGCGCGAGACGCTGTGACAAGCGCACGTAGTTTCGTACGACACGTTCACTAGTGAGATTTATTTACGATTACCCTCAAATCATAATGGATGATATTTTAAGTGATGAGGATAAAAGTGAATCGGAAATCATAAATGAATGTGAAAGGGAACTACAAGAAATGGAAGTGAAAAAGAATGATAAAAGACCGCGAGAAAGTGAAGAGAGTAGTGAGGAGGGATTTATTTCTGTAAGTAGAAGAAGACCAAAGAGGTTCATCAGAAGCGACTCTACCGATGATTATAATTATAACAATGAGAAAAGTATGGATGCTGAGGAGAGCATAAATGTTGGAGAAAAATATGAAGTGTGTTTGTCTTCATTAAAAGTTTTACCAAAACAAATGGCCTTAGCCAGACTGTTGCGGGACGAAAATATAGTAAACATACTCAAAATTAAATATAAAAGTCTGTATAGAGCATTTGTCCATTTCGGAGATAAAATTCAAGCTGAAAAGCTCTTAAAAAATCAAAAGTTCATAGAATTAGATATACGAGCTCAATTTACTGATCAAAACAATATATCATATGGTATCATCAAGGGAGTAGATTTGGACATAGATGAAAAAGAATTATTAGAAAACCTAAATGCTTCATGTGACATATTATCTGCTAAAAGAATGAGGAGAATGAATTCAGATCACCAGTGGGTTGAGAGTGAGACTATTCGACTAAGCTTTAAAAGTATATCTTCTCCCGCCTTTATCATTGCTTATGGGTGTAAATTTGCCGTAGAAAAGTATGTGTTTCCTGTAACCCAGTGTTCGAGATGTTGGAGATACGGACACATAAAAAGGTTCTGTACACTGAATAAAATTATTTGTCCTAAGTGTGGTAAAGAACACAGTAACTGTGAAACTCAAGTATACAAATGTCCGAATTGTAAAGGGCCTCATATGGCACTAAATAAATCCTGCCCGTGTTTTATTAAAGAAAAGAACATTCGTGTCATTATGAGTGAACGGAACATAACTTATAAAAAAGCCTTAGAAATATATTTGAATAAAGAAGTGCCAAAAGAGATTACAATAGTAGAGGAAGAGCATATAAATTGTGACACCATGAATAGTAATAAGCTGACTCAAATGAATACACGCAGGACATATAGTAATGTTTTACAAGCAACAGCCATCACTCACGAAGTTAATAACTATCAACAAGAAGAGCGGAACATTGAATCTAGGCCATTACTAAAGCAAAGCAATAATAAAACGAAAGATTGTCAAAATCAACAGTATGAACAAGTTATAGAGATGGAAACAGAAATTTTAGACACAGAGAGAGTAAAACCAGGAAGACAGGTCAATGCGGAAAATTCTGAGAAAAGAAAAGAGAGAAAATTTGACGTTTGGAACGTAATTTTTAAAATTAGAAATATTATTATGTCAGAAGATAGTTTTGAAGATAAATGTTTATCAGTGTTGCGAGCTATAGTTCAAGAATGTAAATTATGTTTTATGAAATTATTTTCTGGTATTGGAATTACTGAGAATCTTTTTAATTTGTTTAATGGATAGAGTCTTTAATATTTTTCAGTGGAACTCACAAAGTCTGAAACCAAAGTTGATAGATTTTGATTCTTTATTGTATAAAGAAAAAGTTCATATAGCTCTAATCAGTGAAACGTGGTTGGATGTGGACTCACCTCTGCATATGGGTGGATACAATGTTTACCGTAAGGACAGATTTGACTCCTACGGAGGTGTGGCAATAATTGTTCACAAGTCTATACAGTCCCAAGTTTGCTCCATCAATGGTATAAATACAGGCATAGAAGCAATTCATGTTATAATATTAAACTGTAAATATTTAGAAAATATTATCTCTATATACTGCCCATCTTCGGTTCGCACATCTCAGGTAGATTGGGAAAATGTTTTTAGATTATCCGCCAAAAAGACATTGATAGCAGGTGACTTTAATGGTCACCACACAAATTGGTCGTATAAAAATGACCAGAGAGGCATACAGTTATTTGATTCCGCTTTAGAACACGGGTTTATTTCACTGAATAATGGGGAAGCCACAAGAGTCAAATTAGTAAATGCTGTGCTACAAAAATCTTCTCCCGATATAACTTTTGCTTCGTCGGATATAGCCATAGATTTTAAATGGAAAACCCTTAACGAAAACTTGGGCAGCGACCATCTAATTATCAAAATAACAGTTAATTTAACGGAAGTTGCAGAATTTACAAAGAAACGTAACTTTACGAAAGCAAATTGGAAAAATTATAAGGAGGACCTTACAAATTCATTTTTTGTGTTTGATAGCCTCGCTTGTCGTAATAGTGACATCCAAGATTACTATGATTTCTTTTTAGATGTAGTAAACATATCGGCCAATAAGAATATCCCTTTAATAAAAGTAGATACTGGCCCTACAAGAAAATTTAAACCTAAGGATTATTGGTCTCCGTCTTTATCCAAAACAATAGCAGAGCGTAGATTAGCGTTAAGATATTTTAGGAAAAACCCTACACCGGCCAATCTCACTAAACTGGAGGAAAAAATTATGGTAGCTAGAAAACAAATACGACAGGCGAAGTCCTCTAGTTGGCAAAAGTTTTGTGGTAACATCAATGAGTGCATATCTGTGGCTGACATTTGGCGCAAAATGCGTTGGTTTAAAGGATATCGTCAAGCAAACTTAATTCCATCACAGGATAAACAAAAAGAGCTGCTTCGTTCACTGACGCCAGACTACGTTTCTAGCGGTACACCTACTTTTGTTTCAAACAATACTTTACTTGATTCAGTCTTTACGATGCAAGAGCTAGAAGTCTCTATAAAGAAAAAAGATACTGCGCCGGGTATTGATGAAATCTCATACTCAATGATTTATAACTTACCTTTGTCTGGTAAAGAATTTCTCTTAAATATGTACAATGCAATCTTCAGATTAGGTGTCGTACCGAGCCAGTGGCGCACTATATTAATAGTCCCCATACCTAAGCCAGGAACCGGAATAAACTCAGAGGTCAAACTGAGACCGATTTCCCTTATATCTTGTGTATGCAAAATTTTTCATCAAATGGTAGGTAAACGAGTGGAATGGTTTGTCGAAAAGCAGTTAGTTTTATCATCAAACACATGTGGTTTTAGAAGGGGTCAATCATGTTTGGATTCCTTGACGAGACTTATTAGCTATATTCAGTTAGGTTTTGCAAAGAATTGTCCTACAGTATCTTGTTTCCTTGACATAGAAAATGCATACAACAACATATTAGTAGACAAAGTAGTTAATACCCTAGATGAATTAAAAGTTGGCAAAAATATATGTAATTATCTTTGGTGTTTTTTAAGTAACAGACGTCTTATGGTTAGAAACAGAATAGAGGGTCAAACTGCTGAAGTGAGATACACTAACAGAGGACTAGCTCAAGGAGATCCAATCTCTCCATTACTCTTTAACATTACCACTTTTCAATTATGCCATAAGATAACTAACGTCATGGTATCGCAGTATGCGGACGATTTCGTTTTATATGTAAGTCATAAAGACCTTAACCACTGTGAATCTCAATTACAAGCATCGTTAAATACTTTCGTATCTATGCTAGATGATGCAGGCCTTCAGTTATCACCTAATAAATCTAAAACGTGTATTTTCAGTAGAGGGCGTAGAAAAAAGCAAGTAAAATTAATTATTGAAAAGAGTATTATCCCGAATGAAGTTAGTGTTAAATATTTAGGATTATGGTTGGATGCATCATTGCGATGGAGTAAACATGTAAATGAGACTACGGAAAAAGTTACAAAATTTTTAAATTTGTTAAAGGTGCTAGCTGGTCCTGGTTGGGGTATACACCCCAAGCATTTGCGTACAATATATATATCATTAATCAGAAGTAGAATGGATTTTGGAAGCTTTCTTTATGATAACAGTACAAAAAATAGTTTGTTCAAACTTGATAGGATTCAAAATCAAGCCCTACGAATAATAGGAGGCTATATTAAAAGCACACCCATCCACGCTATGGAGAGTGAGCTATGTCTACCACCATTGTTTCTGAGAAGATTATATCTTGGTTATAAATATTCTATTAAAAGTATGTCTTGGTCAGATAATGCTACAATAAATATCTTATCGGAACTTAGCTCCAACTACAACGAAAGGTATTGGCAAAGAATTAAAAAACCATTACTCATGACTGTATACAATGAATGTAAACAATGTAAGATACATGCCTCAAATCCTCTTGAACTATTTAAATTAGATATCTGGGTGAGTTTTATAGAGTTAAGGAAAATTATTGAAGTAAATTTAGAATCGGTTAAAGGGTCAAAAAATTGCCATAATATAACTTTGCTTAAATATAATATTATTGAAGAATTGAGCAGGAAGTACTCTGGCTGGTCAAAATTATTTACAGATGGGTCAAAAAGCAATTGTGGGTCAGGTTCTGCGTATTGCGATATTTCAAAAAATGCATCTGCTATGTTTAAAGTAGAAGCAAGAGTGTCAATTATGACTTTGGAGCTCATTGCAATCTCAGAGGCTCTCATTTTTATTAGAGGGCAGAGAGATAGAAATGTTGTTATATTTACAGATAGCAAAAGTGCTTTACAGCACTTGACTCGATGCGCCTCTGGCTACAGCAGAGGTGTACCGATAGTCTACAAAATTTTAAAGTTGATTTACGAATTAGACACTAAGTATAACATAAATCTGAGATTGCAATGGGTTCCATCGCATATAGGTATAAAAGGTAATGAGGAGGCTGATAGGTTAGCTAAATTAGCAGCAACGGATGGTTTGGTATTTTCAATACTGCCACATTATACCGAGGTGCTAATAATGTTCAAAAATAAATGTTATAGCAAATTTAAAGAATATTTCGATGAAAGGAGCAGAGAAAAAGGTATATGGTTTAAAACAATCCAGTGTCAGCCTCCTCAAATTCCCTGGTTTTATAATAGTAAACTAAGTAGAGCCTACATCGTAGGATTAAACAGATTACGTTCCGGACATTATCCTTCTAGAAAATTCGCATTCTTAATGAAGAAAGTCGACTCTCCTAATTGCGATGTATGTGGCATGATAGATGATGTTCAGCACGTCCTTGTGGAATGTGTTAAAAACCAAAGAGCAAGAGAATTAATGGTACAAACATTTAACATAAATAAATATGATCAAGGAGCCTTTTTAAGTTTATTAGCAGAACCAACATCTGATGCTGCTAAATTTTTAATGGAAAATATGATTTTGCACCAATAATTCCTTATAAAAAAAAATAAAAAAAAATGTATATGTGTTTGTAGATATTAAGTTTAGGTAACGCTAGGGCTCGCTTATCCTTGGAGACAAATGCCCTTAAATAAATAAAGAATAAAAAAAAAAAAAAAAAAAAAAGTTAACTACTTAAACATCGACCGCTAAAGGCGGACCTGGGAAGTCAACGCCACAATGATTCTGTCATAGTACCCTATAGTCGTATACCCGAAGTCATATATGCAATGGATGAATTGAGTATGTTCTCGCAAGCTTAAATAAATGCAACAGGCAATATGGGGTCCTACAAACTGAGTAGCGGATGAAGACCAGCAGATGTACGAGCGAAATCCGCACCCCCAGCGCATGGCAGTTCAAAAGAACGGCGTACTTGATTCAGTCGGTAAGTGTCTAACACACGACTTCGCCTTCCCCAAGACAAAAGTCAATGAGTCCGCACGGCAAAAAACGATCCAAATTCAGAAGTCGACGTTTCCGACTATAGTCAAACGCAACTTAATTCTGACGTTTCATAAGTGCCCGTAATTGGTTTATTTGAAATAAAAATATTTGACTTTGACTTTGAATCATAATTATAGCCAAAGAACACTGCTGGACAAAGGTCTCTCCCATAGATTTCCACAATTGTATCGTATTTTGGGGGGAATTTGCCAGTATGACCACGCTTGGCAGTGGGTTGGTAAGCGCATAAGCAGCATTGCTGTTCTACAAAGCGACTGCTGCCCATTCCTCTGGTTTTAAAGTCCCTTAATCGCCCATAACGTTAATATTAACTATTAATAATGTTAGTATTAACTGAGTGTAACCAGCAAAACCCCCCAACGAGCCCCAACACACCCATATCGGTCGTTGTGGTGTACTTTGGGGGAGGCCTGTGTCCAGCAGTGGATTTCATTCGGCCGAAATGATGATAACTGAGTGTTGGCTTAGCAAGGTGACCAATGCATGTCCACATTTGGAGGGTTACATACCATATAAAACAAAATTTAAAAATCAAAATGATGGAGTGATCATATATGTCCGACATAATTTTAACTGTACTGTCACTGAAATAGATCTTCCCGATGCAAATTGTCTAGTTACCATGTGTGGCACAGATCTTGCTTTGGTCGCAATATACCGCTCTCCTTCCACACATAATGCTACACCGTTTGTGGAGGGCCTTGATAACGTCTTGCAAACTTTATCAGCATTCAAAACAGTTGCCTTGATTGGAGACGTTAATATAAATATCTCTCCAAATAGCTCAGATCACTACTGTGAAGACTACTTAAACACTCTTGCGACTCATGGTCTATTACCTGCGCATCTTCTTCCAACCCGCTTTGAAAATTGTATAGATCATGTGATGCTTAAGAGTTCTAGAAAATCTACTACAATTATCTTCGATTCTCCCTTCACAGATCACGTTCCACTACTTTTTAACACTGAACTTGCTTACAAAAAAAGGGAGATAAAATCCTATATAGAACGCATAAACATCCAAAATGCTATAAAAGACATGGAGACTATCAATTTAGCTACCTACCCCAATAAAGCTTCAGAAACCCTTATAAACATATTATCATCGGTTATAAGAGATAACATGCAACTTTTAAAGGTCCCTCGGAGGAGAAGAATTATAAAACCCTGGATCACACCAGGAATTCTAAAATGCATTAAGAACCGTGATAAATTACACAAAACTTCCAAAGAATGTCCAGATAACGAGATGTCGAAAACCATTTACATCCGCTATCGTAACTATTGCAATAACCTGCTAAAAAAGCTAAAATGTAATTACAATCAGTCTGAACTAGAAAAACATCGCAAAAACCCTAAAGCAACCTGGAACATAATCAAAGAACTAGCCAACATGAAGAAAACATCACAACCAGCACTGGAACTTTTAAATATTTCAAATGACCCCGCTTCTTCTATCAATGAAGTAAATAAATATTTTGCAAACATAGGCAACGAACTTGCATCAAAAATTGTCCCCCCTTCAAATACCACTTATAATCTGAAGAACAATTTTTGCACCCCCACCAAATCCATGGCCCTTCTACCAGTGGACGAGTCAGAACTGGATAATATAATTATGAGCCTCCGTAATGAAAGTGCAACTGGCGTTGACGGAATACCTACAGAATTTGTTAAGGCTACAAAAAAATATCTTATCGGACCATTAAAACATATAATTAACAACTGCTTTAACGAAGGCGTATTTCCTAACGTCTTCAAAAGTGCACTGGTACATCCCATTCATAAGAATGGTGACAGAGACAGTGTCACAAATTATAGACCAATATCAGTGCTTACTACAATGTCAAAAATATTCGAAAAGGCCCTAAACTCCCGCTTAGTAAATTACTTGGAGAGAAATAACTTACTTGAGAATAACCAGTATGGGTTTAGAAAAAACAAATCTACTGAAGATGCGGTTTTGGGCCTTACAAATAGTATTGTTAAATCTCTAGATGGAAAAAATAAGTCTCTGGGAATATTTTTGGATTTATCCAAAGCGTTTGACACTGTCTCTGTTACAATCCTGCTAAAAAAAATGGAAACCATGGGAATTAGAGGCGTTGTCCTAAATATATTTAAAGACTACCTCACAAGACGAAGTCAGTGTGTGAAAATACAGTCGACCCTCAGCGACAACATTTACCTTGGTGACTTTGGGGTTCCACAAGGGAGTGTGCTTGGCCCTACGTTGTTTTTGATTTACGCAAATGAGCTCTGCCAACTCACCATACCTAATTGTGAAATATTTGCTTATGCAGATGACACGGCTATGCTCATTCGTGGTAAATCTTGGAATGATGTCGGTGCTGATGCAGAAAGTGCTTTGAAAATTGTAATGTCATGGCTATGTAATAACTTACTTACTCTCAATATAGCCAAAACAAAATATGTCACATTTTCTGCATCCTCCCAGTCACAACCAATAACTGAATCTTTCTCCCTTAAAGCACATATTTGCCGTGGTACAGATAATCTAGCGTGCAGTTGTCCAAACGTAGAACGGACTAATGAAATTAAATACCTTGGTATCTACCTTGACTCCAGCCTAAGCTATAACACTCATCTCAAAATACTTACGGGCCGTATCCGAAAATTAATCTTCACCTTCAAAAGGCTCAGATCAACATTAAAATATAGCTTACTTATATCTGTTTACTATGCTCTAGCACAGTCTCTTCTCTCGTATTGCATTTCTTCATGGGGAGGAACCTTTGCCACAGCGATGCTTAGAGTTGAAAGAGCACAAAGAGCTGTCCTCAAAGTTATGCTCAAAAAACCACGAAGTTACCCTACTGTCCTTCTGTACAGGGAATGTAAACTTTTGACCGTAAGACAGCTCTTTGTCCTCCAAGCTGTTCTACGGCAGCATGCATGTCTTACCTTTGACCCACAACTCTCGAGTCAAAAGAGACGTACAAAACCTGTGTGCTCGGCTGTGCGCCACAGAACTGCTCTTGCCAGTCGGCATATCCTTGTTCTGGGTCCCAGACTCTACAATAAGGTAAACAAATTCCAAAATATGCTTGCGTTCCCTGTATCGAAGTGCAAACGGGTGCTTCAGTACTGGCTTCTGAAACTGTCCTACGCTGAAACGGAAAATCTTCTTGTGCAAGCAATCTAGTGTTTTCATTCTCACATACTCCCCTCTACATACACGCACTCACGCACCCACCGTTACCCCCATCTTTATACAC
This sequence comes from Diloba caeruleocephala, assembly GCA_947459985.1. Taxonomy (NCBI): domain Eukaryota; kingdom Metazoa; phylum Arthropoda; class Insecta; order Lepidoptera; family Noctuidae; genus Diloba; species Diloba caeruleocephala. The sequence goes on from OX381615.1 coordinate 25,333,252, forward strand.
CCACAACACACACACAACACACCCACAATACACACACACACACCGCACACACACACACACACACACACACACACACACACACACACACACACACACACACACACACACACACACACACACACACACACACACACACACACACACACACAACGCACACACAACGTACACACACAACACATGCACACACTCACATATTTTATTTTTGCCTTGTTTATCCCCGATAGACTAAACTTGCATGTCCAATAGTCATATTTATTTTTTATGCATAATTTTTAATTGTACGGAAGGCCCTGTCTCCTGTGATACAGTTCTTTCAAACTAGTACAGGATACAGGTGATCTATTCCACTATCTCTACGTTAATGTATTGTAATTGTGTAAGCCTTAAAATGTACTCAAAGTGGAAAATAATATGTAACACTAGGATAAGAAACAAACAATAAAATTATTAAATTATAAAATAAAACGACATCTACAGCAGAAGATGGACTGGTGCTATGTTCTTAATCTGGACACCAACGGACAGATGAACGTATGGGAGAAGCTAATATTCTGCAGGTATACATACATTATTGCCGTGTGGTGCCGGCTCAGATTGCCGTGTGGTGCCGGCTCAGAATACCACCACCCCATCTCCTCCCATGGGTGTCGTAAAAGTCGACTAAGGGATAAGCCGGAGGATGGGCAGCAGCGTCCTTCGATTTCATTAACAACTCAACTGCGATCGCCAACCCGTCTGCCAAGCGTGGCGATTATGGCAAAACCCCCCAATGATCCCACAACACACCCATATCGGTCGTTGTCGTGATCTTTGGGGGAGGCTTGTGTCCAGCAGTGGACTTCATTCGGCCGAAAATGATACATACATCTTTTCTTTTTGACGGCACAGTTGGTGCAGTGGCTGACACACTCGGCTGCTGCGCTCTGGGTCGTGGGTTCGATTCCCGCACGGAACAAATATTTGTATGATCTGCAGGTAGTTGTTCCGGGTCCGGGTGTATTGTATGTGGAATATATGTCTGTAAAACGCACCCAGGACACAGGAGAAATCCTAGTGTGGGGCAACGTTTTAAAAAAAATTACTAAGGGCTAGTTTATACTATAATCAAAATTAGAAGACTATTTCTATACATAAAGTTTCTTTCAATTGGGGTATAACTATGCTATCGACACAAAGATGAATAGTTCTAAAACCGTTGTCTGTCTGTCTGTTATATTACTACAACCATGACTGCACATGTGTGTGCTGTTTGTTGTCTATTTCTCGTCACACACAGTTCATACGAGCCGAGTGCGGAAAACGAGTAGTTTAATGTTCTTATAAGCGTCGCATAGTAATGATGCAAGTGACAAGTTTTGTTACTTTTTATTCACAATAACGAGTGTTTCTGCGAATAATAGTTAACACAAAGACGGTGCCGACCAACTGTTTGTGTAACTGTAGATAGCTTGATGTATGCTGACTACAAGACGCATATGACGGCATACTCTAGACGGTAGACGGGAATATCAGGTTATTTTCTTTATCAGGTTTACTTTTACTGTCCCTGTGTTGCCCGGATTAAGCATAAAGTACAACTCCATCTCTTCCCGTGTCCCCACGTCGTAAAAGGCGACTAAGGGATTCTAAACTAGAGGGATGGGCAGCAGCGTCACTTCTGTGGAATCAATCTAATACAAAATCCAAATATTTTGGATTGAGGATTTGTCAGTTTTTGTGTTAAATGTGATCTTAACACAAAAATAGATCAAGTTCAAAATCTTAAATCTAAAGATGTTGAATTAGATTAATTAAGTTTCTTATACCCAATAGTTACACTAGCTAGTGCCATTCAAACCGCAACACAGTAATGTCTAAAGTTTAAACACTATTGCTTGGCAGCATTATAAATGGCACTGCCGTTGACTGCAGTGGTACCCACCTTTTATTTTTTTATTGGTGCCCAGTAGAAATTCTTCATGAACTTGAACGGGGAAGGGCGAAGGAGTATGCCGGACTCCTGCCGGCTAAAACCATTGGAGCGGTCATCTTCTGCACCGAAGGGGGCTCCAGGTGCTCGTTAGATCACACTAGAGCCGCCTATTGGTGCCACACCTTTAGGCACATTTCGGAGTGGATGACTGTAAAGCGGTCACCCCCTCTAGCGGAGGGCAAGCGGCTGTATAAAGGCCGCCCCCCAGGCATTTTCGGGGAGGATTGTAAAGGATCCCCCCCCAAGTCTCGCTGTGCGCTGTGCTGCGCACACGGCGGCACGTGACCACGTGCGCGCCTCCGTCCTCCCGGGGGTCACTCGGTATGAGCACGCAGACTCCCCAATCTGCGCGCCCGTGACCCCCAGGCAGTGGTACCCACCTAACCTGACTCTTACTATTAGTAATCACTAATAACAAATTTAAATAAATATCATAATAAATAAAAGAAAAAAAACAAATTATACATAATTAACGAGTTTAGTACGCCACATTTCCCGCTATCCGCCATCAATGCAACGTCGGTACACGTCCATCAGACTTATGGCCGCAACTAATTATTAACACAATTAAGATAGTGTAAACTTATCTCGGATGTTTGTCAAGAGCTGTGTTTAACTGAGCCACTATGAAATAGCTGTAGGTATGTTATCTTGGTTTAGGGCCATTCGGTGCGACGGGTTCTCGTTCGTCGTAAAATTAAGTATTTGACGAGTTACTTGTTTTATGGTTATTATTTTTTAAGCATAATATATACCGCTGCACCCTTGCGCTTGGAGTGCTTCTTTTCTTTCACCGGGACGCTAAGATTATCAATTTTTTTTTTAAATACTGCTAGTGAGATTAATAAGATATCAACGAAATAAAACGTATATAACTAAAATAAAAACTTATTTACGGATTTATATACGCATACAATATTTATTTATTTTCGGCACGGTTCGTGCAGTGGCTGATACAGTTGGCTGCTGCGCTCCGAGTCGTGGGTTCGATTCCGACTCGGAATAAATATTTGTATGATCTGCAGGTAGTTGTTCCGGGTCTGGGTGTATTGTATGTGGAATTCATGTCTGTAAACGCACCCAGGACACAGGAGTAATACTAGTGTGGGTCAACGTTAAAAAAAAATAAAAATGATGAAGGCTTATGGTACCATTCTTTTAGAATACTGAAAGGTTCGTTGACTTGAGGTATGACTGTAAAGTACCTGTGTTTACAGCGTATCTTTGAGTAACTCCCTAAACTCGTTTAAAGCAATTGTGCGACTCTTGTGAAGTGGAATAAAGGGCGAAGTAAATTATTTATAAATGATTAAAACTTTATTAAAGTTTTAACACAATAATACAGCTGGTTTGTTGCTGTAACGCGGTGTACAACTACAATTACGAACTAAGTTCGAATTGGTGTTCGAGGTCTAGCGTTATGTTAGGCGTTGTATAATTAAAGTACAAACGGTCATAAGGTCAGGTTTAAATTTAATTAATACAAATATGGTTACACACACCTCATCCCCCTCCCTACACGTCCACTACTGTACAATGAGCGGTTATTTGGGCAATTGCCATAATCACCACACTTGGCAGGCGGATTGGTGGTCACAGTACATTGATATTCGCACACGGGAGGATGTTGTTACCCATCCTCTTGTTATTAACCTTAGGTCGCTTTAGTATGGTACCCATGAGTGAAGGGGGTACCCGCCTGCCAAGCGTGGTGAGCAGGTACTGGGAAATTCTGGGAAATGAAAGTATTTACAGGTTCAAATAATCATATCGTTCTCAACCCCCTAGCTACAAGCACTCAACTATTTTTCCGTGTTGCTTAAAGCGTTCACATTAACTAGACCCAGGTGCCTTTAAATATTTTATTGGCCAATAAATAATATGGCGCGGGTACCCCGGTTACCTATATTAAATAACTAGTTAAAATATTGGTATCGTATATCGTTACTTATCCATTAGTATGTACTGTTGTTTTATTTTACAGACTTAGTTTAATCGTTGGGAGTTTCCTTAATGTGATTTTGATGATATGAATTCAAATAAAAATACTGATACAATTATTAACATGTCTCTCTATTCACGGGTTTATACCCCCTGTAAGAGGGAACCCGGTATTTTGATAGGCCTACGCTGGAACATGGGTCCAACATACAGAGGCCCTTTAAATAATTTTAATCTAAAATGTATTGAAAGTCCCCGGTTAGTGTCCTTTGGAAATTCTACATGGAACTTCCCGGGGTGAAGGAAGTTCCATGTAGAATTTCCACTGGACATCAATAAAAAAATAAAAAAGGACACTAACCGGGGACTTTCCATGGCTGCACTATAAAAATGCTGTCTCGGATTGTCCCCGGAGGTGTAAAACTATGGTATAGTGTAAAATTATTAACAAAGAGTATTTTAGAAAACATCTAGAAGCTTATGAATTTTTTGCTTAAGATTATAAACATAAAATAATATGTTGCAAGAAAAGAACGGAATTATAATAACTTCTTGCCGATTCGAAGTACGACTGGCCAATTAAAAGATAAAAAGTAACAAAACTGAAAAAAGGATTCAATCAATCATCATCAATCATTTCGGCCGAATGAAGTCCACTGCTGGACACAGGCCTCCCCCAAAGATCACCACAATGACCGATATCGGTGTGTTGTGTGGGCTCATTGGGGGGTTTTGCCATAATCGCCACGCTTGGCAGACGGGTTGGCGATCGCAGTTAAGTTGTTAATGTACTCGAAGGACGCTGCTGCCCATCCTCCGGCTAATCCCTTGGTCGACTTTTACGACACCCACGGGAGGAGATGGGGTGGTGGTATTCTGAGCCGACACCTCGACGATCTGGTGTACGATCATACGAGAAGGTGAAGCCGCCCTTAGGTGCCGAAGATGACCGCCCCAGTAGTTTCAGCCCCTTCGCCCTTCCCCGGAGCGAAGGAAGTTCATGATGAATTTACAATGGGATAAAAAAGGTAGATACCACCGTAGTACCAGATATTCACCGCCAAGCACTAGTGTTTAAACTTTAGACATTACTGTGGTCCGGTATGAAGGGCACTGTAGCTAGTGAAATTACTGGGCATAAGAGACTAACGACCGAATACTGAAACGCCACTCAATATTTAAGGCCGTCTAAACAATTTAATTTCCGTGTGGTGTCCGGATTAAGAATATAGCACTACTCCATCTCCTCCCGTGGATGTCGTAAAAATACCTCCCAGAATGATGACACAGTTGTGAAAATCTATGGGAGAGGCCTTTGTTCAGCAGTGGACGTATAAATGGCCGATATGATGAAACCATTTAATACGCGCGTATCCTACCGATCACCGTGTCAAATATTTGAGAGGGTTTTAAATATTGGGATTCATTTTAGTATTCGGTCGTAAATCACGAATGTCTCGATGTGACGAGCGCTGTGTTTTGGCACGTAGGACTATATGTAGCTATACAATTGTACAAAGGATGACGCTTAACACCAGGCGAATCACTTGCTCGTCTAATCGCTGGTTAATATAAAGATGAATCATCGCAATGGACGCATCTCTAATTTCACGTACTTAAATATATTTCTGGATAAGCACAAGACACATCGCGACTCGCATACAAAGTAAAATCGTGTCTACAACAGATATTGCTGTACACTCAGAATATGACATTACGGCACACGAAACATCCAACAGATTCAAAAGATAAACAAAAAACAAAGAGGGCCATTCATTACACGGCAAAAGCGTCGCTAACACTATTTTATCACCGTCGTAAAATCTGAGTCCAAATGTCTTAAACATTTGTCTGTATTAAATAAGTGCTTACTGACACCTGGTATATGCAGGTACCATACCTACTGGCTTTAGAACCGCTTAACATTGCCAAGTATTAATTAATAGGTGTTGATTTACTACAAGTTGACATTTTGAGATATTTAATACTAATGGACGCTTTCGACCTTTTTACGAGTCTTTAAAACTATTCGACCTTCAGAGAACTATTTCGCTATCAAAGCAGTTTTTTGTCTAAATATTGTTACTATTTTTTATTATTGGACTATCAACACAAATCATTACTTTAATCGTACCTATAAATATGATTGGATTACGACTAGAACTACCCACAGTATAGAATTTGAGTTAGATTCGAAACAGGATTGTAAGTACGACAAATATAAGCGTGCGTTGACATCAAGCTCTGATTACCTGGCAAGGTAAAACGTAACAATTAAAACTTAATTTAAGACAATGTCGAGTCTATTCGCGCGCAAATTAATATTAAAATAATATTGGCTCATCTGAGTCTACCAAAGAAATTGGAAGAAAGGAGATAGGCCATGTAGATCAAAATGTATGCGAGCCTAGAAATCCAGTTTTCCCCTACCATTCTTCATAAAAGCACACTAATGCGCACAGTTACAAGTTCTCATCCAATGAACTGAATAAACACAACATTATAATTGGCTTCTCATACTAAAACATACCCACGACTTTGTATGTAGCCAAAAATACCGAGCGTACGGACTGCACACGGCAGCCGTACCACGCAACGCGGAAGTTTATTGGGAGTACCATTCGCTGTTCTATTCACTGCGTTTGTTATTCACCGATTGCTAGTTAAAACTGGTAGGTAAGAAGCATTGTATTTTGTACAAAATTAATAATGTCGTTCTGCTCCATCAATCGTATTCATAAGAAAGAAAACAATATATTTTTATTTATTCTTTGTATACAAATACAAGAAAATTCCCTCACTTGCATACTTATTGTATATGAATCCATTCTTTATAAAGCTATTATTTTCGCTTCGGTTTTTGCATATTATCCCCGAAGTGTCGTGTTGCACTTTAATAAAGTTTCACTTACGCGATCGAATCTTATAAATCGGCCATTGTTTCCGAATGGCCCGGATTGTGCATGTCGCGGTGGCACGGTTACGCCCCCGTACTTCTCCTTATTTACAATTTCTGTGGAGTCTACTCATGACCACGGTCAATGCAACTTGATCGAAACGTCGAGGTCAGTTAAAATATTATTTTGATATTAATTGCTGATGATACCACCGCAATAGTAAAATGCACAGACGTTAAAACATATGAATATGACATAAATCACACACTTAAGGACATAGTACATTGGCTTGACATTAACAATTTAATAATTAATTTATCAAAGACGAATATAATGCATTTTTATCAACGCACATCTGTAAAAAACTTAATAGTTGAATATAATAGACAAGAAATTGATCAAATAAAAGTAGCAAAATTTTTAGGAATACTCATAGACAGCCAGTTAACATGGAAACCTCAAGCAGAACACGTGTGCAAAAGATTGTGCACTTCTGCGTATGTACTATTCAACTTATCCAAAAAAGTGAATACAGCCACAATATTAGTAGCTTACCATGGCTTAGTGGCTTCGATTTTGCGATTTGGGATTATATTTTGGGGTAATTCTAGTTTAAGGGAACAAGTATTCAAGGCGCAAAAGCGTTGTATAAGGGCAATGTGTAGTCTAAAAATTACTGATAGTTGTGTACCTATGTTTAAGTTCCTAAAAGTGTTGACATTTCCAGCATTGTATATTTTTGAAATGTCAGTATTTGTAAAAGTAAACAAGCATTATTTTATAGGAATATCTGAAACTAGAAAAGGACCTATCAGAAGTCAATATACAAACCTATTGCATGTTGGTGGTTACAATACAGCATTGCTTAAGAAAAATTTATTGAGCATGGGCCCTATTATATATAACAAAATACCGGACATTATAAAAAACGACACAATCCGAATCTTTAAAAAGAAACTGACAGCACTTTTACTTGAAAAGTGCTATTATTCAATTAATGATTTTTTAAACGATAGATTCTAGATTATGACATTATCTTTGTATTTGACATTTAACTATTTCCTATTTTAATAATGTTATTTAATTAATTTAATTAATTCTTGTTATTGTTCATAATTCGATTTCATTTAGTTTATCCAAATATTTGCATGCCTAATTAAGGTAGAGTGTACAAGGATCAGAAACATTTGTTAACACCTTTATTTTGTGTACCTACATTCTATGCAAATAAACATATTTTGATTTTGATTTTGATTTTGATTAACCTGTGCGCGAATAGACCCGATAGTCTTACAATAATGTATTCATGTCTCGTAACTTTAAGATTTACAATTTAAAAAAAACCGTGTGGTGTTTAGAATAAAGCACCACTTCAGCTCCATCCGTGAATGTTGACTGAGAGACTCCAAACCAAAATGGGCAGCAGCGCCTCTTCTGTGGAACAGTAGCCATATTGCGCTCACCAACCCGCCCGCCAAGCATGGTGAGTACTGGTAAATTCCCCCCAAAACGAAAGAAAGATTAGTATTTATCGCCACAAACAATTATACAGGCAAACAAAAACATAACATTAAAACAAAAGTGCCAAAAGGGCCAACAGCTCAGCATGATGTCAGGTGGTAGTACCAAGTACCACTACCTAACGCTGATTTTCAGCTGCAACCCACGACTGGCATACGCTCGAAACTAGCGGAATAAATTTTAATGATGATATGTATATCATCATCATCATCATCATATCAGCCACAGGACGTCCACTGCTGAACAAAGGCCTCCCCCTTAGACTTCCACAACGAGCGGTCACATGCCGCTCTCATCCAATGACTCCCAGCGACCTGCACCAGGTCGTCTGTCTACCTCGTTGGAGGTCGTCCCACGCTGCGATTTCCGGTGCGCGGTCTCCATTCGAGAACCTTTGTGCCCCAGCGGCCATCAATTCTACGAGCAATGTGCCCTGCCCATTGCCACTTCAGTTTACTAATCCTTTGAGCTATGTCGACAACTTTAGTTCTTCTACGGATCTCCTCATTTTTGATTCGATCTCGTAGAGATATACCAAGCTTAGCTCTCTCCATAGCTCGCTGAGTGACCTTGAGCTTTCTTATGAGGCCCATTGTGAGTGACCACGTCTCTGTTCCATATGTCGTCACTGGTATGTATATAAAGTAGGTTAAACTAAGTATGTGATATAATAATTAGGTACATAATATGACATTTGTATCGTACACAGTAAAAATAAATACATGTTACAATGTATCAAATAGGCGTAGAAAAGATAGAAGTAGTGACTAATGACGACACAATTGTTGACATCTATGAGAGAAACCGTGTGGTGCCGGCTACGAATAGCACCAACCCATCTCATCCCGTGGGTGTCGTAAAAGACGACTAAGGGATTAGCCGAAGGATGGGCAGCAGCGTCCTTCGAATACATAAACAACTTAACTGCGATCGCCAACCCAGCCGCCAAGCGTGGCGATTATGACAAAACCCCTCAATGAGCACACAACACACCGATATCAGTCGTTGTGGTGATCTTTGAGAGAGGCCTGTGTCCAGCAGTGGACTTTATTCGGCCGAAATGATAATGGGAGAAGCCTATGTTGAGCACTGAACTTCCTTTGACTGATGAGAATTAAAATTTAACACGAAACAATCGCAGCGCAGCCGTCGTTCCCTGTCAAGTTACTCTCCATGTGTAGCCCGCCTTACATCATGAACACCGAACAGCATACACTACCCACGCGACAAGCGACACAAAGCATACGTACGTGAAATAAATTGCCATTGAACAAAGACACGCCTCTTTGAAGATCACTGGCATACAAGTCTTTACCCTACGCAATATGAGAATAAAAAAGATTTACTATAGATTGAAAGAAAATTGTATGAAGCATAATGTGAAAGTCACGTTAAAAGAAACGGTCTCATATTGTACTAACACAGGTAAAACAGAGAAAAAAAAGCCTTTATGTCCGCTATGTTGTCAAAGGCAAAAACAATTGAGATTGAATGATAAGAACTCCATAGATGGAGAAACATCAAAAACTTGTTTTATATTCAATCACTCGGGAACCGGTCGCATTTAATAGAATTTCGTTTATTTTGTTTGCTATATTCGTAATTTTCTTCAACAGACATTAAATAAACGATTTTACAGATTACCATGCTTAACAATGTTCGTATCTATGTATGTTATTCTTCAAGTGATATTCAAGTTGTGCACATTGTATTTTTTACTGGTATATGCGCACAATAACATGAAATAATGACGATACGAAACAGTTGTCATGTAGGCATGTGGAAATGGGTCGATAATTAATTGCAAAGGAAAACATACCAACTGTTATTATAGAGTGAAACATCATCATCATATCATATCGGCCATTTATACGTCCACTGCTGAACAAAGCCCTCCCCCATAGATTCCACAACTGTGTCATCATTTCGGGGGGTATTTGCCAATACTCACCACGCTTAGCAGGCGGGTTGGTGAGCGCAGTATGGCTACCGGTTCACAAAAGGGACGCTGCTGCCCATCCCTCTGGTTTAGATTCCCTTTGTCGCCTTTTACGACATCCACGGGAGGAGACGGAGTGGTGCTATATTCTTAATCCGGACACCACACGGACAATCCGGACACCACACGGACAATCCGGACACCACACGGACACGGACGGAGTGAAACATAGTATCGTTCTTTATCCGACGGCGAGTTTGCTATATGTATACTAACGCACCTAATTAAAAGTTTTTCCTTAGACAATAAAACAACACACAGCTATAAAGGCGGATTCGAGGAGGAAGTAGGCGGAAGGCGAGAGTGAGGATCCCCAGAAGCCGATAAGTTACATCAAATTTAAGTAGCGAATGCGTTTGGCTTTATCTGCTTGTTATTTAGTTAGTGACTGGCGGAGGGGCGGCCTCCACTCCCCGTATTGATTGATGGCCGAACACGTAGACTAGGGCTGTCACTAACGGTTCATGGAAAAAAAGCAACCTGCAGCCATGAATTCCTCTTTCCTGCTCACGTGACCGACGGCCTCAGCTCGCCCTATGCATATAACTTGGTATAATAAAACTCAGGCCGCCCCCGATAGGTACAACCCTAGATCGAGTCGACGCTCAGTGAGCCTTACATAATCAGTACATCTCATCGAATACTCAATTAACATCCCTACACACGGACCGGAGATTACCGTATAGAGCGCGCCGCGTATCAGATGATCGCGCTTAACCTTCGCGTGTCATGTACCCAACTACACAGTACGACGCCCCCACCGAATTAAAGGGGAAACGACTGCGATTCAATCAGAGCCCAATGAATTCACTATAAGAGAAGGGGTTGCGACGTTCAATCAAGTGAGCGTCGGATCTGAACTATGAATAATGTAACATTTTAAAGAATTTTTAGGCACCTCCAAATTAGAGGCGGACAAGACAAAAGCGGCGGTGAAGGAGCGAGGGTTTCTTGAAGACAATGGTAGTAATCAAGCCGGTACGAGCGCGATTACCGCGCCAGCCTGCACCCCGCGACGCGCCCCCTCCGTCCCGCTACACAATTTATAAGCTTACGACAAACAAGCTTGTACGTACCTCCGAGTACTATGATTAAAACGCATTGAAAGTCAATTCGAATGTTCGCGTTTGTGCAGTTCACGTTGAATTGCGCTAAATAAACACTCGAATTAAGCAACCTTCGAGAGAAATATATTCTGCACTCGTACGCCACGGAATACAAGGTTCTGAATTAATTTGCAAGATGCAACGCGATCGTGACTAAACATCGTGTTGAACTTGCGTCCTTACTTTCCGCCGATATGAAAAGCATCGCCCAAAAGATCCAATACACGGGCCAAATTCAATTTGCAAATCTTCCGGCGGCAAAGATGGGATCAATTTACACAATCGTCTAAGCGTATTACGTCATTCGGCTGCCGAATATCGTAACAAGAAAAAAAGGCACCAAGGCCGATGGTCGGTGCAGTCCGTTCACTTGCGATCTCGACCGGTTGGGATGGCAATACATAAACAGTACGAGCGTGTATCATGTCCGTGCGCAACAAGCTCAGTGCGCGCCAAAAGTCAAGGTGAACCGGTGCTGTTTACAGAGATTGCTTTGAAGCACCGCACTGTCGAAGTGCGGCCGAATGAATTTCGCGCCTCGCAGCGCATCCTGCGGGTCGCTCCAAGCTTTTATCGGCTCACCCCGGCGCAATCAATACGTCAATTAGTCATAAACACGTGGCGGTTCGCATGGAAATAATGACTATGACGATTCGATCGGCTTGCACGTACACAACGAGGTCGGTGAAACTGGGTTCAGTCGTACAATTGTCTTCACAGTACGCAGACAGCTGTCTGCGGAGTTTGATTTTCACAACAATAAAGTGAGACAGGCCGACCTCACCGCGGCGCGCACAATCACAGCGGTGAACAGCATGCGTGGTTATCCGCTCGTTTTCCGAATAAGGCAGCGATTCTCGATGCGTGTAATAACATCCATGTTTGCCACCATCAGCCCATAACGCTTAAAGTACACGTACTTTTCCAGGTTAAGTATCATCTCGAAAGTTGAGTGCGCATACTTAGCGACTAGCAGACAAATAAGGAAATAATAATGAAAACATACTGGACTCCGTGCTAGGAGTGGGTGAATTAAATGATAAAAATAAACAACCGGAGCCGGTGGATTTAGAAAGCGTAAGATTATTATGCTGATACACAAGTAAAGGCGAGGTGTATGGCTCACGAGCTCGAACCAGAATTCATATTCGTATTCATATTGTTTTTGTTTACGTTCGGACAGCCAGCGGCCGGCACGAGGCAGACTGCTCACATGCATATCCCAAATGTTAATTTTGAGACGGTCTACGCGACTCATATCGGCCTTAAACGACGGTAGAACCATGTTGGCATGTAGGCACGATAATAACATAGCTATTTTAGACCAAACGGACGACCCAGTGCTATTAGAATTTTCCTTGAAAAATCTCAACCTCTCACTTTAGAATTAATGGGTTTTGGATTTGGAAAACCATATCTTGCCTACTGATCTAAGCAACAAAGTACTTGGATCATGATTTGGCATTTATTTTAAACCTCAAAAATATGCACTGCAACAGGCCACGGAATCAAAGCCTTCAAAAATCATCCTATTTACCTACCAGCCCCACATGTTCCCAGAAGAGAAGGGGGTGAGAAGCCTCAAAAAGACCAAGACATGCTACCTGCCACACTAGGTAATGATTGCCTTCGGTTAACTGTTTCATTTTTCAGTTTATAGAAGGACGAAAGAAAGAATGCTTTATTTGATGACGACATAAAACAGTTTATCTACTTTTGATCTCAATAATACAATAACATTACTTACTTACGCAACAAAAAACTGTTTTTCTTTGTGCTAGAAATTTTGTTTCTTTTTATAAAAAGTATTGCATAAACAATGGTTTTTAGTTCACTCTAACATGTTAGGCATCATCTCAATAAAGATTTACTAGTAACAAGTCATTCGTTCCTTTACAACAAGTCCAGACAGTATTCCGTATGGTGCCTGGATTAAGAACACAGCACTACTCCATCTCCTCCCGTGGATGCCGTAAAAGACGACTAAACGACTCTAAACCAGAGGGATGGGCAGCAGCGTCGCTTTTGTGGAACAGCTGTGATTCTGCACCCACTAACCCGCCTGCGCTTGCAAATCCCCCCCAAAAAAATTGACACAATTGTAGATACCTATGCGGGGAAGCCTTTGTTCAGCTGTTGACGTCCTTTGGCTGATATGATGATAATGCTGAAACCCAAACGATTTTCTCGTTTTCTCACAAAGACGAAAATCTGATTTGGGACATGTTACTAAATAGTGTCTACTTCTAAACATGTTGCTTATAGCAAGAACTTTGTTGGCAAGAGAATTCGGTTCGCGGCCAGGGGTTGTGAGCACACAGGATACGCACGGATGTTGAGGGCGTGACCACATCGCCAGTGTTAATAGCCTTTTTTTTAATGTTGCCCAGTGGAAATTATTCATGAACTTCCTTCGCCCCAGGGAAGGGCGAAGGGATATGCCGGACTCCTACCGCCTAAAACCACTGGTGCGGTCATCTTCGGCACCTAAGGGAGGCTGCAGGTCCAGTGTTAATAGCCTACACGTAATAAATTGGCTATACATACATTTGGTTCAATGTCAGATTAATGTTTTCGCGCCCATGACGATGCTCGAAGGTCACTCGAACCCTTGGCTAGCTGAGCTCGAAGCGATTGTACACAAAGCATTTCTCCAGGCATTTTAATGCAAGCGGATATCACAAAACAAACGGTTTTAATAATTAGGATAATTAAAATGGATATTAACGTACATACTAAGTAGTATGATTATAAAATACACATAAACGTACATATTAAAGGTCGGCCATACTTGTTGCCCTAAGATAGTGCTGTTGCGAGTGTTATCATGTTCATACACTACGCGGACTACGCGACATACCTAATTTATTCCTATTATCGTACTAAATTACGCATTTTACTACTAGTCGTATCTACCGAGATAAAGGTAGTGGAATGGCCATGAACTGTGCTTTTTGTTAGTAACATTATTTTATGCAGTTAATGCAAGTTTTATACCGTGCGGTGCCGGCTCAGAATGCCACCACCCCATTTCCTCCCATTGGTGTCGTAAAAGTCGACTAAGGGATTAGCTGGAGGATGGGCAGCAGCGTCCTTCGAGTACATTAATTACTAAACACATTTACATTAGTAAACAGCACAGACAAAATAGAACGAAGTTTTAGTCGATTACACTATTCTGATTAATGTTAATGTTTTTAAACATTTCCTGTGTGATTCATTTTTTGTCTTGGCGTGTCGTGACTGTGCCTGTCCTCACTTACCTGCTGAAAAACGGCGCTACAGCGACGTATTGCTGCAGCTTATGCTGAGTTAGGGAGCCTTTTTTGACTTCGCACACTTATTACAAATCGCGTTATTGTTAAATTTAAGTACTTAATATAACATATTATGTATAGGTCGAAAATAATAATAATAAAGGCAGTTGTATGACCATGTACGGTGTTTATTAGTTAGTACATTATTGTATGCACTTCATGCACGTATTCATTACAAAAGTCTGGTTGTTCCTGTACAAAGGCACAGCGATATAATGATGTACGCTACTGAAAACCCAACATTTCACACAGAAATACATCATAATATTGAAAAATACAACACCTCACACACCTTTTGATTCCAATTTACGTTATGAAAGCGGTTGATATTGAAAAATATTTACTTTGAAAGTATTTTATATTGAACATTACACAGATAATGGAAAATAGTTCCTTTGGCGCACACAAAAGGGAAGGCTACTCTTTATTAAACTTTACATGCTACGTATTTGGGCATTTCAATTTCTCGGCAAAGTTATTTGTTCTTTCAATATAACGTTGTTTATTAAGACATGGGGTAAGCTATTGTGCGGGTGTAATAGGTGACCGAGTTTCACACATAAAAGCCGTGGAAAATATATAAAATAGTATTACGATGATGAGAAAAATTTCTCTTGAAGCAAGATGTTGGATAACCTAGCCTTGCGATTACAGAAAAAAATGGTAGTAATAAATCCTGAGTAAGCTTCTTTACTGTTATAGAATAATAAAGTTATTCCCTACAAAGCTTAGTAGTAATAGGCGCCTGAAATAGGCGAAACTGAAACGGTTTTCTGTACACCAATCAAGAAAACATTTGGCTAAATGTTTGTGCCAACAACACGTCAATTCCCTAACCGTTTCAACCAACAATTACGTTGACAAATATATTATGACAAGTCCTCATTGGAAATAACAATAACATTCTTATGATTTGAAGCTATAAAGAGGTCCTATTTACGAGCAAGCGTGGTGATTTCTTTAATATAAAAAACTTTGTCCGGATACGATATAAAAAAATATTGCTAGTTGAGTAGGCATTTATTTTGTAGTCCCGTCGTGAGTTTTTACGCCCCGCAACGCTAAGAGCCGGCGCACATTTAACGAAAATGTCTAAGGCTTTTCTGACGGAACACGATTCATTTTTAATAGTACTAAGGGTAGTACGCCAGGTATTCGTTAAGGATTGGGTTTGTATATCTTAGTATATCTTCCGTCGAAGCTTAAGATCATCATATCGGCCATTCATACGTCCACTGCTGAACAAAGGCCTCCCCCATATTTTCACAACTGTGTCATCATTTTGGGGGGTATTTGCCAATACTCACCACGCTTGGCAGGCGGGTTGGTGAGCGCAGTATGGCTACCATTTCACAGAAGGGACGCTGCTGCCCATCCCTCTGGTTTAGAAGCTTAAGATCGGTGGCCTCTAAATTTAAATTTAATAAGCTGTTTCAATCACTATGTTGAAGGCCAAGGCCTTCTATGGCCTAATATTATTATTATCATGTCGGTACTATTAAAAAAATGGTCAATGGAAATTTACAGCTGCTTAAATCAATAATAATAATATTGATATCAGATATTTTTATGTGTTCTATTTAACTATTTATAATTATGCAATATAATATAGTATCTATTTTTATATTAGTATATGTATGTATTCCTATTTTTAATTCAGTCTTTTTTAACATTAACTAAAACCTTTTTTTTTTAAAACCATAGCTTTGCTTTTATACTTCTTTCGAAGTGCTTTGTTGAACCTAAAGGTTGACTGGTAGAGAATGCCTCATGGCATTAAGGCCGCCTTATGTATACTCAATGTACATAAAAGTTTAAATAAATAAATAAATCACATTAACCATAATGCATCATCATCAACATTTCAGCCGTAGATATCCACTGCTGGACAGAAGCCTCCCCAAAAGATTGCCACAACGACCGGTATGGGTTTGTGTTGTGTGCTCATTGGGGGATATTGCCATAATCGCCACGTTTGGCAGGCGGGTTGGCGGTCGCAGTTGAGTTGTTAATGTACTCGAAGGACACTGCTGCCCATCCTCCGGCAAATCCCATAGTCGCCTTTTACGACACCCACGGATGAGATGGGGTGGTATTCTGAGCCGGCACCACACGGCTAACCATCATTATAATTAATAAATGAGTGTGGCTACGAACAACACAACTTCATCTCATCCCCTGGGTGTAGTAAAAGGTGACTATGGAATTAGTCGGAGGATGGGCAGCAGCGTCCGTCGAGTACATCCACAACTGCCATCGCCAACCCGCCTGCCAAGCCTGGCGATTATGGCAAAACCACCCAATGAGCACGCAACACATCCAGACCGATTGTTGCGACGATCTTTGGGGGAGACCTGACTCCAGCAGTGGACTGAATTCGGCTGAAATAATGACCATCATCATTATAATGTTTGATTACATTAATCGAATGACCTTAGTATGTCACTGATAGAACGTTTTGTAGGATAAAATCCATATCATAATTACAGTTAAAATGTTTAATTTCATTATGTAAGTACATAAGTAATTGTTTCTTAATTGGTCTTTAAATAAAAACATCTGATTGAGGTCGAGATGAAATTTAAAGTTTACACGTTTGTCAACCTCATAACACAAGTGCAAAATCAAATAAAAATGACGACGGACATGATGAATAAAGTTTAATTTTTGCCGTAAACAGAGTATTCTACTCTGTCTACGGTTATTGCCATTTTGGCCACAGATCCCAAAAAAGGTTTGTTCGGTAAGAACCCATAGTTCTACTTTACCTTACACATCAGTTTGTAAACGTCCACCGCTGAACTCGGGCCTCGCAACGATCACTACAATGCGCGGCCATATCATTTTGCCATAATCACCACGCTATGCAGGCAGCATATTGTAATAAGCATACCAGAGGATGCGGCTGGCCGTCCTCTAGATATCAAGCCTCTGTAGTCTTTTACGACACCCATGGACAGAGAAGGGTGGTCCATTCTTTGCTGGGGCCCACACTGAATATAAAACGAACCTATAGAAAGCATATCTTTCTTAATAGGTTCGATTTCACAAAGCCATTTTACGCGAACCGTGTAGTCCCGACAAAGGTTAGCAACCACTGAACCCATCAACAAAAGTTTGAATATTTAAACATTTATCTGTCCAGCTTACCTCGAGTTAATGAGCGAAGAACGTGCTCAGAATAGGAGGGGTCTAAAATCTCTTTCAAAACGTGATTTTCACGGTTGGACGTCATTATCAGAGCTCCAGAGATTATTAACCTTTCTACGCGAATAATTTTGCGATGATTGAATATTTTTTCAGAAACGAATATTCCTAGAATGTACCACAAAAACGTTGTTTCAATTGATCAAACACAAAACAGCGTAAAAAGTTCCCGAAAGTAGTATAAAAAATGTTTTCTAGTATGTCTGTGAATTGAAAGTAATCAGCAAAAACGCATCCATTGTAAATGACAGAAACTATCATTAGGCTAACTATGAGCCTCATAAGAAAGCTCTAGGTTATATAGCGAAGCCCCCTGCCGTCAGTGGTGGGGGGCCTCGGGGGTCGCGGGTGCGCAGATTGGGGAGTCTGCGTGCTCACACCGAGCGACCCCCGGGAAGACGGCGGCGCGCACGTGGTCACGTGCGTCAAAGCGAGGCTTGGGAGGATCCTTTACAATCTTCCCCGAGAAGTGCCTGGGGGGGCGACCTTTTTTACAGTTGCCTTGCCTCCGCTAGAGGGGGTGACCGCTTTACAGTCATCCCCTCCGTGATGTGCCTAAAGGCGTGGCACCAATGGGCGGCTCTAGTGTGATCTTACGAGGACCTGGAGCCCCCCTTCGGTGCCGAAGATGACCGCTTCAGTGGTTTTAGCCGGTAGGAGTCCGGCATACCCCTTAGCCCTTCCCCAGGGTGAAGGAAGTTCCATGTAGAATTTCCACTGGACATCAATAAAAATAAATAAAAAAAAGGTTATATAGCGAACTATGACTCTAGCTGTTTGGCATTCTCCGACAAAGTCGGGGACAAAATGAGGAGATCCGTAGAAGAACGTTGCCGACAGAGCTGAATGAATTTGTAAGCTGAAATGGCAATGGGCGGGACACATAGCGCGTAGAAGTAATGGCTGTTGGGGCAGAAAGGTTCTCGAGTCCACCGGAAAAACGCAGCGTGGGACGGCCTCGAACAAGACGCACCGAACCTGGTGAAGGTCACAGGGAGTTGTTGGAGGACGTCTTACTGAATGGCCATTGTATTCAGTGTTGTCCCGGTTCAAGAATATAGCACCACTCCATCCTCCCGTGGATTTAGTAAATGGCGAATACGGTACTCTAGACCAGAGGGGTGGGCAGCAGCGTCCCTACAATAGAACAGTATCCATACTGCGCTCACCAACCCGCCTCCCAAGCGTGGTGAGTACTGGTTAACTCCCCCCAAATTGACGACACAACTGTGGAAATCTATGGGGGGAAGCTTTTGTTAGTTCTTTGGCTAATACGATGGTAATAATTGTGAGTGGCAACCATTTTATATCCAAATAAATAAGCAGAAAACACGCCACTGCTATACCATACATCCAAATATGGCAACAACTAGTACAAGTCCATTTTTGTGAGTTAAGGGGTACCTCTGCTGTGCAAGGTTGAACACCTGCGTGGGAGACCGAACCGTGGGCGATTGCTTTCCAATATTCCTAAGTTGTCATATTAGACGAGTCGACCGTTTCCAGTTATCTAGAGATCTCGGACGGGGTCAAGATGTAACTATGTTTAGACTGATAAAGGCATGACATTGCATAGATATATGTGACACTGAGAATTACTTGAAGTCTTAAAGTAATACTGATATGTTTTTAACTTAGACAGAATATTCCTCATCATCATATCAGCCAAAGACCTCCCCCCAACGAGCGGCTACTTACCGCTCTCAACCAATAACTCCCAACGACCTTGGCCAGCTCGTCTGTCCACCTCGTTGGAGGTTTTCCCACGGTGCGTTTTCCGGTGCGCGGTCTCCATTCGAGTACCTTTTTAGTTCACTTCAGATTACTAATCATTTCCGATAGGTCGGCAATTTTCATTCTTCTACAGATCTCCTCATTTCTGATTCGATCTCGTAGAAATACTAAACATAGCTCTCTCCATAGCTGGCTGAGTGACCTTCAGTTTTCTAATGAGGCCCATAGCGAATGACCACGTCTCTGTTCCATATGTCATGTCTGCTATTATTTTTGCAACAATAGACCGTAATTGCTCAAGATTGGAGACTTGTTAAACCCTTAAGACTTCGTCGTTAGTTTAGAGTGCATAGCTTTCTCCATAGCTATTATTAAGAATAACATTGACATTAGATACTCAATGCAGAGGGTAGGAATATAATGATCCTTACGTTGCGTATTTGCTATTCATAATAGAAACGCAAACTCAGTTGTTAAATATTACATAAATAGCATCTCCTTCTTCACGTGTGGCTGTAAAGAAGAGAGGTGGCAACGCGTCGTTTAAAAAAAATAACATACTTAGATTAGCAATCGGCGGCAGTGACACGGTTGGCGTAGTGGGTAAACGATTAGCTTTCTGCGCTGCCTGTCACGGGATCGAGTTCCGCACGAACAAATATTAGTATAATAATGTCTTAGGTGTTCAAGATTATTACACATTATAATAAAACACTCGCCAGCAACAACGCGTATATTTCGTTTTTCCTAATATTTCGAATATTTTGCAGCACTCGTGGTCGCAGGATGACTAAGTCACCTCTTAGCCCCTCGCGTGTTAATTGCCGGCAGCCGTGTAGACACAATAGATTTTTAATTGTCTCGTTTTACGACACGCAATGAGTAAGAAACATTAGTATGATCAAAAAATTGTTTCTGGTCTGGATGTGTGCATGTGAGATGTACTTAAATCTGTAAACTGTACCCACGGAGATAGCCTTGAATGGAGCGTTTAAAAAAGCCGTCGGTGGACAGGAAAGCTCACGTTCAGCAGTGGAAAATAAAAAGAGGTATAATAACAGCTTATGTCGACAGTACAGCAGGTTTAGTATTGAAGTGTTTTTTTTTTTCGGCTCAGAATGCCACCACCCCATTTCATCCCGTGGGTGTCGTAAAAGTCGACTAAGGGATTAACCGGAGGATGGGCAGCAGCGTCCTTCGAATACATTAACAACTCAACTGCGATCGCCAACCCGTCTGCCAAGCGTGGCGATTATGGCAAGACCCCCAATGAGCACACAACACACCCGTATCGGTCGTTGTGGTCATCTTTGGGGGAGGCCTGTGTCCAGCAGTGGACTTCATTCGGCCGAAATGACGAAAATTGAAGTGTGAATTTACTTAATTTAGGGTGAGCTCCGAACTGGCGGCATGCAAGCAAAACACTATGGTATTAGAGCCAATACGAATATCTAAACTTTCCAAATAAACATTATGTAACTTCCTACAAATATAGAACTTCAGCTCAAGGGGACAACAGCTATTAGTCTTACTTTAATAATGGAAAATATTTTAAGGCTAGGCTCTATGAATGGTATAGAATTCATTTCAAGTATCAACACACACTGGTGGGCTACTATACAACCACATTGTTGTTCAACCGGACCATTTTCATACACGTTTCAGTGTTTGCGCTTTTTATGCAAACTGAAAAATGAATTACTTAAATTAATTTTGAATATGTATAAAATAAAGGCTGTTGTTATTTTTTTTTCTGCTAAAACGCGTCATTGTGTCTTATCGATTTACCTCCTAAAATATTTTCCAATAATAAAGTAAGACCTTATATAGGGATCGCGTTTATTAACAAAAGTAATATCCTTTTTCTCATAATTCGTAGATATCATTTATAGAGTTACTATTAGAGCACAAAGATTTTTTTTACCATTTTATTACATCGGCGTTTGTTCTTTATTTGAATGAGTATTAAAAAACAATTTTATGAAAAAAAGTTCGGTGTGGTGTCCGGATCAAAAATATACCCTAGCACCGCTCTAAAGGCGACCAAGGGACTCTAAACAATAGCACACCCCTTCGCCTCTGCAGGACCTCCATGAGTAAGAGGCATCCATCGCCACAACGACCAGCCTGAGTTGGTGTCGTGTCGTGCTCACTGGCGGGTTTTGCCATATTGTTTTTTTTTACATTACCCCACATACGATTTCTTCTTTGTCGCGGATGTGTTTACAGACACAAATTCTACACCCAGGCCCGGGACACCTACCTGCAGAAACAAATATTTGTTCCGTGCGAGATTCGCACCCGACTTTATCAGCCACTGCACCAACCGTGCCATCAAATAATTGCCACGCTTGGCAGGTTGGAGATCGCAGTTGAGTTGCAAATTTACTCGAAGGATTGCTGCCCATCCTCCGGATACTCTTTATCTATCGTAAAACCTGTACAAAACACATATGTACAACACAAATACATTATCCAATCTTATCTTCACGCCCTTTGGATAAATTTGCATTAAATTTAAACGTAACGATCGATGTAAAGGTGTTTTACACGCAAATTATGACATAATATATAAAAATGTATGCTAACGATGCCATTTGTATGTGATAGTTTTATGTATTTAGTTTGAGTGGTTCCTAAGGGTGTGTTATAATAGGTTTGTGAAATTATTCCTGAGAAAGACGCCGTTGTAAAAAGGTCAGGGTGTTGCCAGGCACTTTAAATACCAACTTTATTGTTACAGTTACGAGATTATTTTGTTGCATTAATTATAATGGACACTGACATGACATCCACTATCATAAATTGACTTCTAAGTAGTAAATAATTATAACGATTATATAATTGATTGAAACTTTTCATGTGGGAAAGGTCACAATGGCACGTATCATGTTTGAAACCCGCAACTTTCTGCTTATGAAACGAATCGGTTAAACTCCAGCCACCAAAACATCTCAAGAAATGGTGACCCGTGTAAACAGCTATTTTGGTATTGAGACGGTTGTTTAGTGTTTGTTTATACAGTATACGAATCACAATTGCTCTAGCTGAAAAGCATCGGGTATTATTCGTCTGGCTTATGCTGAGCTGGTCACCATTTTGGCACAAACTCGAGACACTATGTGTAACTCTGTTTATAAGTTTAAATGTTGTTTTACAGTTTATTAATTTTATGTGTCTCTCTGTTTGTATCATTTTATTTCTTTTATCTAAGTTACGTTGCCCCACTCTAGAATTTCTCTTGTGTCGTAGGTGCGTTTACAAACACAAATTCCACACACCACATCCAGATCCGGAACAACTACCTGCAGATCATACAAATATTTGTTCCGTGCGGGAATCGAACCCGCGACCCGGAGCGCTGTGATCGACTGTATCAGCCAATGCACCAACCGTGCAGTCTGTTTCCTTCTTCGTCAATTATTTCATAGTTAACTGAGGACAAAACTTTTAAACCGGGCTTTGGGCCAAGCCGCTGATCGAGATTGAAAAACACGATTTCTCAACTGCAATCACGAATCCCAGTTATGAAGTCCCCATTTCGACTGGATTTCTGCGCTACGTGTTGCAGGTTCGATTCCCGCGCGGAATATTTGTGTGATCTACAAATAGTTGTTTTGAGTTTTTGCGCATCTGTGATTTGTCTGTAAACTGTACACATTAACGAGAGAAATTCTAATGAGAGGCATCGTTTAAAAATTCTAATTCCTACCGGAAGGATCGAATAATCCACGAACACGTCCAAAAGGCAAGTTTCCAATGTACGCCAAAGCTATCCTAACATCTCATATACACAAGACTTTACACGTACGAAGGTTGAGAATAGAAACACGATACCTTACACTAAAACACTTATTTTAACATTTTTATCTGTTACAGTACCAGAAGATATGCAAATTTCAGCAGTAAGACAGATAAACAAGGCATCAAGACATGTTTATGAAAGTAATATCGCTGGTTGCGTTTTCTATGCAAAACTGTACAAAACTATGACAGAAACTGTGACAAGGGGTTCCGTAATAATCAACGGTATCTAGGACACAGGCGAATTTTGAAAAACTCGTTGAAACATGCAATGGGATACGTAAGAACCAATATAACTAACCCTGTTTCCGGGCGGATGGGGGTTTGGGAAAAGTTCCGAGTTTGTTTTGGCTTTCGCACGAATGCATTATGATATTGGCTGGTGAATATTCAGGAACCAGGAGTTCAGAAGCATTTCCTTTCTATACGACTTTTAAGTATGTATGTCTATAAAAGTATCTACGTTTGACTTTGTCATATTTATCCATCATCTCTCAAAGGTTTGGGCGGCGGGGGCTATTTTAAGTTAGTTTGCTAAAGTTATGATAGATGATATAAATAAATATACTTTATATACAAAAACTAGCTGCCCCTCGTAGCTTCGCACAGGCAGGTACATGCAAACCAGATTTGAGAGATTACAGCAGCACCCACCGGGTTCAAAGATGGCACGGTTGGTGCAGTGGCTGATACAGTCGGCTGCTGCGCTCCCGGTCGCGGGTTCGATTCCCGGACGGAACAAATATTTGTATGACCTGCAGGTAGTTGTTCCGGGTCTGCGTGTGTTGTGTGTGGAATTTATGTCTGTTAATGCACGACACAGGAGAAAACCAAGCATGGGGTCACGTTTTAAAAAGTAACAAAAAACAATTAAGGTCATTTTCCATAATTAAGTACATGATGAAAGTGGTGCCGGCTAAAAATAGCAACAACCCATCTCATCCTGTGGGTGTTTTAAAAGGCGACTAAGCGATTAATCGGAGGGTGGGCAGCAGCGTCCTTCGAGTACACTTACAACTCAACTGCGATGGCCAACCCGCCTGCCAAGCGTAGGTATTTTGGCAAAACCGACCGGCACACTACCCAAACCCAAACCAGTAGTTGTGGCGATCTTTGGGAGAGGCCTATGGAGGTTATGGACATTATGAAATACATGAATTATATTCAACCTCATCCAGTTCTGCAATCTGCTATACAGGTGACTGGTTTCACGAGTGACATATTGAAAGAGGGTATTCAGTACACGATTCTGAATACATCATAACCCTCAAGGGTAAAACCACTGGGCCGGTCATCTTCGGCACCTAAGGGGGGCCCCAGCTCCTCGTATGATCACACTAGAGCCGCCCACGGCTGCCTCGCCTATAGGCACATCTCTGAGGGTGATTGTAAAGGATCCCCCGAAGCGTCCAGTGACAGACTACTTTGGACAACTATTACTCAATCAAATATAGTCCTCATTTTACGTATCCATAGATATCATCCATACTACTGAGAATATTACATCAACAGAACCGTCAAACTATATACACTCAGCGGCACGGAATTTGGCCAAGCGCCATCTCGCGATAGAAAAAGCTTCAAGTGTTTCTCATGAATGTTTCTCATGCAGGTATGTCGAAAATGTTTACCCTTAGTTCAAGAGGGTAATTCATTATATTTAAGAGCACCATGGCGATACTTTAAGTTTTAGTTTAATCGGGTCATTTTAGTGACAAGTTCACCGTATAAAAGGAGACCGGCAATCGCACATACATCGCTAGGGCCCGAATTGTGTTGGTCGTTACATTTAAGAAATTGGAATTAATTTTTTTTTTTTAACATTGGCCCACACTAGGATTTCTCCTGTGTCGTTGGTGCGTTTACAGACATGAATTCCACATACAATACACCCAGACCCGGAACAACTACCTGCAGATCATACAAATATTTGTTCCGTGCGGGAATCGAACCCACGACCCGGAGCGCAGCAGTCGACTGTATCAGCCTCTGCACCAACCGTCGGTATGGTAGGGTATTTCAGGAGTCTTTTTTTTACTTTTTTTGACAATTGCGTTTAAGTAAAATCCTCGATTTTGTTAGTGAGGTTATGTATTGCGGTATGATCCAATACCTACTATCGTTTATAAACAATATCTTTACGTATCGATACGCGAGATTACGGAATTTTTCGCAATATTCCAGACAAAATGGTATCCACGAGAACTTTTTTACATATTTGGCACAAGGTCATAGACAATAGTATGCGTTTCATTGAAATGTCACTGGTTTATTCATGTTGTCTTCTTATTAATTGCACGAATATTTAATTCGGAAACAATTGAACCGTACGACGTTGCCCACATATTTTATAGATTTTTTCATTTTTGAGAAAATTTTTATGAATATGTAAAGATTCATTATTCTAAACACCGTACGAAGTTGCCTTTTACTTGACATATATACATTGACATTGGCGAAATTCTGGAAGATACTCTACAGAAGCCATAATCTAAGAGAAGAAGAAGAAGAAGATTAATTGCACGTTTTATTTTTGTTAATCTCAAAGACTAATAGCGAGACAAAATATAATAATATGTATACTCGTATTTTTAGTTAAGCTTTCATTTCTGTCACAGATCAGGCCCATAACCACCCATGTCCTTTGTGTGTTGTAAAATATTTACTATTAGGTTATTCAATTATTGTGATTTCTTGTGTTTAACTCAATAACTAAAGGTGCTTTAAAACCAAAAAATACGCCGTTATCACCACGTACAAGTTGCACAAGCCGTAGCAATAGTCGACCAGGGACTGGCACAACGCTATTTCACTTAACGTACCGCATTCATCAATGCCATATGCACGGAAACAATACCAGGAGACAGGCCACTACACCCGCCGAGCAGGCAGTGGAGGCGTAAGATGCACCTTGGCCCTGGATGACCGCTTTACTGTCCTAGAAATTTTGAGAAATCGTTACCTGACCGCTGTTGAAATACGCCAGCGGCTCCAAATCGAGAGAGGTGTAAATGTTGGTAAGCGTACGGTGAAAAGACGAATGGAGTAAGTCAATTTAAAAGACGAGCTTTTTAGACCCGCACGAAGTCCAAAAATTCTCAGACAGCACCGACTTCAGTTCGCACGAGAACACGTTAACTGGGCCCATGAGGAATGGACTAGTGTTGTTGTGTTGTAGAATCGCTTTACGTGATCCAGACGGTCGAAAAAGAAAGTGCAGTAGAAGAGGAGAGAGATTTCTTTCCATTACCACCGCGCAAACTGTAAATTTTCATGCAGGCTCTATAATGGTATGGGGAGGAATAAGTTCCGACTCACGCACAGAGTTGGTTATAATCGATAATCGTTTAAGAGCAATTCGATACATCGAAGAGCTCCTCCGGGAACACGTAATGCCTTATTCGGGGCTCATTGGACATGAACAATTCCTTTTAAGGCACGATAACGCACGTCGCACATTGCGATGAACAATATATGCAAGCGGTCGGTGTTCATAAATTACAGTGTCAGCTCGTAGACCCGACTTAAATCGAATAGAGTATATCTGGGATATGTTCTATTGGATTTTAAGTCCACCTCTGACCCGCCTCAAACTCTAAACCAGCTCCGAGTACTGAGTGCGAGTGCCGAACCAGTGCTGCATGCACTGGCTGCTTTGGACAGTATGCCGCAAGTTGATGTCAGAAACATTACCCAAAGCATGCCAAATCGAATGCAGGCAGGCAAATGAAACACCCGATACTAAAACGTATAGACAATAAAGAAACTACCCGTTTTTATTATTTCGTAGATTTTTTAATTGAAAGTGTCAGATAACTTTTATGTGAGATAGCGTAATTTTTAAAAACCTAATTGTTGGTGTAGGGTTATTTCAATATTCAGGTTTTTAAATATTAAGAGACACTTATTCAATCCATCCACTGTTAATTTATTGTAAAAAATATATTTAAAACCATATATAAGCGGAAAATTCACAAGTGGTCAAGTTTCCGTGCCGATGAGTGTATGTATCAGTTTCATCATGGACCCCTTTAATGCACGATTGGAACGATCGAGTAATCGATGGCAATCGAATTGATAATCACAATGTTTTAGTAAGCTCAATGGAAGATACTGTTACCTTTCTTTCTGACTTTATATAGCATAGTTAATAATAATGACACCCAAAGGGGTGACCTATTAAATAAGTCGGGAATGGGACGTATCCAAAAGAGTTCCATCTATAACTTTCAAACATACA
Source organism: Diloba caeruleocephala (assembly GCA_947459985.1). Classification (NCBI taxonomy): domain Eukaryota; kingdom Metazoa; phylum Arthropoda; class Insecta; order Lepidoptera; family Noctuidae; genus Diloba; species Diloba caeruleocephala. Next base: position 25,360,990 of record OX381615.1, read on the forward strand.
ATGATCTCGATTACATCTCACAGTAAATGCGGTAACTACAGCTCTTCCTTAACAACATAATCACGACATGCCTCTAAATACAACAATACAAGACTTCAAACAAACTTAGTCAGTTTCGTCATACATCCATAGCTACGGCGTACACAACATACTAACCACGCAGATAGAGCGTCGGTGCAGATAATGATCTGGACGAGAGCATGGCAACTGGCGGCCGTCACATGTTTGTAATTGCGACTGCTAGCTCATACATTGTTGCGTTCACGCCTTTTTTGCGGCGTGAGCAGAAATATATCAACAATCATGAGCAAATCGAACAAGTTGCATCATGTATATAGTTTCTATTATTGTTAATATTTATTATTAAGGAACCCATCTCGTCCTCATCCTCCTGCAAGTATCGTAAAAGGCGACTATGGGACTTAGCCGGAGGATGGTCAGTAGCGTCCTTCGAGCACATTAATTACAACTCAACTGCGATCGCCAAACAGCCTCCTAAGCGTGGCGATTATGGCAAAACCCCACAAGAGTATAAAAACCCGGAACGGCCGTTGCAGCTATCTTTGAGGGACGCTGTGCCCAGCAGAGGATCTATATGGCTGAAATGATGATTGATGAGTTGATGATAAGGAATATAACATTTGTTTTCTTTTTTAAACGGCGCACTCGAGGTCATTCTCCTCGATATATTATTAAAATAATGCATTTCTTTGTTGAAACGACGCAGTCTTAAGTAATTTTCCTGAATCGTGCATATAGTTTACAGACATACATCTCACATGCACTATCAGGACGACAACTGAACAACTATCTGCCATACAAACATTCGTTCTGATCGATGCTCTTAGCACAGAAACTCAAACGTTTTGCCACTGCGTCAACCGCGCCGTCTAAATAGATGGACTACTGAAAATAGTATAGTTACGATTGAAATAAATTTGCTACTACCGATTCATCTGCCCCACTAGACAATGACCGTGTCCCCAGTCGTTAACGTTAATGGATAAATGATGACAATTTGACATTGTTACATCATATGACTATTCGATAACTGGAATTCAGAGTTTTTTCTTTTGTGACGAATGTACAATGTGGATTCACTAGGACCTGCTAAGGTCGTCTCTAAGATATTATAGTAACCACAACAGAAAATATGAAGACTTGGCATACATAGTCGAGATATCAGTCCATAAAAATCCAAACACCCCAGATGTTGTCCTTATGACCATTACATATAAACGGTAATAAGGGAATATAGTATGTGCAGATTTATTCACCTTCAACAATGCTGTGGAGCACTGATACCATTAATAATAATAAAAAAAGTTTTAAATCTCATACCAATAAAAACACTAGATAAGTAATTAGTGTCAAACCAAAACTCTTGTAGCTAGCTTACGTATGTATCCGTCTCGTACAATACCGAGTGAGAGGCTGATAAGATGTTGGGTACCTACAACCCAATCATATGGGATAGGGATAGCCCACTGCCCGCCTACTGTTTTTAATTGACTCTGTGTAAGGTAGGTATGGATATTATGGTCAAAAATTAAGTATATATTTTACATACATCAAATATGATCATCAGTTAGAGAATCGTTGACTGATTCACACTCTAAGAGGTTACAGGTGATTAAATCGGCACCCAGAATAATATTGTCGTCATCACCACATTTGTCAAACGGCCTGGTGAATGGTGGCCTGCAATACAAATATTGGTGGTAGCCCGCAATGACTATGCTTAATTAGAGACACATTTCTAGACAATATTTTAACACTATTTATTTCCCTTATTTCCAAATAACTTTATATGTCAAGTGGCTGCTCCATGTTTTTTTTTATTCCCAGGTCAACATGATATTATCCATTGTTAGTCTGTTGCATTGTTCGTTAATTATATAATGACGCCTAGGTATTCCATCCAAGTTTTTTAGGTTTACATTCAAGGCGATACTAATAATGTGTGATTTAAATTTAATACGTCAAATTTTTTGCTTGTACACTTGTTTATACAAATTTTGGTATATAGACAGACACTACAAGATGTCCTAAATGATATTAAGTATGCTTAAAAATGTCAAGTCAAAGATTTACGATAACACAGTTCGTGATACTTCAACAAGTTTTACGTTGATACACGTAAACGTAAAGCTTTTAAAGGCTCATCTATAACCTGTTTCAAATTTAACTAATAAAGAAAGTCTTAAATAATTATGGTTATCAGAAAGATGGCTTCCGATTACACTAGGCTCCAGTCCGTCTGTTATGTCAAAACTTTAATGGTGGAACATATTTCTAAACTCTCTGGAGTAACCATTGAAGTTATAGAAAATACCTTCCGTAATGACGTTCCGGTTAAATTAAAATAATGGACCTCAATTTGTTAGCCAACGTCTCAGGCTTAAAAGGAAACACCGAGCTAGCGACTAGTAACTTTCAGTAATAAAAAAGCCAACTCGAGCGTCAATTAAGTACTTCGTAAAATTATTTGGATGAGAATTTAGCGAATAAATAATATCTTTTCATCTAGATTCATCGTGCAAATATACAGACAGTATTTTTTGCTAAATTCGCAAAGCTTTCAGAGATTTTAAACTAGTTAATAAGCATCAATTTGGAGTCCATTTTTAGACTGATTATTTTTTATCAATATGCTTTCTACTAATTTCTTTTAAACAGTGCCATTGTGAGTTCGCACGCAAATTTTATTATATACGAACCTTTCGCGTAAAACAACAAAACGCAAGAAAACATTGACGAAGAGCAATACGCCAACAAACATAGGAGCACGGCAGATGGCCGTAAAACTGCACACGATAGAAAACAGTCGTTAAATTTGGTCCAACATGATGAACAATATAGTGGAAGCGCCAATTTCAACGCGGAATCTACACAAGTCAAGTTTCAGGAAGGATTTTAAGAGGCAAGCCTACTTAGATGCCTTCGTAAGCCTTACGATAGGGCTTTAGCTTTTATTGCTCTACATTTTTGGGGATTCAGGAAGCTGAAGCGGTAGCGAGCGCGGAAGGAGTGATACGCTTAAACCGTGTAGGAATTAATGATTTACTGCTTTGTTAACCTTAATGTGTTTTAATAGCATTGCTTTTATAACCTCTATAGTATTATTAATAAATCCTTGGCCTCATACGCCAGGACCACGAGGTTTCATAACATTGTTTCCTTTACAAGGCGATAATTCAAAGACGGTGCTACATTATTTATTACAATTCTTACGTCACTATCATATTGCTAACAACTACGATTTATCTATGAAATAAACCGTCTATGGCTTTCAACAGGCTTTCATCACACGCTTGTAAATGATATCTAAAATTTGCGTTCAAGGTTTTGTTTACTATTCTCAGTATATTTTCTAACCGATCTATATCCTTCAACACCATTTATAAACGCTATAGTGATCTACATGTACTACGAAAATACGTGCATATTTCTGTACCAAGGCATCCTTTATGTAAAAGAGGTTATAATGCAGTTTGCTATCTGTTTGTAAGTATACCGAGTATTATATACCTAATGAGATAGTGAAATTCACTAATTCTTTATGGAGCAAGATGTTCAGAGGCGAACTTAATGCGAAATTTTTGACCAATCTACTATTTTTTTTTTTTTTAAACGTTTCCAAACTTAGGGGGATGCAGACATAAACCTGATAGATTAGACTAACCTAACCTCAATTAGATTTTAAGCAGGCAGAGAGAGAATTTCAATACAATTAATAGTCTAACCCAAATTACATGGTGATATTTCATTAGTCAGCGCAGGCATAACAATTCTTTTCATCAGCACCATATTTTAGCTTCACTTATTAAATCCTATCAATATTTCATCATCATATCAGCCATTTATACGTCCACTGCTGAACATAGGCCTCCCCCATAGACTTCCAAAATAGTGTCGTAATTTTGGGGGGTATTTGCCGATACTCACGCTTGGCAGGCGGGTTGGTGAGCGCAGTATGGCTACTGTTCCACAGAAGGGACGCTGCTGCCCATCCCTCTAGTTTAGTTTCCCTTAGTCGCCTTTTACGACATCCACAGGAGATGGAGTGGTGCTATATATGTACTAATCCTATATATATTTACCTGAATAGATATAGGATTAGTACAAACACGAACCTTATCTGAATACTCCGGTCCTATCATGTTTTAACTAAAGCCTTCCTCCGTACAATTTTTGATTTGGATTTTGGATATCAACCTACGTTAGAAATATCATGTGACAAGTACTGACATTATAATTATACAACCAGGCGAAGCACCTTGGCTGCCCTCGTGAAGAAAATTGTTCTACATTAAAAACAATTTTAACCAGATGCAGATTACATCGAAGCCAGATAAAGAACTTATTGACATTGAAGGATATTGGATTATTAAGTTAGACTTGCTGCATTTTATACGGAGAAAAATAAGATACTATAAATATGTATATACCGGAATACAGATAACATAGCATACCACAAATCGTATAGTAACGAACGATACACGGCACATAATGGTGATGTCATGTTTTCACTGACTAATCACATTCGGGTCTGATTGAAGGTTATAGGTATACATCGTCTATAATAATAACAAGACCATTAAAATGGTTACAATCGAATGTAGGTCGCATTGGAATGAACAAGATTGATTCGCAGCTTCAAGAATCATACTCTGTAGATATGCGATATTTCGCACATATTTTTGCAAGTTGCAAGAAAAGACAGACACATATCTTTGGACACCGAATCAATCTTAATATACATAAATTACATGTCACGTTGTTTGTCCGCTATGGACTCCTAAACTACTGAACCGATTTTAATAAAACTTTGCACACTGTGTGCAGTTTTATCCAACTTAAAAGATAGGATAGTTTATATTTCAATTTATAATCGCAATATTATTTTATAGTGAATTATTTGTTTATTATCTGACAAAGAGTAATTATCTGTTAGTTCGATAAGATTCTAACAGATGTATAAGGTAATTAGTAGACTGGATTGAGTAAGTAGCCAATAGATGGCACTATGTTAAAAGTACAAAGAAAAGTGTTAAGTGTGGTCCACACCTTAATTCTTTTTTTTTGTTTTTTCGGGCAGTTTTTTATTTTCATTATTTATTATTTTATTGCTTTCATATATTAAAAAATTCATACAACCCTACATTTTCGCCCGTCTACGATCTACCCCTATTTTTTAATCGCGATTTTTATGGCAGTCTTTTTTATTTTCATATTATTATGATTAGGAATTAAAAAAATACATAAGCCCTCATTTTTTTGCGCTGAGAGATTGATGTTCATTTATTTTTCAATTGCCATAATTAGTAATAGAAATTCGGATAACTAATTTTGATTGATTAAAATATATTCGTTACTTCAATAAAGAATTATTTATTAACTTAAAGTGTACTTTAATTGTCTACAACGCTTCATTTCACTTTCAACCATAACTACATCCCCCTACACACTTCTAATAAGTTAGTTAATTTTATTTAACTACAAAAATATTTCCTAGAAATAATGTATACGGCAAAACAACGTTTGCCGGGTCAGCTAGTATTGTAATAAATATAAACTTCCAACTTTTTAATGGTTTTACTCATTTTGGATAAATTCAAGTCGCTTCTACTATCGAATTCGGTTTCTAAATGTCGAAGACCTGACCCCATTTGTTTGTAAGCTCGTGAAAAAGTTTGCGCCAGGCAATCTGATACTGTGCAGATCTCGTAGCTCATAAAATGGATGCTTGTTCAATATTTCCCAAATAAGACTTCATCATCGTCATACATCGTGTGTGGGCTTGTGGCTTGGTTTTCGACCCTAATATAACTGTTAACATGATTTTTCTTTTTTCTTTTTTTTTAAGATAAGATAAAAGATAAAAATATTATAGATAAATATATGTAAACCATATGCAGGCACTTATGAATAGTCAAGACTTTAGTTGCCGCGTTCCAAGATGTTGAGTTCCTATGGAGAAGAACGGGCAAGAAACTCCATGGTTACTCTTTTTAAATCATAATAATTGTTACAGTACTTTTTATTACATTGTTCTCAAAATAAATAATGTGACGACCATGTAGCAGAAAAAAGTAAACTTCTTAAAAAGTCCACACTATTTAAGAAGTTTACTTGTAGTGTTTTGTTGGCCTTCTCGCACACATTTCTGGGATATGTGGTTGCTTAACCGGTCATTTCTGGCGAAGCCAAAAGAGGCCTCCAGCCAGTGATTACATGTTGGGTAACTTGCGCGAACTATATACGAAACATACTACCCGCTGTTCTATGAAGGCACGTGGTGAGAAGCCACTTGTAACACATATACGCTGTCCATTACGGTGAAACCCCTTGCATAACTAAACGCACGTCGCTAAATCATCGCCCAATAACACCAGTGCAAGCCATCTGCCTCAATTAGATAAACGTAGTAAGCAGGATAAAAGGCAAAGCATTCTTTTCCTCGTTCATTCCCATATAACTAACAAAATACATATTTTATTACCATAGAGTTGATTTATTTGTTTAGCTCGTTTCGTAACAAAGTGGATGCTATAAACAAAGGTGGTATTGTCGTTGAAATGTACGTAGAAAATGAACGAACACACATGTCGTTTCTGCATGCACTGAGTCACAGAGACTTCGAGTCGTACAATAAACCGTTGTGCGCATTAGACTTTCACACAATACTTCTCATGTATAAACCGCATAGCCTATTTTTGAATAAGTATTCGATTTTAGTCGCAAGATAAAAGCAAGCTAAAGGTTCGTCATTCCGCGTCTGACGCTCGCCGCAGACGGTCGTGTTGTGCTCGCGCTCCCCGACCAGTGTGCCGTGTAGTGTTTTTCCGCAATCCGTCCCATCGGATTGCAGTCACTTCAAATAAATCACGCGTTGCCTTTTTCAAGGCGACTACTGATTTTGTTTCTTTCACCGATTAAATTCATCGCGTTATTGTGCCCCTTCAGGGAAAAACCACTGTTTGGTGGTCCTCGGCGGATACCTTACGGTGCCAACGAAGCCGAGTGGGGTGTTGACCCGCCACACCCGCCTAGCCCCATCAGGGCAAAGCAGTTAGTCGGCAGCGGACTAGGACCACCGGCCTTGGGGGCTACCCTAGTCGACCCTAGTTCGAGTGTACGTTTACAGATCATACAGTCTCTTGCGGGCGATACCTTATCGCCCCTTGCAAAAGAGCTGTCAGGGACCCGTTTGCCCATTAAGACTGGCCACGGATGGTACTAGCTTAGGGCTCACCACAGGTACACATACCTCCCTGCCTACACCCGGCAGGGAGGGGTTGTTACACACCCCCGGGCCCATCCAACCCGGGAGGATAGGGAATCGCGTAAATCAATTGTCCTCTACGCTTTAGGCGTATTTCTGTTTTTTATTGTCCCACGTCCGCCATTTTGTTTTGCAAACAAAATGGCCGACGACGCCACGCTAATGAAAATTATTAGGGAGGTCCTCTTAAAGGACCCCTATATCGTTGCCAATTACGGCAACCTCCTTTGCCCCTCATCTGAGCCAGGCACAATAGTGCAGCCCCCCTATCCCGAACCCAAAAAAAGGGGAACAACCCCCGAATTTGATGCGGGCATCTCCTCCGCCCCTCCAGCAAAACCCCCCCTCGCCCCTTCCAGCTCGAATGCTACCGCATCCCCCGACGCCGACATGCCCACTCTCTCAGACATTTCGGAAATGTCAGAGAGTGACGACTCCACCCCTCCGCCCCAAAACTTATCCTCCGACTCTGCCTCAGACGAGTTTCAACTCGTCAGTGGCAACCGCAAAAAGCGGGCCCGCAAGGCCAAGTCCTCCGCCCAAGCCGCTCCCGCTAAAGCCCCTAAGACGGCAGAGGCCTCGTCCTCCGCTCCGCCCTCTGCCCCTGTCCCCACGACGACCTCCTCTCAGGCCAGTCCCGCCCCCACCCCTACCCCCGCTAACACCCAACCCCAATCCCAACCCGCTAAGGTCCCTAAAAAGGACCGGAAACCGCCCGCTATTTTTATCCAAGCGAAGGATAAATGGAACGATGTTTCCAAGATGTGTACTGAGCTCGGTATCAACTACCTCAGTGCCCGCACCACAGCCGTCGGAGTCAAAGTGGCAGTTCCCACTGCCCAAGACTTCAAGTCCCTGACCCGAGCCCTCCAAGACCGAAACGTGTACTTCCACACGTACTCTCTTGCCGAGGAACGTCCACTCCGGGTAGTCCTAAAGGGTATCCCTAAAGAAATAGACACCGACTCCATAAAAGACGACCTTCTGTCGCAAAATATCCCCGTCCTGGAGGTTCACCGTATGCACGCTGGTCGCAACGGTGAAGCCTACGACATGGTCCTCGCCATATGCGAGAAGTCCACCGACAATGATCGGAAAATATTTAACATTAAGACCGTGTGCCACCTATCAGGCATAAAAATTGAGCCCCCCCACAGATATGGTCCTCCCGGGCAGTGTCATCGCTGCCAGCTTTACGGCCACGCGCAGCGACACTGCTACGCCAAACCTAGGTGCGTTAAGTGCCTAGGTGACCACAGCACCTCCGACTGCGATCGCCCCAAAGATCGCACGCTTTGCACAGAGCCTCCGAGTTGTGTGCTTTGCGGTGAGTCGGGTCATCCCGCGAATTATCGCGGATGCCCCAAAGCGCCGCGCGCCAACAACAAGGCAGCAAAGCGCAAAGCGGCTACCCAAGCCTTCGCGGCCGCCCATTACGCCTCTCAGGCCCCTCCCACGTCCCAACGACTCAGCCCTCAAAGGCCATCGCCGTGGAACGCGCTGAATCATCAGCAAGCGTTCCCCGCCCTGAGGCCTAGTTTACTGACCCAACAGGCGAACCAAGCGTCAGCGATTCCCTCGCTGATGACCGCCCCCCATACGGCACCGTACCTTCCCGTGCCGTACAACCAACCCGCACCACAAGTGCACTCTCAGAGGGCCGCCCCTCCCTCACCCCAATCCACACCCCATCTCAAAACCGACGACCTCTCTGTTTGCCTCGGTCTTCTCAACTCTGTCGACCCGAACAGAGTCGCCCAAATGGCCGCAGCCATTAGGGCAAACCAGGGCCAATACGGCCTCATGTTAGTACTCAGCGACTTCGCTGATGTCTCATCCGCCCTCCTCTCCTACCGCGTTCATCCGTAATGGATACACAAAACAGGTGCAGAACAAAACCCCGATCCCTTAAAATAGGCATCTTCAATGCCAACAGCATTAATGGCCAAAAAGACGAAATCGCCTTATTCCTCCGCGACCACCTTATTGACATTATGTTGATACAAGAGTCCTTTTTGAAACCCTCTCACAGGAACCCTAGAATTGCAAACTACGATATAGTGCGCAACGACAGGACCCACTCCCGTGGAGGAGGCACTCTTATTTACTACAAGAGATCCCTTTATTGCATGCCCCTAGATACCCCGTCCCTTTCCAATTTAGAGGCATCTGTGTGCAGAATAGGCATGACAGGTCATCAACCGATCACTATAGTGTCGGCTTACCAATCCCCCAATACCCAAGACGATCCAATCCAATCGGATCTCGAAGCACTCTTCGATCTAGGCGACTCCGTCATAGTGGCGGGAGATCTGAATGCCAAACATGAGTCTTGGAACTGTCTCACCCACAACCACAGAGGAAGTAAATTATACTCCCTCAGTACCCTCCTCAATTTTGACATCATCGCCCCGATGTATCCCACTCACTACCCCAGCAATGTTAATCATCGCCCGGATATACTCGACATAGCACTTCTAATGAATGTCAACCTCAAGTTGCATTCCATTGAAGTACTACAAGAGCTAGACTCCGATCACCGTCCTGTGATCCTTCACCTCACCTCCCGCTTTGGCCCCACGGACACAGGGCTACCCCCTCAGACCATTGTGACGACGGACTGGAGGAAAGTTAGGCAACGCCTCAACGACCCCTCGTCCGCTCAGTTAGATAGAATTCCCGAATGCATAACGTCAGTCGCAGACACGCTAGGCGCGATCGACTCCCTCACCGGGCATGTACAGTCCGTCGTGGACGAGTGTTCACGGCGAGTTCCTGCGATGGAAGACCATCGCATGAAACTCCCTGACGATGTACGTGCACTGATGACGGAGAAGAACGCAGCCCTTAGAGCGTACTCATCTTTTCCCAGCGAACCCAATCGCCTCTTTATGCGCCACCTGCAGCGTGCTGTCAAGGAACGTATTAAGGAGTGCCGAGAGGCTAACTGGGATAAGATGTTGGGCGACTTAGAGCCAACCCACCTTGCGTTCTGGCATCTGCAACGGAAACTCAAATCCGAAACATCCAATGCTGTCCCCCCCCTCAACCGTCCCAACCAAAGGCCGGCCTTTGATGACGACGAAAAATCCGAATGCCTAGCTGACAGTCTAGAAGCGCAATGTTCCCCAAGCACTCTACCTGTAGACCAAGCTCACCTCAAAAAGGTTGACGCTGAAGTCGAACGTAGAGCAGCTATTCCGCCTGCCGAGGACCCTGACGACCCCCTCCCTCCGGTCACGGCAGACGAGGTCAGAAATCTCGTGAAAAAGATTCACCCTCGCAAAGCCCCCGGCTCTGACGGTATCACCAACAAGGTGATTAAACTCTTCCCCGAACGTCTTATCGCCTTAATGACCGTCATCTTCAATGCGGCATTAAACAATAACCTCTTTCCGCATACGTGGAAACAGGCCACCGTTATCGGTATTCCCAAACCCGGTAAGCCCAAGTGCGAGCCTTCCAGCTATCGCCCCATAAGCCTTCTCAATTCTCTTGCGAAGATTTATGAGCGGATTATCTATTCCCGACTAAAGGATTTTGCCGATTCCAAGAAACTCATTCCCGACGAACAGTTTGGTTTTAGAACCAAACACTCGTGTGTACAACAAGTCCACCGACTAGTTGAACACATCACGTTCGGATTCTCACGCGGCATGATGACGGGAGTCCTCTTTTTCGATGTTGCGAAAGCATTTGACAAAGTCTGGCACAATGGCTTATTATATAAGTTGTATCAACTCGGAGTGCCTGACCGTCTCGTTCTCATCATACGAGACTTCTTGTCAAATCGCAGTTTCCGATATCGAATCACGGGCGCTCTCTCTTCCCCCCACCCCATTAGAGCCGGAGTCCCACAAGGATCCGTGCTAGCCCCACTACTGTTCACACTGTACACCAGTGACCTCCCCAAAAGACCTGCTAATACGACCCAATTAGCACTCTTCGCCGATGACACGGCCATTTTCTACTCTGGTTACGTTCCCGATAGTATAACTAAGATCCTCCAAACCACAGCCAACGTCTACGGTAAATGGTTTAGGAAATGGCGGATCGAAGTTAACCCTATCAAAAGTAAAGCCGTCCTATTTTGCAAATTAGGCGACGACCACCCACGCTTCAGGGAGATCTCGATGCTGGGCCAATCGGTTCCTTGGGAACCGCACGCCAAGTATCTTGGAGTCACCCTAGACAAAAAACTGACCTTCATTCCCCACACAAAGACGGTGCGTGCCCGCGCTGCCTTTGTGCTCGGTCGCCTTCACTATATTCTGAACGCTCGTAGTAAATTATCCCTTAGAAATAAGGTGAGAATTTACACCACATGCATTCGACCCATCATGACCTATGCCAGCCCAGTGTTCGCACACGCTGAATCATACCCACTCCGTAGATTCGAAACCCTCCAAACCCGTTTCATGCGCAAGGCCACCGGAGCGCCTCTGTACATGCGAAACGACCAACTCCATTTCGACCTTAACTTGCCGACCATCAGGCAATTTATGAAACAAGCGTCTAAACGCTATCTCGATTCTGCCCTGTCCCACCCAAATCCCCTTGTGGTATCAGCCGCCGATTACGAACCCTCCCGTATCAGTAGAGTACGCCGCCCGAGGCACGTTCTGGTCGATCCAGACGATAAAATCACGTTAGATCACATGAAGAGACTCGCGTTGTCTCGTTCACTAAACACCCGACCGTTGTACCGCCCTCGCCGCCGAGGATGCCCGCCTCACCGACGTCGCGGAGGCCTATCGCCGCGTCACCTTCCCGTTCAAGTTAGCACTTCTCCCTCCCGTCTCTTGCTCGCGCCGGCCCGTGCCGAGCCTGTAGCTTTAAATGTCCCCTAATACAATTTAAATAATACCGATCCAGCTGTCCCCAAAACAATAGCTTGATATCCCCAGCAACGCCCTAAGCCGAGGTCCGTGTCCCGCAGGGGGCGCCCTTAGCGAAAGTTGCTTAGTTTTTAATATTTAATTTAAGCCTGGCTGGAGGCCTCTTTTGGCTTCGCCAGCAAATGACCGGTTAAGCAACCACATTTCCCAGAAATGTATGCGAGAAGCCCAACAAAAAAAAAAAAAAAAAAAAAAAAAAAAAAAGCAAGATAAAAGACATACGTCCTTTCAAAAACCAATGCTACCGTGTGTAGAGTAGTTTTGGTTACCTATTAGGTGTCGTTGCACAAAAAACATGACAAAAATTAGACCCAAAATAATTTGTCACGGTCCAAATACTTAGAGACACGATGTCAAATATTGAATGCACGTTAATGTCGGTTAGTAACAAACAATTTGCAATTTGAAATGCAATGTACATGATAAAGTATAGTTAACTACGTTTATTGGAAAATTACTGTGGCCGCGGGCTTGCGCAGGCTCGGCGCACGCGTACCGCTGTCTCCGCTCGACGGCTCCACGCCACGTCACCAAAACATTATGTAAACACGACATATTATGTACACTAGTACGTACAGTGTGACTATTCAAGCGATTCGGCAGTACAACGTGAGAATATATCCAATCCGAAACGCGCGAGTTTTATGCTCGTTTTATACATGCGCGTGAGTCGATTGATGAACACCTTAGCACTGAAAGAGTAAGCAGTAACTGAGATGTAAGATTGGAAACCTCATGAAATTTAACATAGGTAAATGCCGAAAACCAAAACCTAGCGATAAGAGTCGTCCGTAAATCAAATTACACTGAAAATAAATTCAGCAGCTCCATTATGAAATTAATCCTGATCATTAAAGTCGACGGTTTATTGCTTTGTGAATGCAATAACTATAATTGAAATAACTAACAAAACACTGCAATAACGAGCCAGCCATGGGTACTTTCATAACTATAATGAGGTAAGAAACATGCCCTTTCAGAGCAATGAGCCCACTACACACCCATATCGGTCGTTGTGATGATCTTTGGGGGAGGCCTGTGTCCAGCAGTGGACTTCATTCAGCCGAAATGATGATTATAGTCAGATAATTTCCTAGACGAAGCAGTAAGTGCTTACATGATTGAAATTGACGAGAAAGTAACATTAAAATACGTCGTTTCCAGGTGCATAAAACCTACTCCAGATACAAAGAAATATATTTATCATACAATGGGGGTTTATGTACCGCAACTGTCCATCAATCACGCCTACATTTTACCTAAAGTGTTATAAGAAAACTCTTGAGGGAATTTACTCGGAAACCTTTTCTATGGGCTTTGGGATGGGAATGTTACATTACGTCGTAGGATAACGTGTTTCGCTAGTTTCATTGTAGAATCGTTTCATTAGTGTTCTTTGTTCGTCATCGTTTCAGCCCAATAAGTCCACTGCTGGACAACAGCCCCCCAAAAATCAATCGCCACAACGATGGGTGTGTTGTGTGCTCATTCGGAGGTTCGTCATAATCGCCACGCTTGACAGGCGGGTTGACGATCACAGTTAAGTTGTTAAGGCACTCGAAGGACGCTGCTGTCCATCCTTCGGTTAATCCCATAGTCGCCTTTTACTACACCCACAGGATAAGATGGGTTGGTGCTATTCACAGCCGGCAACACACGGCAAATGTGTCCATATTTTGACTGAAAATGGTACGTCATTAAAAAACACCGCAGACAGTACTGTCTAGAATATTTTTTATCTTGGTTAGTAAATAGCAGTGTAATCGTAGAAAACAAAAAGTACAACTAATGTGAAATAAATGAAAATTTATGACTCATCATCATATCAGCCACAGGATGTCCACTGCTGAACAAAGGCCTCCCCCTTTTGATTTCCACAACGAGCGGTCACATGCCGCTCTCCTCTCATCCAACGACTCCCAGCGACCTTCACCAGGTCGTCTGTCCACCTTGTTGGAGGTCGTCCCACGCTGCGTTTTCCGGTGCGCGGTCTCCATTCGAGAACCTTTTTGCCCCAACGGCCATCAGTTTTACGAGCAATGTGCCCCGCCCATTGTCACTTCAGTTTACTAATCCTTTCAGCTATGTCGAAAACTTTAGCTCTTTTTGGGACAAGCCCGCTACACATTCCAACCACTGCAACTCCTGTAAGCCAGGATCTACAATGGCGACCACCGAAAAGAACACCGATCAATGAAGCTCGGTGTGTCCCAGAGAATTGAATAACTGTCTTGGAACCCGCACCGAAATTAAGAAAAAGGAGGAGTAGGAAAGAATATACGTTCCACTTAGCATAGCTTATGTCATATTTATGACTAGTATTATTAATAACACAGAACAGCCAGTCAAAATGTATGTAGTCTGTCTCCTAAATTCCCAGTTCTACCTAGCAACACTTGATCGTTTATTCAACGCAGTATAACACTGTTTATTATCACAATCTTGAAAGATACTAAAGAGAAATTGGTTATAGTGGCCTATTTGCGTTCAGTCTGACACTAATAAAATCTGTTTGCTAAGAGTTTTCGTTATCGGTTGGGGGTAAAACTAATCAAAGATATAAGTGAACACTGGCAGAAGCAGCACGTAGATACAATAAGGATGGCACTTGAGTTAGTATGAGCACGCTAATTAAATTATTCTCACTATTGACACATCTGCAAATTGTTGGTGCATTTTTCCACATTATGCTTCAGGTGTCATCTCGCCTAACCGTAGGCAAACAATCGATGACTTATGATCGGATGAATGTTGATTTTAATTATATAATGTGTGCAATTAACATATTTCATCGTAATTAACAGTTTAAGACATTGTTTTTGCTTATATATATGTCTAATTACTTGCTTTTTGTCGGCAAACCATGTTTAATGTCTAATCAATGATAACTTACATCACGAGCTATTGTCAAACGTACGTCTTATATGATTTCAGACCCGATGACAGGCAGAACATAAAATTAAATATAAACAACGCAGCCATTAAGGCACATATTAATAAGATACCATTAGCAATTATACCTAGAAACTAGGCATTAAATCAACGGGTACGTCACTACGAACAGCCTATTATTAGAATTAGAACAATGGCCGCACAAAATGGACCTACCTCTAACACCAAGCTAGTGATCATGGTATCAATGTTATTACAAGCCTATGTTTCATCTATACTGGTTCACTTGCCTTTTATTACTACATGAACTGGATATGAAGCTATCGTTTTCAGCGTACTGTTGTTCCAACTTCTGCAGGTTAAAATATCAGTTCGTGAGTGCGTTAGTAAGGGCACGGTTTATTGCATGCACGGTGAGATTTTTCAGGTTAGACACGGTACAGTCTGTTTCACTACAGATACAAGGAAAACCTGTTTTTGCAGTTCCTGGAAAGTGAACTACTTAAGGAACCTAAACTCATTTTTATTCTTAAAGCCCCGATTATGCGTAGGAAAAGCAGATAAAGTAGATAATTATGTTTCGTTTGGCTTTATGTAACTATTTTGACGTAATAATAAAAAGGAAGTAATCTGAGCAGCTGTAAAATAAAATAATTTGTGTGACCTACTTTTTGAATTTGGAACTTGAAAACCAAATGATGAAGATGAATCGTTACGATAACATTATGTAATAGAGAATTAAATTTATTTATACAACTCATTCGAATTCCATGAAAAAATCACTTGCGTAATATTTAAATATAGTAGGATAATTTTCCTTAAATTGCATTTTCCTTATTATCCTTAGGATTATTACAGTTTAATGATAGCAAATGTAATAAAAATAAAACAAATATGAATTTTAGAACAGCCTTTTCAGACTGATCCTGACATTCAAATTCGGCATGATCTCTTTTACGATGAATCGTAATTTCACAAAACGTTCTGGGAGATACAAATCTTACAAAGATTAACGTATAAAGAAAAAAAAAACCAATTTCTCTAGCAGTTTCTGCGTGAAGTTTTGCTTGGTCAGACTAGCTGCTAGCAGCCGACTATGTACGGAAAAATATTAAGTTGTCTATGAGCAAAAATATTTAGTTTTTCTATATAGGCTTGCAACAAACGTGCGCGTAATAAACAGAGATTGCAAGGAGAGTTAATTGTTAACACGATTATATATATAATACAAACGAGGGTTTTTTCTGTTATCGATTACACAGCCAACATAAATAGGTAGGTACCTAGATTATATTATCAAAATGGGCATCATTTGAATGCAATGTCGGTCTGTACAAGCACTTGAGATGATCTACGTTTAAACATCCATCCAGATAAGAAAATAAATATTAGACGGATTTTAGTTAAAAAATACTGACTAACCGTTTCCAGATTAAAAGCTTTTTTCTAAAAGCTACAATACGGTTTACCTTTCTATTTATTCTACCTGCGTAAGTATGAAAGGTTGTCAACGGTTCGGGCAATTATTAATTACGATTATTAACAGGTTAATCCGTCAAATGAAATCGTTAAATTGAATTACTATTTGTAACGAACCATAAATTAAATAATCAGTGTCCCCGCCCTCGAACCTCGTACTCGTACCGTACCTCTCGTTGCGATAGCAAATTGAATGACGAAAGCGACCTTTAACTCAGGCAAACAGGCACATTCCCTTCCATTAAGGGGCGATGAATAACTTACAATTATATTATGCCGACTGTACTTTTGTAATTCTGAAGTTAGGGTAGGTAACGCTTAGAGGTTTCTTGGAATCAATTTCGTGTGTATCCTCTTAAAGGGTCAGCCATGATCACACTGTTCTATTGAAGTTAAATGGACCCACGTTTATAATCGCAAATGTTAATTATTGGTAAGCTTATAGGATTGGATAAAATCTAATGGACCAGAGAACCATAAGTCAAGAAAACTGAGGTGTTACTTCGATGAAACTAGAACCCATAACTGCCTAGCTAACAGGTTACTGATTATATACCCCTATTCAACGCGAGAAAATTACTATATAAGCAAACTAGTAGGTAGGTATATCCCGTAGACTGCCTTTTTTCGCAAAAAAGTTCTCCTTTAGCATTACCAGCTAGCCTTGCTACTCGACCTAACCAAACACGTCTTGTAAACACGAAATGACCTACGGGTAGTCGTGACGACGGAGGAAGACCAGTTGAGAACGTGACATAACTGCTGGCCGTGGTAGTGTTGCCAAATGGGTTACGAGCGTCATCCGCCCCACCCGCACGTCTCATTACGATCATGCACTCTTTCCCTTGCCGGCTAGACGGCTGCCAAGGTCACTGCGCCACGCGATAAACCATCGCGCGCCGGCACCGGCACACGACCGCACCGCGTACACACCCGGGTTCGGCGTTATCAATAATAAATATAAACACTCACCTGTTCTTTTCCAACTCGTTATGAGTCGTCCTGGAACAGAAAACATACAATATTGTACGACACGCCGACACTTTCACGTATAACACCACTGTGATCGCACATTATCACTGCACTAGCACTACACCCGCCAAACTCACCTGCTGCCCTGAGATTTCTTGGTCTTCGGCCGCCTGCCACCGGAGCGAGACTCTTCGTACGCCGGCAAACTCGACGCGTATCCGTGCTCAGCTTCTGCAACAAAGTACACTGCCATTCCGTCAAAATCAGCTGATTATAGCACGGCAAAAATAGACGGGAGCCATGTTGACGTGTGCGTGTAGTTGCACTCGATTGACAATTCAAACAAAGAAAATCCAAATCACCTCTATCGCGCCTTTCGATGTATTCAGCAGCTTGGATCAGAGCAGCAATACTCATATTTATTGTATCCCGGTTGAGCACAGGTATTCACAAATGCAAAGCGACTTTATTCGATTAAAACTATAAATAAAAGTATCTATGCGCTCCGAAGTTCACGACTGCGTTTACCGATGTCAAAAACACACTAGGCGACTCGAGACGCGCGACCGTGTAAGCGGTTCGTGATTTGTCGGCGGCGCTCGTGCCCCGCTCGGTGAGCCAATCGCGAAGCAGTAGTGCCCACAATAAAATACCTGGGTCAATCACGTGAACTTTGTGTTTCCAAACAAAACATTTTTTTTCTATGCAGACTTTTTTGCGATGAAGTTGTATATTGACAAACATTTATTTTCTTTCAAAAATTTGTAATGGAAGTAGGTTTCGCAATTAAGTGCACTCCTGCATAGAATCAGGTCCACAATAAATAAATATTGAAGTGCGCCGATCATTCTACAGGATATTAAGTATTTTAGTTAGTGATACGAGCTGCAAAATAAATGTACCGTTTAACATTTTCGTATAGATTTGCATCTATAAATAATATATACTAATAGGTACATTTAAATTCTTAAATAACAAACAATAAAAGATTATGATTCACATTTGGGAAACACTTTTAATATTTAAAATGTTCAAACAAGTCTTGAGTGTATCATTTAATATTTTCAGCATATGGATTCTAGCGAATATAACTGGTAACAGATGATTTCTGGGCTCCTGGAAAAAGGAATAGCTTGCTAAATATCGTTATTTGAATCCAATAAGAGTTTTATTAAGAAAGTGAAGTGACCAAATTTTTTCTCTTATATTTTATTTTTTATTTTTATCGTTTTACATAAATCTTTACTTAAAGCTGAACATAATACATAACATAGATCTTCACTCTTAGTTATTATACACTAATGTAGGCTCAGTGAGATTTGCATTGTCAAATTCCCAAATTCCATTGTGAACAAAAACTGTACCATATAATGGATGTTCAAGAATATATACTGTGCTTATGAACAGCAACCATTATTTACAACATCAACTGTGATTATTTAAAGGCAAACTTTAATGACTCAATGATGTCATTTCTTTCTCTCTACTCTTTTCCTAATAATTCTATGTTTAAACATGCTTGTTCTACTGACTCTTACTTACCACCAGTACTCGAACTTTCCTATAATACTGGCTGAATACTCGTACCATAGCACAGAGGTAGCTACAAATGTGGTGTGGTCTAAACTCCCATACTTGATTGTTTATCTCCACACAGTTGTTTAAAAGTGATGGTAGACCAAGTATGTAGTTGAATATTAGATGCCATTCATCCTGAAAATTAATAAACAAATGAGTATTTTGTCTAGTTAAGCCTGGTGTTTTAATTTCCTTTCTTGAAATTTGTTTATTTGTTTATTCTTTATCGTTAATATTGGCATTTTTAGATGCTCACCATGTGCTTATGACATTTCCCATTGGGGTACTGATAATTCTAATTTTAACTATGCTTAAGTTGGCAATCAAAATATTTAGTGCCCAAATAAATTAAGTATATGTATTTCCATATTTATAGATAACTGTATGAAATTAAAAATTATATTCTAGTAATTACCTCTTGTGTAAGTAAAGAAAAATCCGTGTCATCAAAATCTGGCAATATTGGGTATATTCCTTCACAGACTTTGTCATTGTATGTCCTTATTAAAGTTTCCAGACGGGCACAATTGTACAAAATGAATGATGCCCCTGGAACATAAAGTAATGTACATTTCATTAGCCTGAGCTATATATATATATATATATAATGACTAATAACTGCAAGGTCATTTGATTTTAAATTAAAAGCAACTCAGGGTGAAAGGTCAGGACAAATTTTATTTCAATATATGTTATTTTTGGGCTGAATAGCATATGAAAGTAATATGTTGTATTTATTTAATTTTGTTATGGAGTAAATAATACTGTGGCTTGTTACATGTTCATTTACGCCACGGTTGCCTACATGGCCTACAGGTTGTTCCGGGTCTGGGTATTTATGCATAATGACTGTCTAAAAACTGTACCCACAACACAGGGGAAATGACTAGCGATTGCTTTAATAAAAAAGAACCATTGCAGTGTAAAATTTCTACTGACATATTTCAAGTTTGAATATTTACATATTATATTTATATACATTTTAAAACAGAATTTAAATCATTAGATAGGCCTTTACCATACATTGTAATGCTACAAATAGGTCATACATAAAATGAGTAATCATGAGATTGAGTACCCCTCTGAGAATGTTATCTTACATTAATAAGAAAATAACATAAACTATGGTGTCATACACTGTCAAGAAATGTGAAAACATCACTAAAAATACTTGCAATAATTACATCTTTTCAATATTTAGATAAATGTCACAATATGTTGCAATTCATAATGCTATTCTTGTTTCTCGTCATCATGGATGCTGACAGTAGCAGTAGATAATAAACTATTTGAAATACTTATGAGAAGGACAGTGATAAAAGAATACAATTGAAGATAATCCATTGTCCTAACTAGATGTTTTCCATTTCTTGACACTGTGCAGCAATTATTGTGTGCCATTGCAAGTAGTCAACACAGTGTGTTTATGCTATTGAATATAGTTTTACAATAAACTTGTGAGAATAATCTATGCACACGTGAAATTGACGGCACGGTTGGTGCAGTGGCTGATAAAGTCAGCTGCTGCGCTCTGGGTAGTGGGTTTGATTCCCACACGGAACAAATATTAGTATGATCTGCAGGTAGTTGTTTCAGGTCAGGGTGTTTTGTATGTGGAATTCATGTCTGTAAACGCACCCATGACACAGGAGAAATCCTAGTGTAGGGCAATGTTTTTAAAAAAGCAAACATGTCTCAATAACTTGCCAAAGATATTGTTCTTAAGGGCTTGTCTAAACATTGAAATCTTTGTTTTTCAAGTAATTACCTTTACTAGAACCAATAGAAGAGCAATCAAAGTTAATTTTCACTGCACCACTGGGCTTAGTCTGCAGTAACTCAAATGCAGCTGCTGACTCTCCCAGATGTGCTATGAACCCCTTCCATTTTGTATCCGTTGACACTCTTACTCCATACTTGTGTTGTGCTATAAGTGTCATTTCATCTTGCCTTAACCTGGAAGGAAAAATAATGTATATATGAATTAAACTTGTATTACTTGTCTATGTTTCCATTAAATATGTGATTAGCCTTGGAAAATTCTAGTAATAAAGGTCCTACCTCTTAAGACCTGGCTGTATGGACTGTTTCCATTTCCTGTCCAAATAAGTACAAACAGTATAAATATGTCTATAGGTCAAGATTATTTTTAAAAACAGCATTATTGAGTTTCAATATAAATAAACAAAAATTATTTCTGATACAAATCATATGCAATCACATCTATAAGTTATTTGTAAAGAATAAGTTGATAAATGTTCATATTTACCTAATAAAATCATCTGCTGTTATATTAGTTTCTTTAGCTCCCGATTTAGAATTCAACACAGTCCCACAAAGCACTTTGCGACATCCTTCACACTTACTAGAAGATTTCGATGTAATAAATACCTGCGCGTTCACTTTACTTAGTGCACACAGTTTTTTTATTACATCGCATATATATTTCGTTCGTAATGAGGTTAGGTCGGATTTACTATCACAGCATGGATCTAACTTAACTGCTGAAGATTCTTCGTGTATCGTATGAGATAGAATCGCATTATTACGCAGTCCCTCTGATAAACCTACATGGATAGTTCGAGGTCTTTCTAAAAACAAATATACACGACCATTTTCGTATTTCACTTTATTTACTTGCAAGTTCCACTTTTTGGATTCTTCAACTATATCTGTAGCCTCCTTACCAATAATTTGTAATAATGTAACGTTCCCTTTACAAGCCACTTGCTCAGAAATGGCATATTCGTGCCAAGACTTCACCGAATTCGGAAAACTGACATCACCGTGCGTTTGAAAATTTTCACTGTGTTTCTTCACTAGTAGGCTTCTTGAACGTTTAGACTCTCCGGTTAGAAATAAAAATATGTTTTCAGAAAAACGTTCTAGCGCACTTTCTATCATTGTACGCAATTATTTGCATTATACAAACAAAAAATAAAAACACGCATGTAAACATGCAGTTTTCATACGAAAATCAATGTCATTGTCAATGACAATGACATTGACATTGACATTCGCAACTCTGTAACCGTTGTGAAACCATAAAGTTATAAAACATCCTATAGTTTAGAAATACAAGTACAAACTTACAAGTAATTATTAACTTGTCAATTAAATTGCTTTATTTTATACTGATGGATGACACAAAAGGGGTTTTTGTTTTTGTTATGACTACGATAATCTACCAAAGATCTTTCTGCCCAAACGGGCGAACGAACTGAAAAAAGCCAAGTATCTTATCTTGTGCTCCCTCCATACGCTTGCCAAGAGTTTGTACAAACGCTTGGCGAGGCAAACGTTGACATTGACATCCACACGACTGCCAGTGCTTAGTCACGAGCCTCCAAACGTCGTGGACGTTGAATTAACTACGACGGCTGCTATGTTTGCGTTGACCTACTACCTATTTTAGTTTAGTTTAATTAAATTGCTCTTTTTAATGTATTTTTATATTCAACACAAATGTATTTTGTTTAGAATAAATGACTTAGTTACTTACACGATTTCTTTAGCTTAATATACGTAAGTATGTATGTATGAATAAAACATTGTTTCAAGAATCGATGATACTACAATAATTTGACATGACTACGACCTGGTGCTGTCACCAGGATCATCGGCTAATGATTAAAAATACCTAATAATTTGTTATTATTACACACTAAACATGTGTAAATGATGAATTTGAGTCTATAAGTAATGAATTTATAGCTAATAAGTTAATAACTAATAAGGAAATTTTATATAAATTAATTAAAGAATATAAAAAATAGGTATACAAACTACTAAAAGGCCAAGGGATTTTTTGAATGTATATTTAATTTACCTTTGATGTCGAGCATCCAAGCTTTAACTTTACATTAACAAAATAATTGTGCTTTTTAGTTCGTATTTCATTAAAAGCGTGCTTTAGTTAGTTAGGTTTTTTAAACTATGATCACATTTATTTTAAATTAGGTAATGTCAAGAATCTAATTTTTATTTTCTTATATTTACGGTTAGTGACGCGAGCGGAAAGAAAACGAGGTCCGTCAGTCGCGGGGTAACTATCTGAATGCTTCTCAGCCAATCGTTTGAATGCCTCGCAAACGCTTGCCGTGCCGCTAATTTCCTTTGATCTGTGGACGAAAACCGACACTCGGTCCGATCGTCGGCAAGCGCCAGCGAGTCAACGCCAACCAAGCCATTGGACGGATCCACACGCTTGTGCTTATGACGGTTGGCCAAGGCTCGCCCAAGCGTATGGACGTACCATTATGGTTTCTAGCATAAATAAGCTGACGTTGCTACGACGTTGACAGTAATTCGTAATTGTCAATTTGACAATCAGTCGTGGTAGCGTAGCTTAAAACAATCTCAAAAACTATTTTATTTTTAGCTGCTAGTCGCAAATAACTGAATTTATAACATAGAGTATGCTTTAAAATTAAGATGATTTTAAAATACAATTACTTCATTCTTATCAGTGTAACATGGCAGATTGTAGTAGTCTCTTCAGCCGATCACCTGCTGGAAGGTATTTATTGTGGAAAAGAGAACTGTTACGAAGTTCTGGGAGTAACAAGGGAAGCGACTAAAAATGAAATTGCTAAAAGCTACAGGCAACTGGCTAAAAAGTTCCATCCCGATGTGCACAGGACCCCCGAAACAAAGAAAGAAGCCGAGGGAAAATTTAAGGAAATCGCGACCGCATATGAAATTTTGCGGGATGATGAAGAAAGATCTGACTATGATTACATGTTGGACAATCCTCAGGAGTACTACGCTCATTACTACAGGTATTACCGACGCCGCATGGCACCGAAAGTTGATGTGCGGATCGTAATCGCAGTAACTATTACGATTATATCGATAATGCAGTACTATAGCGCGTGGTCTAAATATGACACCGCTATAAAATACTTCATGACAGTGCCAAAGTATAGAAATAAAGCTCTAGAAATAGCCAAAACTGAAATCAAAGAAGTTCAGTCCAGAAATAGAGGTGTGAAGAAATCTAAAGCTGAACAAAAGGAGGAGCAGGACAGGTTAATTAGGAAGGTTATTGAAGAAAATATGGACATCAAAGGTGCCTATGCAAAACCAGAAATAGTTGACATTCTCTGGGTGCAACTGATCATCTTACCCTATACCTTTGCATATTATATTTATTGGTATGTAAGGTGGTTCTGGAGGTATACTCTAATGAAGCAACCATATGGCGAGGAAGAGAAGTTATATTTAATAAGGAAGCACATGAAGCTTGGACTACACCAGTTCAATGCAATAGAAGACACAGAAAGGCAAGAGTTCTTAGATGATGAACTTTGGATTAAAGAGAACTTCAAAGTTTGGAAAGAGATTAAAGATGAGGAAGCAAAGAAGGCTTTAGCAGACAATAACAAATATAAACAATACAGAAGATATATAAAGCAGCATGGAGTTGGAAGGATGACGTTTGATGACTCATAATCGTGATAATTATTTATTTAAGAAATTAGGACCAGTCTTTGTTTTGCATTTTATTGACTATTTAATATCTGTTATACTTAGTATTTCTTTTTAATCATTTAATTAAATCACCAAAAAATTATACACACAAAATAAAACATTTTTTTACACAATTTGTTACTTTATTTCATTAATCTCTATTCGTTCCAACATGTACTAAGATGATTTCAATATAATTAATCATATAATACATTCATAATTCACAATCATTACAAATGGCAATTCGTTAAGGCATACTAACACTGGGTGCTCATACACAGACACAAGGCAAGTATGTGAACAATCACATTTGTCTTAAACCAAACAAAACAAAGTGGGTTGTCCACATATAAACGAACTTAAAATTGTCTTCTCATTTATTAATTACAAATCAAAATCATTATACAAAACAAACTGAGATCCTTAATTACAAAATAAAATGCAGTGACCACATAACTAGCAATCGAATTGCATTGGCAGTGCTTCCGACTTAAATATAAATTCAACCATATCTCCAAAGCCAAAAGAGAATTTTGGAATGTTAATACATCACAGTACACAATCTTACAGCTGCTTACACAGCACACCCAACTTTTCATGCACATACAAAAAAGTACCTTATACTTTATACCGGTTGTGTCTAAAGGCGATCAATCCCTAGCAGTCAGTGTGTGTCATATATTAATTTCAATTATTTTTAACATCGTCATTTTTGCCATAACAATTTCGAACAGACATCACAAAAATATAATAAATAAATATAAAAAATCTTTGATACATGAAAACAAAACTATATGGTACTTAAAACTACTTCCTCAGTGCTATCAAGTCTAAATATTACCTAACTAAAAATAAAAATAAATTGCACAGTTGAGTGACGTTACCAGAAACAAGTGAAAGTAACAAACAATCTGCTATATTGCGACAGTATTGCGGGTGACCTGATCGCCTCTCGCAAGTTGACGTTGAACGGAACATTATCTAAATTATTTTTATTCTTGTGCAATTATCCAAAGGGAATATTTAGAAAAAAGCATAACAAACTAAAATAAAAATCTGTAGATAACAGATACTCCGTAGGCACCAGATGTTGGCATGTTTGAAGTTGTCAGATACAAACTATATAGCTCATTCATTATATCAGCCAAGGGACGTCCACTGCTGAACAAAGGCCTTCCGCTATACATTCCACAATTGTAGCGTCATTTTGGGGGTAATTTTCCAGTAGCTACTCATTACGCTTGGCAGGCGGGTTAGTGAGCGGAGTATGGTACGCTGCTGCCCATTCCTCTGGTTTAAAGTCCCTTAGTCGGTCATTAGGACATCCACGGGAGGAGATGGAGTCGTGCTATATTCTTAATCCGGACTCTACAAGGAAACTGGTGCGGCTTGTTGACAGCTATGACAACATCGCAGCCAGCGAGAGACTCGCGATTGGTACGGATTTAACCTGATACGATACTAACCTGAGGAATTGGAACTTGCCGATCAATTACGCTTTAAGGACGATAAATGCAGAAAACACGTACGGTTATAGAAGACCCCTGGATGTGAAATGGTGGAATACGCGTTTAGCGCAGGCTTTATATATAAATCGTACTGGAATAACGTATTTGCCTATGAGCCAAATACGTGAAAAGCGCCTTTTAATACGCAACCCAAGATTCATCGAATCTTTGCGTCAGCTTTCACTCACCAAATGCTCGAGGGGGTTCAACCCGGATTACGCCATGAGACATGACGCTGCTCCTTTAATATATTCATATAGATGTCAACTTGCGAGTCAAAGCCAACCAATATGTATTTTTTCGTACTGAATTAATTGCTTTTAGAAATAAACCACAAAACTTATGTGACCTGAGACCATAAAGCAATGTGCACTGATCGGTAATAACCAACAATTTATACAATGACGTTTTATGGTCAATCAATAATAACAGTTAATATGGTCATTTCATATGTCGTGATTAAGATATACTTAATATGCTCAAAACTGCTAAACGATTTGTAATATTTTCAGCCTTATTCTAATCTTAAATAAGATTGAAAATCGCATATTTAACTTTGTTTTGCTACTCTATGGTAACGTTCTATTGCATTTAATTTAAGGCCTGCTTGTTTAATTTGTGACTTACAAAGTTCAATGATAAAATTCATCTTTATAATACAGATAATATTGTAGAGCCGCTGAATTGGCTGCAATCGCTTAAAACTAATTTCATACAATTTGATATTCAATTATCAAACTATTAGAATGTAATTCGGCAGCGGATTCAGCGACTCTAAACTTTTATTGTCCCCTAGACAAGTTTCTTTACAATAAATCATAATCAGGTACATTATTATGTAGAATTTCAATTATCAAAAGAAAGTTTGTGAAGTTTAACGGGAATGGAATTTATTGTTACAGGTATTTCATTATTTTAAAACATCCATTGAAAAACTCACAGTTTTAATATTATTAATTCTTAGACGACAAACAACAACGCGCGACTTATTACAAGAGCCCAACGATGCGAGGGTTTTAATATAAAAACATTGGGATAATCATCTCTTGAATTTTTCTTAGTTGGTTAAGACCTGCTTCCGGACTAAGAAGGATAAATTAATGTCAACAGCGCTGTATAGAGCCCGGCACTGATCTTGAGCGCTTATTGAAAGAATAGGGATCGGTTTGCGTAGTTGAATACCGCCAAAGAAAGCAAGGGGCGCAGACGAAGGGGGAGGGAGGAAAGAGAACGAGCTCATGATCAATGCCGGCTTCTATACCACAATTTTCACAATTAAATAATTATGATAATAAAGCCTGAGACGCTCGCTCCCGCCCAATATCGTTGCTTACATAATAATTGATATGCATTGGTTTTGCACTAAGTAACATGATAACAGTGACCTGCACTTCATTCTCGGTCACAGTCACTGATAAACCGTTAAAGAGAAGCTAATAACTTATTGAAATTCACACCTACAGAACGAAATAATATCAACGAAAAATGGCCAGTGACTTGCAAAACAGATTTCAACTCTAATCTTCTACTACTACATACGCTTTTACAACTGTGAGTTTTAGAAGTCATGTAGGTACAAAGTTCCTTTCGCAATATGGCCACTACGAATCGAATAGAATACATATTTTGTACATACAATTTCTCATAATTCATACAATATCATTCTATAATGTATTTACAGAAAACATTTATTTAAATATAACGCTCTTATTTATTAACTCTTTTGGGGATAATCAACGTCATATCGATTTAATATTTAGTTATAAGTCTATCTACATAAATAGTATACACAAAATAATGTTGCTAGCCTTTTCAATGTGTTGTTTCAGTTTATTTGTAAGCTATATCTTAAGAAATCATATTTACTAACAGCGAGTTATCGATAACTCTGTCGTTTTAGTATCAATATAAAAGCTCAAAGTTCTGATGACCCCCTGACTTGTAACGGTTTAAATAGGCTTCATTTGGTTCGGTTGAATAGTCGAATTAGTAAATTAATCAATGAATATATTATGCTTAAATTATATGTAGGACAAAAGATTCTATTAAACCACCTGAACTTGTTAAAATATGCTGTTTAGTATCAATTGTTAAGTGGTTTAATTAAATCTTTTAATGAGTGCTATACTATTTACCTTCTCACTAATATCGGATTATTGAACTGTAATCCGTAAGTGTAAGTAATTAAACGTAATCGACTATTCAATCAAACATACGCCTAATACATCGACTCACGTAACTTTAAACCTTACAGCACAAGCCACAGCACTTCACACAACTTCCTGTAATAAGATCTACGTGTAATATAAGATATGAATGTTCGACTTTGTATCCTACTGTTCTCGATATAGAGTCCGATTTTGAGGTAGCCAGGCTCGGCGATCCCGGCTCAGTCTCGAGTGAACCTTATGTGGGTGCGGTAAGGTCGCGTGTGCACTAGCGGCGCGGATGGAACCGGCGGGGCCGCACGCGCATGTGCAGTGCGCGGCCTCACACGGGCGTCTCGTGGTCCGCTTCCTCTATCCGGCCCAATCGCCACGCGTTGGGGTCTGTCGCTAATACACATAATAAAAAGATAAGTCAACCTTCTAGTCAATTTACAATCGTTTACACGTTACCCCTTAGCTGTCTATGTTTGCGCAAGAGCACAGAGGCACTAGCGCAAATACTATGTAAATGGGGTTAGAGTGCATGCAAAATCCACATATTTCCAACTTATTGTAAGACAAGATTGACAAGATATGTGTATTTTGTATGTACATATTTCATAGGTTTTAGTAAGTGATAACACCCAACAAGTTAAGACGATTCACCTCACTGTACTAGCCAACATACACACAAGCGTAACACCACGATTTAACGTGTTGTGCACGTGTCGACGACTGCTTTATAACGTTACACAAAAACAAACACCGGCTGTGTTGCCAGTAAGAAAAATAAAACATATTTTATTAGTCTGAAATTTACTTTGGTCATATCAAAAATAATATTCAGGACTTATTTAATTAATTTTATAAACATTCCAATATAAGCAGATCATATGAGTATGGCAACTTCGTTGTGATAAAAACTCTTTAGTTTTATTAAAGTACATTTCAGACTGATTTCACACGTGAAATATTTGGCAATGAAATTATGTACAAGAAACAAAAGCGTAACTTTTCGGAAGCAATGCGTGTTGTGTGGATGTAAACTAGCAAATGTGAAATACTTTATCGAAGTTTTAAGCCACAAATTGTTATCAAGAGTACAATGTACCTAATTTACTTGTTATTTTTAAATTCTTCTGTTTGTAAAAACTGATGTATTTGTAGCTTATATCAACAATAAGTGTAGGCCAAAAACGGGCAATTAAAACAATCTTTATGATAATTTTACTGCATAATGTGAGTTAGGAGTGAGGCAACAAAAATTGATGAAATTATGAATTTAATGGATTATAGATTCTTTTTACAGCCTTTAGACACAATTTTATAGAAACTTTGGTAAACGAATCACAGGGAAAGCTGTCCTACCAATTTTATTTAAATATCTTTACCACAGTAAAGTAATTGATGACGTAATTTTTGTTTATGAATCCAAAGGCCACATAAAAGCTTCAGCACATATTCTGATTTGAAATGAGGATGACACAAATAACGTAAAATAAAATATATTACCTTCAACTGTCGATCTTCCAAACATGCTTTGGGAGTTCGGACATAGGATGGGACTACAGGACTGTTATAGCTTATACAACTAAATATAACTTACATAAACTAACATACATAGCGGGTAAAGGTAACAACTAACATTAAAGCATACAGTATTAGATCAGGATGTATAAACACATTTCCCTCACGTTTTAATTTGAAACTATATCAAAGTATCAAAACTCCAATGCGACAGAGCACTGATCCCATTAATAATAATAATAAATGTGTTTTTAAACTCATACCAATAAACAATGGTAATGTAATTATCCGAACAAAAGCACTTGTAGCTTAATTCACCCGTCTCGCTCGAACAATCGAAAAGTGCCGAGCGCGAGGCGAACTGCTGGGAAGTTGTATATCTTCCGTCATCACCCGATCATATGGTAGGCGCATGAGGTCATTGTCCGCCAACTGTTTTGGATTGATGATTGGTAAAAAAATAATAGGATATTATGGTGAAAATTTAAGGTACTATTTCTCACGGATTCGGGTAAGGAGTCGTGGACTTATTCTACTACTAAAATGTTACAGGCGAATAAATCGCCACCTAGTATTTATTTCTTTCATTCTGATCTAAATAACCCTTTATCTAAACTCTATTAGAAGTTCACCACAAAGACAGAAAAATACTTAGGTGCATAGAGAAATAGAGATATTTATACTGTGAAGAGAATATTAGATTGATACATATATTATTGATATAATATTTCATTGCCAATTCTGTATATTGCTGTCAATATTTTTTAATAATAATCAAGGATATGTGTTAAGTCATCCTGACCTGTTTATTATCATGTTTCATCACATGCACATTATTATAATAATATGAATGATATTAGCGAATTAGACTAGTTACACACTTAATACTCATACACAAGGCTTTACATGCTTATGCATAAGAACTTATGTATACTTGTAATACTATGTAAGCTCGTTATAATTTATTATTACCATTAAAAATAAAAGTGATAAACTATTTATTATCAATGAAATGTCATGAGCACAAGTTAGGCCAGAAGCAATAATGACTTAAAATAGGTTATTGAGGGATAATACGAGCTAAAGTGGCAGATGGTTCAGCAAATACCTGCACTGATAATCAGTTTGGTTACTATTAAAGTTATCTTATGAGATTGCTTGATAAACCATGTCAGAATAAATGCTTACTATGCTTGAAACTTTTTTTATATTTAGTACGATTTTAGACTAGGATGTACGAAGACCTGGAGTACCCCCTTCGGTGCCGAAGGTGACCGCTCCAGTGGTTTTAGCCGGTAGGAGCTGCGCCCTTCCCCGGGGCGGAGGAAGTTCATGACAAATTTCCACTGGGAGACCATTAAAAAAAAGGATGTGTGCTGCTGATGAGTATAGTTTACAGAAATTAAAAACTAAACTCGGGACAACTACTTGTAGGCGATACAAATATTTGATTCGTAAGGGAATTGTATTCACGCCTCGTAGCACAGAAAGCCAAGCGACGAGCTACAATGCCAAACATGTTGTCAACAAAATTGTGTTCATTTTACTAATTGTTCATTTTATTTACTTCTCTTAAGAGGAAAAGTGCGGCTTGTTGACTTTAACCAGTATCTTAGTGTAAGGGTGAGATTCAGAAACGAGTCTAAGCGTGAACTTACGCTTCCATCTGTCAAAATGCACTACTTACGCCCCTAATTAACAGATGGAAGCTTAAGTTCACGCTTAGAAATTTAAATCTCTTGCCAACATTCACGCACTAAACAGAGCTGGAAATGTTGTATACTTGTATTACTTTTCTTTTTTGTATGTGAATAATGATAGCCTGGACTCCAAGTCCTTTGGCGAGGTACATTAATAAATAGCATGAGTGTTGCAAGGGAAAAAAAATGTTTTATACTATGGTGTTAATATTATGCGCGTCTCTGTGGTGTTCAGAAATAAATACTTTTTCTTTCTTTCTTTCTTTCTTTCTTTCTTTCTTTCTTAGACTCGTTTCTGAATCTCACCCTAAGAGTGCCGCGAGGCTCGGGCCTAGGGCGGACATTTGATAGTGGCCCGATAATCTTCATACCAATAAAAAAACATAACTAAACATGATTCTGACAAGGCAGGCGAATGATTTATTCAATACTATGGAAAAAAAGGTCATAATAGGGCCTTTGAACACCAAGCTATATATATTTAAATATTTATAGATTTGTCTGCCTAGTACGAGTTTCTTTTCGCAATCGATACGTAATAGTAAACTACACGTGACGTGAAAAAAAACTCGTACTAGAGAGGTACTGTATATAAGTTTTATGGAAATATAGGCAGTACAAAATATGAAATGTTACAATTAATTCAAATTTCGTGTTACCAATAAGAAGTGACGATGAAAAATACCATAGCCCTTAAATTTTGATAGCATTTAATTTTATTAAAGTATTGTTAGTGTTGTTAATTTTCATATAGGGATACTTTTGTCACAATATACCATCAATCACTTCTCGGATGTTTGTTTATATCGCAAGAATATGGGAGTTAGGAATATAGGACTGGATTATTCTACACTTCACGATGTTCTAAACACAGGGCAATGCTTATAAATAATTAAGTAGAAAAATTTGAAAATCGCTGGGCGAGACATAGTGAAAAGAATACACTATAGTTATTATATTACATACGAAAATCAACACCAAGGTGCTTTAAATAAAGACTAATTTCAAGCATACTTTTATATTTAATAAAAGTAAACAAAGAAATTACACTATTCTGATCGAACACAACCAAACACAATAAAAAATTATAAATCACAACGCGGTAAATTACAAAAAGTAAAACATAAACGTTAAAAAATATTTTGTTGTGTGCGATACCAGAATAGGCCCCTATCTCAGCATTCTGCTGGTCCTTTGGTAGGACTTTACATGAAAAAGTGAAATCATGGGAAATTACCACTATATTATAAGTATTAATAAAAGCATTTATATAATATATTACATATAAAGACATAATAAATACATAAAAATTACAAATATATAAGTACCAGAAAGAAGGAACGTCGAAATATTAGATAAGGATCGTCATCTCTGGTCGGGTTTAATCAATAGAGAACAATCGTGAAGTGTAAAATCGAGGATAGGCGAGGAGCTAAGCGAGTAGTCTCGACGTTCAGCAGTTGTGAGCGTGCGGCGCAGGGCGCAGCAGCGGCGCGTGCTCTCCTGCGGCGTGACGTCACCGACACGACCGCCACGCGACACCCACACGACACCCACACGTCATCGACACGGCACAACCACAACACCAGACGGACGCGTTACGTATAGTCCCGTTTAAAGTCTAAGGTACGCGAGGCAGTTTTGTGCATCATCTAATTATTATTTCTTAAACTTTCGCGAATTTAATCTATGGCATTAAGATAGTATCGGGTCTATGCGCGCTCAGATTAATATCAAAATAATATTTTGACTAACCTCGACGTTTAAAGCAAGTTGCATTGAAGTTGCACTGCAAGACAAATGCGGGTAGTTGGTAACAATTCCCGCCCATCTTAACGCTGACAACAGTGTTGCTTAAAAATCGACTATCGATCAATGGATAGGACTACCCCTAAAACATTCATACTATCGATAGTATAGATATTATTTAAAAAATTGGACAATACTATCAATACTGTT
This sequence comes from Diloba caeruleocephala, assembly GCA_947459985.1. Lineage (NCBI taxonomy): Eukaryota > Metazoa > Arthropoda > Insecta > Lepidoptera > Noctuidae > Diloba > Diloba caeruleocephala. The sequence goes on from OX381615.1 coordinate 25,394,410, forward strand.
GATAGTATCGATAGTTGAAATTATACAATAGTATCGATACTATCGATAGTATTCATGCTATCGATAGTATCATGCTAAAGATGTTATTGATGTTATAAGTTTGACCTTCATAATCATAAAAATATAGAACATTGTATAAACTTATTTTAGCTAGAATTAACTTTAGTCCTTATTAAAATATACAAAATATATTAAATACTAGCTGGGACCCGCGGTTTCACCCGCGTTTAATTTAAAAGAAATTTAGAGTACTTCGACATAGACACTTGACATAGAATATATATATTGGATATCAAGGTTTTTATTTTTTTTACGCGGAACCCTAATTATTTTCTAAAATAAAAGTAGCCTAAGTTATTCCTTATAACATCAGCTATCTGCCAGTGAAGGTCCCGTCAAAATCGATCTAGCCGTTTCGGAGATTACCCGGAACAAACAGACAGACAGACAGACAAAAAATTTAAAAATAGTGTTTTTGTTACATTTAGTAAAAAGCTGTTATTTTGACATTACAAACAAACACTTCAATTTTATTTATTTGTATAGATATTGCTTAAGTAACACTGCATTGGACGGCAACACTATCTAAACCGATAGCACGATAGTATCGATAGTTTCAATAGTATCGATAACATCGATAGTATTATATGATTTTTGGCTATCAATATCGATTTTTAAGAAACTCTATCTGAAACCCACAACTCCAGTCTACTCGTGACTACGGTCAAGGCAACTTGATCGAAACGTCGAGGTTAGTCAAAATATTATTTTGATATTAATCTGTGCGCGAATAGACTCGATACCGTCTTAAAATGATGTGATATGTTTGCAAGATACTTTAGCTTACGATGTTCGAGAATTCAATTTAAGTCTAAATTTAGCATATATACTCACAAGACTGCCTTTCGTAATTATTGATCTGTACTAAAGATAAGTGCAGAATTTTTCCGTACTATGGAATATGAACTGGTAATACTATAAACGATAAAGGGACTTCACGTACGCCTATTAATTAGCTAACATCAAGAAATACCCAAGTATGTCTGCGCTTATAATGAAAGAAAATTAAAAAAGATATTTTACAGTCAAAGCAATAAACATTCAATATAAAATAAGTATACGCTTAACCGCGCCAAAAAAGCTATGAAATATTACAAAGCGCATATGTAAAATGCAAAAGCAGACGTACCAAGGTAATGTAAGTAACATTAAATTAAATACACAAACGACCAATGGGGGCTTCGTTAAGTCATTACACACTATTTACGTTAAAAACGGTAATTTTTGTACCCATGGAAAATAATGCGTCCAATTTGGTTTTGCAAAGTTTTCTAATAGATGCATTATAATGATGACCGATGAGAAAACAAATATCTCATTAATATTTAACTTGACAGACATATTTAAACAATATTCTTGCCACACTACTGCATAACACTGTTCATATTTTATTTGGCTCAAATGTTGGCTATATATTGTTGGTGGCAAAATATTCGAGTCAAAAACATTTAGTATTTACATTTTTGGGGCATATAACGAAAATTCAAATAACGTTAATTTTAAATACTTTTAAAGTAGTTATATAATCACGTTAACCTTATATTGGTCACAGATGTGTAGATTTCTAACACGATAGTGCATAATTACTCCATATAAATTAAGAATGATGGTTCTACCTTTGATAATTGTTCTCTTAAAGTATGACTATAGTTATGATCATGCATATGTATCTATTAAAGTTTTGAGCATTTGATTTGGTTTTCCTAAAACTAGACGTAACATCATAGGGGTGGGCTGGATGTGGAAGGCAGAGGAAATGGAGGCACCGAGGAGGCAACAGCCTTGGCGCATAGCCCACCTTACTGGTGGGGGCCGCAGAGTCGCAGGTACTCTGAGTCGGGGCTCTGGACGTCCAGAAATCGAGGGCCCAGCACGCCCCCTTGCCTTCCCCGAGGCGGAGAAAATTTATGAGGATTTGTCCACGGAAGAAAAAAGCAGTAACTAAGGAGACGCCTCTGTCCAGCAGTTGACTGTGGTGGCCTGATTTATTTATATCATATCGACGCTTGAAAGGTGAAAACAGGGTGCGTGTGAGTAGTAGTGATATGAGGTAGGTCAGCTGTTTGAACTCTACGAACGCAAACGTTAATGTGAATATGGATATGACAGGAAAGGGTAGATAAAATTACTTTGAAAAACTTGTCACCTTAGTCATCCTGCGACCACGAAAGATGCAGTGTTGGAAACGTTATGAAAAACATAAATCTATGATTTACCCGTGTGTGATCCGTTTAATAGTGTTTTAAATATAATGACTGGAATTCTTTTCCGGAACTTCCAGTGTACTTTGTAGATTTTGCTATGATCGACAACGTCTCAGAAGTCCGTATTGAAAGGAACGATGATACATAAAAAGTTAAACCGACTCGAGGTAAACTAAATAAACTAAAAAGTAAGAAATAAGTCGAGTGCTGATGGCTATCATCGTCTTATTGAGACTATGAAACAAGGAGAAAGAGATAGTTATTGATCGACAATAGGGAAACTATATAGAAACGTGTTTTATTTCATTCTCTCACAGCCTAAACCCTATAAATATATTTATAGTTTTCTCACTTTCGTGATACATTTTCGTTTTATAAAATCCAACTCATATAAATCCCAAAAGAAGTTTCACTTAAAAGAAACACTAAATGGACGTCTCTGAATCCAAAACAAAGGTGTTTGTATTATCATTTCGGCCGAATGAAGTCCACTGCTGGACACAGGCCTCCCCCAAAGATCACCACAACCACCGATATGGATGTGTTGTGGGCTCATTGGGGGGTTTTGCCATAATCGCCACGCTTGGCAGGCAGGTTGGCGATCGCAGTTGATTTGTTAATGTACTCGAAGGACGCTGCTGCCCATCCTCCGGCTAATCCCTTAGTCGACTTTTACGACACCCATGGGAGGAGATGGGGTGGTGGCATTCTGAGCCGGCACCACACGGCACGGTGTTTGTATTGCCATATTAATATTTTAAAAAATGATGACACTATTTATTAGAAAGGGTGTATCTAACCAAACAGGTGAGTCGTTTCATGGTAAATAGAAACGCGAAGGCCAAAACCTAACCTAAACTATCCGAGTCGGATCGGTTTTCACCCTACATTGTTCTACCAGCTATATTATCTAAACATCCGATTAAATGGAACAAATCGATTTTAATCTGAACAATACAGAAAAATATATTTTAAAAGACAGTCAAGTGCGTGTACGTACCTACGTGTTTAAGTAACAAGCATATATGGTGCGGACGCTCGCGTGGTACGGATTTATTCCTTCATTTGTGAAAGGGCGGAGGGGTATGCCGGATTCCTACCGGCTAAAACTACCGGAGTGGTCATCTTCGGCACCGTAGGGAGGCTCCAGAAACTCGAAAGATCTTCAGTTAGAGCCACCCATTGGTGCCACGCCTTTAGGCACATCTCGGAGGGGATGACTGTGAAGCGGTCACCCCCTCTAGCGGGGGGAAGGCGACTGTAAAGAGGCTACCTCCCCAGAGTGCCAAAATACCTATCTTCGTGCCAAATGTCTATATAGATCTCGGGATGTACCCCATAGGTTTTGACTTGATGATCAGTCAGTGAGTGGGACTTTAAGTATGAAAATACGCTTTGAAAGGCCGCGGCTGTATCTTTTTATTGCGTAAACCTAGAAACTAGATTTTTACAGCAGTAGGTATGAGGATCTTAGTACTTGGATCACTGACAAAACTGACAGACAATCTAGACGACAGAAAAGTTTAAATAAGTGATTTGTTTTCCATTATAAAGTGCGGAACCCAAAAAAAAATTGCCCCGAATTTCTTTTTAGCAGTTACATGTGGGGATGTCCCCCAACCCGCAGGCCAACGTGGTGGACTAAGGCCTAACCTTTCTCATCATGAGAAAAAAGCCCGTGCCTATCAGTGGGAGAGTATAAGGCTGATTATGTATGTTATGTGGGGATATGCTCTCTGTCCTTTCAATATGACGAGTAAAAGTATCGGGACCCAATTACTAAACAAATGGTTCCTTTTTACAAATCAAATGCTCAAAATCAATAACCTAATCATTTACAAACGTGGTCGTGTATACCTTGGAGCTGTCTGTTGAGCAGCGCGGTGATGCCGGGCCCATCACCCGCCTTCTTCACCACCAACATCGGCTTGTCCTCGCCCTCCTCGTAACTGTTCGGCAGGTGGCCGTTCGATACCGCCATCGTTTCGCTCACCTGGAAATTATAAGATAATGTTTTCAAATAGTGGAACATAAAATGTATGTTAGGTTTACCAATTTATTGGCGGTAGGTCTCTTAAGCTGTGCGATGCCGGCTAAGAATACCACCACTCCATCTCATCCCGTGGGTGTTGTAAAAGGAGAGTCCTTCGAGTATATTTATAAAAAAAAAATGGTGGCAGTGGAAATTCTTAATGAACTTCCTTCGCCCCGGGGAAGGACGAAGGGGTATTTTTACCGGCTAAAACCACTGGAGCGGTCATCTTCGGCACCTGAGTGAGGCTCCAGGCCCTCGTATGATCACACTAGAGCCGCCCACTGGTGCCACGCCTATAGGCACATCTCGGAGAAGGTGACAGTAAAGCGGTCACCAGGCAAATGACGAGTTCATCGAGAAAGTTTTATTTGAAATGTTACTGCAATTTTGTATTTCTGTAATAATCTGTACACGTTCGATAGAGAAACCTTCAAATCTTTAAAGCTCTCCTGAGAACAAATTCGAGACTAGACTTCCAAAAGAATCCCCCGAATCCTCCGAAATCCCGAATGTACAAAAGTCAGATCCCTGGAGAAATCAAAATAACACGCTGCGATAGCCAATAGCCTGTTTGGAACACAATGCAAGCAATGTAGGTCACAAGAAATTTCATGAAATTCAGAGTACTGGCATGAATAAGTAATTTCAGCATAGAGCCTGTAATAATACACATCAGTCTGTGTTATTTACGACGAGTATGATGCATGAGAACCGCTTTTTATGCACGAGGCAATTTCGAAAACTATTAAAATGGTTGTGTACTTTAATTGAGTATAATTTTATTTATGATTGTTTTAAATTAACATGAATGCCCAAAGTAAAAAACCCTAATCTGCATGCAGACGTTTCAGATATTGCGTTATAAGAAACTAAATCGAATCCCAAAACTAAACCGACTTTTTTCTGGGGAAGTCCTTGTGGACTTCCTCCACCCTGGGTAGGAAAGAGAGGCATGCCTGACAATTAATGGCTAAAATAACCCACAGAGTGGGCCAGAAGACGCTTCCGCATTCATACGCAACCCGCCGAGTCCCGTCTCGTCGGAGGGGGGAAGTATAATATTTCCCCCTCAAGACGTCTGTGAGAGACGCGTGTAGAACACGTACGTGCCACCACCTTGAAAAACTATACTGATCTGAATAAGCTTATGAACAAGAACAACATCTCACAGTCGGACACGAGTGTCAGAAAGTTATTGGAGTGGAAACAACATTTTCAGAACATCTTCAGCTTGTCTCCTTGCTACGAAAAACATTGTTACTTAACTCATCATCATATCAGCCACAGGACGTCCACTGCTGAACAAAGACCTCCCCCTTAGATTTCCACAACGAGCGGTCACATGCCGCTCTCATCCAACGACTCCCAGCGACCTTCACCAGGTCGTCTGTCCACCTCGTTGGAGGTCGTCCCACGCTGCGTTTTCCGGTGCGCGGTCTTCATTCGAGAACCTTTGTGCCCCAACGGCCATCAGTTCTACGAGCAATGTGCCCTGCCCATTGCCACTGCAGTTTACTAATCCTTTCAGCTATGTCGACAGCTTTAGTTCTTCTACGGATCTCCTCATTTCTGATTCGATCTCGTAGAGAAATACCAAGCATAGCTCTCTCCATAGCTCGCTGAGTGACCTTGAGCTTTCTTATGAGGCCCATTGTGAGTGACCACGTCTCTGTTCCATATGTCGTCACTGTTACTTAACTGACCTGCATTAATTTATGAACAACATCTCGACCCAATATGTGATCGAACACGGCTTGCAAAAAGCCGTCCGACATTATGGATAGCTTGAGCTTGTCGCGGTGCCACACCAGGACGCGGGACTCCTCCATCGCCATTATTGACACCTGCAACATAGACGAAGCGTTCAAACTTACGTAACATAATCGCCTCCTAGTAGTTCCAGGGATTAGCGCGTTCAAACAAAAAACAATCAATTCTGCTTTATTGTACAGTTGCACCCACTGCGGTAAACGATCGGTGAGTTAAGGCAGTGAGTTAATCTCTCGTCCTACGTAATATCTATGTATCCCTCCAATATTTTATGTGTTTCTTCCTCAGTTATTAATAAGTATATACATGTTAATATTATGCCGTAGCCGCCCGTGGCATCAACATATAGGCCCTATTAGACAACCAGCGCTGTAGTATAAACTGCTGCAGCATATGCTGGGATAGGGACCTTTTTTGGCCTCGTACAGCACTACTAAGCCATATACTTTTATATTATTAATATTACGTTTTCATTGTCATATTCTAGACTAATGAATAAACCTGTATTAAAATAGATATAAGTATAATTTATGTAAGGTCTGTTATTGTGAGAAGAAAATAAATAACATTATTATTATATATTATATTGTGTCATCATCATCATCATTTCGGCCGAATGAAGTCCACTGCTGGACACAGGTCTCCCCCAAAGATAACCACAACGACCGACATAGGTGTGTTGTGTGCTCATTGGGGGGGTCTTGCCATAATCGACACGCTTGGCAAACGGGTCGGCGATCGCAGTTGAGTTGTTAATGTATTCGAAGGACGCTGCTGCCCATCCTCCGGCTAATCCCTTAGTCGACTTTTACGACACCCACGGGAGGAGATGGGGTGGTGGCATTCTGAGCCGGTTTTTTTTGGTATTGTGTACGAGACCAAAATAAAACTTTTTCTTTCTTTCTTTTTTCTTTCGCTCGGCGCGGGCCGTCAATGGATTGGTGGCCACATAGTGGTAATTGTACCAGACGTCTCCGAGTTACAGATGGCACGTAAAATCGTCGGGCCCGGTTGTTGTTATTAGACGGTAGTCGTTAAGCCAAGTCGGAGGGCTTTGGGCGGCTTGAACAACTCTTGACACAAACTTAACCACTAACCTTACGAAAAACAAAATAAAGAACGACGACACATCTCCTGCGCTTCGTCATTCATCGCATCGAATTTTAATCCCAAAAATAAAGGAGGGTAGGAAAAGCTTAACATTTTAGACGATATTTCCGATCGTCCGATCAAACAATCTAATCAAAAATGTTTCGGTTTTTGGGATTGGAGATTTTTCTGTTTTGGAGTTTAATGTAATCTCACAATAAAAAGATTAAAGATTATGCATTAGCTTTATTATTAATTTCACCCGCTTGTTATGAAAATCTTTTGATTCTAGACAATCCCCCATACATATCCGCGTGAGTGTTTTGTGTACAAAGTACAAACCAGCTAAACAAGCAATATAGGGTATAGCCCAGATTTCACGAAAGCATAGCGAGTCTGGCAGTAAATGGATCCGAAAAGTGGTAGCATTGTGCTCGCAACAATCACTTGAACGAGCAAAACGTTGAGATCGTATTACCTGGACTACACAAAGATCAAAACAAGCCAAAATCAAATTTTCACTTCAAAAAGAATCTTGGACATGAGCTTGAGAAGCAACAAATCAGTGTTCGTTTTTAACAGCCGAGATGTTTAGCAGATATTCATTAATAAGTGATAACACATTATACACAGCTTCCTATCTCCTGTAGTTTATCTTCCGTTCACGCAATATGATTAATTGTACCATATGAACCTACGCGCGAAGGATTCCAGCCATTAATAATACAACAAATCAACGTAACCCAGAAAATACTTCTTGCGTCATATAATGGCGGAAGATTTGCAGAAGTCTACTTACGACTAGCTGGGACAAGCGGTTTCACCCGCGTTTAATTTAAAAGTAATTTAGAGTATTTCGACATAGACACTTGACATAGAATATATATTGGATTACAACGATTTTTTTGCGCGGAACCCTAATTATTTTTCTAAAATAAAAGTAGCCTAAGTTATTCCGTATAACATCAGCTATCTGCCAGTTAAAGTCCCGTTAAAATCGGCCCAGCCATTTCGGAGATTACCAGCAACAAGCATACAAACAGACAAAAAAAATTGATCTTTTTTTTCAAAGTCAAAGGTTTTTATTTCAAATAAACCAAATATTGGCACTTATGAAACATCCGAATTTGCACGGTTCCAAATAGTTGATCTCATGGAGAAGAGCCGGCAAGAAACTCCATGGATACTCTTTTAAAATAGTTGGGGATTACAATGTTGATTGATATAAATTATTGTAAAACACATACCGAGAAAAATGTAGGTTAATGTGTAAAGATGAAACATTCCACAATAATATTATAATAATGAATTTGCTGTGTCAGTTAACGGCTGACCAGTCCCAACAGACGGCACCCGTTCACGAGCATGACGCATGCATCAGCATCGCTTAGCTCAACCATATTGTAGGGAACCGAACGACCTGATACACAACGCTTTGTTTGTTATATGTACCGTATATACTTTCATATGCATTTAGTAAAAGGCTGTTATTTTGACATTACAAACAGACACTTCAATTTTATGTATTTGTATAGATTCCAAGTGAAAACCAGTAATGCATTGCAACATAAATTTAATTCATTATAACTAAACAATTTACAACCTACACCGCTTCACTTTTACTCTGTGCACCGAATAGAACAAAGCATGCCCACGTAATTTATGGTAATAGTAAACTGAATGAGAGTGAAATCTTGACTGGTCATACAATAACGCATAAACAGATAGTTAGGAAACGAAACCAGAGGCATATATAGAAGGTCTACTTCATATAATGTACCGTGCGGGCCGTGCCGGCAAAGAGTACCACCACTCCATCTCATCTATAATTTTTCAAAAAGGGTGACACCACCTTCTTGAGCAATTATAGGCCCATCTCGCTTCTGAGCCATGTTTGTAAGCTGTTTTCAAGTATCATCACTAATCGTCTCGTGCGCAGATTTGATGACTTCGAGCCTCCTGAACAAGCCGGTTTCCTAAAAGATTTTAGTAGCATAGACCACATCCATACGCTGCGGCAGGTTATACAGAAGACCGAGGAGTATAATCTGCCACTACACAATAAGAAAGCATTCGATTCGGTTGAAACTTAGGCAGTGCTGCAGTCTCTGCAGCGGTGCCACATTGACTATCGGTACATAGAAGTGTTCAAGTGCTCATACAGAAACGCCACCATGTCGGTCCAGGCACATGAATAGAGCACGAAGGCAATTCCATTGCGGAGAGGAATTTCACTGGCAGATAGCTGATGTTATAAGGAATAACATGGCTACTTTTATTTTAGAAAAATAATTTGGGTTCCGCGCAAAAAAATAAAACCCTTGAAATTCAATATATATATTCTATGTCAAGTGCCTATGTCAAAGTACTCTAAATGTATTTTAAATTAAACGCGGGTGAAACCGCGGGTCCCAGCTAGTACATAAATAAATGTTCATTAAAATAATATAAGAAATAAGATTCTTTGCATCACTTCTTAGTCATAGTTGCGTATGAACCTTCTTTACCTTAACATTTGATGTAGCTTTTGCAAAGAACACCCGACACGTACGTAATGCGTACATTTTCATCTATTTTACATACATAGCAACATCCGTGGGTGGATATGGAATAATCTAAACAACTTGGATGGAAATAGGGGCTTCCGTGTTATTTCCTGGATGTAAATGTATTTTCATGTTCTCGGTAAAGCATACAAGGTATACATTCGATATTTATTTACCTGGTGACGTGTCATTCGCATGGCGGTGTCACGCGTCACCGTAACAATTGTAATGCTACCCAGAACTAGTTCTGCGTGGCACCACACTGCGCTCGTCACCTCAAGACATTTAGCCTCTTATGCCTAGAAATTTTACGAGCTACAGTGCCTTTCAAGCTTGGCAGCAGGATACTTGACACTGCCGTGGTATCTTTTTATCACCCATCGGAAATCCATCATAGACTTCCTCCGTTCAGAGCAGAGGCGCCTCTCACCGGCTAATGCCACCCGAGTGGTCTTCTTTGGCACAGAAGGGGGAATCCAATATCTCAAGAACATTCGCTCCGGAACCGTCCGATGGTGCCTGGTCTTTAATCATATCACGTAGGGATGACTGTAAAGAGGTCGCCACCCACATGCATCTTATACGTGGGGGTACACCACCGTGTTCTCGGGGGACACTCGGTATGAACACGCTGATTTCCCAATATGCACGCCCGCGACCATGAGGGCCCTCCGAAATGTAGCAGACGGCAGAACGCTCAGATGTGTTGGACATGGCGTCGGGGCGGCAGCTACCCCGGCGCCCTCTCCTTCTTCTCAGTACAGGGCTGATCCCGCTCTGCGGCCTCCTTCTGGAGCATGACGCTCTCACAAAATAAGACAACGTTCATACTCTGCCAGCATAGCCGTCACTACTGCCGCTTGGCATACCACGCAGGGCACTCCGAGCGTGTGCTGCAAGGTATCCTGGTCGCTACCACAATGGTAGAACTGTGCTGTGACCTCGCGTCCTATCCAGTGCTAGTGCGCACCGAAACAACCATGACCGGTGAATCATCATCTGTCTGCATCAGGAGGTAGGTGACGCAACAGCTTCTATTAAGCCACTAGTGTGATCTTCCGAGGATCTGTAGGATACCCCCTTTTTTTTTTTTTTTTTTTTTTTATCCGGTGGAAATACCTCATGTACTTCGTTCGCCTCGGGAAAGGGCGAAGGGGCATGCCGGACTCCTACCGGCTAAAACCACCGGAGTGATCATCGTCGGCACCGAAGGGAGGCTCCAGGAACTCGAAAGATCTCCATCTAGAGCCACCCGTTGGTGCCACGCCTTTTGGCACATCTCGGAGGGGTAAAGTGGTCATCCCCTCTAGTGGAGGGAAGGCGACTGTAAAGAGGCCACCCCCCCAGGCATCTCTCGAGGGATTGTAAAAGATTCCCCCGAGGCCTCACTATGCGCTGTGCTGCGCACACAGCGGCACGTGACCACATGCGCACTGCTGTCTTCCCGGGGGTCACTCGGTATGAGCACGCATATTTCCCAATAAGCGCGCTCGCGATCCCCAAGGCCCCCCACTATACAAATACGACGGGGGGCTCAGGCGTGTTGGACACGGGCACCGCGGCGGTTGTTACCCCGGCCCCGTGCCCTCCTCCTCCGAGCGGGATCGGCCCTCTCCCGATCCCGCTCTGCGACCTCCTTCTGGAGCAGGAGACCACAGCACTCCAATTTTCCTGCTTTGCCAGCATAGCCGACACGTAGGAACCCCCCTACGGTGTTGAAAATGACCGGTTAAGTGGTTTTAGCCGGTAGGTAGGTCACGGGGCGAAAGAAGTTCATGATGAACATCCACTGGAGACCAAGACTCCGAAGAGCGGCAGGACGATTTCGATGATGCGCTTGGTCACGAACAGCAACCGCAGACGCTTCTGCCACATCTTAAGTGCAGACACTTTGGTAGACTGTGAATCTTAGTTCTGCAGCGCTGGACGCCTGACCGTCGAAATGAACATACAGGCGCCCCGTGGGTGTTCGGGGCACCGACGGCGGTCTTCCGAGATACGGCAGCACCCATTGCAAGGCACCCACTACCCTCTTGATTCAGGCGATAAGGAGCTTGAAGTGCTCTTCTACCTAGGCGGACTCTCGCCATCAGAAAATAAACGATGCCGCGCTCTATATTTCTCCTGTGTCCGGTACCGTTTAGACATACAAAACGCATGTACCAACACCAAGACCCCAAACAACTATCTGTAGATCCTATCAATATTCGTTAGGTGCGAAGATCGAAACCGCGACACGTAGACCAGAAAGCTAATCGCCTAGCCACTTAACGTTGAACTACAAATCCAAACAGGTGCTTGTTTTAAATAGAGGTTAATCTAGCTTCCATGATATCTCAAACAACATACGATTTACGTTACGTATTTATTCATTTATGAAATAAAATATATTTTTCTCTCACTGTTGCAGTATACTTCGTGCATCGCCTATAAACACAGGTTGACATTATTTTTTCGCAATATGTTGCTGAATTAAGCTTATGATTCACGTCGAGCCACGACACTGGTCGGTGCGTGACTAAGTGAACTCCGGGCAATTACCTTGCTATCATGTGACCATCGTAGAGCGCGGGCAACGCATCTACACTTATAACATCTTAGGCCTACCCATGATACGTCCAGGGTATCGCCGCACCACCAAGGTTGTGCAATACGAAAACATTTCTATCCGAGCGTACCCCTGGAAGGACGACCTGACCAGGCGACATTGTTTCCCTCTCAGAAGTACAGTACAACTGCCCTACAGCAGGACAAGGGTCTCTTCACATATAGAGAAGGAACGACCACTTATCACCACGCTTGTTCACCGCGTGTCGGCGATTTCAGACCCAGGTTTCCTCACGTTGTTTTTGTTTACCTAAAGTGGCGTCTTACACTGACTTAGAAAGTGCTGGTGCGTGGCAGATTTGAACCTCTAACCTTGTGCTTAAGAAGTGAATCCGTAAACCTCCATATTCGTACAGAAGGATTAACGCTAACAAGTCAACGTTAACAGGTCTGAAAAGTGTATGTGCTTTTAGAGATCTTCACCACAATACACATTTACACTTCCGTGTGGTGTCAGTATTAAGAATATAGCACCACTCATCGTAGAAAGCGACTGAGAGACTAAACCAGAGGGATGGGAAGCAGCGCCCCTTCTGTGGAACAGCAAGCTTTCTGCGTTCACCAACCCCATCTACCAAGCGTGGTGAGTACTGACAAATTCCCCGCAAAATGATGACACAGTTGCCTAAACCTATGGGGGATGTCTTTTTACAGCAGAACGTCTTTTGGCTGATGTGATGACGAAATATTTACATCTCACGGCAGCTTACTGAGGTCCATAGAACCTGGTAGTCTTGTAGATATACTAAATAAAAATTATGTGGTGTCGTGGGACACCAGGTAGGAACGAAGTTCCTTCGGCTAATGTAGAATCGACACTTATACATTACTCGCTTGTGTAGGCGACTGTCGCGCCTGCGCACGTCTCATTTAACGGTTTTATTCCACGCACTTTTATCCACGGATTTTTTCTTACGGTTTTACTATCACATTTTTTTCAGTTCGGTCGCGCAGCAAAATCCCTATCCCCTCCAAGCCTGCCGTAAGGAACTTCGTTCCAATTATGAGTTAGCCGAGTGTGCGACCTATTTAATCGTCTTGGGTTATATTAAACGTAATGACATCGTACACTGGAGTGGGTCTTTCTTATTCATCACCCAAATATGGCAGCGTTTTGCGTTCTAAGAACAACATCTGCTAGATACAAAGTAGATTACACAACTAACATTTAAGGTCAATAGATTTGATTAAAAGAGCTTTAATATAATGTAAACAGAAGCTGTGGTGCCGGCTCAGAATGCCACCACCCCATCTCCTCCCATGGGTGTCGTAAAAGTCGACTAAGGGATTAGCCGGAGGATGGGCAGCAGCGTCCTTCGAGTACATTAACAACTCAACTGCGATCGCCAACCCGTCTGCCAAGCGTGGCGATTATGGCAAAACCCCCCAATGAGCCCACAACACGTCCGTATCGGTGGTTGTGGTGATCTTTGGGGGAGGCCTGTGTCCAGCAGTGGACTTCGTTCGGCCGAAATGATGAAACAGAAGCTCGGGGACACATGCACTCTGCTCATAGTATTTTGGCTTCTCAGCAAAGTCCCAGACTCAGGATACGGGGGCGCAGTATCCTGGACTTGCTGGATTGCTCGTAGAACTGATGGCCCTTGGGGCAAAAAGGTTCTCTAGTAGACTACGCAGCGTGGGAAGACCTCCAACGAGTTGGACAGACGATCTGGTGAAGGTCGCTGGGAGTCGTTGAATGCGTGCGGCATTTGGATGATATGTTATGATCCTGGACTTGACTTGCGCGGTATTGCGCTCTAAACCACAAATCACCGTCTCGCCGATGTCACCTAAGAAGCTCTTGAGCTAATGGGACTAAGCTGGAAACGTCTATAGATAACCGAAAATTGCAGATGTTCTGAAAAAACTTGCTAGTATAGAACTAGCCCTAAATACGGATCTGTGCGTTTTTACTCAAAGTAGCATAACGCAGTTAAAAAATAATAAGTTTGAAAAACTAAAACCCGACTACGGAAAAGCACAAACCAAATTAGATTATATAATATAAATAAATTTCTCGTAGTAGTAGTCTCGTAATTGTCGGCCTTCGACTACGAGAAAACTTTTTACTAAATAAAGAGCGGCCGCGGAGAGAATGCCTTCCTGACATCTGTTAATTGGTCTAGTTTCAGTTATATTAAAGATTTAATTTCATACTTATGATTAACTTAATATATTATAATAAACTTAAACATTTTAGCGCTAAATTAAATCTTTAATATGACAGAAATTAGACCAATTAACACATGTCAGGAACGCATTCTCTCCGCGCCCGCATTGTGTATGATCTAACTTGTGGGCTTTTCTGTACTCGGGATTAAGTTTTTTTTTAACTTATTTTTATTAAGATTATTTTGTGGTTAGGAATCATTGTTGGAAAGGCATTTAGCCATATTAATTGGACCTAAAATAAAATAGTGGTTTATGTGTGCAAAATTATGGGTAATCCATATATTAAAGGATTGGATTGGACTCATTGGATACCAAACACGGTGTATGCAATATTTTTTTCTAGCAATTTTTATCCGCCATTTGGATTTTATGTGACGTCATAAAGCCAGCATGTAACCTGCGGAATAGCACAACACTTCCAACGATACCTCATTTGTCGTATACGATGAGTAGTTTAGGCGATCTGAGGGAACAGATGAAGATAAGTACTAACATACATAGATGCTAAAATCATAGTAATAATCGCGAAAACCTAAGACCATACTATCATAAGTCTCCTTTTGGCTTCGCCGTAGCCAGGTAAAAATAGAATACTTACTAATAACTACGAGACATATAAATATTTAGCACAGGAACTATCCTGCATATGGCATTCTTAAACTTAAAATTATAAGTCCATATATTACACAGAATGCCGGCTCAGAATGCCACCACCCCATCTCCTCCCACGGGTGTCGTAAAAGTCGACTAAGGGATTAGCCGGAGGATGGGCAGCAGCGCCCTTCGAGTACATTAACAACTCAACTGCGATCGCCAACCCGCCTGCCAACCGTGGCGATTATAGCAAAACCCCCCAATGAGCCCACAACACATCCATATCGGTGGTTGTGGTGATCTTTGGGGGGGGCCTGTGTCCAGCAGTGGACTTCATCCGGCCGAAATTATGATATTACACAGGCTTTGTATATCCACGTGCATCAGCTTTTAAAATCATCTTGCAAGTTTTAACCTAAATTAGGATTACTTGATTTACATTTTGATTAGTCCTCGCACCGTTTACTGTTAACGGGCCTTCAAGATCAGTTTACACTTAAATTATCGCCAGTAACGGCCTTCACTCAAATATCCGACATGAATCAACAAAAAGAAACACGTTCGACAAACATACTGGTGCAGCATTTTCACAATTTAACGAGCTCACAAATTGGTCTGTCGTGTGGTGATAATATAAGGATTCTAATATACCGGTTTTTTTTCTGAACCGGCCTTTCATGTCCTGAAAACGGCGGTCTTGATCGACTTGTTTGCTGCTAGAATTTTCAGTAAAACCTCTAGTCTAATATCATCGGAAGCGAAACCTTCGGAAATTTTGCTTTTTTGGGTAGGAAGTACATCTTAGCTGCAAAATAGAAGCCTTACCTGGAAAAACTCGTCTGTAGACACGCCAAACCATTCTGGCGAGTCGAGGAAATGATGCGGGAACACTATGTGTAGCGCACGCTGGTTCTGTGACACCACTAATCTGAAACATTATAGGAAAGGATTAACAGTCTATCAGTTAGTACTTCACGATATGGCGTCCCAATCACTAATCCGAAGCGTAACTATGGGTGGTATAGAATTGCTCTTCCAATATTTTGTCCAATGTAGGCACATTTTACAAAGCTAGTTAGCCTTTTTTATTGGTATCCAATGGAAATTCTACATGAACTCCGGTGAAGGTTGAAGGAGCATGCCGGACTCCTATCGGCTAAAACCACGGCACCGAAGGGAGGCTCCAGGTCCTCGTAAGATCACACTAGCCACATTAATACCACACCTTTAGGAACATCTCGAAGGGGATGACTGTAAAGCGGTCACCCCCTCTAGTGGAGGGATGGCGACTGTATAAAGGTCGCCCCCCCAGGCTCTACTCGGGGAGGATTGTAAAGGATCCCCCAAGCCTCGCTGTGCGCTGTGCTGTGCACACGGCGGCACGTGACCACGTGTGCGCCTCCGTCTACTCGGTGTGAGCACGCAGACTCCCCAATCTGTGCACACCCGCACCGCAATCCCCGAGGAGCTAGTTAGCCCAGCAGACGTTCTTCTGCCGAATCCGATAGGTGGCGCGACGAGTTTAAAAAACCTTAGCTAAAATTTATGCCACCTATCGGATCGTAGCATATCCTATGAACCATCATCTCGACACAACGAATCGTCAATGAGCTCAATCGATAAAGTCGTTCAGAAATTAGACGATCACTAACAAACGCACCAACGCATATATATAATATACTAGCTGGCCGCCCCAGCTTCGCACAGGCGAACAAAAGGCCCTATCGCAGCGCCACCGAACAGGTTCAATTGTAAATCTAAACCATCCAAAGACCCACTCAAATATACACAAAAAAACCATCTAAATCGGTCAAGCCGTTTAGGAGGAGTTCAGTGACATACAGACAGACATACGTATAGACTAATTCTATATAATAGATAAAGATGAACTAGCATTGACATTGACATTATATTCCAATCAAATTTAAATGAGTAGCCCCAGCTCTGAGCGACCTAGCCCCAGCTCTGAGCGACCTAGCCCCGATTCTGACCGACCTAGCCCCGTTTCTGAGCGAACTAGCCCCAGCTCTGAGCGACCTAGCCCCAGCTCTGATCGTTGTATTGTGTGCTCATTGGGGGGTTTTGCCGTAATCGCCACGCTTGGCAGGCGGGTTGGCGATCGCAGTTGAGTTGTTAATGTATTCGAAGGACGCTGCTAACCATCCTACGTCTAATCCCTTAATCGGCTTCTACGACACCCACGGGGTGAGATGGGTATATTTTATATTATATTATTATTATACTAACATTTATGTAAGAAACGAATGTCAATTAGAAAACAAGGCGCCGAGATAATTCAAATAAAATAAAACGTTTAGTAATTAAGGTACTTGTCAAACAGCAAATCTTGGACAGAGGTTGAGTGTCTGAAGCATTCATCAAAAGAATCTGATCAAATCTTGGACAAAGAGACTATTTATTCGACGTAAGCCATTGAGCTATTGCCGCTTTAGACAAGCTCAAATATTTATGAAAACTAAATTTTAAGCGTTGTTTAATAGTATCCACGACCTCATTAAACGAGCGGTATAAACCGGTAGTTCTGAGGTGGTATATAGCACACAATACCGTGGTTTCGCGAGTTTATTACTACGTACCTAGGTAATGCCACAGCCCAGAGTAGACAGAATACGCTGTAGGTGAACGATTACTACCGAAAATTCCGAAATGGATAGATCCTTGGCAAGTTAGGCAGATATGGTTTCTATCCATTTCGGAATTTTTTCACACGGTATAAGTATATATCATATCGTAAGTTTCAGAAATTTTCATCAACATCACCATTACATCAAATCATTTCTTAAAGTATGTGTGGGTAAGAGACTACTGTAATGAATATGAGTTAATTATTATTGAATATGAATTTGATGTATCTATTTTATTTATTCCTTTGTATTTATTTATGTCATAATTTCGGCCGAATGAAGTCAACTGCTGGACACAGGCCTCCCCCAAACATCTCAACGACCGATATAGCTGTGCTGTGGGCTCAATGGGGGGTTTTGCCATAATCGCCACGATTGTCAGACGGGTTGGCGATCGCAGTTGCAGTTTTATTTTTGTGTGATTATGTATTTATAATAATTTAAAGATGTTTGAAAGAGAACAATGTCAATAAGATTGCTTTCAGAACTAATCAGGTACATAAAATCCCAAACTTATCTCAGCTAGCTATAACGCGATAAACAAATTACTTTTTCACGAACAAAATCTAATAAAATGTATCTTTCTTTTTTCAATCATAAATTGTTTCCAGCGCCCGTTATGAACTTTAGGTCGTGATACTTGACATTATGTCTTCTTTACCCGAACAAAAGGTAAGATTTAGGGTTACTCCATACTCTAGTTCGATTTTTTACTTCCAGCTCTAATCATAAAATCCAATAGATACGGGGGAGGAATTGTTCTGGATATACTTCAGAATAGGTACCGATTTTATTAAAAACTAACTGGGAACCGCGGTTTCACCCGCGTTTAATTTAAAAGAAATTTAGAGTACTTCGACATAGACACTTGACATAATATATATATGTTGGATATAAAGGTTTTTTTTTGCGCGGAACCCTAATTATTTTTCTAAAATAAAAGTAGCCTAAGTTATTCCTTATAACATCAGCTATCTGCCAGTGAAAGTTCCGTCAAAATCGGTCCAGCCGTTTCGGGGATTACCCGGAACAAACATATAGACGGACAGACAAAAAATTTAAAAATAGTTTTTTTGTTATATGTACCGTGTATATACTTTCATATGCATTTAGTAAAAAGCTGTTATTTTGACATTACAAACAGACACTTCAATTTTATTTATTTGTATAGATGTATAGATTAACACCAGTCAAATCTTAATTTATAAAATTGGGACCGAATTTTATTAACCTACTATTTTAAGTGATATTCAATCAATAAAATATAAAAAGCGTTTCGCTTTTTTAAGTGTGGAGTTTCGAAAACATGTTTATAACCTGTATTCACTAATTATAATTGAGCAGTTTTTTTAGGTTTTGTGTGTTGCCAGCCCTGAGTGGATATGAATCGTAAAGCTCGTGTCGCAAAGGTCGTCTCCTTAATAGAGTTTCGCGACAATAAAGCGCTCCCCGAAATGTGTGCTTTACATAAATCTTTAAAAGGAACATTATCGCGAATTTTCCAGACAATTCAGTCGTGATTCCGGCATTCGCTATCTCCAGTATTTCCTTACTTCCTAACTAGGGTAATCAAACGTACAAATATAATGTTGGATTAGCCCATTTGCAAGCGACGGACGGGTCTCACCACTTATTACACGGTAAGAAACAAGTAAGCCGACGCAGTAATAGTAAAATTATAACACTGTACGGAACTTTTTTGTCATGTCGCCACCGCAGGCAAAATTACCGAAGTCCACCGGCCTATAAGGCACTCCCAATGCCCACCTCGGCGTTGTAGCAAGCAACGAATGAAAGCTCGGAAGAGCGCAGTTCCCAGGTTACGATCCTCACGCCCCATGCGGGTGCGTAGATGATGAAGCAGATAAAAGCTATGATCAAACCAAATCAACGGATCCGAACAATACAGAACTCGAAACAAAGAAGAAAAGGGGGATCTAAGACCTTGAATACCTGAAGGCCACACATGAAGGAATAATCATTATTAGTTCAGCCGAAAGACGTTCACTGCTGAACAGAGACCTCCCCCAAAGATCGCCACAACCACCGGTTCTGCGCTACTCACATCCAGCGGATTCCCGCAACCTTCAGCCGTCAGGTCAGGTCGTCAGTCGCTCTCGTGGGGGTCTGCCCACGCTGCGTCTGCCGGTACGCGGTCACTACTCGAAAAGTTTCGGCGCCATCAGCAACTTACTCTTTTATTATTATTAATGACATAAATCATACTTATATTATTGTGAATGTGAGCATTATGTAGCCACTAATGTAATAACATATACACCAGCCTGTTGCCTGGCAGTATGAGTCTGTCACGCTCATTTAAATGTCTGTAAATGTGTTGAGGGTAGCGTTGTATGTTGGTTGGTTAAGTTCCCTGCATTATGGTTGAGCTGAACTATGCTGATGCATGCGTTATGCCCGTGAACGGGTGCCCTCTGTCGGGGCTGGTCAGCTTTTAACTGCTATAGCAATCTTATTGTAAGACAATTAATATCATTGTGCATAAATATGTGGTATTTAACCCACACATTGGCATGCATTATCCTCAAATAGCTTTCTTTTTTTTACGATTATATTGTGTTAAGTAATAAGACTGTAATACATCATATATTTTAAAACAGTATATCCAGGGATTTTCTTGCCGGTTCTTCTCCATAGGACCAACGACTAGGAACCGTGCAACTTTTTTGCAATTAGTGCGCATGCAGTGCTTACCTGTAAGAGATTGTAACACTTGACTTAGATATAAGCTCGATTTTTGTAATTTTACTGGTGTTAACAATTGTTGGTGAGCCAATAAAATAAAATAAACTTTCTAAATTCTGACTATTCGTAAGTGCCAGTAAATGGTTTACAAGAATAAAAAAAACTGTTGACTTTGATCCGTTCTACGAGCACTGTGCCCCGCTTAAGGTTAGCAATAACACGAAGAAATAATAAGTATTACTTTAACCTCGAACTGTGTTTTAAAATCAATAAATAAATACGGGAAATACCTTTCAATGAAACGAGCGTTTCACTGGACCCTTTTTTTTTTTTTTTTTTTATAGGTGCCCAGTGGAAATTCATCATGAACTTCCTTCGCCCCGGGGAAGGACGAAGGGGTATGCCGGACTCCTACCGGCTAAAACCACTGGAGCGGTCATCTTCGGCACCTAAGGGAAGCTCCAGGTCCTCGTACGATCACACTAGAGCCACCCACTGGTGCCACGCCTATTGGCACATCTCGGAGAGGGTGACTGTAAAGCGGTCACCCCCCCAGGGTCACTGGACCCCTGTAGGTCCTCTACAAATATATATCGACGTTTAATCTCGCCACCCACGCTAGGTCACCAGACTGAATGGGTGGATGAACTATTACAAAATTGGTCGTTAAAACACTTAGTGGCTTCTAAAATGGTTCACATCCTCCGAAAACACAAAGACAACTGCTACCATATAGGTTTATAAAAATAGGTCTGTATTAAAGTATGTAAGTAGAGCAAAGTACCGCTATGTGGGACTGGCTAAGTGCCTAGTAAGGGAGCCCTGTTCAAATTTGTCAAGGGTCATCGTAATTTGAAGTTGTATCGGTAGTTTTTCACGAGTCAGCTGTGTTCAAAATCAGCGCTGGAAATAAGAACACTTTGTTCTTGAGTCGACCTCTAAAAAGGCAATAAGGTACAGATTTCGGTTCGTTTTCTTGATGTATTTACTTAGGATCAGATATTCTCCGAGCTGTTTAGATTTCCACGCGAATCAGCACTGGAAATAAGAACACTTTGTTCTTGAGTCGACCTCTAAAAAGGCAATAAGGTACAGATTTCGGTTCGTTTTCTTGATGTATTTACTTAGGATCAGATATTCTCCGATCTGTTTAGATATTCTCCGAGCTGTTTAGATATTCACCGAGCTGTTTAGATTTCCACTTGTAATGCATTTCATTTCGGCCTAATGAAGTCCACTGTTGGACACAGGCCTCCCCCAAAGATCATCACAACCACCGATATGGATGTGTTTTGAGCTCATTGGGGGGTTTTGCCATAATCGCCACGCTTGGCAGGCGGGTTGGCGATCGCAGTTGAGTTGTTAATGTACTCGAAGGACGCTGCTGCCCATCCTCCGACTAATCCCTTAGTCGACTTTTACGACACCCTTGGGAGGAGATGGGGTGGTGGCATTCTGAGCCGGCACTTGAATTAACGAATTTATTGGCTTCTCCATTAATATAAACACAGTATCCTAACGATACCATCTACCATATATACACATCTCGTCCCGTGAGTGTCGTAAAAGGTGATTATGGCATTAGCCGGAGGATGGGCAGCAGCGTCCTTCGAGTACATTACCAACTCAACTGCGATCGCCAACCCGCCTGCCAAGCGTGGCGATTATGGCAAAACTCCCAATGAGCACGCAACACGCCCATAACGGACGTTGTGGTGATCTCTGGGGGAGGCCTGTTTCCAGCAGTGGACTTTATTCGGCCGAAATGATGAATGATGATCCCAATGATGATGTATATCTACTAATATGATAAATTAAAGTGTCTGTCTGTGATTTCAAAATAAATGCCAAAATGTAATCGAAAGCTACTACTTACATAAATGAGCGTTTTTAGAACTTTTGTCTGTCTGTCCATATGAAAGTTTGTCTCGAATAAGCTCCAAAATGGCTCACCGGATTTCAACTAAACTGGGATTAAAATAGGAATTTTAACTTAAGTTTTCGCGTCTATTCTATTTTGATATCCTGCAGTGATCAGAAGGCATGAATATAAATATAACTCACGCCTAGCGAAGCAGCCGGGTAACTGCCAGTTTCAAAAGTATTTCGGCATCTCAATTACAAAATTTACATCATCATTATATGCAGCATCTCCTGCAATACATTCTCATGAAGTACGGTACATCTACCGTACTTCATGAGGGAAATAAGTGGAGCAGAATACTTGGATAGTTGTATTCCTTTATTTAAAAAACACCGTATTCTGCCTCTACCTTGTATTTATATATATGAAATATGTATATTTGTCTACAAACACCGAACACTTTTTGAAACAAATATTGTAAACACCAACAGAAGTTTCCTAATAAATTATACGTCCCTAATCAACGTACCACAATGTATAGTAGGAATTCATACTGTATGGCTATTCGTGTGTTTAATAAATTACCGAATTTTCTAAAAAGCCTTGATTTAAATTTGTTTAAGTGTAGATTATATAATATATTAATAGACAAATGCTATTACAAAACAAACGATTTCCTAAATGATAAAACTTTGTAAGTAATAAAAACGTAGCTAAAATAGATTTTGCTGCGTGAGTAAATTGGCTTTAATAGAAATAAAAATAAATATTTGTACACCAGAAATGGTAGAATATAAGAGACCTAAATATATTTATAACACCAATTGTACTATATTTTGACAAATAAAGTGATCTTTCTTTCTTTCTTTCTAGCGACACCATACGAGACCTCGTAAATAAAGCTCAATTAAAGCGCTGCAATTACGACGTTTGAGCCTGTACAACCACGATTTTATAGCTATGACGCTAAAACGGGACGAGTTGTTAAACTTTATACTTTACTTAACTAAGGGCCGATTTTTCAGTCGGCCGATAAGACGACTATTAACTACCTAACGAATAAGTTTATTATTTGACTGTTAATCCATCTGATAACTGGTTGTCTATTTTTCAATTGCTATTTATCTCACGAATAACTATCCGACCGATTATTTCAAAGCATATAAAGAAACAAACATAGTGCATATACAGATGTTAGAGCAGGACAGACTATTCCATGCTCTATGTAAGACAAAATATATCACTGTTATACAAAGATGGAGTAGGTATTGTTTATATTAAATTCGAGGTTATGTTTGTTGTTTGTGATTGTTTACTTTTAGTTTGTTTAAGGGTCCCGTCATTGTGTACGTAAAGTAATTATATTTTATTTACAATGGAATCGAAGAAAAGAGAATGTTCGGCTAATTTTCATACTGCTGAGATTCAGTAACTCGTGAGTTTAATCGACAAGTATAAACAAAATGGACTGACGCGGTAACTTATAAAGGCGATTTAAATATTTGAATTAAGAACTAAAACAAATACAATAAAATACTGTCAAGAAATTATAAAGTGCTTATCTTGACACTGGCAAAATGGAGTACAATTGCCATGAAAAAAAAAAAAAAAAAGAAAAGTGATCGGGCCTGACATTTATTGAGCCTCTTCGTCAATTGTTAGGTCATCAATGCTTTCAAAAATATCCATAATAATAACACTTTTACTTGGAATGAAACGCAAAACCAAGAAATAACTAACATAATAGTAAAATGTATTCTTTAAACCATCTGTCCCGCATCTGTCGAATGGGGGCAATCTCTCGGATATCGCTCTATCTGGCCGTCAAAGGGACACATAAATTCTTCAAAAATTCTTCAGGTAGTCGCCTTATTCGTCTAATAAAGCCTATCTGACGATTGAAAAATCGGCCCTAAAAGTGCATGTTCGACCATAAGCAGTAATTTTCTTTATTTATTTCGACAGTTTCACTCTCTAAACCTCTGGTACAGGATCGATTTTAATAAGGCTTTTCTGTAATTACAGGGAAGATAACTGAGAAAAAATACCTTATATATCATTCTTCTGTACGAGTAGTCTTCTGTAGTATGTCACAGAACTCCTCCAAAACAGTTGGACTGATTTCGATGACTTTTTTGTGTATGTTTGAGTGGGTCCTTGGATGGTTTAGATTCACAACTGGACGCGCTATGTGGCGCTGCAATCGGGTTTGCATGTACCTGCCTGTGCGAAGCTGGGGCGGGCAGCTAGTGATATATATTTTACAAGGATATAAGTATATAAACTATCCGTGTGGTGTCTATATTAAGAATATAGCACCGCTCCATCTCCTTCTGTGGATGTCGTAAAAGGCGACTAATGGCCTAGTTTGCTCTAACCGTCTAGCATGGTTAGTACTGGCAAATTATCCCCAAAATGACTACACAATGGGGATTGTCCATTTTTTATAAACCATTCTGATTGAAAAACAGTTTCAAGGAATTGAGTTGATATTAATGTAAATGTGGTTAGATTTAAAAACTTTCAGATTTCCCATACTTTTGGAGAAATACGTTTGATTCTTATTTCACCTTCAATGACGTCATCAGAGGAATCATGATAAAAAAGGTTTCACATCCGTTATTCTTTTTACTTCAACTACTGGGGGGCCGGTTATCAAAATAACAAAATTAGTTCTTTAAAATGCTCAATATTTTTCATAAAAAATATACAAAAACTATAAGTTAGAAATTTTAAACATGCGGATTATTGTGGAAATTCTTCGAGAGACCTTTGTTCAGCAATGGACGTCCTTTGGCTGATTTTCTGATAAAGTATACAAAGGTTTGGATAGTACAGAACAGTAAAGTAAAATCCGGATGTCCGGACTCTACCAATGAGTCGGGAAGACGCCAGCGAAGATAAACACTATAATAATGATTGTATCTTTAAAATTTTAGGGGGACATCCTTTCAAACAGGTCAAACTTATCGTAAAATTTTTGACTATATCTCAATCCAGCTATATTTATGTTGTTCCTAAGTGTGAAGGCACGGGTCGTTAATAGGTATTACCTTTTTTTTAAAAGAGACTTAATTACCGCCATGTGATTAGCACAACATTTAAACATCACCATTATAATAAAGTGAATGTATAAATTAGTTTAATCTCGTTTTGGATACGGCTTAGAAGGGGTTAATGCAAAGCGAATAATTCGAAAAAAAAAATCCAGAGCCGTAAAAATATGGACATAGCACATTAAATATGGATACAATTAGGATTCGAAGATCTTAGAATGAGATGATGGGTAAGAACGATATGATGGCTAAGAAAGAGTCTGGCTAAACTAGGCAAGCTTTTACCATGGTTACCCATCTGGCAAGATTTTCTAAACAATGTGAGTCAGTACAATGAAATGTGAAGATTCATAAGCTTTGGTATTTAGAATGTCGTGTGACGCAATCCTCTAAGCCTATCCATGTCGTCCTAATGATGCAAATGTAAATTAATTTTTATATTCAGCCTCATAGAAGCCGCAATGGACGATAACTTGCTTTCAAACGGTCGACCTCAAAAACAAAAAAGGAGTGACGGGTTACTAGGCTGGCTAACATTACCCAAAACAGGTATCAATATTCAAGGCTACCAGCTCCCTATGTGGGTTTGCTTAGATTTCTATTCGATGTATGGACACATGTGACAAGCGACATTTCTCTACCGCGAACACCAAATCTATTGCAACAACTTAACAGCGAGAATTATTAGTTTACGAATATTGTAACCACTACGGAACAAAACTATCTGCAATTAAAGTAAAGTTAACAGCAAAACAGACCACGATTTCAACCCTGAACTGCTACTCTGGAAGAACTCACTAGCATACTGAATTTAGAAACCGCAGTTAAAATCTTTGCTAGTGAAGCAAACTCACTTAAGAATCCGCAGTGAAAAGTAAAAACAATACGATTTTATTGGTGCCACGCCTTTAGGCACATCCCGGAGGGAATGACTGTAAAGCGGTCACCTCTCGAGCGGAGGGAAGGCAGCTGTACGAAGGCCGCCCGGAGGATCCTTTACAATCATCCCCGAGAAGAGCTGGTCTTCTCGGGGAGGATTGTAAAAGATCCTCCCAAGCCTTGCTGTGCGCTGTGCTGCGCACACTGCGGCACGTGCACACGTGCGCGCTACCTTTTTCCCAGGGTTAGCTCGGTATGAGCACGCTGACTCCCCATATAATACTTTTTTTTTTTTATTGGTGCCCAGTGGAAATTCATCATGAACTTCCTTCGCCCCGGGGAAGGGCGAAGGGGTATGCCGGACTCCTACCGGCTAAAACCACTGGAGCGGTCATCTTCGGCACGTAAGGGAGGCTCCAGGTCCTCGTATGATCACACTAGAGCCGCCCACTGGTGCCACGCATTTATTGGCACATCTCGGAGAGGGTGACTGTAAAGCGGTCACCCCCCCAGGGGGATTGTAAAGGATCCCCCAAAGCGTCCCACGGCAGCGCGTGACCACATGCGTGCTACCGCCTTCTCTTGGGTCGCTTGGTGTGGGCACGCAGATTCCCCAATCTACGCACCCGCGAACCCAGAGGTCCCCCACCTTATAGCAACGGCAGGGGTTTTCAGGCGTATCGGAATTAGGCGCCAGGGCGGTTGTTACCCCGGCGCCGTCTCCTTCTTCTTGGAGCGGGATCGGCCCTCTCCCGATCCCGCTCTGCGGTCTCCTTCTGGAGCATGACGCTCTCACAGAAGGAGACCACTGCATTCCAGTTTTCGTGCTCTGCCAACATAGCCGACACTACTGCTGGCAGAGAGAGATCTTGCCCGATCCGATCGACCAGGATCCGCCGCTCGGCGGCCCACGCAGGGCACGCCTCGAGCGTGTGCTGTGCGGTGTCCTGGTCGCTATCACAATGGTGGCATTGTGCCGTGGCCTCGCGTCCTATCCTGTGCAGGTACGCACCGAAACAACCGTGCCCGGTGAGCACCTGCGTCAGGCGATAGGTGACGCGCTCGCTCCTTCTGAGCCAGGCTCCGAAGAGCGGCAGGACGGCCTCGACGACGCGCTTGGTCGCAAATTGCATCCGCAGGCGGTGACGCCACTTTACAAGTGCGCGTCGGCGAGCTAGCCGCCGCAGCCTGTCCAACGCCCCTGGACCCCATATAATACCTATATCGCATAAATCGTTGAATGTTTTATATTTTTATGAATAGATATTTCAATGCGGATTCAGAAGTGAGTGTGCTAGTGAGTTCTTACGGAATAGTCACGGTGCACTACACGGGGTACACGATCGTAAATAATACGAGTAAAATTCGTAAAGAGGTCGCCAGTTTGTGCAAGAAGGTTGCGCAACGTGTCTGCGACTCTGTGTACCGTATGTCGATAATTTCCCTTTCAATGGACGATTCATTCACAAGAAGACAACCAACAAGTCAAGGAGAACATGCAAGTTTTTTACTACAACGGCAATTAAAAAATGAAATTGCTTCGTCATTTTCTCAATCGGCGCTTTGGGTTTAATCTTCTATATACATAAAAATCGATGTGTATATGTATGTTCCCTATAGACATCAAAACAGCTCGACCGATTTTGATGAAATTTTCAGGCAATCTTCTGATAAGCCCAGCGGATGATTCTGTGAAGCTTGGTAGCGCTCGGATCAATAGTTTTTATTTTTTGGCTATTTTGTGTCATATATCATCTGGCTATAGATAATGAGTGCTACCCGTTTGAGGCGGGGCGGGTCGCTAGAAGTAGATAAAATTTAAAATCCATCCAAAACGCAACGAACACATAACCGCCATGGTGGCACAATGAAAACTGAGCCAAGAGAAGAAGACGCGCTCTAGCAGGGACTAGTGGTGCTTTACAATCCTCCCCGTGAAGTTCCTGGGGCCTTTTGACAGCCGCCTGCCCTCCGCTAGAGGGGGTGACCGCTTTACAGTCATCCCCTCCGAGATGTGCCTAAAGGCGTTGCACCAATGGGCGGCTCTAGTGTAATCTTACGAGGACCTGGAGCCCTCCCTTTGCTGCCGAAGATGACCGCTCCAGTGGTTTTAGCCGGTAGGAGTCCGGCATACCCCTTCGCCCTTCCCCGGGGTGAAGGAAGTTCATGAAGAATTCCCACTGGGCATCAATAAAAAAAAAGGTCCAGGTAGGACGCACTGGTTGAAAACTTTCGTGTTCATACATTGCGGAATACAAGACGACGAGAAGATTTGACGAAGCTTTCCGAACGCTGCCGTTAAACGTATCCTTCTGTCGGCTTCTCTATCAAAGCTGTGTCCACCCAACCGGAGCGTTTGTCCGAGGTAGACGTACTCGTCCACAACTTCGACCACCGTACCGTCGATGCTAATTGGCCTCGGTACAACATGTATTAAGACATGTAACATATAAGACGGCACGGTTGGTGCAGTGGCTGATACAGTTGGCTGCGGCGCTCCGGGTCGTGGGTTCGATTCCCGCACGGAGGAAAAAATATTAGGTTTGTAAGATCTGCAGGTAGGTGTTCCGGGTCTTGGTGTATTGTGTGTGGAATTTGTGTCTGTAAACGCACCCACGACACAGGAGAAAACCTAGTGTGGGGCAACGTTTTTTTAAAACATAAAAAATGAAATAAAATATTTTGGTTTTTTCCAAGTTCATGCCAAGGCCAATACGTCTTGAGGCTACGTAGAGACTATTCAGCATCCCACTCAGCTCATCCATTGACTCCGCCAAAAGTACGATATCGTCGGCGCATCGAAGGTGTGAGATGTACTTACTCATCATTTCGGCCGAATGAAGTCCACTGCTGGACACACTGGACTGGGTGGTGGTATTCTGAGATTTGATTTGATTCTGATATTCGGCACCACACGGATGTACTTACTCATTACGTAGTACGTTTATGTTTTGAATATAATTAAGTGAAAACCACAAAACGCTTAATAATTGAGCCAGATGCAGATATTTTATAGGAGTCTACAGAATAATTTATTCGGCCAAATAATGAATGCATACCGTAAGTCCGTCAATGTCATCGTATAAAACCTTGATGTTTTCCGGCAGTTTAAAAGTGATAGTCCGTTTTGCTTGACATTTTAAATATACTGGAATTATAATACAAACATATGAACCTAAGAACTCGTCGGTAAGACATTTAAAGTCGTAATTTTTACACCGCCTTAAAAAAAATAAGGTTCTGCATTTTCTCCGCATGTTTGTATAAAAGCGATTTTTTCAGGAAGAACATGACTGATTTTTATGATTTTTTCACTGGGATAATCTAAATGTAATAAAGTTCTAATATACATATAAAATAGTAAGATACCATACTTATATACTATAGATATAAAAATAGTGGTTATTCGAAGACGGTTCATTTTTTCTAAAATAATTATTATTTGTATATATTTTTGGACTTTTACTGACTAAAACCCACGCTGTTCCATCTATTTACTATAGCTGGGGGTGCGGAGAACCTGTCTCCCTGTGTGTGTGTCAATTCATACTAGACCGATAATTCTGCTCCACTCTCGACACTCGGAACTGTTTCATATGTACTTCCAGAATGTTTTTTTCCGATCAACAATTTATCAATTTTTCTGTCACAGATGAAATATAACAATAAATATGTCAACTGAAATTGAATCTACCAAGTTCGAATTTTGTAACTTAGAATTAAACTTCTAATATATTTGGATCAAGCTGCTACGCGTTGCTCAGTTACAGTTAACTTTGATCCTGCACTCAAACGGACCTCGACAAAGACTAACTGGAGATGAGAATTGTCCAAACCTACCCAACTGTAAATAGACTTACTTGATTTATTAATCACTGAAGTGAACGAATCCGATGGAGGGTGAATTATATTTCTCTTGAGTGTTCCTTTGAGAACTATTGATCTTTATCATGTAGTAATCATGATTATGTGATATGACATAATCATGTTAGGTTTTCGCAAGTATTATACATTACAATAAAACACTTTTAAACGGTGTCTTTCGCGTATATTTTAGATACACTTTGCAGGGTTCGTCGTTCGTCCGGCGACCACGAACCCTGCAAAGAGTTCGAAACGTCAGAAAAAACAAAAATCTAAAATATACGCGATAGAATCCGTTTAACAATACTTTATCATGTATTTGTATGTGTGTGCATAATCAGGCCATTACTGTGCCACTGCTGAGCACGGACCTTTTCTCACGATAGGAAAGGTTAGGCTCCAGGTCCACCACGCCGGCCCAGTGCGGGTTGGTGGATTACACACAACGTTGAGAACATTTTCGAGATGTGCAGGTCCCAGTGTTTTCGTTCACCGTTAACGTAAGTAATAATCAAATTCTCATCCGCACTAAACCACAAACTCAGGTGCGGGCCGGTATCGAACTCAGACGCCCGTGGCTGGAAGGTAAACGTTTAACTACTAGGGTATCACTGCTTTTTCTTTGTATGTATTTGAGTATTATTTCCCCCATAGTGGAGGCTCCTCACGGTGCGAGAAATATCAAGAACTGCACTGCTCCGCGTCTCTATACGGGTCAAACAGAACCCACACCATAGGTGTCCTCGCGCAGCTATGGGCCGCATGTTTCCTTGGCGCTTCGGCCTGAGCTATCTAGGCTTAGGGAGCCACTTTTAAACTTCATCATTTCGGCCGAATTAAGTCCACTGCTGGACAGGCCTCCTCCAAAGATCACCACACCAACCGATATGGGTGTGTAGTGTGCTCAGTGGGAGGCCTTGCCATAATCGCCACGCTTGGCAGACGGGTTGGCGATCACAGTTGAGTTGTTGTGTGCTCGAAGGACGCTGCTGCCCATCCTCCGGTTAATCCCTTAGTCGACTTTTACGACACCCACGGGATGAAATGGGGTGGTGGCATTCTGAGCCGGCACCACACTATTAAACTTACATCAGATAAGTTATGTAGTTTAAGATTACTCTATTATTCACTTAACTCTCCAGCGTGTCTTTCTTTTATTAGTATTTAGAATTAACTCTGCTTTTGCGTTCGTAATTGGCAATCGTATTAAACTTGCGATAGCTAAAGAAGTTTGTTTTATAAATATTTGTTTAATAAACGACGGCACGGTTGGCGCACAGCTAATCGATTGGCTTTCTGCGCAACTTGTCGCGGGTTCGATCCCCGGACGGGACAAATAATTGTATGATCTACAGATAGTTGTTGGGTTGGTAGTTATGTCTGTAAACTGTACTCACGACACAAGACAAATACTGGTAGATATGTGACAAGGTTTAAAAAAAAATGGTAACCTGCTCTCCTGTCCAACGTATCAGTAGCTGTTTACCGGGCCACTTACAACAATTCGGCGAACGGCAGGTTGAGTATAGTGCGTCTAATCAATGAAAAAGAAAATTCTCTGTCGATATTGCGTAGCTGACAAATGATTAAAGTCAATGACAATATATTTTTATTAAATCTGATTCATTTCTCTGAACATAAAAAGTTACATTGAACTGTTACATCAAGAACTCGTTAGCATTGACCGCAATTATATGATATAATCTGATGAGAATATTTTAATTACTTTTTTACATGCAAACATAGTCGTATTCAGAGCTTGATTACCCATATAGGCTAAAAAGGTATAAACTGGGAGCCAGGTATTTGAACGATGGGATCGGGGGAGGGCCAATCCCGCTCGAAGAACGAGGAGACGGCGCCTAATTCCCATAAGCCTGAAACCCCCTGCCGTAGCTATAAGGCGGGGGACCTCTGGGTTCGCGGGTGCGTAGATTGGGGAATCTGCGTGCTCACACCAAGCGACCCAAGAGAAGACGGTAGCACGCATGTGGTCACGCGCTGCCGTGGGACGCTTTGGGGGATCCTTTACCATCCCCCCGGCGGGGTGACCGCTTTACAGTCACCCTCTCCGAGATGTGCCTATAGGCGTGGCACCAGTGGGCGGCTCTAATCATACGAGGACCTGGAGCCTCCCTTAGGTGCCGAAGATGACCGCCCCAGTGGTTTTAGCTGGTAGGAGTCCGGGACCCCTTCTCCATTCCCCGGGGCGAAGGAAGTTCATGAAGAATTTCCACTGGGCACCAATTAAAAAAAGAAAGGTATTTGAAGGAGGAAACCGAAAAGTGGTTTCGGGTGCGACGTGCTAGCTTCCACCCGGGACGAGCTGCAAAATTATAAAGTTCCCCAAATCAACAACTTGATATGTGTTAGATTTTTCGGTCTTTTTATTACATTCTCCGATAAGTAAAACTAACTAGCAAACTAGCTAAGTATTTCTTGGTGGGGGAATCCTTTACAATTCTCCCCGAGAAGTTCCTGGGGGGCGACCTTAATACAGTCGCCTTCCCTCCGCTAGAGGGGATGACCACTTTACAGTCATCCCCTCCGAGATGTGCCTAAAGGCGTAGCATCAATGAGGGGCTCTAGTCTGATCTTACGAGGACCTGGAGCCCTCCTTCGGTGCGGAAGATGACCGCTCCAGTGGTTTTAGCCGGTAGGAGTCAGCGGTGAGGTGGAGCCGGTAGGTGTGGCATGCCCCTTCACCCTTCCCCGGGTAGGGGGCAGTTCATGTAGATTTTCCACTGGACACCAATAAAAAAGAAAAGTTATTTCTTGGTGCCACAGTTATATTAGCCTAGAGACAAGCGGCTCAAGCCCAAAAGGCTAATTGTTTAATTAGACTGGCTTGCAGCTATACCAGCGTGAAAAGAATAGGATTTTCCGAGATGCATATTACCGGTAATTTGGAATTTTCTACATACATCCACATTAAAGTTCATAATGCAATTTGGCTGTCTTCGGGTAGCAAAGAAATATCCAAACTTCTGTAGTTATAATATTAATGACATATAAAATGCCACTAAGGTCACTGTGTCACTGGTTGTACGACGGTCACTGTAGCGAAGGGTGCATTTAGTTTATTATGCGCTCTGGAATAACGGCCTTCGACTTCACGGCAGCCATGTTATACTTGCTACAAAACTACAACAATACGCTCGAAAATTCCCACAACTCGTCCACTTAACATTGATGTCTCACTTATCTTCTCTGTAAAATCAACTTGACATAAAACAAAGCGATACAGTTATAATTTACAGCTACAGACGTTCTCAGAAGACGTGAGACATGTTTGCTGAAGGATTCGAGGTATTTTCGGGATTTGTTTGCGGCAAGACGGCGACGTGGCGGTGACGATGTAACGTCGATGCGGCAAATCTCGTGATTTGGTGTTTGTCGTGATAATTAAAATGAAGTGCTACCTATAATTGGTCTTATTTTGCAAATGTCTTTATTAGTGTATAATGATAATGACTATTCCCGTCTGGTGACCGGAATAAGAATATAGCGCCACTCCATCTCCCGTGGACGTCGTAAAAGACGGCTAGAGTAATCTAAATTCCAGAGGGATGGATTTGCAGCAGCGTCCTTGCAGAGGAACAGCTGCCATTCTGTGCTCATCAACCAGCCTGCCAAGCGTGGTAGGTATTGGCAAATTCCCCCAAATGACGACACCATTGTGAAAATCAATGGGGGAGGCGTTTGTTCAGCAGTGTGGGTACGTCTTTTGGTTGATATGATGATGATGATGATGACGATGATGACTTAATCAGTCACGTTTAATGCTAAATGTAATCTGTTTTGCATTACTAACATTGATTATAGATTAATAGGATTTTATTAATCACGTTTAAATTTTTCAACATTTTTGCCAACTTTATAATAAAAAAGCAACCATGAAACAATATCTTTCCCTTAAATTCAGTAGCATACTATTCTATACCTAGTATTACCTACGTTTTTACTTGTTATTAATCAAGATAAGAAATAAAAATAAATATATAAAATTTTCGATGAAGGGTCGCGTGGTTACTATAGTAAATTTATCTTAGAATATTACTCATAAGCCCTTAACGAGTTCAAAGTCAAACAAGTAAGACAAATATTAACAATGCGTCACTGTCGATATGTAGCTACTGTTAAATACGGATGGGAAAGGACGTGGTGAACCAAAAGCAAACGCATGCACCAAATTTTTCACTGAATGACACTCAACAATATTAATATCAAAATTTAATACTAAATATGAAGCAGCTTTATCATTGGCTGTTGATAGAACAAATTTATTATGGTCATTCTGAACATTGTAAAACGACTGGAAATTACATGTCATACATAATTGTCCATGTGGTGTCCAAATTAAGAATATAGCACCATTCCATCTCCTTCCATGATTTCGTAAAAGGCGACTGAGATACTCTAAACCAGAGGGATGGACAGCTGCACCGCTTCTGTAGAACAGTAGCCATACTGCACTGACCCGCCCGCCAAGCACGGTGAGTACTGCCAAATTCCCCCCAAAATGTCGGCACAACTGTAGTGATCTATGCGGGAGACCTTCGTTCAGCAGTAAACGTCCTTTGGCTGATATGTTGATGATGGTGATGCCCAATTGGCAAAAATATCATCATCATCATTTCAGCCAAATGAAGTCCACAGCTGGACACAGGTCTCCCCAAAGATCACCACAACGACCGATATGTGTGTGCTGTGGGCTCATTGGGAGGTTTTGCCATAATCGTCACGCTTGGCAGACGGGTTGGCGATCGCAGTTGAGTTGTTAATGTACTCGAAGGGTGCTGCTGCCCATCCTCCGGCTAATCCCTTAGTCGACTTTTACGATACCCACGGGAGAAGATGGGGTGGTGGCATTCTGAGTCGGCACCACACGGCGGCAAAAATATGCATGAACCAAAACAAAGTTGCAGGACAAGGCCCTCAGTTAGAATGAATAAAATCACTCACTTGCCAGACAGCACTAGGGAGAGGCTGTCCACTTTAGTGACTTTCTCGTGCGCGTACAGCTCGTGGCACTTTAAGTGCCGCACGTTGCGCATGCACATGAGCACACGACGGAACTGCCGGCGCGAGACACGCAATGGCTTGAAAAGTGCCACGTATACCTGCAATAAAAGAGAAAATTTGTTAGGTAATTCTACTTGCTGTACAAAAAAGGTTGTTGTTGCTGAAAACCAGCGCTGTTGGCTCTAGGTTCGTTCGGGGCCACGGCATAATGCTGAGCAATTATCTACACTTCTGCGCACATACGACGCACAACTTTGTACATCAATAACTGATTTCACTTGTTGTGTATAACTGTAACTTATTTGTCGTTGTTTGGTTGCACAGATTACTTAGACATACTACTTTTTTTCTTTTTTTATTACATCGAGAAGAACCACAGATAATACAGATCCATTGAATTTTATAAACTGGATTATCAGAGATTAGTTTCTTACGGACTGATAATTTTTATTTAAAATCTGTGCTACAATTTTTTGTATTTCTGTTTTTATAATGTTATTATTATTTTGGCTGAAGAAAGTCTAGTTTTAAGTCTTGTGTATCAATTGCGCGTAGAAATAAAATCTTTTTCTTCCCTTCTTTTTTTTACTTGGTACTAAACCAAATTGATATCAGTATTATCAGCAGTGATCGGAATTAGGTGATTGATTGGTTGGAGTGTATCCTTCTCCTCTATGGATTTTATTTTTTTGTTATTGAGTCCGCTCTGGTTCATATAGTTGCCGTTTATTTTTATATCTCACTGTAGCTTTTCAAAATGTTCCAAAAAGTTGCCAATCATAGCAAAATCTACAATCAAAATTAAGTAGCTCTAGTTATATCCATATTAACATGAACATTCGAGTTCGTTGACCTTAAACAGCGCACCTAACTCCAATAATTATTAGAGTTTAATATACTTTTGCTGGAAAATACACTATGTGACAACCTTTTATAATTTTCCCCCTTCGTATGTGCGATGTGAGCTGTCACATCTCACACAGCGAGACTTAGAATTAGTATCAAGATTTGAATATCTGCAGCAGAAAATCGACTTTTCCCAAAGACCACTAGAACAAGCAACCTCGGAGAAATATTCATTTAAAATGCTAAGCGGATGAATTGCAGTATGTTTTTAGCAAACAAGTGGTGTATAGCGGTACGCGTCCCCCCGACATAATAGAAACATCTTACAATATTGAAGGCAAGTGATAGTTTGGTTTATTTATCGAGGTTTTTTCGCCGAGGCCACTTCACGTACAAAAGATACAGCGACACATATCATTAAAATTCACCACATAATAGGTTTTTTTTCCTATGTCGGACTTGCGTTTACAAACACAAATTCCACACACAATACACCCAGACCCGGAACAACTACCTGCAGATCGTACAAATATTTGTTCCGTGCGGGAATCGAACCCACGACCCGGTGCGCAGCAGCCGTCTGAATCAGCCACTGCACCAAGCGTGCCGTCGTCGTATAGTGATGCCGTGTGGTGCCGACTAGGAATACCACCACCCCATCTCAACCCGTGGGTGTCGTAAAAGGCGACTAAGGGATTAGCCGGAGGATGGGCAGCAGCATTCTTTGAGTATATTTATAACTTAACTGCGATCGCCAACCCGTCTGTCTGCCAAGCGTGGCGATTACGGCAAAACCTCTCAATGAGCACACAACACAAACCCATACCGGTCGTTGAGGTAATCTTTGGGGAGGCCTCTGTCCAGCAGTGGACGATTTTCAGCTGAAATGATGATAATGAAAGAATAGTGCAATGATTACGGCGTTCGGAAAATTGTCTCTACTCTCGTAGATTTTTTGTAATTAGAAATTTCACACGTGAATAAAATGTGTATAGTTAATTACATACTGAAAATACCTAATTATCGCGTTAACTTATAATTGTGTGCTTTCGCTTTTGTTATGATAAGTTAAATATATTTTTATTCATGTAAAACCATTTATAGGCACTTATGAATAGTCGAGACTTTAGTTGCCTCGTTCGAAGGTGTAGATTTCCTATGGAGAAGAACGGGCAAGAAACTCCATAATGTTAATGTAAATAGTAATTTCCATGGAGTGCTTGATAATAATCAAACACGTACTTTGACTTGTCAACTGTGTCGTTTTATTATTATGTAGTAACCCCTAGTGTTACAAGTTTCCAAAGAAAAAAACATGAATAAGCGAAGCGAACTGATAATGATAACGACTTTTGTTCACCCGGTGGAACTACGTCATACACTTCTGTCTCCAACCGGCTAAAACTACCGGAGCGGTCATCTTCGGGCACCGAAAGGGGACTCCAGGATCTCGATACAATCACCTAAGGTGGTACACGTTGCATTTACAGAAGAACCCTATATGTGCACTTAACTTAACCTATCGCGTATGCGAACATGTAGTCACTTCAAAGTAAACTCCCAAACAAAATAAAATACTGGCTAAAACTAACCAAAACAGTCATATTTTAGCCAAATGCTCTGAAAAAGAACCAAAGACAATTCAAACAATTTCGCCATTCCTCCAAAGATTCCCACAAATGTGTTACACAGATTTTGGGTGAATGAACGCTTGGCAGGCGGGGTGATGACCACAGTATGTCTACTGTTACACAGAATGGACGCTGCTGCCATCCCTGTGGTTTAGTCTCTGAGACACCTCTCACGGGAGGAGACAGAGTGGTGCTATATTCTTAATCCGGACACCACGCGGTAAACCTTATTTAAAAAGAAATATTACTTCTTTAAATATAGATTCATATGACACAGGTCAATATTTACAGAAGGCGCGGAGTAAACACGAGCGAGGGGCGGCCGAGATGAATATTTTTCTACGCGCACTCTGCAGATACAATAGCACCGAACAATATGGCGCTCGGAATTTCGCCATTCTCTAAAAAGGTTCTATTGTTTTGTGTCTAAACGTGGGCGAAAGTGCAGCTGCGCTTTTGCTGAATTAGGCTGATTAAAACGTTTGGAACAGAAACTCGTTCAAGGATTTTATGGGCTCTTTAATACTGCATCGAAACTTCTTAACGACACTAGAAAATTTCGACTAAATTCAGGATCACTGAAGTTCACACAAAGTCTGACCCATTCCGAAGCATGACGCATCATAATAAAACACTTTTAAACGGATACTATCGCGTTTATTTTCGATTTGTGTTTTTCCTGACGTTTCGAACACTTGCAGGGTTCGTGGTCGCAGGATGACTAAGGTGACACTTGACAGGCGTCGTTCCAGATTTTAAAAAGTTATTTTATTTTATCTACCGTACCATTATAATCAAAAATTATTTCGATGCACGCAGTAATCACTCACAGTATCTGGATGTTTTTCAGTGTGGTATTTAGTTTGGGACTTTATTATTTTAATAACAGGATTCCAACTGGTGGTACCTGCCCGCCATCTTCTCTATTAAAAGCATGACTCATCCTCAGCTTGAATTGAAAACTCATAAAATAGCCCAGTTGTAAAGTTGTAACTGAACAAATTTATTTAAAACTAGCTGGGAACCGCGGTTTCACCCGCGTTTAATTTAAAAGAAATTTAGAGTACTTCGACATAGACACTTGACATAGAATATATATTGGATTTCAAGGGTTTTATTTTTTTACGCGGATCCCTAATTATTTTTCTAAAATAAAAGTAGCCTAAGTTATTCCTTATAACATCAGCTATCTGCCAGTGAAAGTCCCGTCAAAATTGGTCCAGCCGTTTAGGAGATTACCCGGAACAAACAGACAGACAGACAATTTTTTTTAAATGTTTTTTTGTTATGTGTACCGTATATTCTTTCATATACATTAAGTAAAAAGCTGTTATTTTGATCCGTGTGGTGTCCGGATTAAGAATATAGCACCACTCCATCTCATCCCGTGGATGTCGTAAAAGGCGACTAAGGGAATCTAAACCAGAGGGATGGGCAGCAGCATCCCGTCTGTGCAACGGTAGCCATACTGCGCTTACCAACCCGCCTGCCGAGCGTGGTGAGTATTGGCAAATACCCTCCAAAATGATGACGCTGTTGTGGAAATCTATGGGGAGGCCTATGTTCAGCAGTGGACGTATAAATGGCCGACATGATGATGTTATTTTGACATTACAAACAGACACTTCAATTTGATTTATTTGTATAGATGATTTGAGTGATGCCTAAAACACCACCTCCTGATGACTTGAACATCCAATCTATATTTTAAATTCCATCTCAGAAGGTCTGTTTTAGTGCACATGATGTATAGGTACTGGGACAATGAACATATGAAGCTTGGTCGTGGGCGTGCTGGCTGGTCTCAGCTCTATAAATAGTGTTCTCAGAGATACTTGCTTATTAATTCGGTTCTCGGAAGTTTTTGTCGACGCCTACCATCCAATGTTACTAAGTACAAATATACAAACGCGTTTGAAGAGACTATGATTGCGGCAATCTACGACTGAAAGAGAACTGTAATTTAGTTATTTATCCAGTCAACGGTAACTATGTCGGTATCAAGTGCTTGAGATTATACTGTACAAATCTTTTTAGCATGTTTTGTCTGAACTTTGGATGGCAACTGACTTCATCTATACATGTATAATTACTTATACTGACTGATTCATCAACGCAGAGCATAAACTGCTGGAGCTTCAAACTTAATATTTTAGTAGTTGATGCTTCTAACAACGTAGGCATCCACTAAGGAGGGAATTTTATAAATTCTACCGCTAAGGTGATAAAATAGGGATTGAAAGATTGTATAAAACTGCGTCATTTTATAAGTTTGATTTAAGAAAATTGGCATTCGGCGTTTTGGT
Source organism: Diloba caeruleocephala (assembly GCA_947459985.1). Taxonomy (NCBI): domain Eukaryota; kingdom Metazoa; phylum Arthropoda; class Insecta; order Lepidoptera; family Noctuidae; genus Diloba; species Diloba caeruleocephala. The sequence goes on from OX381615.1 coordinate 25,434,312, forward strand.
TCAAAGTAACGAAATAAGTAACTACACATTTACTATATATTTATTTTATTTATGGCTCATTACTGAATTTCAAGATATGAACTGATTAATGCATGCAGTGATGCAGTTAACGATAAGAGGTGTCGGTCAGAGCATAGTTTAAGAATTGTTATTATTTCTGACAAAGGTTAAACGAACGCAACAGTGTCAGTTAGTATCAATATTTATGTAATTGAAGGTAATTTCATCCAACCAGTAGTGATAATTGGAGCTGCAATTTAATAATACATTATTATAAAAACCTTTTAAATAGATTACATCACGTAAATTATAGATTACATCACGTAAATTATAGACTAGCCGGGCACGGCGGTTTCACCCGCCGTTTAATTTAAAAGAAATCTATTTATATTTAATTTAGACAGTTGACATATAGTTTTTTTTTTTGCGCGGATGTCTAAAACTTTTTCTACAATAAAGTAGCCTAAGTTACTCCTTATAACGTCAGACATAAATCGGTCCAGCCGTTCTGGCGAATAGCTGGAACAAACAGACAGACAAACAAAAAAGACAAACAAATTGTTATTTAATAAAAAGCTGTTATTTGGACATAACAAACAGACACTTCATTTTTATTTATTTGTATAGATCCTTACTTTTCCTAACGTTCCGAGCACTGCAGGATTCGTGGTGGCAGAATGACATCCTAATATACACGATTAATCCGTTTAAAAGTGTTTTATTATGTAATAATCACGGAAATTAATATTATTAATAATAAATGTTTCTAGAAATGAAAACAAACATACATTTATTTGACTAGAATGCCAAACAGGGCTCAAATAATAGTCCCACAAAACAGTTAACATTTAAAGTCAAATATGTTTATTACAAATAAACCAATTACTTGTACTTATAAAACGTCAGAATTTAAAGTTGTACGGTTCCAAATTAGTTGATCCCATGGAAAAGAGTCATCAAGTAACTCCATATACACTCTTTTAAAATAATTGAGATTACAATGTTGATTGATACAAATGATAAACATACGAGAATAATGTAGGTTAATGTGTGAACTTCATACTACAATAATAATTTATTTGCCATGGCAGTTAACCAGTTGACCAGTCCCGACAGACGGCACCCGTCCACGAGCATGACGCATGCATCAGCATCGCTTAGCTCAACTATTTTGTAGGGAACCTAACGACCTGATACACAATGCCGCCAGCAGCAATACATTTTAGTGAGCATGACTCACCAATACTGCCCGGCAAAGACACAGTATGCGTACTAAATACATAACATTAACGGCTACATGATGCGCACATATTTACAATAATCGACATTATTAAATTAATTAATCACATAATTATTATGTTATTAAAGCATGTCAGACCAAAACTGCCAGGCAAAGACACAGTATACGTACCAATGATATTGTATATTGATACGTACTAAATACATAACATTAACGGCTACATAATGCTCACATATTTACAATAATCGACATTATTAAATTAATTAATCACATAATTATTATGTTATTAAATAATTTAATAATGTAAGCATTTGCAATTCCGTGTGGTGTCCTGATTAAGAATATAGCACCACTCCATCTCCTCCCGTGGATGTCGTAAAAGACGACTAAGGGAATCTAAACCAGAGGGATGGGCAGCAGCGTCCCTTCTATGACACGGTAGCCATACTGCGCTCACCAACCCGCGTGCCAAGCGTGGTGAGTATTGGCAAATACCCCCCAGAATGATGACACAGTTGTGAAAATCTGTGGGGGAGGCCTTTGTTCAGCAGTGGACGTATAAATGGCCGATATGATCAAGTATTCTAGTAATTTCAGTACTATGACGGTCGGACTATGTTTATGTTGTGACTGGCTGTTACAAAAGCATTTGCAATAGCAATAACCGCTGTCAGGCACGCCAATTTCAGACAGAGCTGATAACCGTAACAGGGAAATTTATAATAGCGTTTAATGGAACACTGATAGCCTGTTACAGTCAGCTGTTATATGCAACGTGACACCTAAACGATGCAAGCGAGCGTATCGGAATACAAATTTAAGGTAAACGCAAGGACGCAAACGAAAAGGACAAACAAGGGTAAGTATTACTGTGTCCGCGAGCGTCGAGTGATTCGCTGTGATTTAGAGCTTTGCCGCTGTCGTCCGGGCTGTTATGTGAAGACTTTATTAAGAGCTCTCGGTTCTAATATCAGGTATTAACGATTATCTGTATGACACATGGTGCAACACATAAACGAAAATGTTATCAATAGAATATGATTAGTAACTCATATTGACAACTAGTTGGGACCCGCGGTTTCACCCGCGTTTATTTTAAAAGAAATTTAGAGTACTTCGACATAGACACTTGACATAGAATATATGTATATATATTGGATTTCAAGGTTTTTTTGCACGGAACCCTAATTATTTTTCTAAAATAAAAGTAGCCTAAGTTATTCGATATAACAGCAGCTATCTGCCAGTGAAAGTCCCGTCGAAATCGGTCCAGCCGTTTCGGAGATAACCCGGAACACACAGACAGACAGACAAAAAAATATATTTTTTGTTATATGTACCGTATATTTAGTAAAAAGCTGTTATTTTGACTTTGTATATTTATTTGTATAGATAAATCAATTCGCTGTTTAGTTACTTGATGATTTCGTACTGGATTTAGATACCAAGGCTGTCATCAAACAGATTAAATAAGTTTTTTATTTGTGAACGAATGATTCGGGGCAATAAATTGCCTAAGAGCTGTTAGAGCCCGTACTTATCGTGTTGTATATGTAACTTACAAGCCCCGAGGGACCCCGAGTCTTTATCCCTTAGCTTCCTTTAATGGATTGCGTGGGAAGGCTACTTATAGAATTTTACATTTTAGTTATATAGCACGGATATTTTATCTTATAGGTAAAATAGGCCATTGGGTACATCTCTAAGACAAGGTATATTTCTTCTTACAGTAAAAATATTAACTGGCAGGACCTTGACGGATCGTGCATCGGGGGTGCATGCGCGTGCGAACTCCGCACTCCCAGCGATAGGTAGGCCGATGGAACGTCGTGGGTGTTTAACGGGTAAGACGGCACGCATTCCCCACGTACAAAAAAGATCTTGATGGAAATTTATTTAAAATATGTTTTTCGGCTTGTGGGTGTGGCCCCCAAGTGGATCGCACCGACTTGCTCGGTGGGTTACGGTCGTAATCCAGGTAAAAATATTTCGTCTTGCAAAGCCGCCAGTATCTTTTTACTTGTAAGGGGACTGCTTCGTTTATCCGATTATATCCGTGTGGTGTCCGGATTATTCGTGTAGTGTACGGATTAAGAATATCACACAACTCCATTAGCTAATGAATACTGCAACGCCAGTTAATATTAAATCCCGCTTTAACAATTCGAGAAACCTGTTACAAAACAGGGCGGATCAAATAGTTAAAGCGGAACTTAATATTAACTGGCGTTTCAGTATTCGGCCGTAAGGGACTGTAACCAGAGGGATGGACAGCAGCGTCCCTACTGTGGAACAGTAGCCATACTGCGCTCACCAACCCGCCGGCCAAGCGTGGTAAGTACTGGCAAATTGCCCCTAAATGACGACACACTAGTGGAAATCTATGGGCCAGGCCTTTGTTCAGCAGTTGACGTACTTTTGCTGAAGTGACGAAAGGAATCGCGGATTCAAGAAGGTTGAAAAATACTGCTACATATGATGAAAGTGATCACAAATGGGAGATTGAGATTGACGGCGGCACGTAGCATCTGGGATTTATTACGTCAGGTAGACAAAAATATATCACAAGGGTCTAACTATAATTAGATTCAGGTAGACAACATATGTATTTAATTAATAGGCTAATTTGTGCTATAGAGGTTCTCCAATATAGACTTCATCATTTCGGCTGAATGAAGTCCACTCCTGGACACAGGCCTCCCCCAAATATCACCACAATGACCGATATGGGTGCGATGTGTGCTCATTGGGGGGTGTTGCCATAATCGCCACGCTTGGCAGACGGGTTGGCGATGGCAGTTGAGTTGTTAATGTACTCGAAGGAGGCTGCTGCCCATCCTCCGGTTAATCCCTTAGTCGACTTTTACGACACCCACGGGATGAAATGGGTTGGTGGCATTCTGAGCCGGCACCACACGGCAATTGGTCTTATACCCAGTAATATCACTAGCTACAGTGCCCTTCTACCGGATCACAGTAATGTCTAAAGTTACACTACTACTTGGCGGCGAATATCTGGCACCGGGGTGGTTCCTTGCAATAAGACCCCACTAGTTTCTTTTTTCGATAATGGCGCAAGTGTCATGGCGCTTGAAAGACGCACGGTTTCCCGCTTCACGGGTAACCCGACCTCCGTTAATCGGGGTTTTACCGTAGTCGAGGGGTGCATTTACCAATCTAATCGCCTACTCAAACCCATATCGAGCGACCGGTTATACAGGGTGTCCAGTAAATAGCACGACATACTGCAGGGGATGAGCGCTTGGGTCAATCATCACGGCCGAATGAAGTCCACTGCTGGACACAGGCCTCCCCCAAACATCTCCACACCGACCGATATGGCTGTGCTGTGGGCTCAATGGGGGGTTTTGCCATAATCGCCACGCTTGGCAGACGGGTTGGCGATCGCAGTTGAGCTGTTAATGTATTCGAAGGACGCTGCTGCCCATCCTCCGGCTAATCCCTTAGTCGACTTTTACGACACCCACGGGAGGAGATGGGGTGGTGGTATTCTGAGCCGGCACCACACGGTCAATGCCTACCAAAAATACACAATATACGTTCAGCAAAATCTTACGGATTTACAGTAGTACAACATTTTCCGAAATATCGAAAAATCTCTACCTTGACACAGATTTTTAAGCATCTCGTAACGAAAAATTCCTTTTCTAGTTTATTTTTTACCTCAAATTATTTGTGAATAGTTACTTTACTCATTGATAAGTCTTTATACTATTAAAAACCAAAATATTTTTAAGAAATACAATTTTTATTTAAATTTTTACAGTACAATTTTCTTATCGCTTAACTTAACCTACAGTAAAATTTTTGCTGAACCTATAGTTTTTATGGTAGGTATTGACCCAAGCTCTCCCTGCAGTATGCCGTGCTATTTACTGGACACCCTGTATAGCACAAAAAGTTGACGTCGAGGGTTGTTTTCTTTATGACTACGATGTTTACAATCACGGTGACTTATCAAACCCAATTTACAATGTGTGTATGACTATGTACCCGACGGCTTATCATGGAATGACATCAGCGGCGTCATACATAATTAAGGCAGACTTTGACACTGTAGACAGACTAGTATGTTTGTTATCTAAAGCATATATGTAAGTAGGATTGTAAATTTGTCATCCTGCGACCACGAACCCTCCAGTGTTAGAAATGTCAGGAAAAACAAACATCTATAATATACGCGATGTAATCCGTTTAAAAGTGTTTTATTTTAATGTGTGATAATTGCGAAAACCTAAGACACTAGTATATAGATTTGTCTTGAATTCTACAAGACTGAAACTGAACTGCTGGTAAGTCTCTTATTGCAAGAGGCCGGCTAGGTAGGCACCGCAGTGCTCTAGTGTGATCTTACGAGGAGCTGGAGCCACCTTCGGTGCCGAAGGTGACCGCTCCAATGGCTTTAGCCGGTAGGAGTCCGGCATACCCCTTCACCCTTCCCCGGGGCGAAGGAAGCTCATGTAGAAATCCCACTGGCCACCAACTTAGTAACGAATGCCTCAGGTGACGAGCGCGACGTGGTGCCTCGCAGGGCTAGTCCTGCACAGCATTACAATTGTTATGGGCAGGCGTGACACTTAGCAGGCGAATGACGTGCTCGTCTTGTCACCAGGTTGTAAAAAAAAGATATTTTACTACAATGGTCCGGTGAATACGCGAGTAAATCTCTCACCCCCAGCAATAGGTAGGTCAAAGAACACTGGGATTTTAGGCGCAAGACTCCAGCACGCCCCTCCGAGTTTACGAGGGCAGAGGAAGTCGAAGAGGATTTCCCGACGTACAGAAAAAGTTTACTACAATATTCCGCGGTCGAGTTGCTAATTTAGAAATGTCTATCTAGTTTATCTTTTCTCAAAAAAACGGCATGATGACGATTTAACGTATACAAATTGGCGATTGGTGCAGTAGTTGATACAGTCGCCTGCTGCGCTCCGGGTCGTGGGTTCGATTCCCGCACGGAACAAATATTTGTATGATCTGCAGGTAGTTGTTCCGGGTCTGGGTGTATTGTGTGTGGAATTTATGTCTGTAAACGCACCCACGACATAGGAGAAATAGTAGAGTGGGGCAAGGTTTTAAAAAAAAAAATAACAACGGCTTTTTCTTTTACTACATCAGATTTTCAGTAAATCACCCCAAATCGACTATTCTTTCGCCGAAGAAGTAGAATTGTCAGTGCCTACATCAGAATCCCCGTGCAACATAGATTAAACTTAAACCGTATTCCATTGTTACTTAATTAATATTGACAAAAAAGGTATTGAGGGCTGAAGAACAATAAACAATTGTTAACTGAGAAAGCCGTGAACTGACAATGTGCCGTTTTCTATTGAATTCTGACGTAACTATTTACTTCCCTCTGTTTCTATGAAATTTTAAGTTAGAACCGATAATTACGGGATCAGAAAGACAGTTAAAGCAGATTTATAACAAGTATTAATAATTTTTTTAATCTGTCCATCCCAAGATGTCCAGAGGAAATCACAAAGTGCTTATAAGACCGCGCTTTGTTCATGCAATTATATGTATTTAAAATATATTTTTTTTGTTATTTTAGCTGTACAATAGAGTGTATTGTACTTTTAACAATATTCACCTCAGCGAGCCATATTAGGGCGGACATTAGGAACCAGCAGTCACCACTATCGAAAAGGACAAGGAACATTATTATTAACCAGATAAGTAGATAGTTAAATCCTCAACTCTAGAGAATAATAACGATAGTACACTTTTAGTGTGGTCATCCCAAAAGCAAGGAACATAAGTAAAATTTAGAAGTCTGTTATAAAAACTCGAGAGACCACAGTTTTTATGCGGTTATCCCAAAAGCAAGGTAAATTACCCCATTCGCACTTGACTTTTAAAGATAACGTTGTATTAGGCTATTAGATGAGGCAGGTAAAAAACCCTAGTAAAAAATATTTCAAACCAATATTGGCGCCAACTACCTGGACGTGGGTATAAAAACAAAGATATTCTATATACGGTGATAAACGACAAGCAAGGTTACCGTTGTTCAAAAATACGTTGCAAAGAGAAACAAAAGTTTTGAATATATGTGAATTTCAGCTGACAGAATATCCAATTTTGCAATTCCTCGCAGGCGACTTTCTGCTGAATATATTCGTAGTTTTACAATAGAGGTATCAGGGCTGCCAGATTTTACATGGGATAACAATTTCATATTTGATAAAACAAGGAGGTAATTTGATTATTTATCATTTTATACTTTACTAGCTTTTGCATACAATTCCCCTAAGGTCCCTCTTTCGATGGGGAGACAACTTGCATAATTTAATCTGGATCCTAATAATTATACTAGTGATGGTTTCCAAAGTAGTTTTTCGGAAAGAGAGTAATATTAACTGTTTTGATACAGGTCCAGATAAACATTGCCATTTGTTCCCCGGATATGGAAATACCGATTTCTATGAGCAATGCGGCCAATGACAGACTGAGTAACAAAAACGTTTCCCAAAACTTAACATCACCTATTTTCAAAGTTAACAAAATTATCAAGTAGCAACCCAAGATTGTATTGAATTAATCGGAACTTGAACTAATTCAATGATCTGCAGTGCTATTCTGTAAGAACTCACTATCAAACTCACTTCAGAATCCGCAGTGTAATCTCTAATTTAGTATTGTTTTTACTACTTTTCACTGCGGATTCAGAAATGAGTTTGCCAGTGAGTTCTTACAGAATAGCCGAGTTGAGTGCTGAGAACGCACGCAAACTCACTTCTAAATCCGCAGTGAAATCTTTAATATCGTATTATTTTTCCTACTTTTCACTAAGTTCCTACTATTCGGTAAGAACTCACTAGCAAACTCACTTCTGAATCCACAGTCCAAAGTAGGAAAAATGATACGAAATTATTTATTTCACTGCGGATTTAGATGTGGGTTTGCTAGTGAACCAGACTCACTTATGAATCTGCCGTGAAAAGTAGTAAAAACAATAAGATATTGAAGATTTCACTGCGGATTCAGAAGTGAGTTTGCTAGTGAGTTCTTATAGAATAGCATACTGTAGTTCGTTCAATTTGAACTAATATTAATATCTTATACTAGATTTTTATGATACGATCATTTGATTTACGTTTTTGATCCTTTTGTGTGTTATAAAATTATTTAAATAAAGAGAATCCTATGACCAGGTCAAGAGAATCATCTGCCTAATAACACCTGGTGAACATGTACCTCCTCATAGATCTGCATTATTTCATGCTATGCCTACCGTAACGTTAATACAAATTACTGCAATATGTTTCCAGTGAAATCTCCATTATGCTACAAAACATGTGACAGCCAAAGCAAGTGAACTAATAAACCAATTCCGGCCGCTCATAGTGAGTAGCACATCTGTGGGTAAGCAATATTGGCGTCGCATTGAGGGTGCAATATACCTTGCATGAAATCAATAGCTCTGTTACCAAACACCTCGGCTACGATCGCGTGATTTGGAATCATACATCCTCATCGTCGAAAATTCTGCTTTAAATCATAAGATTCATAACAAAGATAATGACCGAAACAATTATACAATTGCTTCGAACAGTTTTTCGCGAAACTCAAATCTGTCTTATCTTATTTCGGGGTAAATTTAAATAAAGGCTTTATGTCTCTCCACCATGATCCAGGTTTTGATCTGTCTTAGATATTAAGGCGAAAACATCCTCTCTTCAGAAGACACAAAGACGCTTGTTTGCGTTTCTCTATTTTAAATATATTTCGTTGACTACGTCACCCTTGGTCTCCAACGTGAAGAGGTAATTAAACATGTTCATCCAATTGTTTACTTGGACACAATAACGCAACAGTATTGCGCAAGCAGAGAAAGTAGGTGGCTTAGAAACTATGAGTTTCTTACGTCAAACTGGTTATTTGTTTCTGAGACTTTTTAGGGCTGAACCGTCGACTTATTAAACGAAGTCTGCAACATTAGTTTAAATAACTGGGATCCGACATTCGGTAATGTATTTATTATTGGGAGTAGACAATTTTAAATACTTCTAGCAGCCTTTGTATCAGATACGGCTTTCACATAGTACAAATACATTTTACGGAAAGTGATACTTATAAACATGTGCCGTGTGGTGCGGGCTAAGGATAACACCACCCCATCTCATCCCGTGGATGTCGTAAAAGGCGACTTCAGGATTAGCCGGAGTATGGGCAGCAGCGTCCTTCGAGCACCTACATTAATTACAACTCAACTGCGATCGGCAATCCGCCTGCCAAGCGTGGCGATTATGGCGAAATCCCCACACGGAGCACACAACGCAAACCCAGACTGATAGGTGCGCGATTTTTGATGTGTGATTCAACAGTGGACATTTTCCGGCTGAAATATTGTTAAACATGTCGTTTCTCTTTGCATACAAGGTAGGAATCAACACTACCCGTTAATTATACAAACCTGATATTTATTTTGATTAAATTATTGTGTAAGAGCTTTTATGTAAGAAAAGTTGCCAAGTTCTGAAGCCCACACGCAACAGTAATTAACTATATAATATTATAACAATAAGAATGTGTGTCACCATCGTCATCATATCAGCCGAAGGAAGTTCACTACTGAACAAAGGCCTCCGCCATAGATTTCCATAATAAACGGATAGGGGAGGAATTTGCCAGTACTCACCACGCTTGGCACTTAGATTGGCGAGCGCAGTATGGTAACTATTCCACAGACGGGATGCTGCTGCCCACCCCACTGGCTTAGTCCCTTAGTCACCTTTTACGACAACCTCGGTAGGAGTGTATAGACACCGCACGGAGTGAATATATGTAAAGTACTTCTATTATCTCCAGCGTCAAGATTTGTAAGTTAACCCTTTGGAACAATATTCCAAGAAGTTCATAAAAGAGATATCTGATATTCCGTCGATACTACAGCAATTGCAAAGTTGTGTGCTCCATCAATAATGTGAAACTTTAAGTACTTTTAACCCTCGACGGGTGGCAAGTGAGGCGGTGACGTCACGAGCTGAAAGGGCATTCACACCGTCTTGCCCCACTGACCTCTGGGTACACACTGAAAGGACTGCTGGCACTGTAACCATTAATCCCGCTCCGAAATGTGGTTAGCTGACATTTTAAATTCTCTGTCGTCCATCAAAAAACGACTTCTATTTAATATCGAAAATCATTATCCGATTAACGCTTCGCCAGATCTTACAGCTCGCGAAAATACTCGCCAAGTTATCGATTCAATTAGAATCTTCATTCATTATTTTAATTAAACAATTAGTTACAATTCATTGCTCGTTCACAGTTTTCTAGTCAGCATTTAACAATCAATTCACTAGATAAACAATTATCAAATAAATAAGACGTTTAGATTTGAATTCAATTTGTATGGTCGATTTACGGAAGTGTTTTACGGATTTATTATTTGAAGAGTCAATACTAATAGGAACTCGACTTCAACGTGGCACTGTAGCACCCCCAAATACTCGTCTAGAAAAGTCAACACACATTTGAGCTGCCCAACGGATTATATCAGCGGTCGGCAACCAACGGCCCGCGGGCTTTATGCGCCCCCAAAGTTACATTAAATTCAATCATATACTTTTAGGTTTAATCAAAAGATTAAAAAATATTACGAAAGCATATTGTATCTGTGTTAACTAAACGGCCCGCGGGCTTTATGCGGCCCCCAAAAGTTACATTAAATACGATAATATAATTTTGGGTTTAATTAAAAGATTTATAAATATTAGTAAAGCATATTTTATTTGTGTAAACTAAGTACATGCGGCCCTCACTGATCTCTACGTACTATTTTTGGCCCTCTTATTACGAAGGGTATCCATGGATTAAATCATTGATTTCTGTCGGCAAAAATGCTTATTATTACTAGTTAGCCAGGAATTTTGAATGTTTCGTTTATGTTACTTACATATTTATTAACAGGTATTTGATTGTGGATCGGATATAATCAACAATCCACGTATAAGTCGTATCCGCAATTAAATTATATTTTAAGAACAATTTTCGATCTGGAAGGGAAAAAACAAGTGTAACTCGCGTATAAACACAGCCATGGGCTTGGACAACTATACATAAAAAAGGATATTATGTCCGGGGTCCGTAGCCCGCGGCGTAGGTACTTGCTCCGTGTTTACCAACTTTCCAAATCGATATAATTATGGCATGGTTCTAACTTTACAACTTTTTTCAAGTGATAGAACGCTATCGTTTGACGATATAGAAATAAGGAGTGGACTTCTACCAGGGCCGGATTTAGAGGTCTGGAGGCCTCGGGGCAACAAAGGAGTGGAGGCCCCCTGGCCCCAAACTATTTTCCAAATGACATGAACAATTTTTATCTGTCGAGATTTTCGATAAATATATCGCGAAACCAACTAGATTCTTTTAGTATTTAACAAACATATGTTTTCGAAGTCTCTATTGTGGGAGCCTCTCTTTTGTGGAGGCCTCGGGGCTGTAGTCCCGGTTGCCCTCCCCTAAATCCGGCCCTGACTTCTACTTTTACCGTCATTTGTACGTGTGAGGACACCACAATAAGGCGGATCGAACAAAGTAAAAATTTTGCGCATACTTTAGCGATATGTATATATTTGCGTAGAAACGGTCATTATGTTTTACGGGTATATTTTGATATCTCAAACATTATATAGATTATGCTAGAAGAAGCAGGCTATCTCGGTCAGTATATTCCATGTGAGATTACTTGATCAGATTTGCATTAATTACGTAAAACATATTGATTTAACGTGTAGTATGATTAGTTGATAACCTTATTATCATATGGATTTGAGTTTTTCAAATAGTATGAAGGATTTGAGTTTAAAATACAGAACATTCTAATACAATCCTGTACATAAACATGATAACCAACATGTTTGTTTATTAAACGACGTGACAGCACGGTGGGTGCAGTGACTGATACAGTCGACTGCTGCGCTCCGGGTCGCGGGTTCGTTTCCTGCACGGAACAAATATTTGTATGATCTGCAGGTAGTTGTTCCGGGTCTGGGTGTATTGTGTATCAAATATGTGTCTGTAAACGCACCAACGAGACAGAAGAAATCCTAGTGTCCCGACAGTTAAGACAATGAAACTCTTCTCAGGAATGAAAACAATGGGCACGCCGCGATAGCGGCGGTAAGGCCGGTAATGGAGGAATGGCTGGAGAGGCGGCATGGCGCCCTCACCTACCGAATGACGCAGGTACTCTCGAACCATGGGTGTTTCGAGAAATACCTGTGTCGAATAGGCCGAGAAGAGACGCCTGGTTGTCATCACTGCGGAGACTGCCCGGAGGACACGGCGCAGCACACGTTGGAGGAGTGCCCAGCTTGGGCAGCGCAGCGCCATGACCTCGTCGTGGCGGTCGATGGGGGTGACCTCTCGCTTCCGGCCGTGGTTCGGTCCATCGTCCGTAGCGAGAGCGCGTGGGATGCCGTCGCCTCCTTTTGAAGTGATGCAAGCAAAGGAGGCGGCAGAGCGGGTACGGAGGGATATCTCCGATCCCCTCCGCAGAAGACACACCGGGCGTCGGCGCCAGGGTGAGGCGCTGGACGATCTCCGGCCACCATGAGGAGCGGCCTGCGGGCGACGAACCAGGGGCGGTCCGTCGCCCGAACAGAAACAGGCCCGAGATGGCTCTCCGAAGGATAGGTGCGGCCAACAAGGCCGCACACAGAAGGGGCCCGTCAATCATTGACGGGCCGATACCTGCCGGGGGAGCGGTCCAATGCAGAAAAGCGTACATGCCCCTCCGCCCTTCCCAAGGCGGAGGAAGTCCAAGAGGATACCCACGTTAAAAAAAAAAGGAAAAAAAGAAATGAAAACAATATTTTAGATAGATAATATTACCGTTTGCTGTGCTGTACTGGGTTGTTTGCTTTGCTTATTACATATATGCTTCACTTAACGAGCTTTTTTAGGACAAATGAAATCAAAGGGACTGCAAAGTCTGCTTGTACATTTAGCTACAAAATAATATTTTTCATGACTTTTTTATACTACTACAACGTGGTTTTCCGTGTGGTGTCCGGAATAAGAATATAGCACCACTCCATCTCCTCCCGTGGATGTTGTAAAAGGCGATTAAAGGAATCTAAACCAGAGGGATGGGCAGCAGCGTCCCTTCTGTGAAACGGTAGCCATACTGCGCTCACCAACCCGCCTGCCAAGCGTGGTGAGTATTGGCAAATACCCCCCAGAATGATGAAACAGTAGTGAAAATCTATGGGGGAGGCCTTTGTTCAGCAGTGGACGTATAAATGGCCGATATGATGTGATGTGGCAAACGCGCATAGGGCCCGGATATTGATAAGCGGTTACCGTAACCTACGAACGCTTGCAACACCAGAAGTCTCACTCGCACGTTGCCGACCCTGTAAAAATCTTTTCAAGCCCTTTCTGAAGGGTCCCATGTTGTTGTCTTTGGGAAAAAGGCGTGGGCGTGAGAGGAAATTCCTCTGAAACCGTATGGTACGAGACCATTTTGTCTCTAGGGTATGTGGATGAACTCCCCGCCGATGGCGAGAAGTGCGATGGTAGAATTACGTAGCTGTTGGCGTGTTAACGAATAATTCCTTAGAAAACTGAGAACTTAGAATTTACACTTTAATGAATGAATTGAAAACAATTATCATTGGCGCGGCTCAATGTCTAACGGACAGTCACTGCACACCCAGCCTTATGAAGAAGGAACACTGTGGGGCTTTAAGCTGGTAAGAGTATGGCCATCCAGGATTTACCCACAATAAAAAATGCTGGTACCAATCATTCCCTCACATCCCAGCATAGCTTTTTTATTATGATACAAAAATACTCCACAAACCTATATGGTATATATATAAGGCTATAAGTAAGGTTTACTTCCAGCGAGTAAAATAAACTATTTAGGCAAGTGTGATATCTCCATTTTTTTAGTAACCCAGTAACCTATATATTAGAATTAAAAACCATAAATAATCTGGAAAATTAAGGCATTGTCTCATTAGTTATGCTTCTGATAAAACTCTTAAGAATTTCCTATTTATGTTTTATTAAATCTTAGTTTCAAACATTTTTTTTTCTATGTAAAATGCAAGACATTTTTTAAGAAAGATATTTTGATAACTGTCCAATATACTGGGTGCCTATTATATTACCTGTGACCTTCTAGAAGGTGAAGCAGTCTATGATTCATGATGAATCAGTCAAATAAATAGTACCTTAATTATTTACCAAAAATATCTCTTTGTTTTCTAACATAGAGTCAATCTTAAAGAGCTGGTGTTAAACATCTCCACAGTGTTCGCCTCACACTCAGTATAGTAAGAGACGGTGAGTATGTAAGCTGAAGTGTTTTGTTTGGACACTAATAACAATTATGTTTATTTTATTGGTACAAGTCTAAAAGCATTTTTTATTATTAATGAAATCAGTTCTTTGTCGCATTGGATTTTTGAAGAGGGCTAAAGCATTTGGCACCCAGTATAATATTATGAATTTACTTTATAAGTAGACATAGGTATACAGCAAAATTTTGAGTCCAGCATTCTATATCAAAGTTGAATGATTATGAGAATATAAGTAGAGAGAACCACAACTAATGTTTTTTTTTTAAATATCGGAATGTTTTGTTATTATTTCAAAAGCATATTTTGCTAACTGTAATTTTATTTGAATATATTTTAAAAGCTAAAGGAAAGTAAGCACATTTTACTATTCACTTATTCTTGTATTTATTATTGAAATTATCGGAGTATTTTATTGTTAATGTGGAAATCAGTACTCTTATAGATATTAAATTTTGCAACGTTTTAAACTTCACCAAGGTATTGTGTAACCCCTCAACTAAAAGCCCTTCAGATGATAAACAAGCAGTTGGACCAGAATGAAGACTATGACTTGAGAAGTCATCAACACCATCATGTTGAAATTATATTACATTATAAATCTATATTACTTGTGCCACTTGATATTTCATAACCTATGACTTAATAAGATTTAGGTAAAATAATAAATTTTTGTGTGGTGTCTAGACTAAGAATATAGCACCTCTGCACTCCTACCATGGATTTTGTAAAAGACAACTAATGGCCAAAATTAATGTTTATGCATTAAGATCATCTTTAACACAAAAACAAACACGCCCTCAATCCCAAATCCAGAGTTTATGGATTAGATTATTAATTTCCCACACTTTACTAATTTCACACAATTTTACACCAGAGAGATTGCAGCAGCATCCCTTTTGTGGAACAGTAGCCATACTGCTCTCACCAAGCCTTATGCCAAGTGGTGAGTACTAGCAAATGCCCCCCAAAATGACAACATAATTGTGGAACTCTATGGGGGGCCATTGTTCAGCAGTGCACATTCTTTGGCTGATATAGTGAAGATAATGAATAGGGTTTTGTTGTAATTTGAGATTTGTGTCAAAGAAAAAAAATGGTACTTAATATAAGTTTTCGACAAAAGTTATTTAAAAATAAATATGATCTATGTTAAGCAGACTTTGGTAAAAAAAGTTTTAAGTAGGTACAATAATTATGAATTACAAATTAATAAACTAAAGTAAAACTTTGTTAAAAGACAAAAAAATATTAAAATGGTTATAGCTGAGTTACCAATAAGTTTACTTGCACTTTAAAGACTTGAAGTTGTTTCTAATACTTGAGTACCTTGCTATTGGGACAAGTATCTGAGCAAGTATTAGTACAGAAGAGATCTATGTAGCACTGTTCTAGAAAATGTTGAATTCATTGATAAATACCCAAGTGCTTACAATACTAGACACATATATTCAAAATACAAGTAATACAAGCATAATTACCTCTTCAATGTCCTTGTGGAACTTGATAGGGCGCATCAAATAAAACTGTATAGAGAAATAAATGAAGTTTATCACAAAAAAAGTACTGTTCCACAGCACAGCGTCCAGATAACACTCGATACTCCACGCCCAAATACCCGAACACGCGCAGCCCAGCATCAGAGCCACGCGCAGCCAGATAAGACCACTCGGAGTATGAGGCGCCAGGAACGACAGCAAGAAAAACACATTGGCCACTTGGAAAAATATATGATTGATCGGACGCCACTTCGGGCAGTGGTTCAGATACATGTCCCACATAGACGGCCGCTCATACACTGACACATTCACCAAGTCACTCGACTGTCCCGACAACTTGGTCGTCTCCACGAGCCCCATCTCACTAACCACCCGCTCCGGCGGGCTAGTGACCGCGCTGCCGTCACTGCTCGTCGCTGGTACCTCCGTAGTGACATTTTGCAGCCCAGTTATCATACCGATCGCTAAGGCACTGAGAAACAACATAGTCCCACCGCGCTCTCACACACACCCCGATTGAATTTGTCATCGAAACTCTAACGGCAATTGGCATTTGAGTGTGGTTTTGATACACTAAAACGCAGCTATATCGTCTATATAATTTAAAAACATTACATGGTAAACTATTGGAATTTTAATAAAAAATATTAAACGAAATTAGAACAGCACCGCTCGCTACACATAAATACAAAACTAATAAACATAAACCGAGATAGTTAACTACTAAAATTATAATAACTTATTTTGAATTAAATTCTTCCTAGAGTCCAAAATAAAACGGAAACAGTAAAAGCAAACAATCGAAGCACACAAATGACAACCAACAGCCGTACTATTGACAGAAAATTAATTGCAGTGCTGCCAACTTCATAATTCTCGTGAGTGTTGGGCGCTACTCAATCTTAGACTGAGATGCGAGAATAGCTATAATTTCAGCTAGGCGAGTTTGTTTTAAAAAAAAAGCACAAGATCGGCACGAGCTATTTTATAATTAGGAGTTAGGTTATCAAACTATGTTTTGAAATATATACTTATAGAAATATTGTATTAATTATTTAGAAAAAAGTGAATCGTTGCGGTACTCCTTGCAGATATGAAACATTGAAGTTAAGATACTTGTTAATAAAAATATAATACGTTTTTTTATAAAATGACGTATGAAGTAAATATATTTTAAGGTTCTATTGACAATATGACTCTAACTACAAAATTGACGCCGATACACACAAGTAAAGCGGCGAGTGTGGGACGTCGCTGTGTCTCTGAGACCCTGTGTATGTACCCTGAGTAACTCCTACAGCATTAAGTAGAAGGGACCGATGTGTAATGGAAATCATCTATATATTTATTAGCTACTATAATGTCAATATTATAGGCATGCAGAATATATACATATTTTTTGTTACCCCAAAGAAGTATAACTACTAACACGCGTACTACACACCGTTATTTTAACGTAGTAGTTAGAGAAAAAGAATAGATCCTCAGAAACGTAATACAAAAGTAAGTCAAGGTTAATGGTCTTCCAACTAATTAACATCCGCATAGCGCACGTGCTTATCGCACAGGCAGGCGCGGAGGCAAGGATGGAACCAATGATGGCCTAGCACCCCCCTAATCGCGCCCAATGAGATGTAGTTGAAGGCGTTTACAATGTCTAGACTGGCAGCCAACACCTCCCCACCCCACCAGGACATTGCCTGCTTTGACAGCGAGTGGACGCGAAGAATCGCGTCAATGGTGGATTGCCGCTGTAAAACAGCCATACTAGCTTTCGGCCAGGTCGGTACAAGTGCTCAACGAGTCTTTAGGCAATTATTCTCATGAATACTTTCAAAACCTCGTCGAGCAGGCAAACGGGAGATACGCAGAAAAGACTCCCCGCTTCTTTTCTGATGTAAACTAATCTGGCTTCCTACCAGCTAGAGAAGAACACACTGTGACGGCAGCAGCTGGTAAGCATCCGTCCCAAGCGGTCCCCAAGAGACTGCAGTGCATACACCCATGCGTGGACACCATAGCCCAGGTCCCCTTTTGACCCCCCCCAACTCCTAGACTATTAGTTCAAGACCAAGGTAATCAGGGGGGACCAGGAGCTCGCTTCAGGACCGAGCCTTCTACTCACGGATGACGCGTTGCAGCTACATCGTAGCCGCCCGGCCTGATAGGCCTAGGCAGTCTCTCCGGTTGTAGCTCCTGGCGTCGGCTTCGTTGGTACCGGCAGCGGGATGCTAGACAGACCGCGTGGAACTGCGCGATCTCCTCTGCCCACCAGTGCAAGGTCATACGCCGGAAGCACGTGGCCCAGGGTATAGATGCGTCACTTATCAATCAATAACTAGGCCGTTTCCTCTTCTGGATTGAGCAAGATCCCTTGATCGAAATCTGAGCACATTGCGACATCAGCAGCTGTAACGAGCATCTCTCGATCGAACTGTGTGAAGGCCCAACGCCGTGGTGGTCTAGGACCTGGACGGCTCGAGCTATAAGGGCGGAGGGCCACATAAACATTATATGGCGGTGGTCTGACAGTGTGACCACCTCTCCCCTACCCACCATCCTGACACCATGCGGGTACATAGGGGGTAACCCGCGTAAGGTCTACGATCGAATCCTCTTGCCACCAAATGCCGGTGCTAAGTATCCCAGATTCAATAATTGGAGGCCAAGCGCCATATCTTCCTACTTGACCCGTCCCTCTGCCTACCCACACCGTGAAAGTCCCGTAGAAATCGGTTCAGCCGGTTCGGAGATTCGCGGGAACAAACAGACAGACACAAAAAAATAAAAACTGTTTTTTTTTTGTGTAGGTACCGTATATAGGTACTTTCATAAGCATTAAGTAAAAAGCTGTTATATTGACATTACAAACAGACACTTCAATTTTATTTATTTGTATGTATAGATAGAGCACCGGATGGTGGTGTGTGCCGCTGCCGCACTCTCAAACTAAACGGGTTTTGTATAGCTTGATGTTTAGCCGAGTATTCGAGTATGTAAGAGAGTGCGACGAAACGACAAAAAGTAGTACTCCCTCTCGCACGATTCGCAACGTTCAACTTCTAATAGTTCAAAGTCCAAACAGTGTAGAATGATGCGTAGCCGTGTGTACAAATAAATTGATACTCGTCTGTACTCGTAGGTATCATAGACAATGTATCTTTCTGTAGTCTGGCGGTCTGGCATCGCTGCTTGCTTTCTTGTCTACATAACTGTCAATAATGAACAAATGTCAGCTGGCTGTGTCAGTAAGGCGGCATGAGAGTCTGAAACATTTTGATATCCTTTTACTTCCTTTATTTATGTGATGTTTAGTTCTTATGATGTCGGTGCCGTGTGAAATGTTATTGCATCCTGAGTTGCTAAGTAATGAACAGTTAATAGGCATCATTCAGGAGGTATTGATAACACTTTTCTGTTTTGTTATTGTACCAAAACAAAAAGAAGGAACATAATTTGATTGATATCTATTTTCAGAGGCACCTGCGCGTTCCAAACTTAGAACGCATGCGAAGGGATGAACTATTGGACATCTTTCACCATTATTGTGTGCCTTATGGCCAAAGAAAATACAGAGATTCGGGCCGCGGTAAATTACTGAATAAAACGCGCCAACCAAGCCCCGAACCGCCGAAAAAATTTAATACCATGATGAATCAAGAAGTTAAACGCAGTAAAGCAAATCCAAACTGTGAAAGATTGAAACAGCCACCGGACTTTCTGTCTGGGCATACAAAGAGAATTAAAATTGAGACAACAATATCACCAATAAATACAAATATTTTCAATACCAGTAAAAGAAAAATCTCCATGGATTCTGTAAGTATTTCAGAAATGCAATAATATAAATGCAATAAGTAAAGCTTGCTTACTATGAAGTTATAGAAGAACTTACAAAAAGGAGAACTCTGCATGAGTTACATTTGATTTAGTTACTATATTTGCAGTGTTGCTAGTATTGGGGAATCGTGCTCATACCAAGTGACCCCCGGGAAGACCCCCTGTGGACACGTGCCGCCGTGTGCGCAGCACAGCATATAGCAAGGCTTCTACAACCCACCTGAGGTGCCGTGTGGCAGTGGCCTCTCTATAGTCGCCTTCCCTCCGCTAGTGGCTATTACCGCTTTACAATCATCCATCACCAGAGGGTGGCTCTAAATGGAGATATTTAAGTTCCTGGAGCCCCTCTTTGGTGCCAAAGATTACCACTCAGGTGGTTTAAGCTGGTAGGAGTCCGGCATGCCCCTTCACCCTTTCCTGGTGTGTACTTCCTTGGCCCCAGCCAAGGAAGTACAAGATGTATTTCCAAAGGACCAATAAAAAAAAGTATCTTGTTAGTAAGGGTTCAAAATAAGACAGCTGTTTTGTGCAGTAAAGCCCTAATTAAGTGGTTACTGCTTCGTCATATTTATAATTAGTTTTGTAAATACAGAATGCACAGGATGCATTCGTCTCTGTCTTCAAACTGGTTCATTCATTCCCATGTGTTTGAGTAATAAACTTTTTTAAGGATTGTGTGTTCTGAAATGGCTCTAAAATTAAATAACATAAAGCAATTTTTTCAGATTTTATGAATATATTGTAGTATTTATGCATAAAATTAGTAGGTGCCACCGTTTTACTGGAGATCACTCAGTATAAGCACACAGACTCCCCCGGCACGGTTTCGTCGTTCTACGCCCAAGATCGACCCTCTCCCGGTCTTTTCTCCTTTCGGAGCATGATGCTCTCACAGAAGGAGAACACCTCATTCCAATTTTCATGCTCTGCCAATAAAGCCGAGACAACTGCTGACAGAGAGAGATCTTACCCGATCTGATCGACCAAGATCCGCTCTCGGCAGCTCACGCAGGGCATGCCTCGAGCATACGCTGTGCGGTATCCTGGTCACTTTCCAAGTGGTTGCGACGAATATGTCGGACATTCGCCAGATAAAGGTTCACAAAACGCTATGCAATCTCGACGAGAACAAAGCTAGTAGCCTCGAAGGAATTCCTGCCATAGCGCTGAAAGTATGCGTCCCTGAGTTGTCTCCTACCCTGACGCGCCTATTTCGACTATCATTAGAAACTGGCCAAGTGGCCTGTGCCAAGTTTGAAAGCTTGTTAAAGTGCAGCCGTTCCCAAAAAGGCAGTTGATCTAACCCTGTGAACTACAGGCCCATTTAAGTAAATTCTAT
The DNA here is from genome assembly GCA_947459985.1 of Diloba caeruleocephala. Classification (NCBI taxonomy): domain Eukaryota; kingdom Metazoa; phylum Arthropoda; class Insecta; order Lepidoptera; family Noctuidae; genus Diloba; species Diloba caeruleocephala. The sequence continues at coordinate 25,455,576 of OX381615.1, forward strand.
ACTATGGACTAACCATACTAAGGCTATGGATTGTGTGCTAAATTGCAGGCTCCTGGTAAACCCCGAACCAAATTACCTCAGTGATCGGACAATATGGCTTCTGTTTGAGGCTTCTCATGTTCAATCTCAACTTTTGGTCCTACATCAAAATCTTGGCTACATAAAAGACTGCAAGTGATGGTATTTTACACTGGAACAACTTTACCAAGCACAAGTTTGATCATGTGTGGAATACTGCTTATATCTTTGGTACGGTACTACCAAATACCAGCTTGCACACAAGGACGAATGAGGGGCATGCAAAGAGGCTCATTAACAATGATGAACAGTTGTGGAATTCTATGGGTGAGGCTTTTGTTCAGCAGTGGACGTCCTCTGGCTGATGTGATGATGATTATAATAGTTAATTAGTATTATATTAGTTAAAAATAATTAGTACCCAACGAATGAGCAAACCCAAAGATAATGGTATTAGAGGTTAGTATATGATTAACTACCATTCCACTGAAGTACATTAGAGTACCAGTACGCCGGCTTTAGAAATGAAACTTTGGGGTGAAATAGACAATTGAAATATAGTTTTTTGAACAAAGAGCAGTTTTTGAACCAATATTTAATTTGTTATTTATTAAAATACACGCGTAACAATTGACTACATTTGGCCTGACAAGGAAAGGTTTATCAATATGTAAAAATTAAAAGTTTTTACAATATGTAAACATAATATTAAATTGGTTATGGTTAATACGTAATCGTACAACGTCTCACATGACACATCCAGGGCGACTATGACTAATAAATAATATGCTGAATGTTTTATTTATTTCAGATGACCCTAACAAATGATTGTCCACCATCAAAGAGAGAACGGAAACCTATCACATGGCCATAAATAGTAAGATTCTAGATGAAATTAATGTTAGTGAAATATTAAGAGTTGCTCATCACTTGTCCACCAACCAATTGTTCTGTATCATCGTAATGACGTCACTAACTGGGCATTTCTCAATAACCACAGATTGGCTTCCACTATAAACAAATGTAGCTGGTTATTGATATTGTTATAATTGTGTGTGCAATTCCAACACTGATGCACAAAGACGCTTTATTCTTTAAATCTGTTAAATGCTGAAAAATTATCACCTACCTATCCCTTAAATACATTTCGAGATATATAACTCTGAGGATACTAAATAACACCGAGGGTAGTCGGCACACGCAATGCGTGACCATTTGAACGGTGACGGATAAGACACCATTCGATGAGCGGCCCGTTGGTGCTCTGTCATTTGAGCAAAAAATTCCTTGTGAACGCTGCTCCCGAATAATTAATTAGGACGATTTGTGATGTAACTTAAATATTAAAATATGACGATATCTATGCGGTAACGCAAATATGCAGTGTTTAGGAGGTATGCCATCGTCGGATATCTTCATTCAAGATTTGATCAAAGTTCTTGGACGACTGTGTTATACTATATATATTCAACATGCATTGGTTTATTTTTATTATCTCGACGCCTTGTATTATAAATACGTTGGTTGCTTTCATAATCATTAAATATTGCTTTTATTTCCATTTAAGTGTTTGTTTGAGTTTTAAATATTGAAACGTCAAAATCTTTGATCAAATAAATAGTGTAGTACTAGTTACGGATCGAATCAGATGATATCATCAAATGTACTAACTTTGATGATATCATCCGATTTCTTTGATCAAATGTACATTGGACAAAGATATTCGATGAGTGGCGTCGATGTTCGTACAAAGTTATCGCGTCATGACAAATGAGAAACGTTGTAATCCGACCTATTAGATTGTCTATTGTCCTGACAATCTATCTATGATATAATGTTTGAAATTATGTTAATAGGCATATTAACATGAATTACACCACATATAAAAATTCTCCCTTTTCCTCTGGGTAGGTAAAGTGCAGCTCTTTTCTTTTTTTTTATAAACGTAGGACTCACTAGGATTTCTCCTGTGTCCTGGGTGCGACATGAATTCCATATACAATACATCCAGACCCGGAACAACTACCTGCAGATCATACAAATATTTGTTCCGTGCATAATCGAACCCACGACCCGGAGTGCAGCAGCCGACTATATCAGCCACTGCACCAACCGTGCGTTTAGTCAACCTTCTTACCGGTGACAACGTCATTGTAACGAGCGTTGATGGCGTAGACATTACTCCACTTGGCCATGCCTGCTGAGCTCTATTTCATCAGTTCGGCTTAGGCACTGCATCAAATGTGCGCATAGCCTACTGACCTTTCTAACGAGTTTGGTTTTATAAGAATCATGGCCTAATACTGAAACGCCACTTAATAATAAGTCCCGCTTTAACTATTTGAGCCGCCCGGTGCCCTACCGAAAACAGATTTCTCGAATAGTTAAACCTGGACTTATTAAGTGGCGTTTCAGTATTCGACCGTTAGATTAGAATAGAACCAATTTAAGTTGTCTTTATATCTTTATAACACCTTGTCTAAACAGTTTTACATACAGGGTGTCCAGTAAATAGCACGACATACTGCAGGGGGTGAGAGCTTGGGTCAATACCTACCAAAAAAACACTATTTATGTTCAGCAAAATCTTACGGATTTACAGTAGTACAAAATTTTCCGAAATATCGAAAAATCTCTACCTTGACACAGATTTTTAAGCATCTCGTAATGAAAAATTCCTTTTCTAGTTTTTTTTTACCTATTAAAAACTAAAATGTTTTCAAGAAATACAATTTTTATTTAAATTTTCACAGTACAATTTTCTAATCGGAAAATTTTGTACTACTGTAAATCCGTAAGATTTTGCTGAACATATATTGTGTATTTTTGGTAGGTATTGACCCAAGCTCTCACCCCCTGCAGTATGTCGTGCTATTTACTGGACACCCTGTATAAGTACGTAGTTAGGGAGTTGGTTAACAGTTCAGGGGGCTTGTTATGAGCTGACAGGATTCAAATAAAGGCTTACCACAATCGAAATCAATGGATTCAATAAGTACATTAATTTAGTTATAAGTTTAGTTAAATGCTGTAAAACAGCTACTTATGTGTAATATTTTAGTATTAAAATATTGTAGAAATTCTGCAATATGCTAATTATAGGTATTTAAGAAAAATAAAACAAAACACTTCGAACCTGAATCTAGCAAAGTAAAATCGCTATCTTTAATTGATCACAAAATTTTCACAAATCCAAGTTATTCTTATAACTTTCAACGTCTTTAATACCAGTTTTTGTTTAACTACAGTCAACTGTGAAAGTTAAACCATCGTAGTGTACATTATTAGCAGCATTTTAACATTTTTATATTATTCTATAGATGACCTTATTATCTTATAATATTCATAAAGCTTCAATTCTATTTCAAGTTACATACACATTAAAAGTGTTTGTGCTTGTATGCATATTTTCCCGAAATCTGGATCTCCGCCCTCAAAATTACCAATACTTACAAACACAATTGTTTTTGCAAAATAAGCTTTCATTCCAAATAATTTGACGTACGCAATGTTTCACTCTTATTAAATGGTATACAGGATGCCTACTAAAATTTTTATACCGTGATTGAAATACTCATGGACTTCCTCCACCATGGGAAGGGTGAAGTATCGTGCTAAACTTACTGGCTAACGGCCGAAATTAATAATCAATCTAATGCAAAATCTTTAAGATTTAAGATTTTTAAATTCATCCGTTGTTACCGGCTAGTGGTGGTTAATATAGCGTCTAGCGCGATTAAATAGCGCGCTATATTCACGCAACGTATAGCTCACGCTATGCCGGCTCCAACTTGACGCTATGAAAATCGCACCATTAAAAAATAACGAGTAGCTAGGATAATAGCGCGAGCAAAGGCATATCGCGGGCGTGGCGAGCCGGGCGGCAGTCATCGCGTGAATTCGCGCGCTATCGGTCGTTATCCAACGCGTTGTTTATAATATTTATTTATTTTAGATACGCCAACAATGTATATATATTAAAATTTCGTAATATAAAACATATATGACATTTGATGACGTAATAATAGGCATACACAACATCAACCATTCCGTTCCGTGAAAATTGTTGTAAGAAATTTTTAATAAAATAAATATAACCCTATCCTATATTAATTAGTACATAAATAGCTCTTATCCCAAGCCTGGAAAGTAGGACGAAAAGTTCATTAACTTTACTGCTCCATTTTATTTTGATAGATATTATTTTACGTATCGAATTTACTATAACGTATTCAAGACCAAGAATATAACTAAAACAGCACGCTGTCTTAACACTGCGCGCTGTCTGTTCAACTGATTCGAGAATATTCACCGCGCTTTTTGGGCGTCATTCGCGTTCGCTCAGTTCGTTATAATATTAGCGTGTAAAATAGCGCGCTATTTTATTATTGCAAATAGTTTGTAGCGCGCTATTGGCATATAGCGTTTTTGAACACCACTAGTTACGACCACATTTTACACAAAAAACTGACATATCCGTAATCCTTAATCCAAAGGTTTTGGATTACATTGATTATCAATTTCGGCCATAACGACCTGAAGAGCTGGTGCGCGTGATAACTTTCCGTGTCCAGAACGTGTCTACAGAGATCGGATCTTTTTTTTATTTCGATTTAATGTATTTGTTACACATATTGTACATACATTTTAATTTTTAACTTTCTGTACTCCTCTTCCATATGAATTTTAACTATGCCAAATCTGATACTCCTCCGTGCGCGCAATGTTATTTCTTAAAGTATTTTTTTTAAACGTTTCCCACACTAATGTTTCTCCTGTGTCGTGGGTGCGTTTACAGACATAAATTCCACACACAATACACCCAGACCCAGAACAACTACCTGCAGATCATACAAATATTTGTTCCGTGCGGGAATCAAACCCGTGACCCGGAGCGCAGCAGCCGACTGTGTCAGTCACTGCACCAACCGTGCCGTCAAATATGTCAAATATAAATGCCGTCGTAATATGTAGATATGTATATAAATTAATGCTCTTTCTTGTTCTTATATTATTCATATTGCGTATGACAGAGAAAAAAGGCATTGCAACGCATTAGCTAGTCACTGAATAAATACTTGATTGACAAAATATACGTACGCGCGATTTCCTAATTTGTCTAAATCTTCAGTAGTACATTGACCACATTTGACAAAAATAATGATGAATGTTATGATGCAGTTTAGCCAAATATCGAATATATCTCCTATCGCCCGGCAATGAAAACCACATATGTAAACACAAAATAATACAGGGGAAAAAACTGTCTCTGGGAATAAATGTATGGAAGATCATAGTAATGCCTATTGCTTTTGAGAAGCTTTTATTTAAGCGTACCTGTAGTCTGACTTCACAGATTTAACACAAAATGAACACTGAAGCAAAAAGGTCGGAACAAATAGTTTATACAAGTTTCTCATCGCACGCCAGAGATGGCGTTAGGAGAACATGAACTGTAAGTTATTCAAACTATGCGTGTAAAACGAATGTATCAATCTAAAGATCATATAAAACGTTTTTGAAGAAAATTGGTATTACGAGGTTTTACCGTACGGCTGAAATAAAATAAACAATAGGCTTGATTAAGTGTGACCTGAACACAAAGCCAGATAAATCTAATCCCCAAATCCAAAGATTTTGGATAAGATTGATTATTATTTGGGCCGTTTGGCAATACCTAAAAAGACTGCAAATGCTGCGGAAAGGGAAGAGAAGTTTAAATAAACAATTCAATTGTAACAATTGTATTAAGAATATAATATGCAATTGCATTGCATGTATACATTTGCATGTAATCCGGTTATAGTTAATGGTTAGGTAGCAGTGATAGCCTAGCGGTTGAATGCTTGCCTTCCATACAGGAGCTAGAGGAGAGGAGGTTAGTTCGATCCCGGCCCGCACCTCTGAGTTTTCGGATGTGCAGTGCATGTGCATGTGCAGATCAGAATTTGATTATCACTTGCGTTAACGGTGAAGGAAAACATCGTGAGTGAGAATGGTGTGTGTAGTCCGCCAATCCGCACTAGGCCAGCGTGGTGGACTAAGGCATACCTTTTCTCAACGTGAGAAAAAGGCCCGTGCCCAGCAGTGGGACAGTAATATCTATCTAATAATAGCTTCTGGGAACTGAACCACTTTGCAAATACATAATATTGTAGTAAGTTTCCTAAATAGTTCGGAATGTGAGCAAACGCGTTTTTTCATGAAATATATATTAATTATATCATTATGGCTGTATGTAGTATCAGTTGACGGTCTTTGTAATCAATAATATAATTTTTAATAGAACCATACCAATCTGCCATGATTCTCATGTTGTTTTGGAAATAATGTAATGAGGCTGAAGAATCATTCATCGAAATGAAAATAGTTATATTGGGCCAGACCGCTAGATATTGTATATTCCTATTATTAAGGTAAAGCGCCCCCTCTATTGGGCTTTATAAATTCATTGTGACATTACCAACCGGTTAATGGCATAGCTATTTTAAACCTGACGGTCAATTCTCGTAATAAAAATGTTCAAAATATAGTTCCGATGTAGTCTCATTCAGTAGATCTAGTTCAGTCATCATTTCGACCGAATGAAGTCCACTGCTGGACACAGGCCTCCCCCAAAGTACAACACAACGACCATATGGGTGTGTTGTGGGCTCATTGGGGGTTTTTCCATTCACACAGCTAGTTAGATGTATCGCGTAAATAAAACGGTAGTACTGTTTTTCGTTTCAGAATCTATTTTATTATATCCTTCCATAGTTTAAATAAGGCAGCTAGTTTCAAATTATTGCAATAGATTAGGCAACACTAAGTGGCGTTGTAGGTAGCCGTGTAGTTCCCGTTAAAGAATAGACCATCCCTCTCCACCCTTAGTTGTCGTAAAGGTCGACTAAGGGTTGATATCAAAAGGATGGGCAGCAGTGTTTTTTATACCTCTATGCTAGCAAGTAATAAAAATAATAAACTGGTGTTGCTCCTTGTCGCCTGTAGTGGTGGCCATTTAGGGGGCCCATCTTGTGAGTGGCAAGTCACCGCCTGCCACAGAATTTCACTTTAAAGGTTGAAAGGCAGACGCCGTTTTTTTTCGTTTTTCTTAGTATTAAATCCATTTAGCACCCATTGCAATAGACCTTATACTTGTAGTTTCCATTTCATACAATAGTTTTATACCTCCGGGGACAAACCGAGACTGCATTTTATAGTGCAGCCATGGAGAGTCCCCGGTTAGTATTTTAGATTAAATTTCTCTAAAGGGCTTCTGCGTGTTGGACCCATGACCCCGCGTAAGCCTATCAAAAGACCGGGTTCCGCCTTACAGGGGACATAAACCCGTGTAATAGAGAAATATGTTTTATTTTTTATTTTTGTTTATTTCAGAAAAAAATATGTTACATTTTTCACAAAAACTTATTTAAAAAATTAATAGAACACGACGGGAAAAGGGTACACGGTAAAGTCCACCGCCTGATGGTAAACGATTACCGTCACCTATGAACGCTTGAAACACCAGAAGTCTCGCTCGCGCGTTGACGAGCATCCTCGAGTGTGCTAATGACAACATTCTGCAATCACCAGTGCCCTACGTGGTTATTATGGCAATATTCCCCCTGGGCCGTTCATTGGGAGGCCTATGTTCACGGATTGATGACGAGATTGTACGTACGCATTGTTAGCATCTTTTAACGCTACGTCAAACCACGTACAAAATATTAAATAAGTCACTTTAGTTCTATTAACCGTCACCGTCTCAAGGCGAATTTCGGCTAAATATATGTACAGGTTTGACCGGATCGACTTTTTTTTTATTGGTGTCCAGTGGAAATTCTATATGGAACTTCTTTCGCCCCGGGCAAGGGCGAAGGGGTGTGCCGGACTCCTACCGGCTAAAACCACTGGAGCGGTCATCTTCGGCACCGAAGGGGGACTCCAGGTCCTCTTAAGAGCCGCCCATTAGTGCCACGCCTTTAGACACATCACGAAGGGGATGACTGTGAAGTGGTCACCCCCTCTAGCGGAGGGAAGGCGACTGTAAAAAGGGCGCGCCCCCAGGCACTTCTCGGGTAGGATTGTAAAGGATCCCCCCAAGCCTTGCTTTGCTCTGTGGCTTTGGTCGGCGGCGCGTGACCGCGTGCGCGCCACTGTCTTCCCGGGGGTCGCTCGATGTGAGCACGCAGACTCCCCAATCTGCGCACCCGCGACCCCCGAGTGACCGGATCGACCTATCACACATGTCTCGCAGAAGACGTTCGCTGATCGCATTCTTGGTGGCCTCTCAACAACTTAATTAGCTATAAAATGGCGACGGGATCGGTCGTGCTATCGGGTAGCGACACCTCAAAATCGTATTACGCGTGGCATTCGCGCGCCTGTCTTTATTGTTGGTGCAGTACACTTTTGTCATATGAAACCGGTGCCGATAGTTTTAATTAAACGATGACTAAAAGAACGAATGAGCATTTCGTCTGCGTGTTTAAAATTTACCATGTCAAATTTATTTCCTGGCAGTTCGGGAACGTCAGAACTTAAATTGCACTATAATAAAACAATTTTAAACGGATTCGCGAGGACTTGAGGATGATCAAATCGAAGAATCGAAAGAGAACAGTTATGTACCAAAAATGTTTCGTGAGGCTATTGAAATTAAAAAACATCCTAATTTTAATAGAGAAGATGGTTGGCAGGTAACTCCTGTTTGGAATCCGAATTAAATTAGCAAAATCCTAAACACACCACTCTAAAAAACATCAAGACACTGTGAGTGATTACTGCTTGCATCGAAACAATTTTGATTCGTTTTGTACGGTAGATAAAATAACTTTTTAAATCTGTAACGGCACTTGTCACCTTAGTCAACCTGCGACCACGAACCCTGCAAAGTGTTCGACAAACGTCAGGAAAAACAAAAATCAATAATACACGCGATTTAATTCGTTTAAAATTGTTTTTATTATAATGTGTAATAATCGCGAAAACCTAAGACCTTAAATTGCACTGTTCCAATAGGTTAGTCATATAGAGCTCTTGGCAAGATACTCAATGGGTACTCTTTAAGAGTAATGAAGGCAACACTATTGAACGATTCAAATAGTGATAAAAAATATATATTATACTGTAATGAGAACCATTTAGGTTAATGGGTAAAGAAAGAACATTCTAGTACAATAATATATACCTTTATCAAAATTGCTATAGCAGGTGACCAGTTGACAAGTCTTAATAGACGGCACTGGCTTACAAGCATGACGTATATTAAGACTTGTCAACTGTAAATACATCAAAATCACTCAACTCAACATACTGTAGGGACCCAACGACTTATACAACGCCACCAACACCATGCATGATCAATACTGTCAATGACCAGCACAGGTTTATAGGTAGGTACTAAATATATTTAACTCCCATACGCATAGGCAGGGCATGTATAATTAAATATGATCAAATTTGCAGTTTATGCATTAGAAATGAATGTCACAAGCAATAATATTTTAGGCAATGTGTTTGCGGTAATTGGAGATAGTTTGACAGCAGCTCCCGCCCCGGCGCCATCTGTCGTAAACCGCCTTAAAGTAATTAACCCGTCACTGCTTTAAATGGAGCTCTTTGAACCGACATGTTTAAGGCCAGTCTTATACATCTAGCTGGACTTGTTGAACGAGCCGTTTCCGAATCCGAATGCACCGAATTGTACCCATTAACGGACTCGGCTCGTTATAGCATGGACTAGCTTATTTAAATGTTAGTAGAATTTTCAGCCGCCTCATGGTCACGCTTTTCCTTAGGTCCGTCTCCGGTCTCCGGGACAGTCCCGAGTTCCGAGTATGGTACCCGATGGTATCTATCTACTCTAAGGGAAAATACGATGTGAGACATTGGAGAAAAGGTTTATATAAAATCGACTTCGTATGATATCTTAGACTCAGAGGAAAAAGTGTAAATTGATTGGAATACTTAAACTGCATCAGAAAGGTATTCCATTATTGTAATAACAATCGTGCCGCCAGATTAATTAAATGAATTATGATTGAATGTATATAATTGTGTAGTTTACATAATGTCTGTATCTCATTTATGTTAATGGTTGTTAGCTAATTATAATACTTCAGTGTTATTTGTAGAAGTTGCCAAACGTTCCTGCAGCGTTGGATTTTATTTCAATTGACTTGTACATATTATTGTATGTAGGTAAGTTATTTTGTATGAATGAAATCGAAAATACATGGTCGTTTTAAATCTGTTTTGTTATTATTACTTTGCACCTCACGCATCCAAGAGGAAGGGTAACAGCATCATGTGAGTATGCGACAACACTGATCACCAACCCTATGCCAAGCGTAAGTAACTATGACAATAGTATCCCATATGACAGCTCATTGTAGTGATCATTGGAAGGCTCATCATTATCATTGGACGATTACGAGCTGATGAGGGAATGAGTGTACCTGACACAGCGTAGAAAGCCTGATTGCAAGATGGGTTAATTATATTTATTAGCTTTATGGAACGACTCACTAGGTAGATACAGGATTTACACATAACCGAATGGAGAAAGCGGGGAGACTTTACTTTCGTAGTAACTATTAGGTAATATATGTTAATACACTCAAGTGGATTTTCCGTGTGGTCCGAATTGAGAATAGAGCACCACTCCATCTCCTCCCGTGGAGGTCGTAAAAAGCGACCAAGGGACTCTTAACAAGAGGGATGGGCAGCAGCGTCCTTTCTGTGGAACAGTAGCCATTCTGCGCTCACCAACCCGCCTGCCAAGCGTGGTGAGTACTGGCAAATTCCCTCCAATATGATGACACAGTTGTGGAAATCTACGGGGGAGGCCTTTGTCCAGTAGTGGACGTTGTATGGCTGATACGATGATGATGACTCAAGTGGTTTGATAATAGCTGAAAAATTACACTTGGTCATCACAACTTGATGTCATTATTCTTGTTTACATCCATTATTTAAACTTCATTTTACGCGCATAGTATGTAGTAGTGTGAAATCTACAGAAGCCATAATCTGAGAGAAGAAGAAGTAGTAGTGTGATTCGTTATTAGCTTTAGCGGAGGCTGTGACCGGAGTGGAGACCTTCGGCACCGAAGGGGACTCCATCTAAAGCCGCCATGCTTTTAGGCACATCTGGGAGGGGATGACTGTAAAGTGGTCACCTCCTCTAGCGAAGGAGAGGCAACGGTAAAGAGGCTGCCTCCCCAGGAACATCTCGGGTTGTTTGTAAAGGATCCGTGCCCACACGGCGGCACGTTACCACGTGCGCGTCGCTTTCTTCCCGGGGTTCGCTCGGTATGATTATGTAGATTCCCCAGACTGCGCGCTCGCGGCCCGGATTGTGCATGTTGATGTGGCGCGGTTACACCCCCGTACCAGTTCTCCTTATATCCTTTTTCTGTGGGTACACAATTACGTGCTCGTAATTATGATTATATACATCAACATACATGCATCCAAAGACTGCCTCCGAGGTGCTCGTCGAGGTCGCTCGCAACAGCCCGGTAGCCTAAAAGATAGTAGGTAAGTAATGTATATGAGAAAAATCGAAATCTGTATACTATACTCGAAATACTTAAGGTCCCTCAGGACTTCTGTGTGAAGTTCGTGTGACGTGTTGGCAACTTATGAAAATAAGTTTTATTACTTTAAGTCGAAAGACCACAAATTTATTTTGAAAAAAGAACTGTCAACCGTAAATATTCAACAAGGTTATCGTGTTTATTTACTTTTAGATAGATATTTATATTTAAATCCAGTTCTGCCGGACTAATTAACAATCATGTATCAACCGCAATCATCAACACCGAAACCTGTGAAATCTATTAAAAGTAGACTCGACACGATAAACCAATCCGAGGACGCTGGTGGCAAAAAGGTTCCTATGTCGAGAACTCATTCTCACTTCCTGGTTCCTTCTGCAAAGCTGGACAAGGTGACTAGAAGAGTTATAGCACCATACGCCCAAATTGAAAGGAAAGGTAGAAAAGCCCATTAGCCCTTACTAGCCTGGTAGGAACAGCGAAATCGCCATAACGTAGTTTTAACATTAAATCAGTCAGGCCATATGTTTCCGAGCAAAGAATAAGATATAGGCTCATCACCTGAGGGTATCGTAAAATGCGACTAAGGGTCTGTAACTCTGTATCCTTTATTTGTCCTTCAGGGGTGGTGTTTGTAGTAATTACCTCTTCGAACGATCATTCTAGCGGCAATTGCTCAGCAGTGGAATAAGTTTACGGTACGATATGATAAGCGGTTCTACTGCAGTGTCATATAAGCTCAGAAATCTCGTATTTGATGTGACCTTACATAGTGTAGTGAGGGGTAAGAAATCACTTGAATGCATTGGGGTGCCTGCCAACGGCCATCAAGGCTCTGTCGATCGATTTACATCATCAACATATCATGTTAAATCAGCCAAAGGACGCCCACTGCTGAACAAAGATTTCCACAATTGTGTCGCCATTCTGGGGAGAATTTTCCAGTACTCACCACACTTGGCAGGCGGGTTGGTGAGCGCAGAACAGCGGTTTAAGAATACAGCACCACTCGCATCTTCGCGTATGGATGTCGTAAAAGGTGACTTAGGGACTCTAAACCTGAGCAATGGGCAGCAGCATCCCTTCTGTGGAACAATAACTATTCTGTGCTTACCAACCCACCTGCCAAGCGTAGTTATTTATTGTAAATTCCCACCAAAATGACACATGGCATGCAGCCGGTCGTCTATGGAGCAGGACTTTGTTCAGCAATGAACGTATTTTGGTTAATATGATGATAATGACTGATAGGCTCGCGGACGACCTACTATATAATAAGGTCGAAAAAACGGACTTTTTATGGAGGCTCTCAGTTTCTGTACCCAGATTGGAAAAGTTAGCCTCTTACAATTTTTTAAACTGCTCCACACTAGGATTTCTCCTATATTGTGGGTGCGTTTACAGACATGAATTCCACATACAATACACCCAGACCCGGAACAACTACCTGCAGATCATACAAATATTTGTTCCGTGCGGGAATAGAACCCACGACCCGGAGCGCAGCAGTCGACTGTATTAGCCACTGCATCAACCGACCAATTAAATGATAAGTACTTAAATCTCATCTCGCATCTCCTTTGTGGCCTTCTGCGACCTAGTTTTACTGTCTCTGGGCTCCAATCCTGTGTTTAACGTGCCCATAATTCGTTCGGCATGCGGCAGACCTTTTTTTAACGTGGGAATTCCTCTTTGGGAAGGGCGGAGGGGCATACCGGGCTCAAACCAGCTAAAACCCCACGGGGACACCGTCCTTCTTACCTGTAGCCGGGGGTGAAGTTTACGCTTTATCTGCATTAGACTGCGCCCCGGCAGGTATCGGCCCGTCAATGTTGGACGGGCCCCTTCTTTGTGCGACCTTGTTGGCCACACGTATCCTTCGGAGAGGCGCGCGCGGAACACCCGCGCCACCATCTCGGGCCTGTTTCTCTTTGGGCGACGGACCACCCCCCTGGTTCGTCGGACGCAGGCCGCTCCTCATGGTGGCCGGAGACCGTTCAGCACCCTCCGGCGCCCACACCCGGTGCGTTTTTTGCGGCGGGGATAAGAGGTGGTCTCCCGTCCCCGCTCTGCCGCCTCCTTTGCTTACATCACTTCCTCGCAAAAGGAGGCGACGCCATCCCACGCGCTCTCGCTCCGGACGATGGACTGAACCACGGCCGGAAGCAAGAGGTCACCCCCTTCAGCATGCGGCAGACCTGCCTGATTCATTATTTTGTAACGTATATAATATAATGTAGGTCTGAAAGAGGAGGAAGAGAAAGCTGGGAAGTATCTCGACATGAATAGATTCAACGTGTTCTTAGAGGACACTGTCGACCTGGAGTCGCTTTTGTACGAAACCGCTATGGTGTTGAAAACTGTCACCGACAGTTCTGGTAAGCTTTTGCTATTATTTTCTAGCTATAGTTTATAGCGTAGCAAGTGGGCTGGGTGGTTCCGGCCCATTTCAGAATCCTCACCCACCACAAATAATATTGAACCACTTATTAAAGGCGCATATAGCCAGCTACATTCACTGATCAGTAAACGATCGGTGACATTAAGCAACGCTATGCGCGGTGAGTCTATGGATGACCGGATAGTGGTATTTGAAATGAGCATCTCGGTGCTTCGGAGCTTTCGTTGTTTCACTTCTGTATAGCCCTGCAAGGGTATAGAATTCCAGGAAAGAGCCTAGTGTACTTATCCAAACGTAGTTTTAATTCCGAAAAGGGTTTACAGACACATAATTTGACGGCACGTTTGGTGCAGTGGCTGATACAGTCGGCTGCTGCGCTCCGGGTCGTGGGTTCGATTCCCGCACGGAACAAATATTTGTATGATCTGCAGGTAGTTGTTCCGGGTCTGGGTGTATTGTATGTGGAATTCATGTCTGTAAACGCACCCACGACACAAGAGTAATCCTAGTGTGGGGCAACGTTTTAATAAAGAAAAAAAAAATAAGAAAACAAAACAGGTGCATTGTATTTGGTATATTTTTCCTTACAGGAGTGTTTGTATACATAGTGGACAAACTGAAGAATGAAATAGTCCTAATGCATCCGGACACTAAGAATCGGGAGCGACATGAAATAAACATAACCATACGTAAGTTTAGAGTTTTGAAGAATACATACGTAGACCGCAGCAAAGGGCCTGCAAATTTTTAACCGACTTCAAAAAGGAGGAGGTTCTCAACACGATGCGTATTTTTTTAATTTTTTTTATGTATGTACACAGAGTACTCCGAGATTTGTAGACCAATTTGAGCAATTCTTGTTTTGACAGGTGCAGAGTGCTTTCGAGTTGGTCGCATATAAATTTCATTACATTTTATTGAGTAGTTTTTTAGCCAGCTTCAATAAACATGTTAATTTGACTGCGCTTATCTAGATGATGTCTTAATAGTTTCGATTTCTCTGACATCAGAGAACCGTTTTGAGTCATTATTTTTAGTGTTAAATACTGATACCAAAGTGGAAAAAGTTCTTACATTTATTTTCACTAAAAAGAAACAAATTAAACTTTTTAACAAAAAATATACCGACTTCAAAAACCGTACACCACTGAAAAGGAAAAATAACTTTATTTATGAAGTCGGGCGGGGCCAGGTATAAAATGTAACCAGGTATTATAAATAAAGTTTTTTTTCCTTTTCAGTGGCGTACGGTTTTCGAAGTCGGTATATTTTTTGTTAAAACTTTTTATGTACGACAACACTATTCACAAATGTAATGTTCAGAAGTCTACCTAAAAACTTAGGGGCACTCAGCCCGGCTTCGTATAGTCGTTGCCTTAGGCTATATTTACCTCCTCTACGGTTATTTTGATTTACGAGTCTCAAAATCGACGCTGGTCTGCTAACAAATGTTTTTGACAAAGCGAATAAACTTTTTAATATAAACCAGACATTGAATCAATATATGTGTAATGTTAATATACATTTTAGCAATAAATGACGAGTATGTACCTACCTAGTCTATTCTTGTGGGTTTTAGAGGAAGGTCAAACCGCAGCGGCTCATGTTGCATATACCAAGGAGTTCCTACTGCTAGAAGACGTGCAGCGTGACCGGCGATTTTCTGAAGGCCTTCAATGGATAGACGCGAAGGTTGCGCTCTGTATGCCTGTTGTGAAACCTGATGGAGAATGCTATGCCGTTCTAGAGCTGTACAGGACTTATGCGAAAAATTATGATGATGTAAGATCATTAATGTTATGCAGATTACAAAATATTAATCGATATTTGCAACAATCTTCACGGGTGCCGCCACTGATTTCCATTACCATATCCACTCGCCTCAATTCAAGTCCATCCTAACCAACCAAATGTAAATTCATTCAATTCAAAATGCTTTATTGCAGATCATACATAGGTAAATGTAAGAAGATGTTTAAAACATATATAAATGTTCCGGCTCTCGTACATACAATATTACCTGATAGTTAATTCATTATTATTGATTACAGAAGATAAAATATAAAATTCATTACAAGTCAGAATGTAAAATGCCAATTTTAATATCAGATTGTCACATACGGTTCAGTTTAGACTATCGAATATTATCATCTTTCATCATCATCATTTCGGCCGAATAAAGTCCACTGCTGGACACAGGCCTCTTGTGTGCTCATTGGGGTTTGCCATAATTGCCACGCTTGGCAGGCGGGTTGGCGATCGCAGTTGAGTTGTTAATGTACTCGAAGGACGCTGCTGCCCATTCTCCTGCTAATCCCATAGTCGCCTTTTACGTCACCCAAGGGATGAGATGGGTTGGTGCTATTCGTAACCGGCACCACGCGGTTATGGAATATTATAGAAAAAAATAATGACCTAATCGAGATATTTCAGTGTCTTTTTTATAAAATCTTTCAGAATGTACCGAATAACATTTGTCAACAAGCATTTAATGAAGATTTTTTTTCGAACAAATCTCTTTTATAATATAGTGGTAGTGGATCTTGATGGATAGCGTTCCAATGTGTGTGGTTTCATCATTACGGCCGAATGAAGTCCACTGCTGGACACAGGCCTCCCCCAAAGATGTCCACAACGACCGATATGGATGTGTTGTGGGCTCATTGGGGGGTTTTGCCATAATCGCCACGCTTGGCAGACGGGTTGGCGATCGCAGTTGAGTTGTTTATATACTCGAAGGACGCTGCTGCCCATCCTCCGGCTAATCCCTTAGTCGACTTTTACGACACCCATGGGAGGAGATGGGGTGGTGGCATTCTGAGCCGGCACCACACGGCTTTACGACGATGAAATTGTAGAAACAGCTACCATCTGCGCTCTACCCTCTACACATAGTTTATATGCTATTAAAAAAAAAGCGTGTTGGTCTCCCTTAAAGATTAACAACGCCTAATAGGGCCCTTTTTCCTTTCTAATATAAAAAAAAAACTAAGTCATCTGGATGTGTTTGCGATTAATACTTCCTTCCTATTTAAGAGACATTTGATTACCATTGGCATTTTGGATATCTTCCTCTAATACTCATGCATAGATCTTGCTTGATTAGCTATGTTTGAACTCTTTCAGAACGTGGTCTACACAGTAGTGAGTGTAGCTTGCTGGGCAGGCGCGGCAGTTCATCAAGCACAAGCGAGAGTTACCTTACAGAAGACCGCGCATCTCAACTGTGAGCTGCGCGCGTTGCTGCAGAACTACTTCTGCGACCTAGCTTCTATTGACACTATGCTTACGGATATGCTGGTGATAGTTCAAATTATTCAGTAAAGGATGTATATGGTATTCACCAAATTAGAATCCACCTTAATGACACAATTACACGTGGTTTTTTATCTTCAGAAAGTTGAACTGACCCTCGGACAACTTGTCATTGTTTTGATCCAGATTTGTCTTGTCAGCAAATGAAATCACGTCAAAATTTGAGGAATACCCAGCATTTTACAATACCTATGGAGGCAGAACTTGTTTCAACAAGTGAATTGTAACTGCTCCTAAATATCAAAGGTTACATAAAAAAGTTACCGTGTGGTGCCGGCTTTACCGTGTGGTGCCGGCTCAGAATACCACCACCCCATCTCCTCCCGTGGGTGTCGTAAAAGTCGACTAAGGGATTAGCCGGAGGATGGGCAGCAGCGTCCTTCGAATACATTAACAGCTCAACTGCGATCGCCAACCCGTCTGCCAAGCGTGGCGATTATGGCAAAACCCCCCATTGAGCCCACAGCACAGCCATAACGGTCGTTGTGGAGATCTTTGGGGGAGGCCTGTGTCCAGCAGTGGACTTCATTCGGCCGTGATGATGATGATGACATAAAAAAGTCCTCAAGGTAGTCCTCAAGTGACCGCGTGGGTTGAGTGGGAGTCAAGGTCTTTTTTTTGACACTTGTCAGTCCTATTGTGGGGCAATTCCTATATGTGTCTAGATAATACAACTTGCATCTTCCTATTCGTTCCACATAACAGACTGTGGTGAAATCGTTCATCGGCGCGATGCGTAGCAGTTTCTACATAATCGACAAAGAGCACATCGGCGATCAGATCCAAGCGGACATGTGGGACGACGGCTGGTCGAATGAGCAGACGCTTATGCCCAAGAAGAAGCTAAAAGTTAAGTCAGTATTTCAGTTATATTCTGGGAACAGAACATATATAATCAGGGGGTCTTTCTGGACTAGCCTAGACCTTCCTAGTTAGCATCATGTATATTACTGGCCCGCCCTAAATTGGGAAAACTAGTTTGTGATCATAGCCAATACTTTTGCAACGTTTCATTCCAGTGCGATTTCAGACAAAGAATAGAAAATAAAATAAAATTCGTCCTTATGTAAGCGAGGTTCTGCGCATACAGCTCGTTGAAAGTTTAGTTTTATCTAAACTCAATTACGCTGACACATTGATAGGTCCCAGACTTTTAGCACGTACCGAAAGACTTATTCAAAGGGTTCAGAACGCCTGTGCCAGATTTTGTTTCAATGTACCAACAAGGAGCCACATTACACCTTTCCTAAATAAATATAACATACTAAAAATGAAATCACGTCGAAAACTGCATCTAGCCTGTCTTCTCTTTGGTGTTGTGAAATATAAATGCCCCTCATACCTGCACTCTAAATTAAAGTGGGTAAACAATCACCGCCAACGTGAGGGTAGACGTTGTGCTCAGCAACTGGCTATTCCACAACATAGAACTGCAGCCTTTCGAGGAAGTTTCCGATATGCGGCATCCAAATGTTGGAACAATATTCCTCCACCAATTAGGTACCTAAAAAATATACACACATTTAGAACAAAACTAAAAATATTTATTCTCACCTCACAAATCGAATTTAATAATATTAATGTTGACAAGTCCTTTATATAATTATAATTTTATTATTTACAATTTACACAATTTATTGATGCCCAATTGATTTAATTATAGTATTTGTCTAATTCGGACTTATTTTAATACTAGTTGCTTAAGGAAACTTACCGGCAGAAAAAACCTTTGTTTCGTAAATAGGTGGGTAGTGGCGCTACTTGCGGGAGTGCATAACCCCATGTATTATAAATATTTTATATAATACCAATATAATCTGTGTAATCCCTGAACACTTAACGATAATGTATGTACAATGTAAGTGTAATATTAGTGAGTTAGGATAAAAAAAACTATTACAAGACAAGCCTGTGGTCAAATCACCAATGACATAAAATGAATGACACGTTTCGCGTCGCATCGACCGGAAAGGAATGCTCCATCTATTCGTGGATGGATATAACAACTAAATATTTTATTTATGTTTGTGAAGTATACAGTTTTCCTATTTCTATTTACAGTAAAAAGTATTATTATTTATTATTATAGCAAGAATATTTTATTATTTATTATTATCACTTACCTTCGTCCGTGTGTCACTGCGGGGTGCCAACTGAAAACGGGTGTTACACCCAGCACATGCTGAGTTGGTTGCCCTTTCGGTATGGGCATGTTCGTCAGAGCACTTATTTTGAAATGTGTTTGTTTAATTTTACTTGTATTTTATTATGTGCTGAAAAATATGTCCTGTGCCAAATAAAATATTTTCTATTCTATTCTATTCTATTCTCTCGCCGTGGCTGTCATAGAAGACTCGACAGTTGCAACGTCCCATGCTAATCCCGCTAAGGAGGACATACGGCGATTTCCTAATCCGTTTCTTTAACATGTGGTTATTGCATTTTTCTCCCATAACCATTCATAGCTGGACTCCCTCTTCAGGAGACGATTTTTAAATGATTATATAATGATAACTTTTGTCAATTCAGTTTAAGTCAAGACCAAACGCCTGCTGGCTTTGTCGCTCGGAGTGGGGAGTCGCTCAACATACGCGACGCTTACAAGGACCACAGGTTTAACAAGGAAATCGACCCAACTACAGGCACAGTCGTAAGATCGTGCTTGGTGTCACCTATCACGGACAAAACTGGAGTCATTGGTAAGGGAAATTGTCAGAACATCAAGTTCTTTATAGCGTGCTGGAGGTTAAGTTGCAAGTTATGCAGTTGCGGCAAGTTTATGCTGCTTTTTACCGCTGACATGGCGCGCGCCGGGCGCCTCCGCTGTCCTCGCCTCAGCTCTCTGCATTTTATTCTGTTCCTTACAGAGTATTTCTGCCTTATTTGTCTGTAACACCTAATTGCCCATCACCAGCTCATACAAGATTTGATAAGCAGCATTCGCGTGGAAGAAGAGTTCACACACGTTCTCGAAGCACTTGTCTAGGGTTTCTACGAACACGTATGAGCAGCATGCCAAGCTCATTTTCGGATAAGTCTACACAAAACAGAAATTATAATGTGGCGTAGTGCCCTGTAGATTAGCTAGTCTAAACCGCCTCTTAGACTTTCGGCACACATTGTCGCCCTCGACACCAATTGCAAGGTCTCCTTTATTATTTGATGCTGCGTGTGTTTATTTAAGTACTAGCTGACCCGATGAGCTTCGTACCGCCAATAAAAGTTATTTGAACCTATATCTATATAAATAAAACAAATTCGGATTTTATTCTCACCTTTTAAACCTTCCTTGGATTTCTATAAATATTTTAAAGCCAAAATTAAGCAAATCGGTTCAGCCGTTCTCGAGTTTTTGTGAGACTAACAAATGTCAATTCATTTTTATATATATAGATTGGTAGATGGTTATTGAATACCAAAATGGCCTTAAAACATTATTTCCATTTCTAGATAATTATCTCGCTACCATCGATAATCTCAATTTATCATACTCAAAACTTCCTAATAACGAAATAAGAACAGTGTATTACACTTTTAATAAAGTAAATATATGACTTCTAAACGGGAAGGTTCTCAATTCGATGTGTTTTTTTGTATGTACACCTTTTACTGCGAGATTTGTCATTCAATTTGAGCAATTCTTTTTTAATAGATGCAGAATGCTTTCGAGTAGGTCCCATATAAATTTCATTACATCTGATTGAGTAGTTTTTTAACCAGCTTCAATAAACAGGTTTGACGTTACTGGGCTTATCTAGATGATGTCTTAATAGTCTCTATATGGTCTATAACGTGATGATGCAGGTGTAGTGCAGCTGACGAACAAAACCAACGCGCAGCCGTTCGACAAAGACGATGAGCTGATATTCTCCGTGTTCGTCAACTATTGCTCCCTTATTGTGCACTTCTACACTATGCAGCAGAAGAAGATATTCCACGTACGTGTTATTAATCAAAATCATGATTTCGGCCGTTTAAAGTCCACTGCTGAACACAGGCCTCCCCCAAAATCGCCACAAAAAGGTGTGTGTGCTCATTGGGTGGTCGGCGATCGCAGGAGTTGTTAATATCCTCAAAGGACGCCGCTGTCCATCCTCCGGATAATCCCATAGCCGCCTTTTACGACACCCACGGTATGAGACGGGTTGGTGCTATTCGTAGCCGGCACGACACGGCCAATAGTATGGGTATACGGAAAGATAGAAAGTTTAAGCCGCGATTGCCATGATCCTGTCTTAAATGGATGACTTTTAAACTTCTTTATACATAAGGACCCCTCGAACACATTAGGCAGTCGGTTTTTTCGTATACGAATTCTTGACAGTCGTTACAAGCAGTCAGAAGCAGTTAATTAAAAAAAAAGAACCTTTAATCTTTAAAGTAAGAGCGAATAGGTATCTTCTGGGTGAATCTCGGGATATAGCCATCTCGCAGTAGTTGGGCTGAGGAAGCCAGTTGACAGTCGCTTCACGTAATACTGATGCATGATGATCTGGATGCATACGAAATCGACATTTTTCTGTACCTTGGATAATCCTCCGGCGCTTCCTCCGCCCTGAGTAAGGCGTGTCAGACTTTTACTGGCCGGTGTTCCTTCGAGATACTTGGAGCTGCAGGATATCGCTGGAGCTGCAATATATCGCTGGAGCTGCAGGATATCGCTGGAGCTGCAGGATATCGCTAGAGGTGCAAGGTCCTTTTTCCGCACCAAGGAAACCGACCATAACATAATTGGGAAAACTTGAGAATGATGATGGTGGATACTGTAACGTATCGATGCTTCGAAAGCAAAAGAGGGATAAGCAACAAGCCTGTTAAATGAATTATCGTTGGAATCACCTTAATTTATCTTCGTCAAAAGGTCTAACTTAATTGAACAAATCTCGTCGCTTATTACTTTACTTTCCGATATGTTATGTCGTGTTGTATGTAGTTGAGAAGCGTGGCAAGGTTGCAGTCATAGCCTAGTGGTAACGCTTGCTTTCCATACAGGAGGGTCTAATATCGATCCCGGCCTACACCTCTGACTTTTGCATCATGTGCAGAACAACATTTTATTATCACTTGCGTTAACGGTGAAAGAAAACATCTCGAGGAAACCTGCACACCTGAGAGGGCTACAAAACGTTCTCAATTGTGTGTGTAGTCTGCCAACCTGCACTAGGCCTGCGTGGTGGACTAAGGCCTAACCATTCTCATCGTGAGAAAAGCCCCGTGCCCAGCAGTGGGACAGTCATAGGCTGATTATGTTGCAAGAGTGGGTTTAATGTGACAGTGCATTGTCGAGATCAGTTTGATAATATGCTGGAAAAACAATTCAAGTTTATTATTGGGTGACGCACAAGTGTCAGTTTCGGAGACCTGAACAGAATTACAAGCGTTATGAAATTAATTGTAGGAAAACTTGAACGACGTGTTCTCTGAGCTGACGTGCCTCCAGCTGAAGCCGTGCAGACATGACTTGGAGGAACTCATGGAAACAAACGGTGTTGTGCTGCCGCCTAGCAATTTTAAGAGGTAACTAGTCTAAGAACCATAAAACTATAATTGTTACAAGTTCTATTTGATACACCAGCTTTCGGTCGGAAGCTCGCGGCCATTGCTGTGGACGATATTCGTAACGTTCTTCAGGATCCTCAGCACGTTTTGATTGTCTGTTAGAAAAGTCTCATATACATTGAGCTTTTCTCCGTAATACAGTTTTAACTAGTGCGGACCTGATACAACTAGTTACGCTCGTAACTGAGGCTTGTATTTTTTATACTCAGTACTAATTTTTCTACTTATCCCCTGGTTGTAAACTTTCAATAGTGTACTAAAAAGTACAGTAACCAAGAAATTAAAATCTATACAAATAAATAAAATTGAAGTGTCTGTTTGTAATGTCAAAATAACAGCTTTTTACTAAATGCATATGATAGTATATACGGTACATACAACAAAAAACAATTTTTACATTTTTTGTCTGTCTGTCTGTCTGTTTGTTCCAGGTAATCTACGAAACGGCTGGACCGATTTTGACAGGACTTTCACTGGCAGATAGCTGATGTTATAAGGAATAACTTAGGTTATTCTTATTTTAGAAAAATAATTAGGGTTCCGCGCAAAAAATATAAAACCCTTGAAATCCAATACATACATTCTATGTCGAAGAACTCAATTTTTTTTTATATATCGCGGGTGAAACCGCCTGTCCCAGCTAGTATATAATATATCTGAGTCTGGTAGATAACTCATTGCGTGTCGTTCTATTGTGTCTACATGGCTGCCGGCAATTAAAACGCGAGGGGATAAGGAGAGACCTGTCCACCGGGGTAAACTGCGCAAGAAAGAAATACATTAAATAATTATGGTACTATTGGCTTAATAGTGCAACTTTCGCATGCAAATGAGCAGATATTATAAATGTCAATGGTTTTAATAATGGTTTAATTATTTTTTAACCGAGTTCAAAACGGAGGAGGTTCTATTCGATGCGTTAATTTTTTTAATATATGTACACGGACAACTCAAAGATTTGTGGACCGATTTGAATAATTCTTTATTTAACAAGTGCAAAATGCTTTTGAGTTGGTCCCATATAAATTGTATTATATTTGAATGAGTAGGTTTTTAGCCAGCTTCAATAAACAGGTTAATTTAACTGCGCTTATCTAGATGATGTCTTAATAGTTTCGATTCCTTTGAGATCAGAGAAACGATTTGAGTGATTCTTATTTTTAGTGTTAAATACTGATACCAAATTGGAAAATGTTCTTACATTATTTACACTAAAAAGAAACAAAGAAAACATTTAAACATAAAATATACTGACTTCAAAAACCCTACACGATATAAAAATACTAAAACCATTGAAAAGGGAAATAAAAATTTATTTATGAAGTCGGGTGGGGCCGTCCCCTGTGCAAATTTCGGGAATATACCACATCAAAAGGGGGCTCCAGGTCCTCGTAAGATTACACTAGAGCCGCCCATGCTGCCACGTCTTTAGGCACATGCGGAGGGGATGACTGTAAAGCGGTCACCATCTCTAGCATAAGGAAAGTGATTGTAAGAAGGTCCCCCACTTATCGGGGAGGATTATAAAGGACCCGCCAAAGTCTCACCGTGCGCTGTGCTAGGCACACAGTGGCACGTGGCCACGTGCGCACCGCCGTCTTTCCGCGGCTCGATTGGTATTCCGATTCCCCAATCGGCGCACCCGTGACCCCTGAGAATATACATATTCCTAGCCTTGTCTCCTTTATTTTCCGATTGTCCTCCAGTTTCGACTACCACATAAGCGAGGGCAGCAAGGAAGATATGCCAGGCCTCGTCTGCCACATGTTCACCGAGACGTTCGCGAACCGCAACTTCGAACGCAACGTCATGGCTGACTTCGTGCTGTCTATCCTGGCATGTTACAGGGACAACCCCTACCATAACGCGGAGCATGCGTTCTGCTTCACCCACACTATGTTCCTGATCCTCGTAAATAATTGTGGATACTTTGATCCTATTGAGGTACGTAAAAGGCGTTTGCGAACTGTAAGTTCAAACGCATGCATTTCATCATTTCGGCCGAATGAAGTCCAGACACAGGCCTCCCCCAAAGTACACCACAACGAGCGATATGGGTGTGTTGTGTCATTGGGGGGTTTTGCCATGATCGCCACGCTTGGCAGACGGGTTGGCGATCGCAGTTGAGTTGTTAATGTACTCGAAGGACGCTGCTGCCCATCCTCCGGCTAATCCCTTAGTCGACTTTTACGACACCCACGGGAGGAGATGGGGTTGTGGTATTCTGAGCCGGCACCACACGGCCGCATGCATTTAATTGTAGTAGATTAAATGATAGAATAGAGTATAACTTTATTGTACACCAAAATAATAGGAAGGATTAACAGTACACTCTTCGATCAACAATACCTTGTTAGATGTGTGGTGGTAGAAGAGTATACTATTATAATTCAGGTTAGGTACTACAATCCAGGATTGTTTAGCTACTCAAAATAAAATGGATTTATTCAAAATTAATAATTAAAAATAAAGGCGTGGGAGAACCTTTTTTGTTTTATTTAACCCTTTAGCAATACATCATGTACTTCCTTCGTCCCGGAGAAGGGCGGAGGGGCATGGCTGACTCATACCGGCTAAATCCACGCCACCGGAGCGGTTATCTAAGGTACTGAAGGGGGTGGACCTCCATGTCCTCCTACGATCACACTAGAACCGCCCATTGGTGCCACGACCAGGGGATGACTATAAGGCATTCGCCCTCTCTAGCGGACGGGAACGACTGTAAAAAGGCAGCCCCCAGGCACTTCTTGAGGGATTGTAAAGCCTCACTGTGCGCTGTGTTTCGCATACAGTGGCACGTGTCCACGTGGGCACCGCTGTCTTCCCGGGGGTCACTCGGTATGAGCACGCAGACTCCCTAATCTGCAAGTCCGTAACCCCCGAGGCCTCTTGCCATATAACGATAGCAGGATGGGCCTTCTCTCGATCACGCTCTGCGGTCTCCTTCTGCCGTGCTGCAGAACGCTCTCACAGAAGCAGGCCACTGCACTCCAATTTTCATGCTCTGCCAGCATAGCCGAAGCTACTGCCGGCAGAGATAGGTTTTGTTCGATTATCGAACTGATCCGATGTAAGTTACCTAAACAATTTTGTTAAAAGAACAACGTAGTATCCACGTTCATGAATAAAATCACTTTCTCAACGCCGAGCTCCATATTAGTATAGAATCAAAAACGAGCTAGGTATGGATAATGAAACTGTTTATCAAGGTTATCAGATAGCGTTACTCTGAACTTCCGCCAGATCAAATCAAGACAGTTGATTAAGCAAAACTACCTCTATTTAAGTTTCATCAGCGTTAATTTTCTATTTCCTGCATCACAGACAATAGCTCTAATGCTGGCCGGGCTGTGCCACGACTTGGATCACCCAGGATTCAACAACAACTTCCTTTCGCTTTGCAAGCATCCACTCGCCAGCATGTACAAGACATCCATGCTCGAGTACCACCATTACTTCCTTGCTAAGAAGATTATTGAGGTAGAGTACTAGATTTTAGATTTAGATTAATCCTGACATTTTAAAGGTAGTAGAGTTTAGCGTGCCGGATAATTACATGAAGCGGCGACGTCGTCCGCCTCTGTTAGCGATACCAAGCAGCAAGACTAACTTATTGGCCAAAGCACCAATGACGCGCGCCCTACACACACTCAATGAAGTGGCTGACAGGGTAGATATCTTTTCTTGCTCTAGGAGTGAATTTACAAAGAAAACTTTAGAAATAATATGTTATTGTCAAACTATAGAATAGAATATAATATATAATGGCTATAGAAGATATAAGGACCACGCTAACGCATTGGGTAAACCTGTAAAGTTGGTGATGTTGTTTTTCAAATAAATAAATTTTACTGAATTTAACAAATGTAAAACTCACTTGACGGCCTCAAGACCTGTTACTGAATTCGAATATGGTCATGGAGGCTCGTTCGTCATCTTAACGTGTCCCATCACGCAACTTGGCCAGTAGCGTGCGAAGTACAGGCAAGCTTCCTTCCTTGTGGTTCTCAGAATGAAATAAACTACACCACTCCACCAGGGCTCAATCCAGGATGTCGATCTAGGTAGGTACCTCGGGTCTCATTTCAAGATTTTCAGAGATAATTGTTGCTACTAGGTCTAAGGTCAACTGCATCTCACAGTTTGGGGAGGAGTGGGGGGAGGGGCGCAACGGCCCCCCGAACCACCCCTTGGATCCACCCTTGCTTTCCACCCATTGATGTCGTGCGTCTAAGAATTGATATCAATAGGATGGGCAGCTGGCAGCAGCATCCTCCCCTGTGATAATAACATACTTCGAACACCAGTCCTCCTGCCTGCCAAGCGTGATAATTATGGCAATATGGTATGGTCGCCCATTTGGAAGCTCATAGCCTTGTTCAGCAGTGCTCTGCTGTGTGCTTAAGATAATTAAGCTCTTTTTACGATTTAGTACCCAGATTTTTACAGGACAAAAACGTCTTAGCCAAGCTGCCGACCTCCGACCAGGAGCGTATTATGGAGGAGATCAAGTACAATATACTGTGCACGGACCTCGCAGTGTACTTCCAGATCAGAGCGCAACTCACTCCTTTACTTGCGGAGCGTGTGTTTGATTGGAACGATAACTCGCACAGAAGAATGCTTAAGGTTTGTGATAATTCTGGAATCATCAGATCAGAGTATCCATGTGGTGACCGCTTTACAGTCACACTGTCCGAGATGTGTACAGGCGTTTCACCAGTCGGCTAGGCTCTAGTGTGATCATTCGAAGAACGATGACCGCCCCGATGGTTGTAGCCGGTAGGAGTCCGCGGCATGCCCTTCGTGCTTCCCCGGGGCGGAGGAAGTTTCCGCTGGGTCCAAAAAAACAAAGCAATAGTCGTAAAAGTTTTGAAATCAAGAAGAAGGGCAGCGGTATCCTCCCATGGTTTTAAAAACAACTGGTTTACTACCCGCTCCAACTATCACCTGGCCTGGTCATACAAGTACTAGATACATACGACTTACTGTGTTCTACGACGCCTTGCGTCCACAGCACAGCGCGCAGCAAGGCTTCGGATCCTTTACGACCCCTAAGGGTACAGGTAAAGGTACCTGGGGTTCGGGTGTTTTAGAAAGAAAGAAAATACATTTATTTGAACACAAACTGAGACATCACAAAATAGTTTTAATTTAAAATAACATAAAACGAAGAAATAATTAAAGGAAACTAAAACTAGATTTGTGTGCCCCACGGCTGCACCAAAAGGTTCAGTTCAGCATTTAGCCAGACAACATGTTAGTGATGCCGGGTACTGGTTTTACAGCCATCCCCACCGAGATATGCCTAAAGGCATGGCACCAATGGGCAGCTCTAGTGTGATTGTAAGCTACTTTTTGGAGTCCCCCTTCGGTGCAGAAGATGACCGCTCCGGTAGTTGTAACCGATAGATGTCCGGCATCGGCATGCCGCTCCGTCATTCCCAGGCGGGGGAAGTGCATTACGTAATTCCACCGGACAACCACGTCTTACGACGCTTAAAAACACGTAGGAAACACATTTACATACAAATGATTGCCACGAATTCTTCCAGGGTATACTAATGACGACAAGTGACTTGTCCGGATGCTGCAAACCATTCGGAGTATCGAAGGCGACAGCGGAGTCTCTGTATGAAGAATTTTACGAACAGGTTTGTGTTGTATTGGTATTGTACCTATACATGGACTCACTGGCCGATCCTAAACGAATTTAGCCAGTGAGGGGGAGCTAGAGTCAAATCTATCTCTTGAAGCCATCTTAAGCGCTGTTCATTGCCTGCTTCACCTACGCTGAAGTGCTTTTTCAGGTCTGTTTGGCGACTGCGCAAGCCGATCCTAATGGACTATGCAAACTCTAACTCTAAATAAGTTCAAATTCATAATTAAGCAGAAACTATGTAAAGAAGGTTGTAGTAATGCAAAGTCGCAGATTACAGAGAGGACAATAATACTTGGGATTGAGCTACTCTAGTAAAATTTGAATACACACCGGCTAAAATGACAGATGATCATAATTTGATCCGTGAACTAATGTAATTATTGTTATTTAATATACTTTATTGACATATTTTTTTTCATCTACTACCTAATGTTGACATCAAAATAAAATTACAATTTTTTTAGAGTAGTGACATTATTTATATTACCAGGTAAACAATTTATGTATAGGTAGGACAAATAAATACGGCAAATGTATCATGTAAGAGATCTAATAATTAAGAAGCATATACACCGCAAGGCAGCTTGTGGCGATTCAATCTGTATGTGAGTGGTCACACTGCGTACCCGAATGCCCCAGAGAGTCGATCAGGGCTTCGTATCCTTCTTGGCTTTATCTGCTGACCGGACCGCAACCAATGAGTGCCCGCAGCAATTCTGGCTTGCCTAGTTGGCCAATCAGAGGAAGGCTGCCAGATCTATAGGCTCGGTGTGGAAGTGACTAAGTAGACTAATTAAGAGGAACTGCATAGCAGGGAAAACCCGCTCCGGATCTTCGAGCCTATGTCTTTGAGACGCGCGATGCTGTAACTGGCGCCGCACCTCTCGACACCCGAAAGCCGCACACCGGTTCCTCCTTGCAGTGGAGGATTATACCTCCTTGAAGAGACACATGTACGAGCAGACCCGTACATATTACTGAACTTGCTACATTTTATGCTGACGCTTGCAACTCGTGCGATGCCACGCGTATTAACATAATAATGTTAGTCCCAAAAAATCATTCACTAAGACCAGACCTATTTTATTATCATTCTTCCAGGTTCGCGGTACTCATATCAAACACAATTAACAATCTAAGGTGTAACACACCGTACACAAAGTACACGTCAAAAATGAGTTTTTACTGATCATATTCATCATAATTTCAGCCAAAGGACGTCCACTGCTGAACAAAGGCCTCCCCCATATATTTGCGCAATTGTGTCTATTTGGGAGGAATTTGCCAATACTCATCACCAGGCGGGTTGGTGAGCGCAGTATGGTTACTCTTCTACAGAACAGACGCTGCTGCCCATCCCTCTGGTTTAAGAATCCCTTAGTCGGCTTTAACGACATCCACGGGAGGAGATGGAGTGGTGCTATATTGTTAATCCGGACACCACACGGATTCATCATTCATCATTCCAGCCGAAAAACGTCCATTGCTAGACAGAAGCCTCCGTCAAAGATTATGTACTCATTGAGGGGATTTGCTATAATCGCCACGCTTGGCAGACGGGTTGGCGGTCGCAGTTGTGTTATAATTGTACTCGAAGGACGCTGCTGCCCATCTTTCGGCTAATGCCATAGTCGCCTTTTACGACACCCACGGGATGAGATGGGGTGGTGGTATTCTTAGCCGGCACCACACGGATAATTAAAACATATTAAAGTGTAAGTAATATATATATAAGATTATTTACATTCAATAGATGCCATTCGCATAAACATAAGAAGATTTATTAGTGTTACCAGTTTCTTACAACAATTAATGACGGTATAATATTTAATGATATAAAACGCAGCGTCAATATCTAGTTTCACTGAAAAAAAACAACGATTTCGGCTGGGTTAGATTCGCCATTAGTCATTAGTCAGTGCGAACACTGCCGAAATCTTGTAAAGATTCTCATACAATTTTTCATTAAGATATTGATTTATTTACCAGGGTGACAGAGAGCGCAAAATGGGGTACACACCGCTCAGCATGATGGACCGGCGCCGCAGCATCAACCAGCCGGCAGAACAGATCCAGTTCCTGTCTGTAGTTGTACTACCGTGCCTGCTGATATTGGAGAACGTGTTCCCGAACACCAGCGCGCTTACTGACAACTGCAGGTGGGTTTATACCGATATCCTTTGTTTGGACGATGCGTAGGATTGAAGACCTACCTAAGCCTGTGCGTATTTTTAGAACACTACCGTAAGTGTACCTAGTCTCAATGAGCGAGCTGTTATTGCGAGCTTGGGGGTAAGAATTATGCATCGAAGTAACTCGGATTTAATTATCTGCTTTGCCGTTCTGTCGTTACCGAAACAAATGCAAAAATTATAGTTTCGATCCCTCCGAGATTAGATATTTAATACCCGCCCGACTTCATAAATAAAGTTATTTTTATCTTTTTAGTGATTTTAATATTTTTATATCGTATAGGGTTTTTGAAGTCGGTATTTTTTCAAAAGTTTTATTATAATTCTTATTAGTAGCGTCTTGCTGCAGTTACTTTGCTACATTTATAAAATATGAAGATAAGTTTCTTGTCTAACGTTGTCCGCGCTAGGATTTCTCCCGTTTCTTGGGTACAGTTTACAGACATACATGTCACATGCACAAACATCAGATCCGAACAAACTATATGTTGATCGTACAAATATTTATCCGCGCAGGGATCGCACCTGTGACACGTAGCGACCCCTCAGGTCTCATGTCAAGATTATCAGAAATCGTTGTTGCTACTAGGTCTAAGGCCAACTCCATCCTACAGTACAGCCCCCTGAGTCCCTCCTGGATCCGTCCATGACTGTAGCGCAGTATGCCAATCGCTTAGCCGTTGTGTCGATCGTTTATATTTATGTTAGCGGATCCATCACGCTCAAACGGCTGAACGGAATTCTTTTGAAATTCGGCATTAAGGTATCGTGGAATAGTACAGTAATAATAATAACCTGAAAAGTAACAAAGCAGTAGGTACTTAGATTGGTAGTTGGGGTGAAATGAAATAAGCTTTATTTAGTATGTGGCTTTAAAAAAATCGAAAGACTGCCTACCTGTGTGTTTTCCATTTGTACAACACACAGTGTTCTAAGGAATTGGTCGATATCATGCCAACGGCTACTTTCTACCATTGCACCCCTCCCATCGGTGGGGAGTTCACCTGTATAGAGCCAAAATGGTCTCGTACCGTACGGTTTCAGAGGAACTTCCTCCCGCGCATGCTAAGGTTGTGGCATTAGCTCCTTACCGAGGTTTTCCTAAGAGACTACAGCATAGGGCTCTTCAGTAAGGGCGTGAAAAGATTGTTACAGGGTGTCACTGCGCGAGTTAAACCTCTGGTGTTGCAAGCCTTCATAGGTTACGGTAACCGCTTACCGTCAGGCGGGCCGTATAACTGTTGGAACCATAAACAAATCATCCATTCCCGATACTTTTTGACTGAATGTAGATCATACAAACATTTATCCGTGCGGAGATCGCACTTGCGACACGTAGCGAGGGGGCCTCAGGTCTCATGTCAAGATTTTCAGAAATCATTGTTGCTACAAAATGGTCTCGTACCGTACGGTTTCAGAGGAACTTCCCCCGCGCACGCTAAGATTGTGGCATTAGCTCCTTACCGAGGTTTTCCTAAGAGACTACAGCATTGCGCTCTTCAGTAAGGGAGTGAAAAGATTTTTACAGAGTGTCACTGCGCGAGTTAAACCTCTGGTGTTACAAGCCTTCATATGTTGCGGTAACCGCTTACCATATTACTGTTTGCATTAAAAAATCAGATATACTTAAAGACATAAGGTATTTCCTGCCCATCTACCTATCTCGACGCTACGCTTAGTGCAATTAAAATGTCATCAACTACGTATTGTGTGATGCAACTTGTGGTAAAAGCTTATAAACTGCCGTGAACTGCGGTAGAATGGAATCAGTGGTTGATTATAAATAAAACAACAAACCTTTACTTTATAGGAAAACGCAAGAAGCATGGCACGAGGAGATCGAGATTCGCGGTCAAAAGTTGTGGCGACAGGAGGACTCCATGCCTAACGCCATCAAGAGCCACTTGCCCAAGGAATTAAAGTCTGAACATGATTCGAATTGAACCTTATTTTAGTAATAAATAATTATTTTATAGTATTTATTTCATTTATTCGTTGTGGTACCAGTCAGGTACTTAGACAAGATTTAGATTTTCCTGCTTAAGAAATACTAATTAGACCGGGAATTTTGTTTAGAAATACACTTTTTTTTTTGACAGCCGTAATAACATTCACTGCTGGATAGAAGCCTCCCATAAAGATCGCTACAACTAACGGTATGGGTTTGTTTTGTGTGCTCATTGGGGGGTTTTTGCCATGATCGCCACGCTTGGCAAACGGGTTGGCGATCGCAGTTGAGATATAAATGTACTCGAAGGATGCTGCTGCCCATCCTCCGGCTAATCCCATAGTCGTCTTTTACGACACCCACGGGATGAAACGGGGTGGTGGTGGTATTCTTAGCCGGCGCCACACGGCTGAAATGCATATAAGCTATTAAAACTTGTACTGCTGGACAGGTGCTACCTCCACCGTCTGAATCAATACTCCGACTCCCAATCAATACGTGCAACCCACGTCACCTATTGGCCTGTGCCGCGCCTCACCAGCGATGACAGAAGAGTACGAATAGTAGACATATTTTGTACTATTTCATCAATACTTTCATCTACTTGCGTAGTCTCGTTATGTACTTGTAGTAGTTTACTAACATTTTTATAGATTTTGAAATCAGCCAACATCGTCAGTGTTGGAACAGTATACCTTTAAATTTAATGTAACGTACTCCCTAAATTTACTCGCGTATTTTACGTTGGTTTATTTGGTTTCGGTGGCTCCGACACTTGCGTTGCCCAGTCCGTCGAGCGAACCAGATATTGTCATGGCCAAAATCCACGCCCAGTCTGCGGATAGCGCCTTGCACAAACCCGAGGCGCTATGGTTCCCACAGCGGAGGAGCGGAGCAGAGAACCACCAAGTTCCTGGATTAGCGTTGGTGACGCGCAAATTAGTGTGGGTCAGTACAGGAAGTATCTGGGGCTCATTCTGTACAGTCGTCGGGGCTTCGAGGAACACTTGTAGTACCTTGTCCCCCCGTTTGAAATCTTTCTGCCGATCAATATCCAACAGAAGCGGATGCTTGGGTCTATCTATGATCAGACGCTCACTACGCCAGAGCGGCAAAGGCGCGCCTCCAGGTGCGTTCGACAGGCTAAGGTGGCTGGCTCGGTGGCGCGCACTAGAGAAGTGATACCAGCGCCTTAAGATACAATTCGCGACTCTGGAACCTGGAGGCCAAAAATAATGAAAAAAGAGCCCAGCGTCACCTGCCGCCTGACGCAGGTGTTCACCGACACGGTTGTTTCGGTGCGTACTAGCACATCGAGTCACATCAGTGCCAACAATGTGGAAGCGACCAGGATACAGATAGCACACGCTCGAAGCCCTGCGTGGGCTGCTGAGCGACGGATCCTGGTCGATCGGATCGGGCAAGATCTCTCCGCTGGCAGCAGTGTCAGCTGATAGAGGTGGAAAATTGGGGTGCAGTGGTCTCTTTCTGTGAGAACGTCTGTCCTCCCCTGCTAGCTATACATTTTCCATTTTCACTTCAACACACACGAGCTTTCTTGTTTTACTAAACGACTAATTAATTCACCGCTCAAGCTCCGTTGCTGCTTGGGTGTCCACCCCTGGCGTGTTACCCGCATCTAGCAGCTGCCATGTCGGTGTGAATTGAGCCTTATAATACAGACTAACAGTCGAAATTAATAATCAATCTAATCCAAAATCTTTGGATTTGGGTTTGAGGAACAAGTTCAAAACCTTAAATCTAATTATTTTCGATTAAATTCGTTATTAATTTCGGCCGAAGTAGATAGCTACTGTTGATTCCTCTTTTTCACATTAAAGTGAAAGTTTTGCATATTGAGCTATTGTGTACAATGTGTACAGGCCGTGAAACACGGGCAGAAATAAACTAACACCTATTATGAAGAGAAAACGTTTGCTTTAAAGGATTTCAAAGCAATCCACGCACGAACTAAGAAGGGAGTCCCGACGGAGTCCGGCTCTTAAAATCCGGCCGATTATTCCCGACCCGATTTATTCGGCCAGATAGTAACCTTAAATGAAACAAGCAATGACATGATAGCAAATTTATTTATCCTAATACGATAGACATAATACATTGTATTCCAAATGTATACGGTGTACAACGAAAATACATGTAAATTATACTTCTGTGTAACTAAACAGTCGATTATTATCTAGTGATGGACACACTTTATAGCTAGTGACGTAAAGCTAATCTTTTATCTTTATGTACACCAAAGGCTCTTAGTGTCAATTACTTATTAGAGAACTTTTTGATTTCTATAAATAATATTGCCAAACTCCTTACCACCCCAGTAAATAAAGAAAAGTTTTTTACTTAACTAATTTACTATCTATAATATTCAGATTACTTTTAACTTTCGCTCTTTCACGGTACAATTTTATACAAAACTGTTTAGCCGTTAACACATCTTTACATCTATACCCATAGAGTAACACACAATAAATACAATCAATTTCCGTAACGAAATTATAAAAATGAATTAGACATTAAAATAATGAGATTTATAATGCATTATATTATGTCGTAATATACATTGAACCACAAAACGAAGGGACCAATTGATAAGCTTGATCGATTTACCAACAATTTCAACAAATCCAATAATATTGCTTAATACTTTAAACAATAACATATTTTTGTTCTAATACATTTAATCTGTGAAACATTATGCACCTAGAGTCTTTTACTGTTCCATTTAAAAAAATTAATAGAGTATTACATTTTGTAAAATATAATCTGTGGAATGATGTGCTGTATAATCTGTTGTCTCAAAAAGTTTGAATCAGTTTCTTTTTTATTTATAATTATCAGAACGTTATTGCAATTTGTGACTCATAACGAAAACTGGATGGCAAGGACATTGATATTTGTTTTTCACAACTGCAATAACATTCGGGAGGAACTTTAAAACTACTCAACTCACTTGCTGCACTGGCCGACCGAGAAAGTTAAATACTTTACGTTGTCTTTTAGCCGTCTAATTACTACAGAACACATTCCTGAAACACAGACACTGCTTTGTCTGCCTGTGCCAAACAGGCAGACCTTTATCGATAATGTATGCCCGTTATAATTATCTCACAACACAACTGTACTGTCACCAATGAAATTCTTTATAAGATTTAGTTTAGTACAATCATTTGTAGCAAAAGGAATCGGGCGTTTAATTTAACACTACAGTCCTCGCAAATTTTGAAACCTATCTGTAGTAAGAAGAGTCACACGCGAGGTCAATGTGTGCATGAATTTATAATTTTATTACGAACGCACACATTGTAAAATGTACTAATGCATATTTTCAACATCACGTGTTACAAGGGCAGTACAGATTAAAGATATACACGAGTTAAAAACCTCCCTCATTATTGATACAGGCCAATACACGGACACACACAAGGAGAATGGTTTTAAAGTTCGAAGCTGCATCTGGTTCCTGTATTGTCTATTATGTGTTCCGTATCTTCCCGGGCACGTAGCTTTTGTCTATGGTAGGGTCCTGAAGGAACATGTGAAGGCACCGCTCGTTTTGCGCCAACGGATGGCCAGCTATCTTGTTGATAAATACTTCTAGACCTGGGGAAGATGAATGTAATGTTGATTTCGTATATATATATATATATTTTTTTTTTTTTTTTTAAACTTTGCCCCACACTATGATTACTCCTGTGTCGTGGTTGCGTTTACAGACATGAATTCCACATACAATACACCCAGATCCGGAACAAAGTGAGGGGCAAAGTTAAAAAAAAAACTACCTGCAGATCATACAAATTTTTGTTCCATGCGGGAATCGAACCCACGACTCAGAGCGCAGCTGCCGACTGTATCAGCCACTGCACCAACCGTGTTTTAGGGTTATTTTATTGCCCTCCCACTCCCCGTGGAGCTGATGTGATGATGTTCATATAGCACCCGTAAACGAAGTGCCGGCGGCATAGTATGTGTAATAAAAATTAGGGGGGGGGGCAATTATCGTAACTAAAAATGTTCAAAATATTGTTCCTATCTAGTCTCAATGTTGTAAATGTCACAAATGTCACAAATTCTCCTAAACTAACAAACAACGTCAAACGTGAACTTATATTGTGATGAAACCGAAAGTTGATTGTTGACACAAGCATCGTAGACAAAATTGTATGGGGAAATTTATAAAAACAAATGTATTTTGGAGTTCGTGGCGTGCACCACTGCACCCGGTCATCAGCATTCCGCATCCAGCCGGACCCAGCAACCATTTTCAGATCGTTCGTCCATCTGGCAGGTGGGCGTACCACACTATGATTGCCCATACGCGGTCTCCACTCTAGGACTCGTCTGATCCATCGGTCCTTCGACAGTCCTTCAGAAGCTATTCAATTTTGACTTATTCAAGGGCACAACGCAGTAAGCATGGTACAAGGGCGATGTGGTACTCTTCTTCATAAAGGGTGATAACACCCTGTTGTAGATGAGTATAAACATATACTTATCTTGCTTCTGAGCCATGTTTATAAACTGTTTTCAAGGGTCATTACGAATCATCTCGACCGCCGACTCCTAATTACTTCCAGTCTCCCGAACTAGCAAGTTTCCCTAAAGATTTTAGTACCATAGACCCCATCTATACGCTGGTTATACAGAAAACCAAGGAGTCTATAACCTGCCACTACGCTTAGCGTTTGTGGACTATGAGAAAGCCTTTGATTCGATCGAAACCTAGGCGCTGCAGCGGTACCAAATTGACTATCAGAGTACATCGAAGTGTTAAAGTACCACCATGTCAGTCCGAGTTTAACACGGGGGCGATTCAATTGCATAGAGGTGTGACACAGGGGGATGTAATTAATCACCCCGAAACTGTTCACCGCCGCAAAGGAGGGTGCTTCCAAGCTTGCTAGAGTGGAAAGGATTCGGCACTAACATCAATGTTGAGTATATCGCTCACCTTCGATTTGGCGACAACATCGTACGCCATTGAGGTATAATGCATCTTTATCTGCCGGCAGTAGCCGACAGGGTATGTTGTCCATACGCCTGAAACACCCGTCGTTGCTATAAGGCGGGGGACCTCTCGGTTCGCGGGTGCATAGATTGGGGAATCTGTGTCCCACACCGAGCGACCCAAGAGAAGACGGTAGCGCGCATGTGGTTACGCGCTGCCGTGGGACGCTTTGGGGGATCCTTTACAATATCGGGGGGGTTAAAGTCACCCTCTCCGGGATGTGCATATGGGCGTGGCATCAGTGGGCGGCTCTAGTGTGATCATACG
Source organism: Diloba caeruleocephala (assembly GCA_947459985.1). Taxonomy (NCBI): domain Eukaryota; kingdom Metazoa; phylum Arthropoda; class Insecta; order Lepidoptera; family Noctuidae; genus Diloba; species Diloba caeruleocephala. The sequence goes on from OX381615.1 coordinate 25,493,513, forward strand.
AGGATCTGGAGCCTCCCTTAGGTGCCGAAGATGACCGCTTCAGTGGTTCTAGCCGGTAGGAGTCCGGCATACCCCTTCGCCCTTCCCCGAGGCGAAGGAAGTTCATGAAGAATTTCCACAAGTTTTTTTTTTAAGTTCATCTTCGATAAAGAAATTAATAATACCGCAGTCCCTCAAGACAAGTCTTTAACCAGTGTGTGTTACCAGACACGATATATGGCACAGAGACCTGTTCACTCACTATGGACCTCACAAGAAAGCTCAAGGTCACTCAATGAGCTATGGAGAGAACTATGCTTGGTATTTCTGTACGAGATTGAATTAGAAATGAAGGGATCCTTAGAAGACCTAAAGTTGCTGACATAGTTTTAAGGATTAGTAAACTGAAATGGCAATGGGCGGGGCACATTGGTCGTAGAACTGATGGCCGTTGGAGTAAAAGGTTCTCGAGGCAAGACCGTGCATCGGAAAATGCAGCGTGGGATGAACTCCAACTAGATAGACAGACGACCTGGTGAAGTTCGCTGGAAATTGTTGGGGTACATGTAACCGCTCTATGTGGAAATTTATGCCTTTGTTCAACATGATTTCAAAATAAAAGGGAAGCGAATTTACATTTTGGTTTTAGTGTATAAAAAAATGAAAATACCGGAAATCCGGTATTGATTTTTTCGAATGAATACCGGTATTAGGAAAATCTTCAATACCGCTATGCCCTACTGCGGATACAAGGGCACTGTAACTAACAAGGTAATAACTTTACGTCTCGAGGTGACGAACGCAGTGTGGTGCCATGCAGGATTACTCCTGGGTAGCATTCTAAGTCGCTTACCACCATGCTAAAAACTTGCTCGTCTCGTCGCCAAGTTGTATGAAAAATAATCTTACTGGAAAATTCTAAAAACATTCAGTGTGCCCCCGATGCGCATCTTTGCTCATAAAAATGTAAACAATGCTCTCCCACACGCAACATTCAAGCAGACTGTGTTGTACTGGTACATAACACTTAAATCTTATAAAACATGCAAGGCGTCCAAATGAATGCCGCTTCATTTGGACGCCTTGTATATTTTATAAGGTAATAAATTATTGCGTCTTGCAAACTTTGGACAACAGGCGTACAATGCAATAGCAATTGAGTGACGTCAGTTCATTCAATATCGAACAGTAACAGAATCAATAACATACAAGGTACCCAGTAACTAGCACGACATACTGCAGGGGGTGAGAGCTTGGGTCAATACCTACCAAAAAAACACAATATATGTTCAGCAAAATCTTACGGATATACAGTAGTACAATGTTTTCCGAAATATCGAAAAATCTCTACCTTGACACAAATTTTTAAGCATCTCGTAATGAAAAATTCCTTTTCTGGTTTTTTTTTGCCTCAAATTATTTGTGAATAGTTACTTTACTCATTGATAAGTCTTTATTCTATTAAAAACTAAAATGTTTACACAGTACAACTTTCTTATCGCTTAACTTTAACAGTGGTTTCTACAGTGGTGAAAAAAATAATCCGTAAGATTTTGCTGAACATATATTGTGTTTTTTTGGTAGGTATTGACCCAAGCTCTCACCCCCTGCAGTATGTCGTGCTATTTACTGGACATCCTGAATACGTTTAGAAATTAGTCACAATAGTGCACCAGCCACTGATTTCATTGATAACTCACAAAAAACCACAAATCCTGGAGATTTCCGTTCAGTGTTCCGTTCAGTCCGAGTCAGCGTTTTCTTACTTGGAAATCTATATCTATTTTGACGGGCCATCACCTGTGGCGTGCCTAGAGATCAATAAGCCCTCATCAGACCATGTAACGGGCCGATACCTGCGGGGGGCGTGGGCCAATGCCTAACGAATAGGCACCGCACCCCCAGCCATAGCTATGTAGAAAGATGGTAATAGGATGATTTTGAGGGCACAAACCAAGTTCACATAATCTCAAAATCATTTTTTTACATGAAATGTTATGGTACTTAATTTACCTACTAGCTGCCCGCCCCAGCTTCGCACAGGCAGGACATGCAAACCCGATTGCATTGCCACCTAGCGGGTCCAATTGTAAATCTAAACCAAGCAAACATACACAAAAAAAAAAATTGGTCCAGCCGTTTAGGAGATCAATGACATACACACATACAGAAGAGTTATATATGTTAGATTATATTTATGTCTTAGCTCAGAGTTAATCATCTGCTCACATTTGATTATGCAACATGGCAAATTATTAACTGGACGTGTTAGCTATCGATAGTATCGATGACTGACAAACTGACGATGTCGCCTCACTTAATGACGTCAGTCAGTCAGTCAGGGGTCAGTCAGGGGGCGTGGTTTGACAGAAATTTAGCATTTTCAAAATGCACAAATATTTAAGTAAAATAATTGCAGTGTATCAATCAAGTCAATTTAGTCATGTTCAGTGAATACTACTGATAAGACATAGTAAAATCAACTATACCCATATTCCATTCCTGACATCATCATAAATCTTCCAAAATTGTGTTCATATTATTTATGTACACAATATTCTGTAATCATATTCAATAATCTCTCAAGCATTTATGACTTAGGGAGAAAAATAACTGTTTTGTATTTATTAATATAATAAATATTTATTCATGATGCATTATCTTAACTGGTTTGCTATCTGTATGTACAGTACTAATGTGTAAATAATAATTTCTATATTTCTGTAAGAATATGATCCAGGCAGATTAAGAATACAGCACAGCACCACTCTATCTACTCCCATGGATGTCGTAAAAAGCGACGACTAAGGGATGGGCGGTAGTGTCCCTTCTGTTGAAGATTAGCCATACTGCACTCATCAATTCGCCTGCCAAGTGTGGTGAGTACTGGCAATTTCCCCCCAAAACGATGAAACAATATCGTAGAAATCTATAGTAAGGCTTTGTTCAGGAGTGGACATCCTTTATCTGGTATGATTATGATGATGAAACAAATAAATATAAGCCTATTCTAACTATCATATCCGCTCCACTATGGGAGATACCTGTTATCCTACAACTGCAGTAGGTCCGTAACAGGTAGGTCGGCTCAAATAGCCAAATATTAAGCTGCATTTCAGTATTATGGATGTCATTTAACTCATTTAAGAAAAAATATTTGCAAAAAAGTCAAATTTCCTGCATTTATTGCGCTAATAAAAATAAAAATAGTGATAATAGTACTTTTTTGTTGCACATTTTTATGTTGAAAATGGCAAGGTTTGTACTGGAATTATTAGCAGTTTCTTTACATTACATCAGGGAAAACAGCATCTTCAATTTTATCCTTATAATCAATGTATCTAAATGCTTGTCAAAAACCAACATACCTTTTCTACGGTCTTCAATAAATTCCTCTTCAAAAATACCATCATCCCCACGGAATGGTAGCTGTCTCTTGAGAGCTTTGCCTGGTAGAGGTGGGACAACAATCTAGAAAAATGTAATAGTTTTAATTAATGAATAGAGGAGCTTTGCCCGGTAGAGGTGGGACAACAATCTAGAAAAATTAAATAGTTTATTTTATGAATAGAGTATATATATTGTTATTTAAAATAATATTTCTCATAGCTAAGTTTCCTCCTCTATTTTGGGTACAGTTTATACATCAATCTCACAAGCACTAAAATCTATATCCATAGGCCATAATAAGTATTATTTTCAGTCTGACCAACCCATACTGCTGACAGCCAATCACTTAATCATTTAGCCAACAGTTGTGTCATGCCAAGAAACATATATAATACCAGTTTAAGCTAGAAAGTTATGTTTCCATTTAATTTTCAATCTGGTTTTAGGAATGAAAGTACTAATATAGGTTAATTTAATCCTTATGCAACATTGCACCCAGAAATGTTGTACTTATAGTCCCATGACTAAGTAAATGAATATTCATTCATATTTTGCTTTCATAATAATAGAAGGAAAATTATTAAGATTCCTCAAATGCAAAGCACTCAATCAATCAATTGAGTGAATCGCAGTCCATAGCTTCTCAAATGGCACCACAATACCCATTCCTCTGCTTTCTGCACTAATCACAACAATCATATTACTTCATTCAGCCTATAAGTATCTAATGCTAGGCCTAATCAACCCACCACAACACTCAAAATTGGAACTTAGTTAAATAGAAAATAAAACCACCTATATTGCCAGTAGCCATAACCTGTTTTCCATATTAAATTTATCTCTAAATTCAAAGCAGACATAATAAACAGTATGTCACCTTATGAATTCTATGTAAATGTAAACTATGAATGTCACCAGTTTAGTGCCCTTTACTTATTAAATATATCAGTCAATATAGAGAATATTGACTGCTAATTTGTAAACAATTAAACAGGTAAGGAAAAAAACAATAATAAACTGGTAACAAAGTTGAAATTTGATATCAAATTTGTACCGATACTGGTCATTTATGAATCACACATAACAATAAACATTTTTAGTCCACTGATAACAGACAAAACCACGCACTTATTATAAGTCAGCAACTAGCTTTGGACTTACCTTACTGTCTCTTTCCAATTCGTTTCTTAGCCATTCGAAATCGCTGTATCGCCGTCTAACGCTAGATTCTTTTACTTTGAAAACTGGCAGGTTTGTCTGAAAGTAAAAACATAGTTTGATAGAATAATTTCCGAAAAGCAGCGTATCGTCACCAGTGATACGCCCACAAATTTATGTTGACGCGCCGATTGCGGCGTTAATCTAATTACATGACGATAATAGACTCTGAAGCTTACCCTCATGCGAACTTCGTAATCCGTAAAACGTTTCTTCCCTACTCCCATAGTAGTGACTGGGTTCACGACGTCGATTTCTAGGAAGTTCGCCGGCGCCGCGTATGCATCGTCCAGCGTCTGCTTCTTCACGTTCAGTCGTCTTGTGGCGTCAGCAGTCGTGTCTTCAGCCATCATATCTCTTTATTTATTGTAACAATCACAAAAACTAGGAATAGGACGGCCCACTAATCAAAAAGGAAATGAAAAATGACAACTTGACAAGAGCGAAACATCGTTTGACATTTAAACAAATATGGCGGCATATGCAATATCAAAAATCTACCAACGTCAGTAATATTTGTATTGAAAATCTACAAGTAATTATTAATTAAAAGTTGTGTATCTTCATTTTAAATCCAATTTCAATTTTATAATCATTATTTCTTTGCTCTTTCTTACTAGAGGAATAAAAAGTACGATATGTCGTATCAGAAAGTAGCAACACTGAAAAATAAGTAATCGTAAAAAAAAATTGCATTCTGACCCTTTGTTCTGACCGGTTCTTACCATTCTGACCGTAGACTGAGTAAATTTTAAGTAAGTTTAAAATCATTTAAACCTCAAAATATGTAACTTACCGTTGAAAGGTTAAGCTTTTCATCCATGGTCGCTCTTACAGCCTAAAATAGTGCAGTGCACCATGCTTTGAGGGTTTAATAATATTCACAACGTGCACAATTACCGAAGTTCCCAAAAAATATCACTTATTAGGCATAAATACAATTCACCAAGATATTTCACTAAATTGTTTCGCACCAGTTGCTGTGCTAAACAATCCCCACCACAAAATAAAGGTATACGCCGAAAGAGATAAAACATCATGATGCTGTCCCCCTTAATCCTACATCTATTTGTGTAGAAGTATCTCTTTTCCTTGTAAATTCTGGATTTTATGTGTCATCTATACAATACTCCATCTACGATTACATCATAGATGCTACATACATATATTTAACTAGACAGGATTACATTACTTTTGATTTTGAAGATTCACTGTAAATCTAAACTAACTTTATTTAAAATACTTGCATTATTACTGCTATTTCTATGGTACCAAGGAGTGAAAAAAAAAACAGACATGCTTTTTAAGGTTTATTTACTTGTCTTATCTTATGTCTTATGTTTGTTCATAAAAACTGGCTCATAGGATCTTCTTCCCGCCTCTTCTTCATCTTGTAAGCTTCCAGTTCATCTTCTGTGGGTGCTTTCACCTCGAACATACTGTTGTACGGACGTTTCCTTTCATCTACCGAAAGTAGGTAATCAGCTCGCTTTTGTTGCCTTTCTTCCATTTCTAGAGCCTGTACAGAATATTTTAGGTGAATGTCGACATTTTAATAAGTGTTTGGAGTCCTGCAGCATTCATATAAATGCTAAAACAATACTAGTTTGTGTATAGTAATAAAACTGGTTTATATTTATTTCTATATTTTCTATTGCAACCCAGTTCTTAAATAACTTCATTGGAGGATACATTAAACAATCAAGTTTCATTGAAGTTGTTGAAGATCTGCATTGCAAAAATGAAAAGTAAAATATACCTTTTTTAACTTGTCCTCCTCACGTTTCCCCTTCTTAAGTTCCTTCTTCTTCTTCTTCTTAGCCTTCTTTTTATTCTTCTTTTTCTTGCTAGTTTTCTCTGTCTTGGATCTAATATTTGATTCCGGGTCTGAAGAACTACTGTCAGAACTTGATTCAGACGATGATGACGATTTTTCTTTTTCTGTAGGAAATTAATAACCAACATTACAGTCATTCTGACATGATACATTGTAAGACACATTGATATTATAATTGGGTATAATATGCGAGGTTGGATGTCCCTATACCTTTTGACTTTTTTTTTTACAGCTTTTCCCCACTCTAGGATTTCTCCTGTGTCGTGGGTGCGTTTTACAGACAAAATTCCACATACAATACACCCAGACCCAGAACAAATACCTGCAGATCATACAAATATTTGTTCCGTGCGGGAATCGAACCCACGACCCGGATCGCAGCAGCCGACTGTATCAGCCACTGCACCAACCGTGCCGTCAATAAGAATATCGAATATCGCTCACAACCAGTCCCAATCACTGATCGGTAAAAGATCGGCGAGGTTAAGCAACGTTTGGCGCGGTCAATCCATGGATGCGTGACCGTATTTGAACTGAGCGTCTCCGTGCTTTGGACGGCATGTAAATCCACGGTCCCGGTTTTTGTCATGAGACGACAATCTTTAAGCCAAGTCGCAGGCCTTTGGGCGATACGAACAACTCGACAAAGTCGGCCACTTACCACACGAAAAGAAAAAAAAAGAAGAGATAAGAAAATTGTAACACATACCTTTCTCTTTCTTCTCTACATGCTCGTGCGAAGCAGTAGCTTTTTCTTCAGAAACGTCCAGCACAACTGACTTGCCCGCCTCGCCGACGCAGTATGACATCTACAAATAAAATAATAAAACAGTATAAAATATAGTATCTAGTAATAGAGGTAAAAAGTAAATTGAACTTGTAGTTTTCTTTCTACAAAATATTGTTTTTCTAATATTGTGTTTAGACCAACAACTTCAAAAATTGTAAGTAACATTACTGTTTTAAATAATCGAACAGCAAGCTAATACGATAAGGGTTCGAAGGATTCGATTCCCAGCCAGAACAAATATTGGTACGATCTGCAGGTAGTTGTTCCGTGTCTGGGTGTGTGGAATTTCTGTCTGTAAACGCGCCCATGGAGAAATCCTAGTGTGGGACAATGTAAAAAAAAACATTTGATGTGCGTGTACTGTATTGAAAATTTAACTAGTGCAGCATACAGCAGTCGAAGTCTTGTTCTATCCTAATGTTCATTTACATAAAAAACACATCAACAGGCATTTGCATTCATAATTACGTATATTAGTACTTTCATACCTTAATAAATGAGTGGCAGCACTTGAATCCCCACTGTCCATCATGCCAGTATGAACCCCAAACGGATGTGTGGTTGTTTATCATGATATCCTCTTCATATTTACTCCTGAAAATATAAAAAGACATTTTTTAAACAATATAAAAGTATAAATTTTGTGATCCGTTGTCGTAAATCAACTCATCACCATAATAACGATCATCATAATATCAGCCAATGGACGTATTCTACTAAACAAAGGCCTCCCCCATAGATTTCCACAATTGTGTCTTAATTTTGGAGGGAATTTGCCAGTACTCACCTCGCTTGGCAGACGGTGTGGCTACTGTTCCTGTACAGAAAGGATGCTGCTCCTATCGTCTGGTTTAGAGTCCCTTAGCCGCCTTTTACAACATTTACGCGAGATGGAGTGGTGCTATATTCTTAATCCGGACATCACAGATATAAAAAAAAAATGTAAAAAAATGTGTAAAAAATTTCATCTCCTGCCTCTTGTAAAACGCCGAGAAATTGCGGACTGTCTTTACTTATTAAAAATACTATCTGGCGAAATTGATTGTCCCGGACTGTTAGGAACAATTAAATTCAATGTTCCAACTAAATGTACAAGGTTTAATCCCCCCATTCATATTCCTAAAGCATCAACCAACTATCGCCAAAACTCCTTTATAGTGCGAGCGAGTAAAAATTTCAATAAAATATGCAAAAATTATGACCTAGATCCGTTTACAACCAGTATAACATCAGCAACACGGTGCTTGACCCTTGATTTGTTCTCGTGTAAACGGTAACACAAATTTACAAACTCTCGTTCTCATTAATGTCTCATAAATAATTATTAAATATGTTTATTAAATATAGTGAATATTAATTATTACTTATATGTATTTAATTTTTTTTAATTTTAATTTTTATTTAAAAAAAAAAAAATTTTTAATTTTTTTTAATTTTTATTTTAAAAAAAAGCCGTACAATATTTCTAAACTTAATTTGAACTATATATACTTACAAGGCATTTTTTAAATCACGCTAACTAGGATCTGCTGACCCCCAAACTAGGAAGTACCTGTATCTTGGAGGCCAGTAGGATTTCTATTTATAGGCACAGCCCGTGTATAACATATTTTTATATATCATAAATAGATTTAGTGCTTCTTCATTATGGTAGTTACATGCAAAAGTAATTAATAATGTAAATCCAGATTATCAGATATTTCTTAATACATTAAAACATTTACTAGCGAATTCTATGAGACATGAAATTATAAAATTGACAATTCGCAAATTTTTTGTGTGTATGATGCATGTGGTTTGTATGTTGTGTTAGCGTATGTGTGTATTTACCTGTGTGTATGCGTGTGTGTCCGCGCGTGGTTTTGTTGTGTTTACTGATATATCATTAAATCAGCTCAAAAGAGACTCAGTGTCAACATAATCCAGTGTGAATAGCCACTTCTTCACTTTAGCTTTACACTCATGTCGATTTAGGGAGTGAAAATTCAGAATTTTGTTAATTTTATTGTAAATTCTGGAGCTGGCAAACAAGAATTGGCTATGCGAAAAAGTGGTGTTATGACGTTCTGTAGGAAACACAATATCTGCACGACGCTTACTACTGATTATAAGAGGAGAGCAGTGCTTCCTTAGGACGCATTGAAGCACGTAAAGTTTCCGAACAGTTAGCACCTCACTGTCGATGTAAAGTTGATTGGTTGGGAATCCAAAGGGCATGGATAACATAACCTTAAGAATTGCTCTCTGAGCTCTTTCCAGTTTAAGAAGATAAGTCTTACCTGCTCCTCCCCAGCAAGCTATGCAGTAGGAAAGAACTGACTGGCACAACGCGTAATAAACGAGTTTAAGTGTCGCTAAATCAGCTGAATCTCTCAATATCCTAAAAATATAAATAAGTTTTCTCGCTCGCGTAACCAAGTTTTCCATATGAGTGTGCCAGTTTAGATGACAGTCAATATCAACTCCCAAGTAACGAAAATGAGGGACGACACATAGAGGCGAACAGTTACAGTCAGTGATGGATTTTTCGCAAGTATGCACTTTGACGGTTATTGGCGATTTTGGTTGTGTCACTTGTGAAATAGAAAAAGGCATGACTTTCGTTTTCCCTGTATTTAACGTTAAGAGATTACTGGAGAGCCAATTTGTCACAACGTTCAAACTCGCCTCCGCAAGCCGGTTCACTTCGTTCCAGGTATTTCCGTGGATGAGTAAGGCTGTGTCGTCCGCGTATGTGAAGATAGAACACTTTTCTAGGGATAGAAGACATAGGTCGTTAATATATACTAGGAACAAAGTTGGTCCTATAATGCTGCCCTGAGGCACACCATATTCTATTCCAATTTCCGCGCTTATAATTTCACCTATCTTCACACACTGCGAACGATTTTTCAGGTAGTCCTGAAAAAGATCAAGCGTTATACCGCGAATGCCTATATTATATAACTTCTTCAGGAGTGTTGGGACAGAGACCGTGTCAAACGCCTTAGAGATATCCAAGAATATGCCCAAGCACTTTTGTTTTCTATTTAGGCTTTTAGTCACAGCATTTGTTAAGGCTATCACTGCATCTTCAGTTGATAAACCTGATCGGAACCCGTATTGGTTGGAAGCAATAATCTTGTTAGCGTTAAGGTAGCTCAACAGGCGGTTATTAATTATTTTTTCTAATATTTTAGACAGTGAAGGCAATACTGAAATAGGTCGATAGTTATTGACACAGTCTCTGTCCCCACCCTTGTGAATTGGATGAACTAGTGCTCGCTTGAGAGCAGTCGGAAAAACTCCCAGAGACATAGATAGATTACAGATGTGTTTGATTATGGGGGCCAAGATTTGATGGGACATCTTGAGGATTTTACTGGAAATGCCATCCATGCCCGTAGAGCAATCGTCACGGAGGCCCAGAATAATTTGCTTGATTTCCTCATTATCTGTTTCCAAAAGAGCAAAGGAATTAGGATAGCTTTTAGGCTTTAGAAATGGGAAGGCATCTTTGTTATTTTGACTTTTAATAGTAGTGGCCAAACTTCTTCCCACATTGACGAAAAAGCTGTTGATGGAATTGATTGAAGTTCCATTTTCGTTTTCAAGCCCCAGGAGTTCACGAGGGGGTATAATATTGTTTTTTTTGTTGGTAACATTCTTTATAACTTCCCAAGTTGCTTTGGCATTCCTCCTAGCCTTCAGGAACAGATTTTTTTCATAATCTCGCTTAAGTTTACGCAAAAGTGTGTTACAAAAATTGCGGTATCTAGAGTAGGTAAGTTTAAGGATGTGATTTTCCGGCTGGGATCTTATTTGTTTATGCATTTTATCTCTATTTCTTATACATCGTATGAGGCCTGGAGTTATCCAAGGCTTAATATTTTTACATTTCCGTTTAAGCTTCCTGTGTCTTGTATGAGTATTTATAATGTTGGTTAATATCGACATAAGGATGTCTGTGGCTTCATTTACATCACAAGAATACAGAACCTGTGAAAAGTCAGCACTTTCGATATCTTTAGCAATTAATGTGTAGTCAATAATAGTACTTGTAGTTTTTGCTTTAGTTTGATGATAAGATTTACCCATATTTATACCGACCAGAACCGGTTCATGATCTGTTATGTGGGACTCTATAACAATCGTAGTTGCCGCCCGGTTTGTTTTTAGTAAAACATGGTCCAAGCAGTTGTTATTTCTTGTTGGGTATAAATGAGCCGGGAGTAGACCGTGGGATGCTGTAAGATTGAGGTACTCATAAGAATGACGATCGGTGCTGTTATTTTTTATGTCGATATTTATATCTCCGATAACCGCAACATGATTAAAACTAGATAATGACAAGAGTACATCGTCCAGACTACTTAGAAATGTATTTAAGTAACTGTACGATGGGGACCTATATAGGGCCACAATTGCCAGAGTATCTTCAACCATACAGATCAAGCAATTTGACTCTGCAAACGCAGGCTCTATGATTTTAACATTAATACTAGATTTTGTGTAGATTACAATACCATCATTTTGATTTTTGAAGTTACTAGTTTGATGTGATATAAAACCATGCAATATTGGGATATCTGTGGTTTTGCTTAGCCAGCATTCTGTCAGTATAAGTATATCGCAGTCTATTTTAATGTCCTGTAAGAAGACTGAGAATTCATCGAAGTTTTTATTTATGCTTCTAATATTTATGTGCAAGATTTTTAAGTCGTTATGTAGGTATTTAATTATTTCAAGACATTGTGGGACTGACAACTTATATGATTTAGATATCTCAAATGAATCAAGGTCAATTGTAATATTATCCAGATCATTAGCCATTTGTATACATAGTTAAGTAAAAATGATCATTTGGAATGGAGCAGTTTAAGCCAACACGTATCGCAATAAAATATTTTTGTAGAAAATTGATAAACATCATGTAAGGTAGTGTCATTTTCGTTCTTGATGATTTATAGTCGGATGGTTTTAAATGTATAATTGGCATGTATAAATATGTTTTGTAGCTCTGAGTAATTATGTGTAATGTATATGTATTTGTTTTATGATATTTTGCAACATTATTTACGATTGTCAAATAATTATATATTAGTATATTGATTGGAATTTCATAATAATATCCAGATAATAATCTTATAATAATTGACAATTGACAAACAAGCATGCATTGACATATAATAATAAAAAGACAAAAATCTGATAATACAATAATATCAATCTTAAATTCTAGTCATACAGTATAAATCTCTGAGTGTTGTACCTTATTTAGATCTAATTCAGAGTTAATGCGAATAGCAGGGTCTCCTTCCTTCTTCTTAATATATATCTTGCCATAAGATATCCAACAGTACGCGTATTCCTTCGCTTTAGCTTGCTCTCTCGCAAGATAAAATAAACGTCTCTTTTTAGTTGTTAAATTTTCAGACATGAATAATGGTTTTGTCGGACCCTCTAGTTTGACATCCGTAGTGGAAAGTTTCTTGTCATTATTCTTCTTGTTATAATCTTTGTACGCCTGTAACAAGCTTTCCTTAGCCGTAACTGTTGTCAAGTCGACTACTACGGTGCCAGTATTAGTTTCCGATTTCGGTTTCAATCGAAAAATGTCGCGGATTTCCGATTTATGAAGCTCGACATTCAGGATTTTACTGGTATTAATAATTGTTTCGCAAAGAGTTATTTTGTTTTCGTTTTTGCTACGTGGCAAGTTCCTCATTTCTATGCTAGACGACTTGTTTATTGTCTCCATATTTTCAATTTTTTCTTCTAAAATTTGTATGTACGCCATTTTTTCCTTATTAGCACACTCAAGATTTCCCATTTTTCGTAACAATTCATCATATTTTTCAGATACAAAATCTACAGTTTTACCTATTTCAACGTTTTGAGTTTTAATTTCATTAACTGAGACTAACAGCGCATCATACTTTTTGCTTTGATTACATAACAGCTCATTATATTTTTTTTCCTGATTTTCTGTGAATTCCGATAACATTTGCTTAATTTCCGCCATAAACTGAGTTATATCTTCGCCATGTTGGAATTTTCGTTTGAATCTTTGTGTAATGTTTGAAGAAAGTTGCTGACTTGTGGATGACTTTGTGTCGGACTCAGAGTCATAAACCGACTCTGCCGGCTTATTTGGCGGAGATCTATGTAGTGACATTTTTGCTAATAATCAGCAAGTATATATATATTATTTATTAATTGATCCCTTGTTCAACAAAAAATAAACAATATATTTAAAATTTAAAAAAAATGTGATATTCGCATCCTACACGAAATTTGAACTGGGACCGACCGGTGTACGGACAGTACGGCGCATGGTGTAACCGCTAGGCCACGATACCGTTCGAAGGTGGGGTTGAAATTTTGCTTTACTAGCCGGTAATGTCTGTCCAGTATTGAGTTAAATGACCTTTCGATGTTTTCAAGGCCACGGAACAAAGAAGCGAGCGCTTAATAACGAATGTTTTTAAAAGTATTTTCGTGAATATACGGCGCACACTTGTTATCACTCGCGGTTTATTACACAGTTTTGTTACTGAGAGTTTTATGAGCACGTCGGTATAACATATCCGTAATATTATGCAGATTTAACACAATGTTTCCATTTAAATAACACTATGACGGAGACACACGTCTTACTCGCACGGGCTATATGACATTGAAAAAGTATAGATCATAACCATGAAACTTATCATATAAATGTTTATATTTTTATTTTTATATATTCAATTTGTTGTAACCTGTGTAAACACTAACAGTTATCTATGCAACTGCTATATGTGGAAATCTGTAATTGGCTTTCTGTTTCCTTACTATTATTGTTACACCTGTATTTTTAGCTGTAGATTTTCCAGTAATAAATAAATAAATAAAAAAAATAAAATAAATAATCAGCTTACAAAATTATATTATTTGTCACCCACAAATGCTTATTCAAATACAGATAACTTATTACTCACTTAGCAAGCTGTTTTTCAGGGCCTTGCACCAGTGTTCCATCCCTGTTATACCTAGTAAATACTTCTGTTTGCGCAAGCAATAGTTCTTTGGGTGGTGCGGTCAAATGCTCTTCCCCACCGTACTTCTCTAATATTGATTGTTTAACCTGTAAATTAAGTGATTCTAAGCAAGAAAATATCATAAAAATAATTAAAAAGAGGAGAAATATATGAATGCTACACTCAGGTTCTACGATTACATGCTTTATGAACAAAAAACTAGCCCTCTGAACTATATGACTCTTACAAAAGGTTAATGTATGTATTTGTGGCTTTATGCATCATTGGAAGCATTGTTTAAAAAACATATACAATATGAGAGAAAATTCTTCTTATGTTTTAATAGTGTCAGTAAGGGTAAGTTTCTAGTCCTGGAGGCTTACCACAAACTCTTAATACGAGTCAATTGAAGACCTCAACTGATTTGGTTTGATATATGTACACACAACTACATGTCAAGCTATAAATTTCCAGTATAGGCTGATCTCTGATTGTACGGAATACCTATACATATTGTAAGCCTCCTGTTCTTCTAGACACTACCACCAGGTATAAACACAATCTAGCTGTACATTGTACTCGTCTCCACAGAGTAAGCAACTCGTTCATGGGTCAATGTATACGTTTTTACAATAAACTTCCCACTGAAGTCAGAAATTTATCGCTTAAGAAATTTAAATCTTTTATTAAATCTAAACTCTGTAATAAAGGATATTATAAGATTTCTGATTGTCTTGAGGATAAAAAAGCTTGGGACTGAGCTGCTCGCTAGGTACAGTCAGCATTGTTTTTTTTTTAATTTATACAAAAACTGCCGTGTGGTGCCGGCTCAGAATGCCACCACCCCTTCTCCTCCCATGGGTGTCGTAAAAGTCGACTAAGGGATTAGCCGGAGAATGGGCAGCAGCGTCCTTCGAGTACATTAACAACTCAACTGCGATCGCCAACCCGCCTGCCAAGCGTGGCGATTATGGCAAAACCCCCCAATGAGCGAGAACAAATCCATATCGGTGGTTGTGGTGATCTTTGGGGGAGGCCTGTGTCCAGCAGTGGACTTCACTCGGCCGAAATGATGATTAGAACAAGTAAATGTAAGCCCAAAAGACTTGCTTAATATCGGCCGAATACTGAACCACCACTCGATATTACTTCAACTATTTGAGATGCCAGCTACAGTAATACAAAAACTGACATCTGTTATTTTATACACTTTTTATTGACATTGAATTCAAACAGATTTTTGACATGTGTTTTATATTAGAATTTTTACGTTTTATTTATATTTAATTTACATAAATTTTTGACATACAAGTACATTTTAGTACTGTTGTAATTTTTTATTTTTTTGTGTACATGTATGTATAAATATTATATATGACAGACTAACGTGTTGCTGGGGAGTTTGTTGCGCCGTTTCTTCTCCCCAGCTTAAACACTAGGAAGCGGTGAAGGGTGGGCTTAATGGGTGCTGTCTAATGTTGACGTTCAAAAGAACTAATAATTTAGTCTATTTGAATAAATGATTATTTCATTTCATTTCATTTCATTTCACTCAAAATCCCAGTATTTACACACCTGTGTTTTGAAGTGATCTTTCTTATCATGGTACTGCCGTTGCAGCAGCTGCAGCTTAGTAGGCTCTGCGAGTAAATGAACGTCAAGTCCACGCGACTGCGCTTCCCACGCGAACATCTGCGCTGCCGCATGAGACCGTGTATCACCGCTGAAGCGCACGAAGTTCTCGCCCTGGTAGTCTGACCTGAGGGGATATATTTGGTAATAAATTATTTGTACAAGTTTATTACTTAGCAATCATATCGGCCATTTATACGTCCACTGCTGAACAAAGGCCTCCCCCATAGATTTTCACAACTGTGTCATAATTTTGGGGGGTATTTGCCAATACTCACCACGCTTGGCAGGCGGGTTGGTGAGCGCAGTATAGCTACCGTTTCACAGAAGGGACGCTGCTGCCCATTCCTCTGGTTTAGATTCCCTTAGTCGCCTTTTACGACATCCACGGGAGGAGATGGAGTGGTGCTATATTCTTAATCCGGACACCACACGGAACACACTTAGCAATGCCAACCACTAAAATAATGTTTGAATGACGTGTGGGTGAAATAACACTATAGGATGCCTTGCAATAAGTACATAATCGATCGGCTTTTATATAATTACTAGCTGTAGCCCGCGGTTTCACCCGTCGTTTAATTTAAAAGAAATCGGATTAATTATACATAATTAAGAGTACTTCAGCATAGATAGACATACTCTACAACTAGAGTATATAAGGTCTTACTTTAATAATGGAAAATATTTTAAGGCTAGGCTCCATGAATGTTATCGAATTCATTTCTAGTATCAACACACACTGGTGGGCTTCTAAACAACCACATTGTTATTCGACCGGACCACTTTCAAACACGTTTTAGTGTCATTGTGTGCGTGTTCATCAAACTGTATTCTACAACTTACTCTGACGCCACAGGGTTGGGGTTGTCCCTCATAGAGCGTGTCTTGGGGTCGTAGTAGGCAGAGTTCGGATCCAAATTGCGTAGGTACTTGGCTGTGTCCTCTCTGATACGCAAGTTACGCACAGTGATACGTTGTTTCGAATCCACCTGAAAAAAGTATATATTTTTTATAGAAATATTACTAATTGATGAAGGGCGGGAAGGGCTGGTCAGCATGGATTTCCCAATGTATTTTTTTTATGTTACACCCTCTCCTGTGGCTTGGGTTCGTTTACAGACACAAATTCTAAACTCAATACACCCAGACCCAGAACAACTACCCACTGAGTGCACATCATACAAATAATTATTATAGCCACTGTATCGACCGTGCCGTTCCATTAATAAATACACAATTTATGATAAAATATCTAAGAAAGAGGATCAAAAATCCTTGTAAAGTTTTCCCGTAAGATATGGTTCCCCCGGGGCCTTATTTTGAACTCTAATTACCAGGCAATTGCTAATGATAAGCTGTCATTAGACCTATGTACATAAGGGTGGGATGTAGTAAGTCTGCAATGAAATATTCATACCTTTGTACCAGGCATGTCAACTTCATCTACATACTTGTCTTCATCTTCCTCAGCATTGTCATCATCCTCTGTGGCTGTTGGATCTGAAATAAATGGGTTTTATGAATGATTTGTATTAAATGTGTATTGTGCATCAGGTTGATGAGTTGCCCTAGAATATAGTTAATCTGAGTGCCGCTGATGCACGCATAATGATAGTGAACAAGTGCCGTCTGTAGCGAATGGTCAGCTTAATGCTGCCATGACAATTTAATCATAAACTTGAATAAATATTAAAATCAGACTTTATGAAGTTTCGTGCTCATAGTTGAGAACTCTTTTCTCCTACTTTGTCCTCACATAACTTTCATTTCGAGAAAAATGTAGTCAAATTGTAACATATTATAATTTTAAAAGAGTAACCATGGAGTTTCTTGTCCATTCTTCTCCATAGGAAATGTACATCTTGGAATGTGGCAACTAAAGTCTGACTATTCATAAATGCCTGTGAATGGTTTTATATGTTTTTTTTTCTTTATCTTATCTAAACACTGTCGCCTGACAGTATGAGTCTGCCATGCTCGCAAATATGTCTTGTTGAGGGTAGCATTGTGTGTTGGGCAGTCAAGTTCTTGATCATCATTGTACACATGTGTGTATATGTCACACATACACATGCATTATCTTCACAATTCTATTGTAATAATAAGACTAATACTTTCACATATTTCAAAAAGATTATCCATGGAGTTTCTTGCTGTCTCATCTCCATAGGCCTAACTACTTGAAGCCACATAACTGTTTAAATTATGACTATTTATCAGTGCCTGCAAATGGTTTACATGAATAAAAACATTAAACTAACTCTTTAACTTTGAAATACTATCTCATACCACTAGCTAACACACAGAATCTGCACTATATACAAGGTCTTAATTTAATAGTCCACGATATTTTGCATGGCGCTATGGTAAACGATGAAGATAATGTAGGTAAAAAAAAACTAGTAAATTTGCTGTTTAAAAAAATATTTTATTAAATCATTTATTTCATTACTTCCTAGTTCTCTTAGTTGTGAAAATATTCACATGCACTAGTAAGGCAATGGCGGACGGGGCTGGTTGACTGATATAGATAGTCTGTAACGTTAAACACAACAGACGGCGCACGGTAGCGACATCACACAAAAGAAAGAAGTGAATTTTTACCGTGAGTTTTTTTTTGTGTTCGGTACATCATCTTAAGCATTTACTGAGGCACCATGCAAAATATCGTGGATTATTAAAATAAGACCTTATATATATAAAGAAAAATGAATTTGTTGGATATTAATACAAAGGATGAAGAAATAAAGATTAATACCTTGTTCTAATTTCTTAGCCCTCAACTCTCTCTTAGCATCTTCAACTTTCTGATACTCCTCAATGATTGCCTTATGCTGTAATGGATCATATCCATTCCACCTGTCTCGTTTGCCATCATAACTGAGGTTCAGGTTAGGCTGGGCAAACTCATCTGCTGCTATGCCAGCATTTGTAAATCTTGCACCAATCTGAAACGTTAATTATAGATAGAAAAGTGGTTGGTGTCCATTTCATTTATGATCCAACTGTCAATAGAGGCCCTATGAGTAAGTGCAGTATTTTTTTAAGCACAAATGTGTCCTGCAGGCAACATTATATTCAGCTGAAACTCTTCTTATTTCTGCCCTGGCCGCACATTACTTGAGTTTTTGCAAGAGTTTTACAGTCAGTTGCCTGCCTGATACCCTCTTTGTGTATGCTAGTGTTGGAGGTTTACCTGCCACCTGCAGGTGACCCAATGTACTTAATGGTATGCATCATTCATGACCAGAGCTACACCGGGTTATTACATAATCAACCCATTACTGTCCCCCCGCTGGGCCTTTTCCCACTATGAGACAGGTTAGGCTTTAGTCCATCACTCTGGCCAAGCGTGAGTTGGCAGACTACACACACTATTGAGAAGTTATTTGGTGCCCTCTCAGTTGTGTAGGTTTCCTCAAGATGTATCGTTCGCCATTATTTCCTTTTTTTAAACATAGCTCCACACTTCTCCTGTGTCGTGGGTGCGTTTACAGACATGGATTCCACATTACAATACACCCAGACCCGGAACAACTATCTGCAGATCATAAAAATATTTGTCTGTGCGGGAATCTAAACCACAACCTGGAGCCCAGCAACCGACTGTATCAGCCACTGCACCAACAGTGCTGTCAAAAGTTGCAAGTGATAATCAGATTCTTATCTGCACACTAGCTGGAACCCGCGGTTTCACCCGCGTTTAATTTAAAAGGAATTTAGAGTACTTCGACATAGACACTTGACATAGAATATATATATATTGGATTTCAAGGGTTTCTTTTTTTTTGCGCGGAACCCTAATTATTTTTCTAAAATTAAAGTAGCCTAAGTTATTCCTTAGAACACCAGCTATCTGCCAGTGAAAGTCCCGTCAAAATCGGTCCAGCCGTTTCAGAGATTACCCGGAACAAACAGACAGACAGACAGACAATAAATTTAAAAATTGTTTTTTTGTTATATGTCCCGTATATACTTTCATATGCATTAAGTAAAAAGCTGTTATTTTGACATTACAAACAGACACTTCAATTTTATTTATTTGTATAGATGAATCTGAAAAGTCAGAGGTGTGGGCCAGGATCGAACTCAGGCCCTCCTGTATAGACGGTAGGCATTCTAACACTAGGCTATCACTGCGGTTACTAATATTTAAACTACTAACAATGAAATAGGCTTAACTATTATATCCTAAAAGCTCACCTTTCTGGGTCGGTCTAAGCAATCCTTCTTTTGGTGTGTCATAGCTCCACAATTCTCACAGGCTCCTTTCCTATATTTAGTTGCTACTTTTGTCTGTAACATTAAATATGAAATTAGGGAAGAAATTATTCTTTGTAAAATTATAATATTACACAATCGTAGAACCTAATTACAGTTTTATAATTTATGATAAAATATTATATAGATTTAGAAAAAGAATTAAAAGCAAGCTAAAGCTATGAAATAGATGAAGATCAATACTCACAGTATCAACTCCTTTATAATAGTATGTGTCAAGTCTAGTAAAATCGCCCTCCTTGTCATCTTGTGGACGCTGGTGCTTGAGTGTAGGTCCAGCCGTGCCATAATACCATGGTGCAGAGGATATGTACTGCGGTATGTGTGGGTTTATGTCCTTACCTGATAATATGAGGGCAATGTATTAATGTATTAATATTTAGTCTCATAATTATAGGAAGGTTTATGGCAAGTATAAATATAATGTATAATCTCAATTTAATAATACTTGACCTATTTTATCACTAAAGAACATTTAGATTTGATTAAAAATATTGTGGTGCTGTTTCTTTTTAATTCCTGCACATTCATTGTGATTGTATATTGGGAAGCCTGTATTCAACTAGCAAGCCTACGTTTACAGGTTTATCTGATCATGATGAGTTTATTCTTGAGAAATAAACGAGTATTCATTTTGAATATAATGATGGTTCCAAAGGCTATACCATAATTATTATCATAAATACCTGTTTCATCAACAGCGGCAGGTGCTGTACCAGCTTTACGAGCTTCCTCTAACTCTTTAGCCTTCCTCCAATCTTCCCTGGACTTCTTTTTAGGTTCGTCTTCTTCCTCACCAACATCGTCTTTATTCCGCAATATCTGCGACACAGCATTTCGCGTACTCGTCGCCATTGTATGACTAGTGACTACTCCCTTCTTTCTCGTCTTCCTCGTTTTTATGGTCTTCTTATTCTCTTAGATTATGGCTTCTGTAGACGTAGAGTATCTTCCACAATTTCGCCAATGTCAAGTTTATGGCAACGTCGAACGGTGTTTAGATTAATAAATCTTTACATATTCATAAAATGTTTCTCTACGTCGTTGACGACGTACGTTTCAATTGTTTTCCTCGTTTTTATAATTTGTTACAATAATAAGAACACAGAATAGAAAATAAATAAATCAAAACGTGACGTACAGTACATACTACCATACCACAGAGGCTTTTACCCACAGACTAATTAGTAATTAGAGATACTTTTACCATACTTCCATACTATACTACATAGTATCAGTAATCACTAATCAGTATAAATAATGTACTCTGTGCTACCATAGACTAATATCATAGACTAATATTGTGCTACATAGACACAATACCAATGCACAATACATCCTGACCTTCCGTTTTGTTTTTTATTTTTTCTTCTAGTTTTCCCATTAGGGAAGGCAAAGGGTTCAAGCCCATACAGTCGTCATACATAAAATTCTATACTGATTTTAATGCAGTTAGGATTAAAGCCACGTCTTCATTTTTATCATTAGGGATAAGCCAAGTCTTAATTATAATGCCTTCAGTCAACAATTTGGTTTTCAGGCCGAAACCAAACTTCTTCATAATAACTTCTTAGTTCGTTTTTAGGTCCAAATAAGTCTTCATTAGTTACATTAATGAGACTCAGTTCTAGTTTAGTCATATCTTAGTTTCAGATCAAATCTGTATTCCTGTATTTTTAGATATCCAATACTGGTTTACATATATATATTCGTAAATAGCAGCATATGTTTCTGTTTTTAAGCAACTCTTCAATACAGCGCAGGACAATTTCAGATCTACCGTAGATATCAAGTAACTTGTCAATAAGTAAAAATCTTAGTATATTGTAGGCAGGGCATTCAAAAATGTGTGATTTATAGTCTGATCGACGTCTAGAGTGCAATCTGTGCATATGGGGGATAAGATCATGCGCATTCGACAAGGATGGGCTTTAAATTGACCATGTCCTAATCGGAGTCTATTAAGTATTGTATCGAATTTACGATGCTTGTAAAATTATGAAACACATAAGTGGGACTCTTTTCAACATGGTTATTAATGGTTGCATAATAAGTTGGTACCTTTAGTTCTTATTAAATTTATCCAATATACATTCCATTCTTCATGTAATGATTCCCTTAAGATTGGCAGTCATCACATGCGTCAGAAAGTTTTTAAAATTTTTATTTAAGAAAATTTCGGTGATTTTTTAAGGCCCCCCGGCGCTGCATATTCGCCAGTGTCTTCCCTCGGTCATGGCAAGCGCCGTATGAATTATGTCGCATCTATTGTTTCGGCCAAAAAAACTATTATAGATAAAGAGATGGCAGTAGCATCTATCCAAAATCTTTATGTTCACCCTATTCTTGTAGTGGGGATTATACGAATTATCTGATAAAGGACCATTTTTAGTACACGTATCTGAACCTGATCCCGCTTCTGGGACTATTTTCGTCCCACTAAGTTCGGTCAATTTTTGTCCAAAAATAAAGTAATGAATATTCGCCCTGAAGGTCTTAAAAAAGTAGGCAGGAGTAAAATATCAGTAGATTTTTACTGCTGATGATGTTAAATTCTTAGACATCCCAATTTTGGGTATGAGTAGATTTGAGGTTTCCATCCCCTCTTACAACATAACGAAAATGGGAGTAGTCCGACAAGTGCCAGTGGATATGTCGATGGACGAGTTCGTCGAGTCTTTGACATTACCAAGCGGATGCGGACACGTTTTATAGTCGCGTAGACTTATCCATAAGTTGAATGAGAATGGACGGACAACATGGGTTCCGACTCAGACAATCGTTATTACTTTCCAGGGTCAAGTTCTTCCTCAAAGAGTTTATGCCTACCACACATCACTCCCTGTTGAAACGTATCATTTTCCAATCATTCAATGTCTGAATTGTTGTCAATCAAAGGCCAGATGCTATCGATGTACTCAACCTCATTCCGGAGATAGTTGTGATGTTGAGGAATCCACGGCTACCTGCCTTCACTGTTTTTGTCAACACTTCGCTAATAGCGGGAGTTGCCCAGAGTTTGGAAGACAGAAACGGGACTTTTCGCGCACAGATAAATCAAAACAATATTTTGACTAACCTCAACGTTTCGGCCAAGTTGCATTGACCGTGGTCACGAGGAGACTAAAGTATGTGGGTGTCATCGTCTTGAGCGGTGGGTGATTTTTAGATCTATTAAGCTCATGATGTCTCAGGAAAATATATTTCGTATGAGGAAGCATCTAGGCAACACCCTAAAGTCACAAAACCGTATTCCGAAGGGGCCTGTTCTCAAAACATATTTCTATCCCAGTCTTCTTATCCATCTTTCCAATTCAATCCTAGCCAGAATAATACCTCCCCTCCTAATGATGTGTCTTATCGTAAAACCGTATACTGCTCTCCTCGTGCTAGAAGCCCTTGGGTAAATCGTTTGACAAAGCTGCCCATCAGGCAATTGTAGATGATGAGCCCTCTACTTTACCTAATGGTTCCGCCCTAATTTCTCGTCAACTGAGTTCATCAGATCCTTCCCAAGATGATAATCTCTTAGAATTATTGTTAAGTATCATCTTAAGTATTATTGTTAAGTATCATCTCAAGTATTATTTCTCGTAATAATTGCAATTTACCGCCCCACGTTGCCCAGAAACTGACTCAAATCTACTCCCTAACTAGCAATTATGGATCCAGTCTCCATTCTCGAACGGAACGCGAAAAGCATTCGTCTTAAAAAACATGAGCTTCTTTAGGGCTGATGGGTATGCGGGTAGTGCTCTATTTATTAGACACTTCCTTCCCTTTTATCAAGTCCCTCTTCCCCCTGGCTCCCCTGAGATTAATATTGTTCGATGCATCAAACACCCTGTACATTATATTTTTTTCTTTTATAAGCTTCCTGACCAACATTTCGGAAATTCTTGCAGAAATTACAGTGAGGAGACGCAGGTGTCTTTTTCTTCTTCGTAGCGGTAGACTGGAGTGGTCGGGTTATTTGCTCTAATGGGACACCATTACCCGTGCTTAAACAATTGATTTCCAAATGTGCAAGTAATTTTCTATAGATTCCCTTAAACTGCCTAACATCGGGGTTGTCATTAGAGCCAGCTTGCAGTCTAGTAGAAGAAAATAAAAACTAGGTGGTTCTGACTTAATTTATATTTTAGCAGAAATATCAACCGTTCTTCATTTTCTATTAGCGTTTCATACATCTACCTTAAACTTTCTATATTAATTAATGTACCAATGAAGCCTGTTTTACACTGGGTTTGTACTATTGGTTTATAATAACGGGTTATTACGAAAGTAAATCTTCCATCTTTCTTTATTTTCCTTTTAGTTGATATCTTAATTGTTAATTTTGTCATAAATATTCTTTGAGATCATTCAAAAAGTTAAAAATTAGATCACTGTTCTGAGTACTGATCGGTTTATTAAAGTTAAGGTGTGTCGTCGTTTAATTTATTTATAAAAGGTTCTGTTGCCTCTGATACTTGAAAGTCTAAAATAATTTTAGTTCTTTGCAAATTTTGATAGCTTTAGCAACACTTGAGTAGCAGGCTTAAACTTAATTATATTATTTCTAAAATTAATGATTTTTTGTTATTTTATTGGCCAAATGTTAACCATTTTCCTCTTGTAGTTTATTAAGATGTTCTAATCGATTTTACAGATAGTGGTGAACACAAAATTAAATGGAGCCTTCCATTTAATTTTGTGTTCACCACTATCTGTAAAATCCTTTTTGATCGAAGTTGATTTCTCAGTAACTTTATTACATGGCTGGGATCGAGGAAAAATGCTACACCTGAATCATTAGATGAGTGTTTGAACGTCATTTTCAAATAATATGGATTCAAGTCACAACCGAGTAATCCTAACGCTGTAAAATTTGTAGCATGTCCATCGCATGTCAGAGACACTATATCAACATCGCATTCAAAACACTTTTTTTTTTTTTTTTTTTATTCTATTAAATTTTATAGAGGGTTTAATCACAAGCTGATTATGTCACCCTCATCGGTACAAACAATAGCTTACGATCTAAATCCTTTCTTTACTAACTTGTACAAAAGTCTTGCATCCTTTGACAAAGGGAACGCAAGTATAGCATTACATTTTCCAACATCGAATGACTTAGGAAATAATGTACTTCTTTCGGCCGCGTTCCGAACACATTCCATCAATATATGATAAGCATCTTCCACTACGTTACACTCTAGACAATTGGGGGAAACTACTTTACCCATAAGGAAAGCAAAGCTGTTTAATGGAATGTGTCCCGATCGAAGCCTAAGAGCTGTAACTATTTCCGCTCGACACATATTAGCCTGGTCGATCCATGAACAATGAGAAATGGTTGGTTGGATCGTTCGATACCATATTCCTTTACACAATGACCTCTGATCGAAATATTCGTGCCACATTTTGATGCTTTGTTCTTTCACAACATATAGAAAATCATTGTGTATCGGAAGATATGAACAAACCAACTCCGCATTATGAGCATCCTTTGCTAGTCGATCCACTGTTTCATTGTCTTCCAAGCCAATATGCGCCGGTATCCACTGCAACACTACATTCTTGTTCCCAGAAATAAGTTTACAGATGGAACAAATCACACCATAGGCAATCGGAACACCCCGAAAACTCGTAGTACATCGTGCCAAATGCTGGAGGGCGCTCTTAGAATCGGTTAATATGACATAATTCCCGCGTTCAAACGATTCAATGTATGATAAAGCTTCTTCAATTGCTACAAGTTCAGTACACATTATATTAAATTTTGTAGTAACACGTAACTGTACAGCACTTTTAGTTTGTGGGTCGAAAAAAGCCGCTCCAGAACCTATTTTGTCCTTTGATCCATCCGTAAAAATTTTATAAAACCCCGGGTAAGTGTTCCTTAAAAACAAAGAACATACCTCATTAAGTTCAACACTGTGGTAGTACTTTTTAGCCTCATCTAATCCGT
The DNA here is from genome assembly GCA_947459985.1 of Diloba caeruleocephala. Taxonomy (NCBI): domain Eukaryota; kingdom Metazoa; phylum Arthropoda; class Insecta; order Lepidoptera; family Noctuidae; genus Diloba; species Diloba caeruleocephala. The sequence continues at coordinate 25,519,594 of OX381615.1, forward strand.
CTATTGTAGGGATTATAATTTTAGACAAATCGATCCTGTGAACCCAAGTATCCAATGAAAAAATTTCTAACTGTGGACTTGTGTAAAGTGGAAACAAACTAAGAGACTCGTGAATTTTGACCAAAATCGGCGTCTTCCTTCTCCATTGTGGCTGTTGACATCGTGTTTGTAGTTCATCTAACACAGCAATAATATTATTATCAGCATATGATTTTAACTTGAGCCAATATTTGCCAGCTAGATAGTATCTGCGGAACTGCAACGGTTGTAGGCATAGTTCATTTTCCATAACGTGAATGGCTGTGGTTTTAATGAAGCCACCAATAACCCTCAGACAAACCTTTTGAACCCTATCTAATTTATTTAAGTGGGCTACACAGCTACTATCGTATAGGAAGCATGCGTAATCCATTCTACTGCGGATAATTGATATGTATAATTGCCTCAGATGCCTGGGATGTACTCCCCATCCTGAACCAGCAAGAACTTTAAAGACATTAATCACTTTTAATACTTTTTCACGAGTCTCGTTAATATGTTTAGCCCACCTAAGCGATCGGTCAAGCCAAAGCCCCAAATATTTTACATTGCACACCACCGGCAACGCTACATCGTTAATTTTTAAATTGATAGATTCTCTTGAAAATCCCGCCCTAAATATACAGACACTGCACTTCAGGGGTGATATTTCCAGACCCAAACCTAAAAGCAATTTAGCCATTTTATTAAGCTCTGGCTGTAATCGTTGCTCAGCCGAAGATAAGTCGCTGTCAGAGGTGTACAATACAAAATCGTCCGCATACTGGGAAATAAACACACCACTGATACTTTGACAAATGTCCATGGTTGCAATATTAAAAAGTAAAGGTGATAATGGATCGCCCTGTGCCAATCCCCGGCCGGAAAAGCGACTCATGACATAATCGCCAACTGAAACTTTAAGATTTCTCAGTTTAAGAAAGTTCCAGATATAACTACAGACCCTGGATCCTACACCAATTCGATGCATGATTTTCAGTAATCCTCTGACGTCTACATTGTTATACGCGTTGTTTAGGTCAATAAAAACGGCTGCAGTAATAAGTTTTTTAGAAAAGCCAATCTGAATGCGGGACACTAAAATGGATAAATTATCTGCTGTTGATCGACATTTTCTAAAGCCTGTAGTATTATTTGATAGTAAATTATATTTTTCGATAAACCACTCTAATCTGTTCATTAAAATGTTATGAAAAACTTTGCAGACGCATGAGATCATTGGAATGGGTCGCAGAGATGATAAGCTTTGCGAGTCACGTCCTGGCTTAGGGATTGGCACAATCACAATATCCCGCCATTGTTTAGGAACAAACCCCGAAACAAAAAACTTGTTATAAAGTAAAATCAGTATCTCTTTTCCATTTTCTGGCAATCTCTTTATCATCATTCAAAACACTTAATGCACAGCTGTTGCATAGAAAATATCCTAATGGAATTTTGATGTGGTGGTTGATTTCTACGAGAAGGAATACCAAGGCTTGCGAAGCTAGGGGAGCACCCTCTTCTACCCCTGTTCCCATGTCTACAAGGCCTATATATTTTACCCGCCCCAAATTTTCTGTGATTCAGGCTCAGCAACTTCGTCGAATACTAGAGAGCGCAATGACCGATGTTAGCTCATTTCTGCTTTCGCTTTTAAAACTTGAGAAGATTCTTCGGTAAGCTCTGGGTCACCTTTTACATGCCCACACCATTTAGCCAGAGTTTTACGATGTGGTAGACAAGACGTATCAAACGTTTTTCTCATATAATCGTAAGCTTTCGGGGAATAAAAGTTCAATGTTAGAGAAAACTTTTTTATAGCTTGAGAGAACTTAATCTTTTTTTTTAGTTGCTTCCTATTGTAATTATTAAATAAGTCCGCAGCTGCAGTGTTTTGATTTAGTCTATTGAATAGATCTGTATCTACATAGCTTTGCCTTTTTCGGGTTTTTAATATGTCTTTTAGAGACTTATTTCGTTTTCGTAGACGCCTTACTTTCTGATTTAATGTTTTTATTTTCTTTTTATTATTTTCAATAAGTATTTGTGTCTTTTTTAGCTTTTCCTTTAAATTGAGTTTTCTGGGTGTGTCAAATGATAATGGTTGCGCAAAATTTGAGGCTTCGGGTGGTGCCGGAAAAATGATTGGGGATGGCTAAAACAAAAGAATAGATATATATAACACTTATTGGATAGTGATACATTATTGCTAAGTATTAATTACAAGTTGTATGCACAATGCACATACTTGTGGTATATATAAGGCCGAGCTTAGGGAAGCAGAGGCGTCAGATAACGATGGCTGTAGGAAATCAGCTGCTGTTACTCCATTGGTCGGTGGTGGCTAAAATAAAACAATATATACATTAAACGCATTGTATCGTAAAAACAATTCTACAGTTAATTGCAATTTCTAAGCGTGCACATACTTGTGGGAAAGTTAAGGTCGTGCTTAGCGGGGCTTTGGATGATGACGGCTGTTGAAAATCAGCTGCTACTGTCCCAATAGTCAGTGGAAGCTATAAAGAAAGAATACATACATTAATTTAATTGTATAGTAATAATTCTTGCTACAAGTTCATTGCAATACGTATCTGTGTACATACTTGTTGTAAAGACAAGGTCGTGCATTGGGAATCAGAGGCTTCAGATGACGACGGTTGATGACGACGCACTCTTCGTAAAGAACTAAACGGTTTTGGATCTGCCGGCTGTTTTTGCATGTTTAATGGCTCATACAAAAGCTAAAAGATAAAAACACATACTATGGACATCATTACTATTCTGTGCACATTAGACCCAGGTTTAATATGTTAAATTACTAACTATAAACTATACTATTTCCATTTCTTTATTTTCTCGATGACAGCTCCTGTGAAAACTTGAACGAGCGTCTTTTTTACATTATTTAAGCATTATTTTATAAAAATATGACGTTTACACACGTACAAGGTTATACCAGAGCCGGAGAAACGTAACACAATAACAGACCCGATATTTTTTTACAAAATGTAAGAAACTAAACTACTGCCGGATACTTTTGAACAAATTTATTAACTAATATTAAATTTCATTACAAGATGTTACACGTGTTAAGTCTTGATTGATAATGCCAACTTCTTTAAAATTTTCGAACCTGTTGTAAAATAAGTAGGTATAGGTAGGTACTCGACAATGAAACGAAATAATTATAACGACAGGTATAATATATTTTAATGTTTTTGTTGTATTTGTCTTTGTTCAAAATATAATAAATATATGCAATCGATATCATTACTTATTTGGTCACAACACTACAACTATCTAATTAGACCTGTCATCGAGAAAATAAAGAAATGGAAATAGTATAGTAGGTACCCCTGTTCACTCCCTTAGAGATTTAGATTTCAAATAATTTCATCCTTACTAGTATTATAAACGCGAAATTGAGTTTGTTAGTTTTTAATTCCACGCGAACGGAGCTAACGCTGGTTACAAATATTCATGTAAATAGATATATTTGTGAATAAATTCGATTAATCACAAATATATGCAGCCCAAATTTTGTACGACAATCCTGAGATAACATTATTGTAACAAGTAGAAAATACAATTGATTGACTTACCCTTTTTGGAACTGCATAAGTAACCACGCGACATAGTCCATTTTTTGTGGTGTACAAATCGTTTGCATCAAAATGTATACTGCATATTACACTAGTTTTTGATGGGATCCAATCGACTTCGCCTCTGCAGTTTCTTATTATACTAACCCAATCACTATTCCATGGATCATTTCCTGTAGGAAACCTGAAAAAAACAAATTATTATTTCTGTAGGTTGAATGTTGCTTTCTCTGTGTGAAAATAGGCCTTTGGTTAGCAGTGGGACAGTGACAGGCTGATATCTTATTTTATACTAGCTGGGACCCGCGGTTTCAACCGCGTTTAATTTAAAAGAAATTTAGAGTACTTCGACATAGACACTTGAAATAGAATATATATATTGCAATTCAAGGGTTTTATTTTTTTGCGCGGATCCCTAATTAATTTTCTAAATAAAAATAAGTTAATAAGTTATTCCTTATAACATCAGCTATCTGCCAGTAAACCAGCCGTTTCGGAGATTACCCGGAACAAACAGACAGACAGACAGACAAAAAAACTATAAATAGCTTTTTTGTTGTAGGGGTACCGTATATACTTTCATATGCATTTAGTAAAAATCTGTTATTTTGACATTACATTACAATTTGAGACACTTCAATTTTATTTATTTGTATAGATTAACAAAGAACAAAAAATGTGTCGAGTCGAGTTCAGTCTAGTTCAGTCGAGTTCAGTCTAGTTCAGTCGAGTTCAATCAAATTCAGTCTAGTTTGTGGGGCGACTACGAAAGCCCGAACAAAGATCATAAGAAACACTCTATACTTGTATTCTATCTCATTCTCTCGCAGGCTAAATCCTACACGTTTTGGTGTCACTTTTTCGTTTCACCGAATTTTCAAATCACAATGGTGCTAAAGAAGTTTCACTTCAATAAAAAACATATTACCCATTTTTACGGGAAAATTACCCATTTATTTTCTAACAACACAGGCACGTGTAGTTAAGGTTTTGTGTTCCAAATAGAAACGATAACTTAAATCTCAAAAATATATAAAATGATAAATAAATTAGTAGACACACCTGTGGTAAGTAATACCTTGACACTTTTTTTGGGATGTTGAGTTATTTTTACACCATTTCACAACACAAGACGGCATTATAGGCTTTTTGTTTCAATTAACGTAAATAATAACTAGACTGCCGCTCTCGTGCCGCGTAATGGCGGTCGACGGGCTTGCTATGGTGCATGTGTGTGCGTAAGGCACACGTATGTGTACAAGCGATAGTAGTGTTCGTTATATTCGGTAGCTGAATAAATAATCTATTATTTTAAAATAATCATATCATCTATTATTTATTAAACCAGGTAACGGGTATTAGTTTTATTAGTAAACGACCACGGCAAATTTTTGCATGAAAATGCACCTTATGAAATATGAAATTTCATAAGGTGCATTTTCATGCAAAATTAGCTTTCACAACAAGAGCTTGATCTTTCAATAAGAGCTAGATTCCTATAAATATTTAGTCGAAACTAACATAATGTATTAGACGTTATTTTATGCAAAATTATGCTTTCACTGCACAGTTATAAGAGCTAGATTCTTATCAATATTTAGTCGAAACTAATAAATAATAGGGGGACCTAATATAATTATTTTTATTCGACAGTCGTTTTGATCTACGGTTACATTGAACAAAATCAGTGCAGACGACTCGCTTGACGTCATAAGTTGTATTTTATGGGAGATTGCAAGCAATTGCGTGATAGTTTTGAAATTATTTAGTTATGAATTTTGAAGTTATTAAGCTTGTATTGTGAAACTTTAAATATAAGTATTTTAGATTAGTGTTGATAAAAATTAACCTGGTTAGGTTGTTATTTACGTAAATAAGAGATATTAAATCATAAAGTCTCGAAGAGGACAAATGTGGAACTATTTCTTTGTTGTGGATCGCGACCGTAACAAAACCGCGGCGGTCAATGAAGTAATAAATATCATACTAATATATTATAAGCTATGGCTATTTTCACAGACGACACTGACTCTGAAGGCACCTTGCGCGGCTGGCGTGAGGAATTGGAGGCTAGCATGACCAAATTTAAGGATGGTATTAAATGCACGATTACTGATATAAAACAGGAAGTGAACATTCTCCGCAGTGAACAAGAAACATTATGGGAATACGTTTATACGGTGACAAGATATATTTCAGAGTTAACAACTTCAGTGCAGTTTCAAGCAGGTGAGCAGAAGGATCTCAAGACACGGGTGGCCAATGATAGCTCTGACCAATCGATTCTTTAGAACAACAAGCTAGGAACTGCAGCGTTGAAATCTGCATTGTCCCTGAAAGGCGTGGCAAAATCTTGCTTCACATGACGGAACTGATTAGTAGCGCCATCAATTTTCCAACATCACAGAAAGATATAATATCTACCACAGAGTTCAACACACTCAACAGACCAAAGAACATCGTTGTTAAATTTCTCTCACGTATTATACGTGATAACCTTTTCAGTACCTATCGCTTAGCTAAAGTACTCAAAACAGATCAAATCTGAATATATATAGCGATGTTATACATAAATGAACAGCTCACCCTTAAAAAAAGCATTTCTTTCGAAAATGTAAGGAGGCCGCTAAACAACATGAATTTAAATATGTATAGGTTAAAAACTCAACTGTACTTGTACGTGAACGTGATGGCGCTACTTCATTTGCGGTTCACATAATGGACCATGTCCGAAAAATTAACAGCGGCGATAAGACCCCCCCACCATTTAGCACTCAAAATGTCATCGCTCATTAATTACTGTAACGATACATACTGCTATACGCCTGAGACTGCTATTGCTTGTATTTACAGCACTAATAGGATAAGTACATTTTGTAATCCGTACCGCTTAACTGTTAGGTTACTTCGTAAGTTTATATTTTACTTGTTTGCACTGCACATATTCTTATGCGATGTAACACGGGGGTTGTAAACTACATAATTTTTTTTTACTGCTATCATAGCTACTGACTAGCTGATTGTTCTTTTTTATTACTATTCTCATACATTTACCTATGTAAGTAATGCTACAGAAACATCCTAGCGACTCATGTTACCTTCTTTTTAAACTTTTATGTCAACCTGTGGACAGCGTTGTGGGTTGCACTGTTAGTTATGTGTATGAATTTTGTTTTACTAGTTGTAAGTTCTTATAATGTAACTGTTTGCTGTTCCTTACAAAAATCAATAATACACGCGATTTAATCCCTTTAAAATTGTTTTATTATAAATAAATAACGTAAAAAATAATAGGTGATTTTTAAATCACGCATCGTTATAAAGCGTTATCAATATATCGCCGTTATGAACACGCCTAATTATTACAGATCGGTAATCAAAACTCAAGTAGAACTTGAGTCGAGATTGAGTTAGTGAAATACAAGCCCTACGTAAAAGGTCCACAATTATATTCAATCGATGCAATCGGCGCGGAGTCCTTTTTCTTGTCCAGTGGTAGTACCCTATCCATAGAATACATAGATTGGCTTCAGTAACTCGATACTGCAGTAGTGTTAATGTTAAGCTATATTGTTATTGTTGATTATATACCATGCTTCTGTGCTAAAGCTCTTATAGACTCTAAAGTAGCTCGGTCAAACGCCCCAGATCTCTGGTTCCAAAGCTCCTTCTGCTTTGTCTACTACATGATGCTTTAATTAATCGGTTGATTTACCAGGTTAATACATTGCAGGTTATGGTGTGGTTGTTTCCTAAATTGGCCATCTCTTATATACCTATCATTTTCCCCAGACATGTTAGGAAAAATGAAGTCAAGCTTATGGTTCGATAATACTTGGTGTTCCTAGTTTTTCTTTCCTGGTTTAGGAATAAAAATTACTTTTACTCAAGCCGTTAGAACATGTCATTTTTTTTCTCCTAACAAATTTTTGTACATTTCAATTTAACGAGATTTATATATAAAATCTATAAAAATCTATAAAATCCCACTCACAAGATGGGCTCACTAAATGGTTACAGGCGACAGGGACCTACACCAGTGTGATTATTATTATTATCTCCGTTATTTCATATTACACATATAAATTACATTTTTAAATATACACCTAAAATATAAAAATATTGCCCAATCGGTATCGGGAACAGGAACCACGATCCCGGTAGTTAGGGTTACAGTGAGAGGAACCTCCTCACTATACGTGCCGTATTGAGCAAAACTGCCTTCTGTATCTGGCCCTTGATCTGACCGTCTAACAAGAGCCTATTTAGATGTTGGTCGAGGCTCTTAGCAATGAGGCCATTTGCTATCCACAACTATCGGTACGATGATTGCAGAGTCCACATCCCATGTTGACAATCTAGTGTGCCAATTCAAGATACTTAATTTATATTTCTCGGCTTTCAAGTTTCTCATTGAGCGGAATAGTCGTAATCAACAATCATCGTACGGCGATCTAATCGACCTATCACCACAATGTCAGGCTTTTTAGCGACAACAGTCCTATCAGTGACGATAGACCGATCCCAGTACAACGTGACATGACCATTTTCAAGAACTGGGTACCTCAGTGTCCATAAGGTTGTACTTTAGACCAAGTTGCTGATGGATGGTCCTGGCCACTTGGTTATGCCTGTGCAAGTGTTAGCAAGACTAGAACAACCAGAAATAATATGTGATTCACCTGGACAGCGGCATGCCCGACAGATGTCAATTATACCGTACTTAAAAATATATTTCCGGTAGTTGTTCGTCATGATTTATTATTATATCTAATATATAAAATTCTCGTGTCACAGTTTTAGTTACCATACTCCTCCATTTTTATGAAATTTTATATGCATATTCAGTAGGTCTGAGAATCGGCTACTATCTATTTTTCATACCCCTAAGTGATGAGAGTTGTCCAACCCTAATTTTTATTTTATTTTTTGGACAATTTTTGTTTTTATTTTTTTATAATGTGGCATTAAAAAATACATACAACCCTAAATTTTCACCCTATTCTATCACCAACCCCTATTTTTTAATAGTTGTTTTAGTAATTTTTCATCCTCGAAAACTGATCAATTATCACTTGGTAAGTTATTCCCCCCAAACGTCTACCGGTGTCACTTCTCGCCCAGTAAACAGCACGGAGTAGGGATGAGACCGAAGCCGGTCTCCTGATTCTCTCACACAATAAGCCTTCTCTCACACCCTCCACAGTTTTCGGCCATTATATTATTATTTATGCATCAAGCGTAATAGTAACGTTTACAATTATCATTTTACTATACTGAATGTTATCTCGAAACGGCGCCGAAATGGCTCAACGGTTCTCAATGAAATTTTTCGGGATCAATACATGAATTATAACTTAAATTTTCATGTGTGCTCCAATTTTATATCTTGCAGCAGGGTCCAGAATACATGAATATAGGTGTAAATATAATTTGCGCCTAGCGTAGCGGGCGGGTACGGCTAGTTGTATGTATAATTATTATTTTTGGAAGTTAGTACACTTTGTTCATCCATGGTAATGACGTGTCTCTACTGAGTCCGGGAAGTGCGTCTTTAAGAAAATACACACACACGCACACACATAACATTACTATATTTATTCATACATTTTAGTCATTTGATACAATATTAAATTCAGGTAAAGATAGCACATATTTATTCATACATTTTAGTCATTTGATACAATATTAAATTCAGGTAAAGATAGCACATATATTGATAAGTTCAGAGTTTGCGACGGGCTCTCGGTCGGCGGTAGGATGGTCGAGGAACATAGACGCGTTCATTACTGTCCCCAGTTTGACTAAGAGACTCTTCCAGAGGTTCCGCACGAGGAGTGAACAGTTTGCGGCGGCTGCGGGTTACGCTGTGGAGTAAGATGTGTGTTGAGGATAAGTAAAGTAAATTATGTATTAAAGTTCATCCGCTCATTTCCTTCGACCACCACCGTCGCAGAAGTCTAGCGATTGGAACTTTGTATATCAAGTTTCTATAAAGTAATCAACTTCGTGCGCTGCTCGAGTAAATCTAATTAGCGCTCCGTATTCTTAAACAAAACGCCGATCCTGGGTATGTTCTATACATTTTTGTGACATCACCACAACCGCGTGGACGACGATCCTTTGCCGGACGGCCTAGCGTTTATGCGTTGACAATGTGTTGAAGCTGAACGGTACGATTGAGGTGAGGTGATGCTGGTCAAGGGCTAACGAGTTCTAGGCTGTGTGTGATATGATTTTCAATAAGCGGGTCAGTTTAAGACTATTTGATCGTAGCCAATCGGTCGTGTGGTGCCTGCTCAGAATGCCACCACCCCATCTCCTCCCGCGGGTGTCGTAAAAGTCGACTAAGGGATTAGCCGGAGGATGGGCAGCAGCGTCCTTCGAGTACATTAACAACTCAACTGCGATCGCCAACCAGTCTGCCAAGCGTGGCGATTATGACAAAACCTCCCAATGAGCCCACAACACACCCATATCAGTCGTTGTGGTGATCTTTGGGGGAGGCCTGTGTCCAGCAGTGGACTTCATTCGGCCGAAATGATGATGAATCGGTCGAAGCGACGCCGACGGCAGTCTATGCTAATGTTAACTACATGCACACATCAACTTTGCTAATTGTGGTAGCTCCGCAGTTTAGTGTTATTGCCGCAAGACTATGAGGCCATCGCGAAAACACGTATCGTATCCATAGCCATAACTTAATAAAGAAACCTGTCAGTATCGGCGGTTGGGGTGGGCGAGCCCCATTAATACATTAGTAATGGAAACGTCGTATAATAACAGAGGGCTTAGTACGAGTTTCTTTTCACAATTGAAGCAACGTGTTCGAAGTTCGAGAGTTTGAAGCGGGGTCAATCGCAGTGCCGAACGCGTTTACGAAAAGAAATTGGTACTAGGCCCTCAGTATTCGTGTCTGGTCACTGTATAGTTTGCTTTTTTTAAAGGGTCACCTTATACCATACATTAAAAAAACAAACAATATTTTAAAACTTCCCAAAGCCATAGCAACAAATAACTTTCACCCAAAACTAATAAGACTCTTACTTTGAGAAAAATGCATTTCGTCATGTATCAAAAATATGTCGCTTAGATCGTAGAGACCGCTACGAATTTCTCTCTACCCTAAAGGAAAAGTATAGAAAGAAAAGGTAAATTCTTGAAACGAGAAACAAATGCATTAATAAAGATTTAAAGAGCGCAAATAGGAGAGCAATCAGCTACAGTATAGTATAGATATACATGGTTAACTAACCTTTTAGAAGGGCAACTTTGTATCCCGATTAATGGCGGTAAATTCTCCTCTCGACCCTTTTCTGGGGATGGTATGTCTTTGACTTGTTTTTGAGGAGCAGGCACATCTAATGTGACATCAGAAAATTCACTCTGTAAGTTTCCAATATCCTTTAATTTGTCATCACTGTCATCATCCTGATTTCGTTTTCTTCGTAATCGTAAAGGTCTTTTACGAACTTTACTTTCGCACTTCACTTGATTTTCTGCGATTATTTCTTCATCTTTGATTTGATGATAAACTTTAGTATCTGTTTTGCAATGTGTCTTTCGTAAATTGTATCTCTTTTCTTGATAATTTTTGTCAGTAGATTCGTTACGTATTTGTGAAGCTAATAAATCAAATTCGGTAACTCTAGGAGCACTTACGTCTTTGTAAATATTTTCAAATTCATCAATTGTATTATCTTTTTTATCATTAACATGTACTTCGTTCATTGTCTCATGTGTTTCATCAATAGATGATACAGGCTCCAGTTTAGTTTCCTTCTTAAATTCTTCCTTTGTTTCACTGAATTCTTCAACTGACGACATTGGTTCTAACTTCATTTCTTTCTTTATATCTATTGGTACTTCTTCATGTACAGATTTCAGGTCTTCTCTTATAGATAGTCTTGGTTCCATATCAGCGTTTACACTTTTTTTTGTAGATTGCTGACTTAAAACGAGTTTTTCAATTGATTGTCTAGCAATTTCAATATTATCTACATTCTCTTTAGTTTTTGGTGCAATTGGTGAATCGAATCCATCAAATATATCCATGGAGTTAAGTTTCTTAGTCAGCCTAGTTTTATGTATGGACGAAATTACGTCTGGTTTCGTGAAACTCTCACTTACAAGCTTCTTTATCGTGCTGGGTTCAAAATGATCAGAAGTTATATCTTTGACAATGGACGGCGACCTTTCATCTTCATCATTAATTACTTCATTTAACCTTTTATTAGAGACTTTAACGTTTACACCGATATTATCGAAGTATGTGCGATTTGCTTTCGGTGCATTATTATTACTCGATACATTGTCAAAGTAGGTTCTTTTCTCTTTAAGTATTTTTATTTCACCAAACACAGATTCATTTTGACCAAAATCATGCTTGCGTTCTTTGGAAGCTTTTTCTAGTTGCTCAAACTGCCTCAAAGAACTGTCACTGCCATGATTAGACTTGAAAGATCTGATTACTTTGTTTACTAGCGTTTCAGACACTTTTTCTGGAACTTTTATATTAACATTGGATTTTTCCCTTATTATTTTGCTTACTAGAGGTACCGAAACTTTAGCTGGCACTTTTATGTCAACATTAGTTTTTTCCATCATTATTCTGCTTACTTCATTTTCCAATAAGTTTTCTGGCATGTTCATATCAACATTCGAACTTTCCCTCATTATTGTGCTAGGTAGAGGTCCTGATACTTTTTGTGTGGCGGTGACGTCAACATTCGATTTTTTAGATATTTTGCCTACTATACTTTCTGATGCCTTCTCCAGTTCTTTCCTGTCGACATTAGATTTTTTTCTCTGTATATTGCTTACTAGAGCCAATGACTTTTTTTCTGGGACTGTGATGTCAACATTAGATTTCACTCTCCTTATTTCGCTCATAATATTTTCAGATATGTTTCCTGGCACTTTTATGTCAACATTAGATTTTTCTCTTACTATTTGTCCTACAAGATTTTCTGGAAGGTTTTCTTGTATGTTCTTATCAAAGTTAGGTTTCTCACTTATCAATTTGTTCACTAATGCATCTGCTAACTTTTCTGTCACTTTAATATCAATTTTAGATTTATCTCTATTTATTGGTTGTTGAAATATTTCAGTTATAGCTTCTTTTTTATTAGGTTCACATTTTGATACATCTGTCAATGGGTCCTTAACAAAATAGGTACCTCTCAATGAGTTTATTTTCTTTTCCTTATCGTTTTCAATATAATCACTGTTATCAGTTACTTTAGTGTCAGTAATAAAATAAGTACCTCGTGAATCTAATTTGCTACTTTTAATAGATTCATTTTTAAATTTGATATCTTTATCTACACCCAGATAATTAACTTCATCATAACTTATATCCCTTGTGTAATTATTCAAACTTTCATCATATTCATTATGTGTAGATGCACTATCGTGTGTCATAGTTTCATAATTTTTCATACAGTCATCATATTTGTTATGTGTTATTTCACTACCGTATGTCATATTTCCATAATTCTCCAAGATTTCATGCATTAAATTTGTATCATTTTTCACACTTTCGTCAAACCTGCTGTTGCCATCGGCAACATTATCATTATTTTCATCGATTTTCTCGCTTGAATCATTAGCCTCGTCTTCACCAATAGCATCGGCAGAATTCTTAGAATCTTCGTCATTCTTTAGCGTATCATGTGTTTTGTCAAGATCGGTATCACATTCCTCATCAATATTGTCAATGGTATGCACGCTAGTGCTATCTCGTTTATCGTTTTGTATAGCTATAGATCTGTTAAGTTCTTTCTTGAAGATGGGCTCTAAGCTTTCATTGAAAGGGTCACTGGTTTCTTCGTCAGATTCGGGTTCGCTTTCTGAGAGTGATACCACGTCTTCTCGCGGTGGCGTTGTGTCTTTGAATGCTTTTTCTGTAACCAAATAAATTTATGTTTTTAAACCGCTACGTACGGCTCGGAGTATCTGCAGCAATCTGATACATACATTTGTCCACCCTTACGACACTCCTTTGATAAGATAGAATTTGGCTCAATTTTTGTTGGGGCTAGTTTTTTCTACAAAAAGTTTTTTTGTTTTGATTATTTCAAGTTCTAATCGCTCTTAATATTAAATACCTCTTACCATCTCTCTCTTCAATGCAAGTACGAAGATGCTGCACTTCTTTCTCAGCTCGCGACCGTGCCAGACGTTCAGCAGTTAATTTCTCCTACAATAAACCATAGTAAGCCTGTGTGGATATTTTTTATATAAACACTAGAACCAAATACTAAATACCAGTACAAGCACAACGACTATGGAATGCCTTATATGATACAGTTAAACAAGTTCAATCAATACGAGCATCTAAAAAAATGGTACAAGAACATTATCTATCTCTTTAGTTGACTTAAATATTATATTGTATCAGCAAGGATCTATGTATAATATTATGTATTAGTATTTATTTATTGTATTTATGTATTAATATGCAAATTGGTGTAGTTACACTATTTATTTATGCCAATATGTGTATTTTCTTGTATGTTAGACTACCTGAATTTCTTTATTTCCTTACTTTTAAATACATCCAAAGGTTGTCTGTAAAATATCGCTGTTAGCGATAAGATCGCCATTTGTGCCATGCTAACTATTTTAAATAATCCTTCAGATTATTTTGGTGTACAATAAAATTATATTCTATTCAAATTAAAGTATAAAAATACTGATTCTGTCAAAAATGCCAAGCCAAAGCGACAAGAATACTGCCCTGAAAAATCGTATATCATAATAATATGATCAATAACGTACCTCTAACATAGCTATTTCTGTCATCAGTTGCGTAACCTGAAATTAAAAGGTTAATTATGGTACACGTATATATTTTTAGTGAGGTAATTATCAACGCGGCAGCCTCGGCATTATAATTTGTGTTTGTCAAGTCGAATATGGTTGCAACCTACAATATGTAAAAAAACAAACACAGATCAGCCCGTAAGTGTCCACTGCTGAACGTGGTCTTCCCAATGATCACTATAATGATCCGTCATAGGGGATATGGCGAACACCACATTAAGCAGGCGGATTAGTTACTCCAGTATATTGTTATTACAAAACGGGAGGATACTGCTGCCTCCGGCGCCGCTTTTGCAAGGACGTGATGCAAGCAAAGGAGGCGGCAGGGCGGGGGCGGGAGGAGACCACCTCTGATCCCGCCGCAGAAAACGCACCGGGCGTGGGCGCCGGAGGAGGGCGCTGACCGATCTCCGGCCACCATGAGGAGCGGCCTGCGGGCGACGAACTAGGGGCGGTCCGTTGCCCGAAAAGAAATAGGTCTGAGATGGCGCTGCGTGTTCTGCGCGCGCCTGTCTGTAGGATAAGTGCAGCCAGCCAGGTCATACAGAGACAGGGCCCGTCAAACAGTGACGGGCCGATACCTGCCGGGTAATGCTGACAAAGCGTACACCTCAACCCCGGCTAGAGGTAAGTGGAAGGACACCGTGGGGTTTTAGCCGGTAAGATGCCCCTCCGCCCTTCCCAAGGCTGAGGAAGTCCATGAGGATTTCCCCACGACTCTTGAAATCGCCCCTTAGTCGCCTTTAGACACCCATGGGTGGAGAGGGGTAGTCTATCTGTATATTTGACTGTGGTGTGTACTGGTGAAATCCTTATCTTTATCATTATTTCAGTAGAAAGACGTCCACTGCTGGACTTAAGCCTCTCCCAAAGATCGCCACAACGACCGGTCTAGGTTTTAGTTATGCGCTCATTGAGGTTTCGCCATAATCGCCACTTAGGCCGGCGGATTGACGATCGCATTTGAATCGCAAATAAACTTGAATAATAATAATTCGTTTATTTCCGACTACAAAGATCCATACAGTGTTAGAAAAACATAAAAACTGATGTTACTATCTTACAAATCTTATGCTAAGGTCTGGAGTTGAACCACACACTATCCACGTAGCCTGCAGCACGTACTCGTAGATAGAAGTCCGATATAATGACGCAGCATCACCGCACAATCCCACATACTGCACAACGTGCTCAGAATGCTATGGGAGCTGGCACGCATTCTCGCAGAATCGAGGCACACCGCTTCCGGATGATGGCATGAAAGCCGTCAATCCTCGCCTGAGCAAACATCCCCGAACTAAAAACGCGGCAACCCTGCCAGCAATCTGAACTCATCATTAAACTACATACGCAGGGCTGTCTGTATTCTGGACTATATGCTTTAGAACTGTAAAGCGTGTAATTTTTTACTGCACACTACATCGTGTGCTTAGTATTTCTCTACGAGATCGAATCAGAAATGAGGAGATCCGTAGAAGACCTAAATTGTCGACATAGCTGAAAGGATCAGTAAACTGAAGTGGCAATGGGCAGGGCCCATTGCTCGTAGAACTGATGGCCATTGGGGTACAAAGGTTCTCGAATGGAGACCACGCACCGGAAAACGCAGCGTGGGACGACCTCCAACGAGGTGGACAGACGACCTGGTGCGACCTTCACCAGGTCGTTGGAGTCGTTGAATGAGACCGCTCGTTGTGGAAATCTGAGGCGGAGGCCTTTGTTCAGCAGTGGACGTCCTGTGGCTGATATGATGATGACAACGTGCCAATCTGGATGCTGCTGCCCATCTTTCCGCTAATCCCATATTCACATTTTACGATTTCCACGGGATGAGACGAGTTTTATTTTTAGTTGGCCACCACACTGATAATTGTTTTAATAACGAATCTAGCATCGAGGTACGTACCTTATCCTGCAAAAAACGCGATGGCGTACTAGCACCGGTCGCCTGGGCAGCCACATTCGCTAGCCTACTCTCGTACTCTTCCACCACATCCTCCATCTATGATAAAAAAATATACATATGACAACATTCTTTGATTACGGTAAGTTCCATTGCAACATGCAGCTATTTATTCGAGAAAGCTAATAAAAAAATAAAATAAAAAATGATCAAGCATAAATTAGAATAAAGTGCTAAGTTAAAGAGGCTTTATTTTTGGTTATGTCTCAATTTATTTCAATTTCAATTTATTCAAATTCATATAATTACACGGCCATGGCCAATTACGATAATTAATTTCTAAGTATGTACAATAACTGCATTGAAATAAAATTATACATTGTCGATTGCCTACATAATATTATGAAGTGATGTGGTTTGGTAAAGATAAATATTGTGATTTACATGATATAATAATATCAAAACATTATACACACACACATTCTCGTAACAACCACTATATATATATATTATAGGAAACACTAAAACCAAACTAGATTTCTATACCTCACGGCGTAAAGCCTCCAGTCGTGCCTCATAATATTGCTTGGTGAGATCCTTCGCTTCCTCAACTAGCTCACGCATGGTATTAGCATTTTCTTGTTGTCGTTCCTCCATGGCTGCCATCAGTTCCCTGTTGCAGGCTTGTGCTCTACAAGCAAGTAAATTTACATTGTTTTTCCCACCAGTTATTAGATTTTTTATTTATTATTTTATTATTATTATTTCGGCCTAATAAAGTCCACTGCTGGACACAAGCCTCCCTCAAAGATCACCATAACGACTGATATCGGTGTGTTGTGTGCTCATTGGGGGCTTTGCCATAATCGCTACGCTTGGCAGGCGGGTTGGCGATCGCAGTTGAGTTGTTAATGTATTCAAATACGCTGCTGCCCATCCTCCGTCTAATCCCTTAGTCGGCTTTTACGACACCCACGGGGTGAGATGGGTTGGTGCTATTCGTAGCCGGCACCACACGGCAATTTTTTATTTGGATTCATAGATTGATACTCACCGTACAAGTTCAAAATGCAGCCTCTCGTTGTCAGATCGTAGCTTCATCGCTTCAGTGCTGCAGCTTATGGTGGTCTCTTGTGTACTACTCTCTAGCACGGAACTATATATGGTGTTGTTTATTTCTGTATGAAATAAGAACTTGTTTAATGGCTGTCCAAGGAATATATTGTGAAAAAACAAATCTGCACATCCTCAATCATGAAAGGTGATCAATCCCATCATCCCAATAAAGCAATAATCTTAATTGAACCCGCGCTCGACACTTGAGCAATTACAATATTGTTTGTAAAGTTTTAACTATGTCTAAAGCATCATTAACTGTTTACTGTCAATAATAACTGTGTCGAGACACAGTTATCTATAATTAACAATACATAAATATAATGCCTAAACCTTTGTTTAAAAAAATAGTATCATCAGAAAAGAACCTAAAACTGATCCTTGGGCACTCCGATTCTAACTCAAGCCTTCAGTAGTTACGTATTAAAAAAATTATATCCTTGATAAGATAAATGTTATTTCAATTAAGTACCTACTGTGTTTTAGTTTTTGATTGAGTGTCTGGTGATTCACACAGTCAAATGCCTAAGAAAGGTTATGAGGCATTTTCTATAGTGCCATCAATGAAGTTGGAGGATAAATTATTGCGTCTTGCAACTAGAAATTATATAAAATTGATATTGCTTTAAATAATGGATTTGATGAGCAACTATTTAACGACCCATGATAAGAGACCATACAAGAAAACATATCAGGCTTTGTCTATATCAGAAACCCTGGTGTGTTCAGGATATGCTTATACTCACGTATGTCCTGGGCAACGGCTGCCAAGGTGAGGACGTGTTTAGTTTCATGTGCATATTCAGGTGATGGATTGAGTGTCACTACCATGCTGACTGCCTCACCGCGTGCGCCTGATAGACCCGAGCCGAGTAAGCGAGTCAGCTTTGATTCCCTGGGGACATAATTGGGTAAAGAGATTTGGGTAATGTTATACTATGAGTTGTGATTTCACAGGAAGGTAAAGAATTCCAGGTGCATTGAAGGAAATCCACTCTGAATTGATCTTACCCCATCTATTATACAGAATGTGTAGTTAGGATCATCGTCTTCACATCAGCCAACGGAAGTCCACTGCTGAACAATAGCTTCCCCCATAGGCTTTCACAACGAGTGGTCACATGCCGCCCTCATCCAACGACTCCCATCGACCTTCACCAGGTCGTCTTTCCAGCTCATTGGAGGTCGAGCCACGCTGCGTTTTCCGGTGCGCGGTCTCCATTCGAGAACCTTTGTGCCCCAACCGCCATCAGTTCCACGAGCAATGTGCCCCGCCCTTTGCCACTTCAGTTTACTAATCCTTTCAGCGATGTCGGCAACTTTAGTTCTTCTACGGATCTCCTCATTTCTGATTCCATCTCATAGACATGACAATGATTAATTTATTGGAAAGTATGTGGTTTACCAAGTTTAATATTTTTGGTGTTGTCTGAAATTAGAATTTCGAGGACTCAATATTCTATTTCACAATTAATACACATTGCATCGATTTTATTTAAGAAAAAAAAGTGGTTTATTTTATACTCATTCACACATACGTTGCACATTCTATATATAGTAAATGAAATACGATAGTACGTGTAATAATTGTGAATGCGTGAGGCCAAAATTGGTATCTATGTCAGCTAGTGCTACAGCAAGCAAAACGCTCCAGCGCTTATATTCTGATAGGCCCGAATGACGATGTCACGATGGTGTTGCGAATATAAAGTTAGTAAAAAAAAAAAAATGTATAAATCAAATCATAAATAGGTGTAACTAATAATAAAATAAGAATATTACAAGTATGTATGCACGGCACAGTTAGTGCAGTGGTTGATACAGTCGACTGTTGCGCTCTGGGTCGCGGGTTCGATTCCCGCACGAAACAAATATTTGTATGATCTGCAGGTAGTTGTTTCTGGTCTAGGTGTATTGTATGTCGGGTGCGTAGATTGGGGAATCTGCGTGCCCACACCGAGCGACCCAAGAGAAGACGGTAGCACGCATGTGGTCACGCGCTGCCGTGGGACGTTTTGGGGGATCCTTTACAATCCCCCCGAGGGGGTGACCGCTTTACAGTCACCCTCTCAGGGATGTGCCTATAGGCGTGGCACCAGTGGGCGGCTCTAGTGTGATCATACGAGGACCTGGAGCCCCCCTTAGGTGCCGAAGATGACGCTCCAGTGGTTTTAGCCGGTAGGAGTCCGGCATACCCCTTCGCCCTTCCCCGGGGTGAAGGAAGTTCATGAAAACTCTTTCTCTGTAAACGCACCCACGACAGGAGAAATCCTAGTGTGGGGCAACGTTCTTTTCAATAAAAAAATGTCATTAAAATCGTGTGTGTGCGCCACCTGTAAGGCACCATGGCGTCGTGCTTGGTCTTCTGCTTGCGGCGCAGCATGTGCAGGCAGCGCTCCAGCACGTGCAGCGACGAGTTGATGGCGCGCGACTCGGCCATGCGCGTGCCCGTGTTGCGCGTGGCGCGTGCACGCTCGCAGCCCGCCAGGTCGCACAGGCGCACGTACGAGCTGCGTGCGAGCCCGTCTCCTGCGCAGGGGAACAAGCGCTATCAATTTCCCTACTAAGTGCAACAAGTGGATCTTCCTATGGGAAGAAACAGACACAGCGTTTGTTTTTTCATTTTATTTGCCTTTTAGTTAGTTGCCTTTTAGTTAGTTGCCTGTGAAGTTAAAAGATATAAGAAATACATAATTATAGGTGTCACTACCGTGTGGTGCCGGCTCAGAATACCACCACCCCACCTCCTCCCGTGGGTGTCGTAAAAGTCGACTAAGGGATTAGCCGAAGGATGGGCAGCAGCGTCCTTCGAGTATATTAACAACTCAACTGCGATCGCCAACCCGTCTGCCAAGCGTGGCGATTATGGCAGGGGGCCCAAATGAGCCCAAAGCGCATCCATATCGGTCGTTGTGGTGATCTTTGGGGGAGGCCTGTGTCCAGCAGTGGACTTCATTCGGCCGAAATGAGGTGTCACTAGCTGTGTATCGGTGTAGATTTAATGAGGTTAACTCATTTTCTAATTCAACTACAAAGCCTATCGATAAACATTGCTAGAAGTAGACATAATCGTCAGAGACATAATATTAAAATTAGCATATACTTGTCACTGAATGCCGAACCAGAGGGTGAGTTATAATAACTAAATGTTACTTCAAAATTTTCTATACATATATGAATCCCTGTACTTACACATGATTTTACTAAAACCCTATCCAAATGCAGGCATTTGTTTTTACACGATGCATGCACAGACTTACAGATTTTTAGATAGATACTATATTTGTTTTTCTTCAATGTATTGATTAAGTTGTATATGTGCTTGATATTTTGTTCAGCATTGTAGTCTCAAGTATTTTAAAACAGTATCCATGGAGTTTCTTACTAGCTCTTCTCCAAAGGATCAACTAATTAGAACCATGCCAACTTAAGTTCAGATTTTAAGATAATATCGGATCTATTCGCACACAGATTAATATCAAAATAATATTTTGACTAACCTCGACGTTTCGATCAAGTTGCATTAACTGTGATCACAAGTAGACTGGAGTAGCGGATGTCAGCATCGAGATGCGCAGCAGATGTTACCAACTACCCGCACTTGGTCTTGCAGTGCACCGTAACGACACACTACTGACAGTATCGGCAGGTATACACAAAGGTAAATCGCGATGCGAACACTTCTTTATCACTGGATAGTGGATACCATGACGCGAATAACCTAAATCTGTCTTCCCGATTGAAATTTGGATGTTTTTTAATTTCAATCGCTTCTCGAACAATTCTCGGATAGTGGATCAGATATGCCATATATATAAAAAAATGGGTCAAGTAGCTCAATCAAATCACTGGATGATTTGTTCCTGACTCAAGCAAGTGCTCAGCAAATATCATTTTGATATTAATCTGTGCGCGAATAGAACCGATATTATCTTAAAATCATGTATTCAACCCGCGAAAGTTTAATAATTACTTAAGTTCTGATGTTTCATAAGTGCCAATAATTGGTTTATCTATACAAATAAATAAAATAGTGTCTGTTTGTAATGTCAAAATAATAGCTTTTTACTAAACGCATATGAAAGCATATACGATACATATAACAAAAACATTTTTTTTATTTTCTTGTCTGTCTGTCTGTCTGTTTGTTCCCGGTAATCTCCAAAACGGCCGGACCAATGTTGACGGGACTTTCACTGGCAGATAGCTGATGTTATAAGGAATAAATTAGGCTACTTTTATTTTAGAAAAATGATTAGGGTGCCGCGAAAAAAAAAGCCTTGAAATCCAATATATATATTCTATGTCAAGTGTCTATGTCGACGTACTCTAAATTTCTTTTAAATTACACGCGGGTGAACCGCGGGTCCAAGCTAGTACAAATTAAAAATATTTTACGTAGACTTTGATCCTACCTGTTTCAGTTAGCATGGTAATGGTAAATATGCAGTGCGATCGTGAGGAGTGCGCGTGGACTCCAGTCGCGGCCACCACTAAGTTGTGCTTGCCAGCAACCATGACATCGTATGCCTCTTCTCCTGAACGTACGAAGGCTTGTGTTGCACCCTGGTATCAAAAGATTCACTTATAAACGGCCTCAGCCCCATAAATTTATGAAAATAAATGACACTTAATTTTGTAGGAAACAAGACATGCATGGAAAGGATTCCCCTTCTTCCCTATCTTATTGAATCCTTACCTTCACATAAACATTGCCAGAAGTGTCTTCTCTGATGCGGAGTTTGGTCCTCTTTTCAGGTGGCGCCAATAAATCGTATACTGCTTCATTATATATCTCTACAAAGGATACCTGTAACATTTGTATTTTATTAAAATAAATGATGTTTTGTATGTATAGTCGATATCTTCCTAGTTAATAACTTAAAAATTGTTGCAAAGTTTGTCGTACGACACACTTGACAACTTTTCTGTATCATCGCATATTTTTTACTTATTTTGATTTTAAGTAAAATTACCCGTCTATGTATGTAGTTGTATGATTTATGTCTGTGTTTAAGCCACTTATTTTATTCAATTTTTATATGAGGAATATTAGGAAATATTTATTTACTAGCTGGGACCCGCGGTTTCACCCGCGTTTAATTTAAAAGAAATTTAGAGTACTTCGACATATACACTTGACATGGAATATATACAAGGTCTTATTTTAATAGTCCACGATATTTTGCATGCAGCCTATGTGAATGCTGACGATAATGTAGGTATCACTGAAAAATAAATCCGTTGTATTTTTGTCAGCATTTTTTATAAATCACTCATTTCATTACTTACTGGTTCTTCTAGTAAGTTATAATAATATCCACTTGCATCCAGTAAGAAAACGGTGGTCGCGGCCTGCCGACCTATTTAGGTAGCCGGCAACGTCAAACGAAACAGGCGAAAGTAGGCGCCGCACAAAAGAAATAAACCAATTTTTCACCGTCAAATTAATTTTGTATGGTAGGAACATCATCATTAGCATTTACTACGGTGCCATGCAAAATATCGTGGATTATTAAAATAAGACCTTATATATTAGATTTCAAGGGCTGTTTTTCGTCGATAAACAGTTACCGAAACGAGCGAATGACTCCGACCGAGTTTATCCGAAGTAGTAAACCCGACCGATACCGAGTACCGACGATCCCACGAACAAGAAGGGAGATCGCGAACAACTGCGGATAAATGATTTCACACATGCTATTTTTTTAACCTTAAACCTAAAAAAATAAGGTAATGCTGAGAGTAGTTCTAATTTAGTTATAAAGAAACTCAACCATTTTCAACCTTATTATGTAATGCGAAAATGCAATTTTGCATTTCAACTTTTACTGTTTTCTATTCAACGGTTGAGTTGACCTTGTCCTTGGACATTACACACGCATGATAATAAAAAGAAATAAACCCAAAAATGGGTGACTTTTTTAATACTCACATTGTGTTTTTTTATATTTATAAATCGATTGAATTTACCTCAGTGTTGTTATAACTTTTATGTATGAATCGTATTTACTTCAGTGTAGTATAAAAATGTATTAACATAAATTAATATTTGGAAGTTAGAACTAGAATATACTTAACGTGTCAAACCTTTGTATTTTACCAGTCATAATCATTTACGCATCTCGTCCAATAAATAGTTACCGTACTACATAGTTTTCTGTTGATAGCATGCTTCGAAGCAAATACATGAACCGACACGAAAACGTTTATCATTTCATAAAGACTTATACGCATCTCGTCCAATAAATATTTATTCAAAATACAGTGTAAACTCTATATAGCAACACTGAAGGGACTGTGCATCAGCGTTCGGAACCGTACGATAATTATCGTACACATACGATAATTTTGTGCCTACGTACGATGTACGATAGCATATTATTATCGTACGCAGATTGTACGATAATTTCTATCATGATGCAAAATTTGAGAATTTATATTATTTCACTCATGCGCTGAAGTCTAAATCGCAGTAGCATGATTTTATTTTGTCCAATAAAATCTTGGGAAAATACCGGGAAATACAAGTTCTCTATTCCTATTGGTCCTTACGATCCGCTCTGCTAAGTTTCACCACTGCCGATACTGTAACTTTATCCAGCGCCTGCTGTACACGCTTTCTTATTGGTTAGTATAGCATCTACCAATGCGAACAAGAAAATATAAGTTCGATATTTCGATTATGTTCACACTTCATATGTATCGTATATTTTGTGTAGAAAAGTTGGCAGTCATTTCGTTATATTATTATGATTATATGTCTGTATTCGCTCTGACAAAAGGAATTCATATCAATATTACAATTTATATGATTTATTTATCTATAATAGACATTATCCTAAAAAATACGATAATTTCGATCCATGTACGATAATTTTACGCCCCTGGTACGATAGTCAGTCCACTTCAAGTTGCTAACGCTGCTGTGCATTTTATGGCGTTATAGAGAGTTGTCGTTAAATGGAGAGAAGAAACATCAGAATTAGAAAAAGAAAAAGTTTATTTCCGACTATTGTAAGTAGTTATGTGCATAAAAAAGAATGTTATTTGAACGCTATTGCGTAAAGTCTGTTATTTTTGTCTGACGTCTTTTGCTGCACCAGTAATTTTGTTGTAATTTTTTACTTATTTTATTCATATCTAGCAATATTGAGGCATCTTGGTTATAAAGGAAGTATTTTTCCAATAATTTAGCTGCTTCCAGAGCTTCTTTAATGCTCGGCGGAGGCTCCTACTTATGAGTCATGGTCAACAACAGTCTACACGTACAAGCAATCCCAATTTGTAAACAAAAGAACGAATTTCTTAGGTATGCATCATGCCGACAGTCGAGTTTATTGCGGGCTAGGATAATAAAGCGACAATAGATCGTACACAGCTGCGCAGTTTTTACTAATTTTAGCAACTTAAAAGGTACTTTTTATTACTCAATTGTTGTCGTTATTGAGAGTGGGTGTAATGCTATGTAGAGTGAATCATTGTATGAAAGACAAGCTAAACCAACCAAAGCCAATTGATTTCGACGCTTAAGGGTGCGGTAAGTTAAAAGGCTGACAAGTGAAAAGACGTTTTATTTCCCAAAAAAATACATGGGTAATTTTTTTGGGACTGACAACATGCTTGCGTTTATTACTTAAGCTAACAAATTCTAACAAAAGTCGTCATTGTAAGTTTTTAAGGTGGTACTTTAGCGTGGTATTTAAGTAACATTATTTTACTGCTGTAAAACATGTGGCAAACGAGCTCCCCAGTGAAAACAAAGATTACGTAGAGTGAAAATATGGGAAGGTCAGGAGGAATCTGCAATACCAATTTGCTCCAAAACTTCAATAACTACAAAGTGAGCTAATCTTTCTTCTAAAAATAACACGTTTTCATTATAATTTTATAATTACTTACGTACCTACTTCTTATAATACAACAATAGTGAACTTCCCAATAGAGAGATTAAAATCAGTATTTTGTTTAATAACACAATGTATAGCTAGGTTAGAATTGTATAGCAATTGACACACAAAGCGTCATATAACCGTAACTTTAACCCTTAACCACCCGAATTTGAGCGGTTATTGTTATCGTTAAACGTGACGTCATTTCGACCATTGTTAAAATAGTGCAACCCGTATTTAGCTTAACCAGTGATTTGGCGGCTGGTGAGGCGTTGGTTATCGTTATAGTTACCTGGTGCTTGGTACCCAGCCTAAGGGAGTTTGTCGTTAAATAGAGTGACGTTACATGGAGTTTACACTGTACATAGTTTTGAAACACTTTATCGGATATCAATACATAGTTTCGGTTCGGTTCACGCAAAAAGCTTTATTGCCCACTTCTACTCTTTAGATTAAGGCCCAATTAAAAAATGTATGTAAATTTATTATTTTCAATAAACAATTTCAATTTAAGCAAAAATCCTTTTCTCTATAAAGATAATGACGGCACGGTTGGCGCCGTGTCTAAGAGCGATCGGCTTTCTGCGCAACGAGTCGCGGGTTC
Source organism: Diloba caeruleocephala (assembly GCA_947459985.1). Lineage (NCBI taxonomy): Eukaryota > Metazoa > Arthropoda > Insecta > Lepidoptera > Noctuidae > Diloba > Diloba caeruleocephala. Next base: position 25,545,562 of record OX381615.1, read on the forward strand.
GATCCCCGCGCGGATCAAATGTTTGTATGATTTACAGATAATTATTTCGGGTTTGGGTGTTTGTGCATGTGAAATGTATGTCAGTAAACTATACCCACGATGTATCGTGGAATTCGACAACATTCATAGAAAGCTGGATCAGGGAGTAACATGGTTTTTTTTTTAAATTAGTGATCCCTACTTAAATCGGAATAATGTAACCCCAATGTATCAAACATTTGCCTATAAAAGTCATTATTTGGCGCGAGCTGCGAAAACTATTATGGTACTTAAAATAATGTACTACATGTTTATAGTACTCGTCATTACCCACAAAAATAGTCCTGGAGGCTATGTCTAACTGTTATTGTCACAATAGCTGTTTTTTACCGTGTGGTGTCGGTTAAAGATACCACCACCCCATCTTATCTTGTGGGTGTCTCAAAGCGACTATGGGATTAGCCGGAGGATGGGCAGCAGCGTCCTTCGAGTACATTTGTAACTCAACTGCGATCGCCAACCCGCCTGCCAAGCGTGGCGATTAAGGCAAAACCTCCCAATGACCACACAACACAACGTGCTGACCCATGCCAGTCATTTTAGGGAGGCTTCTGTCCAGCAGTGGACGTTTCTCGGCCGAAATGATGATTAAATGTTTTAACGTAATATAGGCAGCAGTGATAGCCTAGTGGCTGAACGCTTGTCTACCAGAGAAGGGTCCAAGTTAAGTCCTGGCCTGCACCTCTGACTTTTAAAGTCACGTGAAAATCAGAATTTCATTATCACTTGTGTTAAAGGTGAAGGAAAATATCGTAAGGAAACTCAATAGCGTGTGTGGGCCGCCTAGTGCGCCAGCATGGTGCACTAAGGCCTCACTTTTTTTATGGTGCGAAAAGGCCCATGCCCAGCTGTGGGACAGTAATGGGCTGATTATGTATGATGTATGTTATGTCTAAATATAGGTAGCTGTAGCCTTAGTACTTAGTATAGGTGTAGAGACTTACCCAAACATAGTGTCGGATCCTGTTGGTCAAATCCATAGAGCTGACAGTAAGATCATTGTGTAACTGAACGCTCATGCGCCGGTACTTATCACGCAGCGGTGCTGATATGTGACGCAGTCGCTTCACCCACTGTGGAGTAGGATTTTAATACAGACATTTTGATACCAGAAATTCTGAATTTTTAGGTAGTACTTATAGTGTAGCACTCCCAGGTGTATGGATTGAATATGTGTTTTATGAGCATAGACATGCTTCTTTAAAATGGTTTTGTTGTGTAACTAATAACCAAACTGAATACATAAAACTGAAATTGAGTGTTGCACAGCTAAGAATCTTGTGAGCAAGCATACATTGCAGTCAGTGATTAAAATTTTAAGATCTTCACTACCATGTAATCCGTTTTTCCAAGTAACATATTTATATTCTTTTTTTAAACTTTAAAATATCTTTGAATACTTTACAATTAAACATTAGACTATGCTATCATGCTGCATTGCACTATTTTATGTTGTACATATTGTGTAGACACCTTTAGGCTTAAATTTCATAACACACGCTTGTTTAAAGTCCAGCCTAGTCCTTTTGATGATGTGAATCACGACTTCTTAGTACAAGATGCTTAGGGTCTCACATTATTATTTACTTTCTAGTATGAGAATAAAAAGCAAATTAAAAACACACCTGTAGTTCATAATCCTGTTCAGCATAACTAAGTTTCTCAGCACCACTCTCAGCAGGTCTGAAGGCAGGTTGCTGTGCAGCATCAACCAGTCTGAACACATACTCCAAGGACCGAGGCACCAGCCCAGGTGCGCCAACTGTGCCCATGAGTGTGTATGTCTTGCCGGATCCAGAGGCTCCATAAGTGAGAAGAGTAAAGTTCTGACCATCTGGGAGCTTCCTTAAGTTATCTTTGACAACATCGTCAAATATTTCCTAGAAATTTAAGTTTTATTTTATGAAGGGTGAATGCAATACTGAGTGAAGAGCTGGTGATTGATTTACATTTTACAGGGTTCTAATCCACTACTGAACATAGGCCTTCTAATAGTTGGCTACAATAAACAGTTTTAAACATTTCTGATATTATTCTTTCTCACATATGGTTGGTGCAGTGGCTGATACAGTTGGCTGGTGCACCAGGTTGTGGGTTTGGCGGGATCGGGAGAGGGCCGATCCCGCTCGAAGAAGGAGGAGACGGCGCCGGGGTAACAACCACCCTGGCGCCTAATTCCGATACGCCTGAAAACCCCTGCCGTTGCTATAAGGTGGGCGACCTCTGGGTTCTCTGGGAATCTGCGTGCCCACACCAAGCGACCCAAGAGAAGACGGTAGCTCGCATGTGGTCACGCGCTGCCGTGGGGGACGCTTTGGGGGACCCTTTACAATCCCCCCTGGGGGTGACCGCTTTACAGTCACCCTTTACGAGATGTGCCTATAGGCGTGGCACCAGTGGGCGGCTCTAGTGTGATCATACAAGGACCTGGAGCCTCCCTTAGGTGCCGAAGATGACCACTCCAGTGGTTTTAGCCGGTAGGAGTCCGGCATACCCCTTCGCCCTTCCCCGGGGTGAAGGAAGTTCATGAAGAATTTCCACTGGGCACCGCTCAAAATATAAAAAAAAGGTTGTGGGTTTGATTCCCGCACAGAACAAATATTTGTACGAGCTGCAGGTAGTTGTTCCGGGTCTGGGTGTATTGTGTATGGAATTTGTGTTTGTAAATGCACCCACAACACAAGAGAAATACTCGTGTGGCACAATGCTAAAAAAAAACTCATGCACTGTGCCAAAATCTAACAAAATAAACGAATGAAACATGTTAATGAATTGGGCCATCATCTAAACTTGAACATATTAACAAAACAGTAGTCTGCTGCAACTTTATAAACAAAAAGTCATCTAATAATTTTAGTTAACTTATCGTCAAATATCATCAAAATAGAGTGCTAATAAAGGCATACTTCATGTTCGAAGTTATTTTTCATACAATAAAATAAGTAAATTAGAACTAAACACAAACAAAACTATTAAGAATGAATAACTATTATAAATAATTATGAAGAAATGTACTGTGCAAGCAAGCTATAGTGTGTAGAATATTGAAAAGCAACAGTGGTATAAATATTTCCATCCCCTGCAGGTGAACGTACAGATGTTATTCATCCATCTCAGTTAGTACATTGTTTAGCCTAACAGTTTAGGTTACGTCCTTAGCAGTTAGGTTACATCCCATTTTGTTAGAATAACATGTTAGGATCCATTTCTAACAGAAATATAGTTGCAGCAGACCCACCTTGAGTTCCCATATAATCAAGTAGTTGTTCAAACAGTATTGATAATTATTTATATACTTTGCAGCATAGAACCTTACAAACTAACATAAATATAATACTATTACATTATACTAATGTCTAACTTTATAATTTTAAAGTCAACAGAATTTTAAGGAAACGATAAATAAGGTACCCAGCCCAATACATTAATTCTCAAGTCCAGACTTGTTTCAATGAGATATTTCTACCTTGACTCTGAAGATAAAACAACATTGTAATATTGAACTTAAGAAACATACTACCCTAGAGCCCTAATATTCAAACTCTACATTCATTAGTTACAAAAAGTTAATCAATATGTCAGAAACACTCACTTTTTGATTACATTCCGCGCCAAAGATCTTAGAGAAAGTGTACATTTTGGAGACATTGTGCTGGGTGCGACGTCCGTGACCAGCTGTAGCAGTATCCAGGGATGTTACCAGGCATCTATCTGATCGTACCTCGTACAAAGTATTAGGAACTTTACAAGGCTTCATCCGCAAATATACCTGCACTAATTCCGGTTCCTCTAATTCTGAATCTTCTTCAAATAACTCCAATAAGTTCGTACCCTTCTGAGGTCGTGGTCGCATGAACGGATTTTGTATCAGCGGAGGTCGAGGTTCGATAAACGAAGGTATGTCTCGTTTAGACACATCATTGTCAGAAAATCGTTGTTCTAACATTTTCTAAAACTTAAAGTAAAGTATGTAGTTTTCAAAATCATTAATAAGTAAAAACGAAGAAAACAAACGGCAACGGCTCAACTTTCAAAAATAATTGATGTTTTTAATTTACTATGTTGGTGTTGGTAGAACGGATTTTCTTTTTAAAGTAACCAAGCCAATAGTTCTGTGCCAGTAGGGGTTGTTAATATAGCGTCTAGCGCGATTAAATAGCGCGCTATATTCTCGCAACGTATAGCGCATGCTATGCCGGCTCCAACTTGACGCTATCAAAATGGCGCCATTAAAAAATAACGAGTAGCAAGGATAATAGGGCGAATAGTGGTGGTTAATATAGCGTCTAGCGTGATTAAATAGCGCGCTATATTCACGCAACGAATAGCGCACGCTATGCGGGCTACAACTAGACGCTATAAAATTCGCGACATTAAAAAATAACAAGTAGCGAGGACAATAGCGCGAGCAAAGGCATCGAGCGGGTGTGGCGAGCCAGGCGGCAGTCATCGCGTGAATTCGCGCGCTATCGGTCGTTACCTAACGATTTGATTGATGATTGATTATATTTATTTCAGATATGCCAACAATGTACGTAAATAAAAATTTCAAAAAATTAAAATATGAAACATACATGAAATTTGATGACTTCAATATGCATACACAACATCAACCATTCCGTTCCGTGAAAACTGCTGTATGAAATTAATAATAAAAGAAATATAACCCAATCCTATATTAATTAGTACATAAAAATCTATTATTCCAAGCCAAGTAAAAGTAAAAGTTCATTACATTTCTTTGTACATATAAAGCGTGCTGTCTTAACACAGCGCGCTATCTGTCCAACGACATTTAGCGGGACTCGAGAATATTCACCGCGCTTTTATCGCGTCATTTGCGTACGCCCAGTTCGTTATAATTTTAGCGTGTAAAATAGCGCGCTATTTTGTTATAGCAAATAGTCTGTAGCGCGCTATTGCCATATAGCGTTTTTGAACACCACTAGTAACCAATGTAACCATAGACTAAAACCGCAAGTCTTTTTTTATTCGTTCAGTAATAGTAATTCATAGGTTTATAATAAAATCAGTCAAGATTTAAGCTGAAAAGACTCTAAATCAAACTCTATTATCATGACATGAAAAAACAAACAGTGAACAGTCAAATTTTACAAATGTCGGATGTGTACTTGATATTGTTTTGCAGTTGTTTATTTTGTAATTTCAATTAAATAAATGTGATTCACGCACAGAGAAATGTGACGGATTTAGTTTGACATATCACGATTAAATGTCTGGACATTTGTTTATATGGATAGTTAAGAAATGTCATTGATGAATGTGAAGAATTTGTGAAGATGCGATTATTTTTCGTATTTGGCGTCGTGCCATAGTTTTAATTGCAGTTTTATCGAGGATACGAATCATGGAGTGGTCGGCGCTTATTATTTTAACGTTGTTGTGGGTTCAGGGAGTGTTTGGTTACTGCCCTTCGTTGTGTTCATGCAAGGGCAATAAGGCAGCCGACGGGGCGTCAGCAGAGCCCCTTCCTGGCGAGCTGCTGAGGCTCAAGTGTGGCGGGAGCCCAGCACAGGTTACTGAGCTAAAAGAGATAGATTTAAGCAAATTATGGACAATAGTCGTAAGCTTGTAAGTTTTACTGATTTGACTGAATATATATCTCCCTAACTGCCTGTTTTACTTTAATAATATAATTTATTTCCAGAAATTTATCGGGTAATGCGATTTCAACATTATCAAGAGAGCTATATCTGCCTAAATTGCAAAAATTGTAAGTATCCAACACTGTAATAAAATGTCTATATCAATTTTTAAAACAAATTCATAGATGTTTGCAAGCATGATAAAATAAATAGTTGTAGCTGTACAATATATATTTCCTTTATAAATGCTTCAACACTATTACTTTTTTCTGTAATTGTGTTTTCATGATAAAGTTACACTTTGGTGCCGCAGCCAAATATATGTTGTTTGTATAGCTATAAATTATATAAAAAAATATATTGGTACATAAAGTAGAAAATTTATGTGGAATATGATGGCTATGAGAATTGGATCAATAGGATCATATAATGATAAACATTTCTAGTAAATCATCAGTGTGAAGAAAGAACTACACTACTTTTTACACTCACTAAACATTAAATGATGATGATGAGGATGAGAGCGGCATGTGACCGCTCGTTGTGGAAATCTAAGGGGGAGGCCTTTGTTCAGCAGTGGACGTCCTGTGGCTGATATGATGATGAAACATTTAAAAAATGTAATGAGTAAACTATAGTTGATATGATAGTTGTGGATTATATTAATTTGAATTGATGATTTATTACTTAATGTTTATCTTTATTTCTAGACCTGTTTTGTTATCCAGTCTGAATGTCATTAGTATACACAAAATAATAATACTAAGGCAGCACTGGTCTTAGCCATCTGGCTGCCTAGGGCGATTTACTTTCAGCACTCAATATTTCTTTTAAAATGTATTCCTTTGGGTCAAGGCGCTGCACTAGCACAAAGCGCCTCCCAAAGCGAACTGCTTTACTGTTTGAGGTATGTCTCACAATGCTGAAGTGGAATTATTACTGTAGAATTCTACTTTAGTTTCATTAAGAAATCATACATAGGCTGCACTAAAAGTATCGGGAATGGATTATTTCCACTGTTCCTGTCATATTAAAATATTTTTAATTGAAAACTCCTTGGTTTTACAAATCGAATACCATTTATTTATTTAAAAAAAGATTCACGGTCTTGTCACAAGGTTTTGTCAAACTTGTTTAGTCGTTGAGAAAATGGAATTGACTGGAGAAAATTCAAGAGCGATGATTTATTATGACTTTCGAAGTGGTTTAACACAAAAAAAGTGTGTTGACCGGATGATTTCTGCATTTGGTGATGAAGCCCCATCCAAAACCACAATTTATCGCTGGTTTGCTGAATTTCAACGTGGACGTGTCAAGCTCAGTGATGATCCTCGTCAAGGTCGTCCAAAAACTGCAGTCACCCAAGAAAACGTTGATGCTGTGCGTAAGCTGATTGAGGAAGATCGACATGTGACATACCGCGAAATTCAGGCAACTTTAGACATTGGCATGAGTTTAATACAAATAATCTTGCATGAACAATTAGGTGTAAAAAAGTTGTTTTCCCGATGGATACCGCATTTGCTATGTGAAGAGCAAAAAGCGGCTCGCGTTACTTGGTGCGTCAGAACTCTCGAAAGCTTCCACGCAGGATCCTCAAATGCTGTATACAACATCGTATCAGGTGACGAATCCTGGATATATGCGTACGAACCCGAAACAAAAAACCAGTCACGAGTTTGGGTGTTCGAAAATGAGTTAAAGCCAACAAAAATTGTTCGTTCACGGAGTGTTGGCAAAAAAATGGTGGCCACGTTTGTCTCCAAAACCGCCCATGTTACGACTATTCCTCTTGAGCAGTCTTTCCCAACGTGGGCGATAACGCCCCCTTGTGGGCGCTGCAGGCCTAAAGGGGGGCGGTAAGAGACCCAGAAAAAAAAGGGGGCATTGTGTAGGGCTTTGGGGTCGATTTATAATTTCATCTACCTAGCTAGGAAGACTCTTAGACACCGACTGAGCTCTCGACTCTCGACTACATCTTGTGAACATCAACTAATATTAATTAAGATATAGCTCAAACTCGGTTCGATATAAAAGACCGCGGGCAATCATGTTTTAACAAGTTTTTGTTAAATAATCCGAATTGTACATTCCTATACCAATCGGCTGGTTCTATAATACTTGTTCTTGCTTGTCGAGTACGATTGGGCGTCGAATGAGATAAACGAGTTTATGCACGTTTGTCTTATTCCTGTTGGTGCGTGCTGCTTATGCAATCCTATATAAACGACGTAAAATTTATTTTATTTTCATTTGCGGTTTCGCGCATAATAGATAAGCAGTACTTGATTTCAACACTTACGTATTTCTTAAAACAAAACAATGTCGGAAGTAAAAAAGAAGAGACGGCAATACTCTGCAAGTTAATCGGCAATTTAATATATTAAATTCGGATTTATTGAAAATCCCACAAACCCGTCGTCTCCTTTGTGTCTTCTATGTCTAAAAACATTTTCGAACGAAGCAATGAAGCCTTCAAGACTGCAAGATCATTTGAATAAAATGCATCCAGATAAGACAGAAAAGAATGTAGCATATTTTCAAGACCTAGAGAAGAAGCATAATACTCAGCCAAGTGTATCAAAACTATTTTCGGCGGCTGCTAAGCAAGATGACGACGGACTTCGAGCTTCGTACAATATCTCTTTGTTAATTGCTCAAAAAGGCAAACCACACAACATCGGAGAAGAGTTAATTTTGCCAGCAATAAAGGAAGTAATAACTACTGTGCTTCATAAACCGGCCGCAGATATTATCCGAAAAATTCCTTTGAGTAATAATTCTGTGCAAAGACGAATTGATGAAATGGCTGAAAACATTGAAGAATCATTGTGCAATCATCTGAGGACTAGTCAATTCTCAATTCAGCCCGATGAGTCCACTTTACCAACTAATGAAGCGTTGTTGCTATCTTACGTGAGGTTTATTAAAGATGAGAAAATACGTGAAGAACTATTGTTTGCCAGAAATTTGGAGACAGATACAAAAGGCGAAACCATATTCAATACATTGGAAAAGTTTTGTGAAGAAAAAGAGATTCCTTTGAAAAGTATTATATCAGTTGCTACGGATGGCGCTCCGGCTATGACAGGGCGCCATAAAGGCTTCATAGCATACTTAAAGAATAAAATTCCAGATGTCCTTGCTATACATTGCGTTATTCATAGACAACATTTGGTTGCTAGAAACTTAAGTGAACGACTATTTCAATCACTGCAATATGTCATCAAAGCAGTCAATAAAATCCGTAGCAGCTCTTTGAATGATAGATTATTTCATCAGCTTTGTGTTACTAATGACGAAGATTTCAACCGTTTGTTGCTTCATACTGAAGTTCGTTGGCTGTCAAGAGGCAATTGTCTGATTCGATTTTACAACCTGTTTGACTCTATGATAGAGTTCTTGGAAACTAAAGATACAGAACTGCGCAACAAGCTCATAACATCAGAGAATGATATAGCTTACATGACAGACCTGTATAAAATGTTCAACGACATGAACCTCCAACTGCAAGGCGATGAACTAAATTTAATTAAAACAAAAAATGTCAAACTGCTTCTGCACAAAAAGAATATGGGCAGACGTGAGTTTCACAATTTTCCGAATTTATCAGTATACTGCAGTAACGACGACTTGTTTGCTTACTGCCAACATTTGGAAAACCTCCACATTGACTTCACCGAACGATACCAGGACATTTTAAACTTGGAAATACCAGACTGGGTGTTGGATCCGTTTTCAAATGTCAACACAGCAATGTCACCTCAGCTGGAAGAAGAACTTATAGAATTGACAACAAACGAAGAAATAAAAATCAAGTTCAAAAATGGATATCAAGAATTTTGGCTACAAAAACCGATCCCGCAATTGTACCCTGGATTGTGGTCAATTGTTCAACGATTTTTGATAGCATTCCCATCGTCATATTTGTGTGAACGTGGATTTAGTGCTGTGGCAACGCTGCTTACTAAAAAGAGAAATCGTTTGCGTGTTACCGAACGTGGCGACTTGCGGCTGTTTTTGAGTTAATTGGAACCTGATATCAACAAACTTATTGAACAGCATCAGATTCAACCTTCACATTAGTTTTTATATAAGAATTGATTATGTTTGTTTTATTTTCAATAAAAGATACTCTGTCCGAATACTATAAATTTGCGTTTCAATAATCAGTTATAAGTACTTAGCGGTTTTTAAGTATGTTTAAAAAGGGGGGCGTTAAAAATAATTTATTCTTAAAGTGGGCAGTAGACAAAAAAAGGTTGGGAACCCCTGCTCTTGAGGGACAAAGAACGGTTAATGCAGAATGGTATGCTAGAATTTGTTTGCCACAGGTCGTTTCTGAACTCCGTAGAGAGAACTGCAACCGCCGCATCATCCTCCATCACGACAATGCGAGTTCTCACACCGCGCACAGAACAAAAGAGTTTTTAGAGCAAGAAAACATAGAATTATTAGACCATCCGCCATACAGCCCCGACCTAAGCCCTAATGATTTCTATACTTTCCCTAAAACAAAGAATAAATTGCGTGGACAGAGATTTTCATCACCTAAAGAAGCTGTGGACGCCTACAAAACGGCCATTTTGGAGACCCCAACTTCCGAATGGAATGGTTGCTTCAATGATTGGTTCCATCGTATGGAAAAATGTGTCAAATTTCGCGGAGAATACTTCGAAAAGCAATAAATACATTTTTAAATAGTAATGTTGTGTCACTTCCTTGATTCCCGAAATTTTCAGTGCCGCCCTCGTACTAGGGCTTATTTTATTATAAACTTAAAAACCTTGCTTAGTATCAAAGGAATAAGGATATTATTTGAGTCACAATTTTCTTTCTTTCTTTATAAAATATTGCCCCACACTAAGATTTCTCCTGTGTCGTGGGTGCATTTACAGACATTCCACACACAATACACCCAGACCCAGAACAACTACCTGCAGATCATACAAATATTTGTTCCAAGCGGGAATCGAACGCGCAACTCGGTGCGCAGCAGCCGACTGTATCAGCCACTGCACTAACCGTGCTGTCAAATTCATTACAATGTAATTTTATCCTGTTCGTCTTTTTTCTACAGTACAATTTGTTATGCTGTGTGGTGCTGGCTAAGAAAACTACCACCCCATCTCATACAGTGGGTGTTGTTAAAAGCGACTTTTGGATTAGCTAACCCGTCTGGCAAGTGTGGCGATTATTGAAAAACCCCAAATGAACACACAATTTTCGGGATCCTTCTGTCCAGCAGTGGACTTTTTTCGGCTGAAATGATAATTCGTTATATTGTGAGCCACAGATGCTATATGACAATATCAATATATTACAAGCAAATACCAGCAACATTTAGTGGTGCATATTATATGCATTTCAGATTGGCTAATGAATGTGAATACTTTAAAATATGATTCTAATTCTGTATTACTTAATACATAATATTGCTTAGCTGTTTAGAAGTATAGTACCTGGATGACCGAGCTTTGCTCGGTATTTTCGTGTTACTTAACAACGCCATCTGCTGTTGTGTCGTTAAAGCAATTAGTTGCTCACAAAAAATAGTATTATTATTCGCCAATAGATGTCAGGAAGAGTCATATTTTTCAGTTGAGACTACTCAAACGCCTATAAAATGACATTTTCTAAAAATGATTCCTAGCTAGATCGATTTATCGCCCCCGAAACCCCCTATATACTAAATTTTATGAAAATCGTTGGAGCCGATTCCGAGATTCCAATTATATATATACAAGAATTGCTCATTTAAAGATATAAGATTATCAATGAGGAAGTGTTTAACACACTTTGTTAACAACTCATTAGAAAACTAGTTTTAATATATACTTTGGGCAATATGTGTAAAAATTTGTGTAAGTACCTAACTAATTAATAGTTGTTGTTATGATTCTACTCTAAAGTACGATTCACACCTAAAGGCGCATGTTGGCGTTGATGGAGGTGTGGTGAAGTGGATGCGCGCAGGTCCGTGTGAATCGTACTTAAGGTCCCTAAAGACTTTCATGTAGATGATAAGTTTTAACAAATAACATTTAACATTGAAAACTAGTTATGGCACAAAGTCTATGGAAGAGACCTCACTGCCTCACATATCAAAATCTGCAGATCACTATTCTGACTGTTATATTTATTTTATTTTATTAGTTTTTTTTAAGTCGTTGCACCACACTATTGTTTCTCCTGTGTCGTGGGTGCGTTTCCACATACAATACACCCAGACCCGGAACAACTACCTGCAGAGCATACAAATATTTGTTCCGTGCGGGAATCGAACCCACGACCCGGAGCGCAGCAGCCGAATGTATCAGCCACTGCACCAACCGTGCTGTCAATATACAAATTTGTTCCTCAGGGATCTGAGCAGGAACCAGATTACCCTCATAGAGTCAGATGCATTCTACAACATGACATCACTGCAGAGGTTAGACCTGTCCTTTAACCAGATCAGCAATGTCTACAAGGAGATGTTCAAGGGATTGATTAACTTGGAGCGTCTGATATTGACCCAGAATCACATATCGGCCATGACGGCTGGTACATTTGATCATCTAGTTGGATTGAAACAATTGTAAGTACTAGTAAATTGTAATTTATTGGGTAGTGTAAACTAAACTGTGGCTTACCCTGTCTGGATCTTCTAAAAACATTCATGTAATGGTGCGTGTATAGCGACATTTACTTGAACATTAAGTGCAACTCTCCAATGACGTCAAAGAATCCTGAATCACTCTTGTAAAGTATTCACACAAGACTGAGTATATACAGACGCCCAACATCAACGGGCCTAACCCGCTAAGCATACCACCCGCCTGGTTGGAGGATCCTCCATTTTCTATGGAGGAACACCACACCTTGTTTCTCCATAATTATAATTAAGGGATTATACATATTTATTATTACTACTATTAGTTTATTTACTTTTAGTATTTAGAGTATAGTATATGTATTTTGCATACTGTCAAAGTATATGTATTTTGCATACTGTCAAAGTATATGTATTTTGCATACTGTCAAAGTGACTGTAATTCAAGGCCAGATTCAGGCCCTTGGTGTTTCATGTCAAGAATTTCAGAGATCATTGTTGATATTAGGTCTAGGGTCAACTATATCCCACCACAGTTAGGGGGCATTTCCCCCCATGGATCCGCCGTTACTGTAATTTACTGTGTTGTACACAAATGCTGCCAAAATTCCGAGTATTTTTATACTTCAAAAATATCTGTATAGGCAATTGACATCCTAAACCTTAGATAATGTCTTTCCTTCTGCTTCACTGCCTTTGCTAGATGTTGCTGTACATTATTCTGACATAATCTTTAAAAACAGTTACCTTTAAGTTTGTTTTGACATTTGTTCTTAGAGGCAGTCAGTGGGAAAGACTACTTCTTCTAGAACTAATAATGAATGAATTGGCTGAAACCATGCTGGATTGAGATTATTTATAATGCCTTTTTGTATTTTATATACATGTGCTATTGCTTGTTTATATCTTCTATATACCTATATTATTTCGTCTTTTACAGGGACATAACAGAGAATCCATTGGTTTGCGACTGCGATCTCCTCTGGGTGGGCGATTGGTCGCGGAACACGAGCGTCAAGTTAGTGGGGAACCCGAAATGCGCCTTCCCAGAAAACATGGTCAACAAAAGTGTGCGGAAGTTAAAAATCTTCTTAGACCTCTCCGCATGCGGTAGTGTGCTATCCTCAAACTCACTGATAGTCAAACCAGCGCACGACCAAGTAGTTTTTGTAGGTGATACATTAACTTTATCTTGCAATGCCCCATTTGCCTCGGTTATGGCTAAATACGAGTTGCGATGGGTCCATCCGATGTTCGAAATTTGTGACGTAAATGTTACCAACACCGACATGCAAGAAGAAGGGTTAGCAGAGACCACTGTGCACTTCTCTAATATCACAAACCACCATACGGGCAACTGGACTTGTACGTACAGTGACCAGAATCATATCAGGCATAACCATACTGTGGGAGTATTGGTTCTGTCGAATTCTACGCAATACTGTCCTACAAATTACACTATTAATAATAAAGGATTGTATTCCTGGCCTCAATTGCTTCTGAATCACACGGCTATGGTGCCTTGTCGCAATGGGGAGGGTGTAGCTTCCAGACATTGTAGTTCTGATGGGAACTGGGGTCCAGCAAATACAAGCGAGTGCTCCTACATAAGCAATGTAACGAAGCTACTGCAACAATTCGCACTTTTGAATGTGAGTTTAGTACAGTACTCTGCGGTAAATGCAACAGAGAGATTGGCAATGTTGATTCAGGAGAAGACGTATCCGTTGGCTGAGATTATTGATGCTGATGATGTGATGTTCATAGCGAAAGCTATAAGGAATTATATGCAGTATATTGCGGAAGAAAAGGACCTTGGTAAGAACTTTTGTTGGAATTTGTATTTTTGTCCTGTAGTTGCATATGTTTGGGCTATAGGTGGATAATTTGTCACAAGTATGAATGAAGAAGTAAAATATTTTTCATTATTCATGTAAATAGTGCGGCTTTTTGTGTGCACGTTTCGGTCAAAGAATAGACTGCCACTTTGTATTTTTATATTTTTTACTAGCTGAGACGCGCTGTTTCACCCGCGTTTAATTTAAAAGAAATTTAGAGTACTTCGACATAGACACTTGACATAGAATATATATATTGGATTTCAAGGGTTTTATTTTTTTACGCGAAACGATAATTATTTTTCTAAAATAAAAGTAGCCTAAGTTATACCTTATAACATCAGCTATCTGCCAGTGAAGGTCCCGTCAAAATCGGTCCAGCCGTTTCGGAGATTACCCGGAACAAACAGACAGACAGACGGACAGACAGACAGACAAAAAATTTAAAAATAGTGTTTTGGTATATGTAACGTACATACTTTCATATGCATTAAGTAAAAAGCTGTTATTTTGACATTACTGATTGTGCCCAGTGGAAATTCTACATGAAATTCCTCTGCCCCGGGGAAGGACGAAGCACGGCAGTGCGTGCTAACATGCGCGCTACCGTCTTCTCTTGGGACGCTCGGTGTGGGCACGCAGATTCCCCGATCTACACCCTTTGTACTTTTTTTTTTTTTTTTTTTTTTTTTTTTTTTTTTTTTTTTTTTTTTTTATTGGTGCCCAGTGGAAATTCATCATGAACTTCCTTCGCCCCGGGGAAGGACGAAGGGGTATGCCGGACTCCTACCGGCTAAAACCACTGGAGCGGTCATCTTCGGCACCTAAGGGAGGCTCCAGGTCCTCGTATGATCACACTAGAGCCACCCACTGGTGCCACGCCTATTGGCACATCTCGGAGAGGGTGACTGTAAAGCGGTCACCCCCCCAGGGGGATTATAAAGGATCCCCCAAAGCGTCCCACGGCAGCGCGTGACCACATGCGTGCTACCGTCTTCTCTTGGGTCGCTTGGTGTGGGCACGCAGATTCCCCAATCTACGCACCCGCGAACCCAGAGGTCCCCCACCTTATAGCAACGGCAGGGGTTTTCAGGCGTATCGGAATTAGGCGCCAGGGCGGTTGTTACCCCGGCGCCGTCTCCTTCTTCTTCGAGCGGGATCGGCCCTCTCCCGATCCCGCTCTGCGGTCTCCTTCTGGAGCATGACGCTCTCACAGAAGGAGACCACTGCATTCCAATTTTCGTGCTCTGCCAACATAGCCGACACTACTGCTGGCAGAGAGAGATCTTGCCCGATCCGATCGACCATGATCCGCCGCTCGGCGGCCCACGCAGGGCACGCCTCGAGCGTGTGCTGTGCGGTGTCCTGGTCGCTATCACAATGGTGGCATTGTGCCGTGGCCTCGCGTCCTATCCTGACACCCTTTGTACCTGTACCTATGGGTGTCTTAAAAGGCGGCTAAAGGTTGTTATCAACAGGATGTACAGCCCTGCCGGGGGCGCGGTCTAATGCAGATAAAGCGTACACCTCACCCACGGCTAAAGGTAAGAAGAAAGACACCGTGGGGTTTTAGCCGGTTTGAGCCGCCCTACCAAGGCGCCAAGTCCAAGAGGATTTTCCAACTTTAAAAAAAAGCATTCTCACGTGTGCAAATAAACGCATACAGCGATCACAAAAACAAACACTTATTTTTTAAACATTGTCCCAGACTAGTATTTCTACTATACACCCAGACCCGGTACAACTACCTGCAGATTATACAAATATTTGTTCCGTGCGGGAATCGAACCCGCGACCCGGAGCGCAGCAGCCGACTGTATCAGACACTGCACCTACCGTGGGTACCGTGCCGTCAACAAATCCGCCTGCCGAGCTTGTTATGGCTCTTTTTTTTTAGAACTTTGCCCCACACTAGGATTTCTCCTGTGTCGTGGGTGCGTTTACAGCCATGAATTCCACATACAATACACCCAGACCCGGAACAACTATCTGCAGATCATACAAATATTTGTTCCGTGCGGGAATCGAACCCACGACCCGGAGCGCAGCAGCCGACTGTATCAGCCACTGCACCAACCGTGCCGTCTATTGTATTGAGCATTGGGAGGTCTATGTTCAGTATTGGACATTTACGGGTTCATGTGTCTTTGTGTGTGCGCACCATCAACTGGCCTATATCTTCTCCAGTTCAGTTATTTTCATCCCAAGTTTGCCTGGAAGATATCGCCGAGTGCGATAAAGCTGATTTTGGTATATATTCTACTAATTGGTGTGCGATTAAGAGTGTGATAAATAAATGAATAATAAACCCATTAGCCGTGACAATAAAAGGTGACAAAACACTTAATTCGTAATCAAAATTGCATTTTTAGGTCAAACAGCTCTTATCGCTTTTTGATATGCAAAGGTCATTGAACTTTAGATTGGTAAATAAATTAATGGTACCATCATATATTTATAGTTTGAAGTAAGGTCGGATAAAGGGGGGTTTGAAGGACTGGGGGATTGGAAGGGGCCATGCCCCCAACTGTGGGTTGCAGTTAACCTTAGACCTAGTTGCAACAATGACCTCTGAACGGGGCGGGGCGGGGCCCATAAATATAACTCGTGGGTCTGCATGAACCATGTTTGGGTATACCTGGCCCCGCCCGACTTCATAATTTTTTTTTCTTTTCATTGGATTTAATATTTTTATCGTGTACAGTTTTCGAAGTCGGTATTTTTTTTGTTAAAATGTTTTGTTTGTTTCTGTTTAGTGTAAATAAATGTAAGAACTTTTTCCAATTTGGTATCAGTATTTAACACTAAAAATAAGAATGACTGAAATCGGTTCTCTGATCTGAGAGGAATCGATGTACATACATCTATACAAATAAATAAAATTGAAGTGTCTGTTTGTAATGTCAAAATAACAGCTTTTTACTAAATGCGTATGTACGTTACATATAACAAAAACACAATTTTTAAATTTTTTGTCTGTCTGTCTGTCTGTCGGGTAATCTCCGAAACGGCTGAACCGATTTTGACGGGATCTTCACTGGCAGATAGCTGATGTTATAAGGAATAACTTAGGCTACTTTTATTTTTCGGAAAATAATTAGGGTTCCGCGTAAAAAAATAAAACCCCTGAAATCCAATATATATTCTATGTCAAGTGTCTATGTCGAAGTACTCTAAATTTCTTTTAAATCAAACGCGGGTGAAACCGCGGGTCCCAGCTAGTTAAAAATAAAAATACGCATCGAATTGAGAACCTCGTCCTTTATGAAGTCGGTGAAAATAACATTAATGGCTACATGATTCTCACACATTTACAGTTTTGTATGAATATTATAATTTAATGTTACAAGAACAATATTAACAATAACTTATAGTCAATCAATGTCATAATATTAAATATAAGAAAATTACATAAAATATTTGGAAATTTAAAAGAATTAGTTCAAGATTAAATGTCAAGTTAATAAATATAAGTAAATAAAATAAAAATTATTTAATTTCAACTGAGTCTAGTCAAATGTCAAGGTATTAAATATTTGAGTAAATAGCATAAAAAATGCAATTTTAAATAAGTCATGTCAACTGTCAAGTTATTTTACATTAATAATATAGAGGTAGATTATATCGTGTACACACAAAAAATACGATTTATGCCGTCGTCAAGTTTCCTAAAGTGTTTAAAGTAGTCCCCTCGCAGACAAATCCGCGGGTACCAGCCAGTGTGAAAAGAATAACAGTATTATTTCGCGCCATTTTCATTTAATTCGTAATCAGAACATTGTCTTTCAGGACCAACATTGCTAGACGTAATAAGTTCGACAATGAACATAAGCATGTCTGTGCTGGCACGGGCTGAGGCTACATACGGGGTCTGCACCGACATGGCGCGGGCTGCTGAAGAGATATCGCAACACATCGCCAATATACAGGGGCAAAAGGTAAGAATTAACCACCGAAGGTAAATATGGGAAATAAAAATAAAATCAGACGTCGCGGATTTCATGTCTGATTTGAAACATTGAAATGTACATATTTTTCATTTGAAAATTCGTGTTAGTTTTATAAAAAATCGTAAAGATTTTTGAAAGATCTAAATATATACAAATACCTACAAAACATCATCATCATCCATCATTTCATCCGAAAAACATCCACTGCTGGACAAAAGCATCCTCAAAAATTTCCACAACGAACGGGTTGGGTATGGAACCCATAGGTTTGTGTTGTCTGCTCATTGGGGGGTTTCGCCATAATCGCCACGCTTGGCAGGCGGGTTGACGATCGCAGTTGAGTTGTAATATACTCGAAGGATGCTGCTCCCCATCCTTCGGCTAATCCTATAGTCGCCTTTTAAGACACCCAAGGGGTGAGATGGGTTGGTGGCAGACGTAGGCGGCACCACACGGCAAAGATACATGGAGTTAAACCCGGTAACGGGCGGATATTCACATTCTAACGTCTTTTAGACTTTTAACATTATCCACTTTAAACAATATCGATTTAACATAATAACTATTTTGTTCCAGTCAAACCTAGCTGTAGAGAGATTTCGAGTAAGTGAAGGCTTTGGCGGCGCGACATGTGTCTGGTACAGCGCGACACGCGGGGAGCTGCCGCGACTGCACTGCACCACGACAAATCGAACAGTCGCGCCTCTGCTTACTGTTACCGACGCTCTTATACACGCCAGCGTACAGGTATACATCAATGAATGTATAGCCCACTGCTGGCCATGGGCCTGTTTTAATCTTTTACTCACTAACCTGCGATAACTTAATATGATGACCATATTGTTCCAAAGAACGGGCCACCCCCAGTTGGAAGTATCGTAAAAGGCGATTCAGAATCTAGACCAGGGATTCCCAAACTATTTTGGGCAAGATACCCTTTTTCCAAAATGAACTGCTACCTCAGACCACCATAGCCAAATTACTTTAAACTTTATGTCAAGTTTTTTCCTATGATACAAAATACTTTACCAATTTCTAATGCTTTTTTTTATTTTTTTTATTGATGTCCAGTGGAAATTCTACATGGAACTTCCTTCACCCCGGGGAAGGGCGAAGGGGTATGCCGGACTCCTACCGGCTAAAACCACTGGAGCGGTCATCTTTGGCACCGAAGGGGGGCTCCAGGTCCTCGTAAGATCACACTAGAGCCGCCCATTGGTGCCACGCCTTTAGGCACATCTTGGAAGGGATGACTGTAAAGCGGTCACCCCCTCTAGCGGAGGGAAGGCGACTGTAAAAAGGTCGCCCCCCCAGGCACTTCTCGGGGAGGATTGTAAAGGATCCCCCCAAGCCTCGCTTTGCGCTGTGCTGCGCACACGGCGGCACGTGACTACGTGCGCGCCACCGTCTTCCCGGACCAATTCCTAATCCTAGGAGCCCTTTGGGGGACCACTTCGGGAAGAAGGATTGTTCTGTGTATCAACAACATACTGCAATCTCCAATCCGCCATCCACGAGTGGTGATTATGGTTATGTACCTTATGACCGGTCATTGGGGTTTACAGCAGTGGACGTCGCAGGCTGAAATATAATATCAGCTCTCCCACTGTAGGTAAAGGCCTCTACTAGCTGAATATTTGCGATTCAGACCATTGGGTCCAGGTTTCCTCACGATGTTTTCCTTCACCTTAAGTCAGAAGTGCGACAGATTAACTAATAAAGTACTTATAACATATGAAAATACGACTTTGGTACATGCCTGGCCTAGAATCCGCAACCTAATCCTCTTGGAGTCTGGAAGCCTCATGACCACCACGGCCACTATGGCTGCAGAACTAGCTCTGTTGCACCATCATCATCATATCAGCGAAAGGACGTCCACTGCTGAACAAAAGCCTCGCCCATGGATTTCTTCAATTATGTCGCCATATTGATGGGAATTTGCCACTATTCACAATGGCCATACCCAGTATGGCTGCTGTTTGTTACAGAAGGGACGCTGCTGCCCTTACCCCTGGTTTAGAGTTCCTTAGTCGCTCTTTACGACATCCACGGGAGGAGATGAAGTGGTTCTATATTCTCAATCTGGACACCACACGGACCGTTGCACCGGTTTGAAGGTTTTACCAATACGCACACATAGACGTCTTACACTATATTTGTCTCTACAAGGTTATTCAGAATGGTACTAAGCCCTTTGGAGTTATAAATGTCACTTCATCATCTAATCACTGCCAATCAACGGCCGGTTATATGCTGCCAACGACTCCCAACGACCTTCACCAGGTCTACAGTTCATCTCTGGCCTGTCCCACGCTGCGTTTTTCGGTGCGTGGTCTACACTCAAAAATATTTTTGCCTCAATGGTCATCGGTTTACGAGCCACGTTTCTTCAGCTTAATAATCCTGATTATGATGATGGCTGATGACATTAAATGTTTTAATTATAATTTCAGAAAATCTAGTTATTAATGTGCAACGCTTATTGGTAACTACTGGGGACGCGCTGGGAGAAACTTGCAGACAAATTGTGACCTTAAATCTAAACATAGCTGTGGAAAGGTTTACCTCAGTGTATCTTTTGTCTATGCCGTGTGGTGCCGGCTTAGAATAACACCACCTCACCTCCTCCCGTGGGTGTCGTAAAAGTCGACTAAGGGATTAGCCGGAGGATGGGCAGCAGCATCCTTCGAGTATTAACAACTCAACAGCGGTCGTCAACCCGTCTGCCAAGCGTGGCGATTATGGCAAAGCCCCCCCCCCAATGAGCCCACAATATATCCATATCGGTCGTTGTGGTGATCTTTGGGGGAGGCCTGTGTCCAGCAGTGGACTTCATTCGGCCGAAATGATGATCTTTTGTCTTCTTTCAACAGCTGTTTCCCTGTTATACAGTTTTGCAAAAATATATTCATTATCATGTGTTTTTTATTTATTTAGAAAAGTACAGCCACATCACATACATTACACTTATACTAAAAACTATTTTAAATACTCTGACCAATGCATATGACAATTATGGCGTACATAGCATTCACTATTTAGTACATAGCATTCACTATTTAGTTTTTTTTTTATTATTTATTGTGTTCTTTCATACTCTTTAGATTCAGTACTGCTGCACCAGTAACGTCGTATTCATTTTTCCAGATACCACAATCTCTTCTCTACAGCACCACAGACTCAGGGGTCCTCCTCCAAAGCCACCCCCAAGACCTCGTCATCTCGGTGTACGAGGACGCGGCGCTGTTCCCGCTGCTGCCCGTGGCGGACAACGACGCGGACGCGCGCCACACGGGGCACCGGACCAAGGACTACTACGGCCGGAGTACTAAAAGAGAGGACATGAATATGGAAATTACGTCGCCCGTTGTCGGGTTTCAGTTGAGTGAGTGTTGCAGAAATTATCTAAATGTCCTGCTCCTGCTGCGCGTCGAATTGTCCGCTGGCATGCGCACGCGCACGTTACGCAGTAGTAGATTAAAAAACCGGACACGTGCGAGTAGAATTCGCGTGAGAAGGTTCCGTACGATGAATATGTAAAAAAAAGTATGTATGGTACCGGATTGTAGAGGAAATTTGCCGAATATTTTATCTATTGTAGGAATCTGTCTTGTACCAATAATTTATCCCAAAAACAAACTTAACATTGTAGCTGAAATACATTTTCCCATACATTCCAACTGCAAATGTCAGTCTGTACACACAATATTGAAAGATAAACCATATTATTTTAAGATTATAGATTTCTAGGTTATCCTGAAATCGGAAAATAACCATTTTTAACCGACTTCAAAAAGGAAGAGGTTCTTAATTCGTAGCGTTTTTTTAATTTATGTACACTGATTAGAATGTAAACCGATTTGAGCAATTCCTTTGTGCAGAATGTTTTCGAATTGCATTTAAATTTCACTGCATTTGATTTAGTTTTTTTAACCAGCTTCAATAAGCAGGTTTAATTTGACTGCGTTTATCTAGATGATGTCTTAATACTTACCGACTCTTTCGAGATTAGAGAACCGATTCGAGACATCGTAGTTGAGTAGTTAATGTATTCGAAGGATACTGGGCAGCAGCGTCCTTCAAGTATATTATGTACATTACATTACGTAAATTACATTAATTTATGTACATTACATTCAATTATGTACATTATGTAAATTACATTACATTATGATATGGCTGATACAGTCGGCTGCTGCGCACCGGGTCGTGGGTTCGATTCCCGCACGGAACAAATATTTGCATGATCTGCAGGTAGTTGTTCCGGGTCTGGGTGTATTGTGTGTGGAATTTATGTCTGTAAACGCACCGACGTCACAGGAGAAATCCTAGTGTGGGGCAACGATTAAAAAAAAAAAATTACTCTCCGGCTAATACCATAGTCGCCTTTTACGACACCCTCGGAATGAGATGGGTTGGTGCTATTCGTAGCTGGCACCACACGGCATACGATTGAGTACCTAAAACAACTATAGTGTAATTAAATTCTCTTTGCTTTGCTAAAGAGTCAATGACAACAAGCACGTCTTTGATTTTAGTACTATTGCTTTGAAAACGGGGAATTCCCTGTAGCCAACTATTGGTCTGTGGAGTTGCAAGTACAACATTTTATTATTTTAATTTTATTACGAATAGCGTCGGTGGAAAGTTTAATGTGTGTGACAAAGTGTACCGATGTCAAAAATCTGCATAAAAATAATGTCAAATCGGGTAACTGTAACATTGTAACAGGGTCGCAAAATCTTTATGTATACAGATAAATCCGTAAATGTGGCAGCACTGGCCACGAAGCTGCCGTCGCGACGTGCTATCGGAGCCGTTCCTACCTCCTTAAAAGCGTGTCATTAGACGTTTGACATGAAAATATGTTTTGTATGATTTTAGGAAATCTGTCTCTTCGAGGAGAGTTGCTAGAGCCAATTATAGCGACAGTTCGCGCCCGCTCCGTGGGCGGCGTGGATGGGCGTGCGGCAGTGTGGGATCCCGCTACAAAACGCTGGCAGGACAACACCTCAGGTACCGTCACCACCAGTCGCCGTTTCTGTCAATTGCAGTACATTACTGGACGTGAAGGGCTTTGAAGAGTTTCCAGTGTTAAGTCGATAATCGAAAAATCTACTTAACAGTTTTCTTTTTTTTTATCATCCCATCTTAACCCCTGGGTATAGTAAAAGGTGACTATGGGTTTAGCCGGAGAATGGTCAGCAGCTTTCTTCGATATCGTTAACAATTCAACTGCGATCGCTAAAACCCATGGCAACAACCCTCTACGAGCACACCACTCACCCTGACCGGTCGCGATGGTGATGTTTGGGGGAGGTCTGTGTCCAGCAGTGGACTTTTTTCGGCTGAAATGATGATGAGTCAGTTGCGGTAGTTGATATTTTTTTTATGATTAGAAAGATTTATACTAAACCAGCGGCCCGTCCCGGCTTCGCACGGATGGACATTACTTTTTTAAACTTTTTGGAATAAACGCATAGAAAATGTAAACATGGTCTGATTTTGGACGGCATTTCTATCAACTTTTAAAATGTAATAAAGAAGTTCATCATCATCATCATAATATCAGCCACGGGTCGTCCACTGCTGAACAAAGGCCTTCCCCTTAGATTTCCACAACGAGCAGTAACATGGCGCTCTCATCCAACGACTTCCAGCGACCTTCACCAGGTCGTCTGTCCACCTCGTTAGAGGTCGAAAAAGAAGTTATAGTTACATAACTACAATATTTGGACATATGGTATCGCGAAGTTTTTTGTAAATATTTATATGTTCTTTAATATAAAAAATCGTAGAACATTTTTTTGTTCTAACATCAATATTTTCCGCAGCGCATGCGATGAAAGACATTTTATGGCTACTTTTTTACATATTGAAGTTTTTGTTGGGATTTTTTTCTAGTAATAAATATAGCCTATTTTACTCAAAGATATTGTAGCATTCTATTGGTGAAAGAATTTTGGAAATCGGATCAGTAGTATTTGAGTTTATTAGTTACAAACATACAAAAATACAAATCTTTCCTCTTTATATTTAGTGTAGATAGTTCTTAACCGAAGAATAAGTTAATGGGCTGCGCGGCCCTTGACGTCCCATGACTCGTTGACTCGTAGATAGACCGCGTGGTCTTCGCGAGATTACCCTTAATGCATGTTTATATCAGTCTTCGTTTTTTCTGATGAAAATATCTGAAAACTACCCGACCAAAAGACTTAGCCAACCTATTTATGTAACTGTCTCGTACAATGACACTTCTGCGCAGATGTTGGATACCTATCACCCAGTCATATGGTAAGCCCTCGACGCCATTGACCTTCAGTTAATGTGGATTGATTCTGTGTTAGAAAATAAATGGATATTTTCATCATTTCAGCCGAAATAAGTCTAATGCTGGACACGAGCCTTCCACAAAGATCGCCACAACGACTGGTCTGGGTGTGTTGTGTGCTAAGTGGGGGGATTTCTAATGGCCACGCTTGGCAGACGGATTGGCGATCGCAGTTAAGTTGTTAATGTATTCGAAGGACGCTGCTGCCCATCCTCCGGCTAATCCTTTTACGACACCCACGGGATGGGTTGGTGCTATTCGTAGCCGACCGTAAAAAAAATAAGATACTTAGTATTTTTTTTACTGACTTGACAGAATCGTGGACTGATTCACTTCCTCAAAAGTTAAAAGTTACAAGTCGACAGCACGGTTGGCGCAGTGGCTAAGCAACTGGCTTTCCGCGTAACGTGTCGCGGGTTCGATTCCCGCGCGGAACAAATATTTGTATGATATACAGGTAGTTGTTTCGGCTCTGGGCGTTCGTGCATGTGAGATGTATGTCTGTAAACTGTATCAACGACACAGTAGGAATACTTGCATAAGATATCGTTTAAAAAAAATCGGCACTTAATATATTTGTTCAGTGTCTCATCATCATCATCATATCAGCCATAGTACGTCCACTGCTGGCTACAGGCCTCCCCCATAGAACTCTCCACAAGCGTGTCATCATTAGGGGGAATTTGCCAGTACTCACCACGCTTGGCAGGCGGGTTGGTGAGCGCAGTATGGCTACTGTTCCACAGAAGAGATGCTGCTACCCTTCCCTCTGGCTTAGAGTCCCTCAGTCGCCTTTTACCACATCCACGGAAGGAGATGGAGTGGTGCTATATTCTTAATCCGGACACCACACGGAAAGACACAGTTCAGTGTCTCGTTATCATCATAGTATCAGCCATTTATACATCCACTGCTGAACAAAAGAGCCCCCATTGCCTTCCAGAACTGTGTCATAATTTTGGGGGTTATTGCCAATACTCACCACGCTTGGCAGGCGGGTTGGTGAGCACAGTATGGCTACTGTTCCACAGAAAAGACGCTGCTGTCCATCCTTTAGACTTTAGTCCCGACAGTTAGTTTACGACATCCGCGGGAGAAGATGGAGGTCTGGTTCAGAGCCTGATTGCTTGAAATTTTAGGCAAATTTTAAACAACTGACATATTTTTCCAGATTGCAAAATATCACACGTGGTGTCCGAAATGATAATAATAAGCTGCACCAAGTTGGCCTACGTCGGCCTCCTGCAGAACGTCGAAACTGGGATCTACGGGGCCAGGACAGACGGCGCCAGGTTCAAGGTATCCCACCCAGCTGTTTACGTAGGTAGCCTCATATTAATAGGCTGTGTGAGTTGCGCCACCCTCACTTACATCATGTGCTACCCAGCGATACAAATGGCCAAGAAATCAAAACACGCGCTTATCAATACTTGGATAGCAATTGGATTACTTTGCTTCTTGTACACTTTGGGCATTTATCAGACAGAGGATGTGAAGTTATGTCAGATTCTAGGCTTGTTAATACATTATTTGTCGTTGTCTTGTTTATTGTGGATGTGCGTGTCTGCCAGCAATATGTACAAGTGGGTAACGAAAACTCACAATCCTGTAAGGACTCCCGAAGACGATATTCCACCGGATGTTCCGGTCCAGAAGCCTATCTTAGGCTTATATTTAGTAGGATGGGGGATAGCGCTCATTGTGTGCGGGATATCTGGGGCGGTGAATCTGAAAGACTATGCAGGGTACTCTCAGTGCTTTTTAAGCACTGCGCCAGCTTTAAGCGCTTTATTTGTCCCTGGAGGGATCTTGCTAGTGTTTTTGCTAATCTTGTTCCTACTAATACGGTGCACGATAAGAAATATGAACGTACAGTTGTCTGAAGGTACGCAAGCGACTGAGAACGTTGATCTAGAGATGTGGGAACCGCAAAGTAATGAGAGGGCTGAGCGGAGGAGCGTTAAATCTACCTTGGACTCCGAAGTTGAGGATATAGAACACACTCCTATAATTCAGTTAAGGGCTCAAGTCATTGTGATGTGTTTGTATATGTCTGTGTGGGCATGTGGGGCGATCGCTGTATACAGACCTTTACCGGCTTACTTGCCGTATCAAGAAGATATCTGTAGCATAGTTTATGCAGTATGTGCAACCATTTTGGGCACCTTTATTCTGTTCTTCTACGGTATCGCGCGGAGTGATGTCAGGGCTCAGTGGGCCATGATGCACTGTTACTTACAAAAGAGTAAGCAGTGTTGTAGAAATAGAAGCGTTTTTGACGCGAACCAGCAGAACGTGCCAACAAATCAGACGGTTTCACCTCCGATACAGCCAATACACAACGACAATAGATCTAATTCTGGCAGTAGGAGTTCCAACAGGACCAACTCTAAAACTAACAACAGCGGGACTTACAAAGCAGCTGCCGAATTGAACGGACAAACTTTACAGAAAGATACTTTAAAAAACATCAATGGAAAAGCTCCAAACATCAACCTTGTTGTTCTACACAGACAGCAGTATCGGTCCAACAACTCAATGATGACATACCCTGACAACAGTACGGTAGGACCCGAAGTGTTCTACAACCCTAATCAAATGAACGTAGCCAAAAAGTTCTTCAAGAAACAAAGGCAAAATATGAAGAGAAACTGTCTGGAGTTACCGACTAGGAGAGATTGTGATAATGATTCCCATTTCTCCTTACCATTGCCAACCAAAGAAGCTTATAACGGTGTCGCAAATATTATAAACTCAGGCTCTAAAGTGAATAACACAAATATACATGTCGAGAGATCGAACAACGGTATCAAAGAGACTCGACACGTTCTAAACCCGAATCTCTTAGAGGACGAACCAAAGGACAACTACAAAAGCTACTCCACGGATCGGAAGTCGTGGAACAAAATCGAGGATCCGAAAAGGGCACCAGTCATGAACATATACACCAATGTACCCGAGACTCAGGTGCCTCAACATCAAGTGATTAAGGCAAACGTCCCGAAAAACTTCAACGGACAGCGGAATAGTGTGTCGGAAGAATGTTTGCAAAGCCACGCAAGCGAGCAGCCAGAAATGAGAACAATATCTCAGCAGTGCAGCCTAGAATATAGCTCTGCTTCCGAGATAGCCATGCCCCACACATGCTCTGATCAAACGCTAAACACACATTCAGAAATGACGTCGTTGCAAGAAACGCACAGTGCCTTATGTTCTACCAACGAAATCACAGATACAGAGAGCTTTGGACAGTACATCGACTACCTTCAACCTGGCAAGCAGGACAAAGAAAACATCGTAGACAAGTCTCTACAAGACATATCGGAAGAATGCACCATGAATTCTGACGAGATCGAGATGAGAGAGAGAGACAAGTCCAGTACACACCATTTAGAGGTTGGTTCGGGAGAGTTAGATAATCTTCTCCAACATCAGGACATGGAAGGATCCAAGGAGAAGATGGATGATGATAAAGATACGTTCTTTTTGGCGAAGACAACGTATGACTTCGAAACGTGCAGCACGAATGCGAGCGAGCAAGGTTTTGAAAACGAAAGCGACATTTACTGTCCTAATTACCAAATGTCCGAAGTGAGCATTCGAAGTCATGGTCTATACGCACCTTCGCCGTCATCCATGTGTCCAAATGAAATAAGTTTCAGCAGCGAGGACGTTTCAAATCTTGAGAGCCAGTACGTCAATTACGATCCAGGATGGCGCAAAACGATAAAAAGCAATCCAAAGTTAGGAAAATACGTTCCAACGCCAGCGTTGAGTTGTCCCGAAGTGAATCGGGATACCAGTCCAGTGTCGTTCGCGAGTGAGATAGATGAGTTGTATACTCAGATAACCAGTAGAGATAGAGAAAGAAATAGGACACCGAGGAAAGAGACGGGGCTAGACGTGACTTTGAATAGTGACGTCACTTTAAAGCCGGCAGACAGCGACAGTTGTGTCAGCGAAGCTGTTTCAGATGTTGAAATTAAAGTTGAAACAACGGTGTAGTTACTGTATGGACTTTAAACAGGCATTTTGATACCTAGTATGTTTTAGGTAATTTCTTCTAGCCTGTCTTTAGTGTTTTGGACTTTTGAAGTAATTTATGTGGACTCTTGTTTGTTGTTGAAAGTTTGAAACTGTTGTGTTATGGAGCGTAATGATAGAATATTAAATTGTGAGCAGTTAATAGACTTGCCTGACTTGCTGACTGTTTTCTATAGTGTGTGCGGGATTGTACATTTAATAGTGGTTGATTTCTGTCTGTAAAAAATGATAATTATAACATTTGCTGTCTTTAACAATGAAGCTTGTATTACTTTAATGATAGTGACAAAAGGTTTCTAGAATGCAACAGCTATATACCTGTTTAATATATAATATCAAAGTAAAATGGTCTCGAGACACGGCACTATCATTCCTGCTTACCTCTTATAGAACTACATTGATCGACTGAATTAAGTAACATTTATGACAACCAGTTCGTGCCATTTAAGACTTGCTTACGGATACTGTTTAAAATGATTATTCACAGAACCTTTATAATATTGTTTTTATTTGTATATCGTGGTGTTTACAGGATACATTAAATATTGAACGTTATTTACTTGACGGCACGGTTGGTGCAGTGGCTGATACAGTCGGCTGCTGCGCACTGGGTCGCGGGTTCGATTCCCGCACGGAACAAATATTTGTATGATCTGCAGGTAGTTGTTTCGGGTCTGGGTGTATTATTTGTGGAATTCATGTCTGTAAACGCACCCACGACACAGGAGAAATCCTAATGTGGGGCAATGTTTTTTTTATATAAAAAATATTTTTTCACCGTTTTATTATGAAAACGCACACAGATAAAAAACACGAGCCGCAGTAGTAATATAGTAAAAATAGATTTTGTTGGAATACTCGAATAGCACCATTACTTATAAAATATTGCAAAAACCAAATGGAAATTACAAATTGTGTTTTAATAAACGCTATCCCTGTAACCTGCTGATTGCCCTTAAATAAAATTTACTATTTTTGCAAGACCCTACACTGCTGAACTAAGGCATTTCCGATAGATTTCCACAACGACTCCCAACGACCTTGACCAGGGGTGCAATTCCTTAAGCTCAAACATCCATACATCCTTAAATACAGAATCGAAATAACGGTGACAACCCAATTTGGTATACCCTAAGACTCGTCCCCATGGCTAACCGTCTGCAACGTGTCCTTGAATAGCTTCAATCATGTTTTAGCGTATACGAAATTTGTTTTTCACCGTCATTTTAATTCTGTATTCAAGGATGTTTGTGCTTAAGGAATTGCACCCCAGGTCGTCTCCCATCCTGTTGTCGTCGTCCCACGCTGCGTTTTTCGGTGCGCGATCTCGCCTCGGTAACCTTTCTACCCCATCAGTTCTTGGAGCAATTGCCCCCACCCATTGCCACTTCAGCTTACCAATCCTTTGAGATATGTTAGCAACTTTAGTCCTTCTTCGGATCTCGTCATTGAAATCGATGCAATAGAATTATTTTTAGAAAT
Source organism: Diloba caeruleocephala (assembly GCA_947459985.1). NCBI lineage: Eukaryota > Metazoa > Arthropoda > Insecta > Lepidoptera > Noctuidae > Diloba > Diloba caeruleocephala. The sequence continues at coordinate 25,575,450 of OX381615.1, forward strand.
ATCTCACACGCAACGAGTTATTAGATAACTCGAATCTAAAATGCTTTTTATAAATTAATAATTTTAAACAAAATCCGTTAACAAGTGATTTTTCTTGTATAATTTTTCTAATTAGCATTTAAGTTGTATATGTTAAAATGTATAGTTATTTATTATTAAGTTTAAAACAGTCTGAGTAGAGAGATAAAGCTTGTGTATTGTGTAAAGTATGCTTGAGTTTAATACGTAAAAAATAACAATACATTTCGCCATGCTTTCTATACATTTGTATGTCGTCTGAGAAAAACAAGTACTGCCATTCATATTACATATCTTGAAGTATATAACAGTACTAAATCATTTATATAATTATTTCTGACGGCGACTAGCAACAGTGTATGAAAGCATGGTATAATAAATAAAAATATAATGTGCCAAATTCCTATAGAATTCTACATAATCTTTTGTACTTAATTCGAGATTGAATTGATAAAATTGACTGAAATTGCCACCCGCCTTATGTCTAGTCTACATTTCGTTTCATATGGGTTGAATTGTAACTTTGAAATAGAAGAAAATTAGTTTCTAAATCTGGATTATTGAGTAAGTCGACAGGCATGCTAAGGATGCATATGTTATGTAACCGTTCCAGATCAACCTTTGTACTTCTGTCTGTATTTTTACAAATAAATGATTTGATGCAATAAATATGAAGTCACAGATAGGACTTTAATATGTTATGTCACTTTAAAATTTATTTTAAACAATTCATTGACAGAGAAATGATTGAATTTGCCTGTATTTTCAATAAATCGCTTCAGGTTATTTGTAAAGTTAAATACTCGCATGCATAAATTCAAAATATGTATTTGTTGTGACCAAAACAAAAAAAACATGTCATAGGTGGTTAAAATTTACGTATCCAATTAAAAATGCGACATTTAAAATCATTCAAAGACATAATCAATCTACTTTAAAAAAAACAACTGTGCATTAAAAAGTAAGTAAAAGCACAATTGCTTTTCCAGAGTTTCTGTTTATTTTATTATGCTTCCATATACGTTAATAAAAACTGCATACATTGCACTGCAGCCGTAATTCCGCCTATTTTGGTATGGGAATTTTCAATTTCTGGTCCAGTAGTATTCCATTTAGAATACTCAGTGAAGGAATATGATTAATCATATCGTCTGCACAGTTAATAATTCAATCCATATCAATAACTCATTTAGAATCAAATCCCATCTCATTTTTATACCCAGTTTAGTGGAAAGTTAGATTAAATGTTCAGTGTAAAGGATTTGTGCCTATTTGATGTCTGGCCTAAGTATGTTCTGGCTTTTCTTCAGTTGTAACAAATGAGATGTGCATTGTAAACTAGCGACTATCGCTTCGGTCACGTGATAATACTAGCCTACCGACGATGTACTACTATAGTCGTGATAGTAAATTGTCTTAGTAGTACTACCACGACTATGTACTACCACGACTATGTACTACCACGACTATGTACTACCACGACTATGTACTACCACGACTATGTACTACCACGACTATGTACTACCACGACTATGTACTAGCACGACTATGTACTACCACGACTATGTACTACCACGACTATGTACTACCACGACTATGTACTACCACGACTATGTACTACCACGACTATGTATTACCACGACTATGTACTAGCACGACTATGTACTACCACGACTATGTACTACCACGACTATGTACTACCACGACTATGTACTACCACGACTATGTGCTACCACGTGTACTGCCACGACTATGTACTACCACGACTATGTCCTACCACGGCTATGTACTACCACGACTATGTACTACCACGACTATGTACTGCCACGACTATGTACTACCACGACTATGTACTACCACGACTATGTACTACCACGACTATGTACTACCACGACTATGTACTACCACGACTATGTACTACCACGACTATGTACTACCACGACTATGTACTACCACGACTATGTACTACCACGACTATGTACTACCACGACTATGTCCTACCACGACTATGTCCTACCACGGCTATGTGCTACTACGACTATGTACTACCACGACTATGTATTACCACGGCTATGTACTAGCACGACTTTGTACAATCACGAAGATGTACTGCCACTGACTATGTACTACCACGGCTATGTGCTACCACGACGATGTACTACCACGACTATGTACTACCACGACTATGTACTAGCACGACTTTGTACTATCACGAAGATGTACTGCCACTGACTATGTACTTAATACTACGTAATTCTAATAGATTTTTTTCCAAATTATGTTTTTTATGATACTGATGATGAAAATTTTAGCTTATGTTAAGGAGGTATAATTGCAGTTAAAAGTTTATCCCAATCTTTGCTTTAGAGAATAAGAATAATCAGACAGGAGTTGCCAGGGCCTGCGTATAATATATTAGAAGTTTATTGTATCAAAAATAAAGTGTTTCAGATATATAGTTTCAGGATGTCTTGGTAGTTTATCGTCACTGTTTGAAGAGTAAAATATCGAATGGCGAAAGAATTAAAAGTATTTTAGAAATTCCAATAAGTTCTATGATTACCTTATACAGACAAAACTTTACACTCATAATATTACCGCAAGCGTCAATTTTGTGAAGGAGCGTGGTAGCACATTGTACAATATATTTTATAAATATTGCGTGTCTCATTTGTTACATCACATCTATGTAGATATAATCGTAGTAAAATTCTCTATACAGCTAATGTGATATAAAATCTTCCTTATTTGATGCAGTTGAATGCGTCCTGGTAGGGTTTGTAGATCACTCTATAATATAAATATTGTATGAGATTTGTGAATATTATATTGATAGTGGAAATTTATGGATGGTTAGCTTTTGTGGAGCATATTGCGTATTAAAGAGGCGTTTGCACTTGGGTTTGTTTTATTTCCGCTGATGCTTAAGTAATCACTGCAGGTCCAGCACACATCATTATTTCAGGTGAAGTCCACTGCTGGACATGGCTTCCCCAAATATCGCCACTACGACCAGCCGGGGTTTGTGTCGTGTGCTCGTTGGGGATATTTGCCTGACGGGTTGGCGATGGCAGTTGAGTTGTAATTAATGTACTCGAAAGACGCTACTTCCCATCCTCCGGCTGATCACATAGTCGCCTTTTACGACGCCCACGAAGATGAGATGGGGTGGCATGTTCTTAGCCTGCACCACACGACACGACGGCCTATATATATATATATTTCGTATGGTTAGTGGCCACCCTTGTGTCAGAGTTGTTCAACCCGCCCAAAGGCCTCCGACTTGGCTTAACGACTGCTTTCTAATGACAACAACCGGGACCGACGATTTAACGTGCCCTCCGAAGCACGGAGACGCTCAGTTGAAATACCACTATGCGGTCACCCATCCAGAGACCGACCGCGCCAAGCGTTGCTTAACTTCGCCAATCGTTTACCGATTAGTGAGTGCAACTGGCTATGAATGATTCTGGGATTGTATGTGACTACATAAATTGCGTTAGGTATGGCCGCGTTGAGATCGTATCTCGCGCAGGAGTTCGAGGACAAGGGACGTCAGCAAATGTGACTGTAAGTGTCCTATCTAAGAACTCTTCATACAAGAAAGTAGATTGTAAATTTTAACTAATTCAGTCGGTTCGGAATGGTAATTTAGTGGCGAAGTGTCGGGCTGTCGCCGCCATTACCCGCGCGCCTGCGCATGCGCGGCAGCTGGTGGCCCCGATGATTGCCGATAGCGCCCGAACGCTGACAGTTGACTGAACTAGGTAACCGTAGTCGTATTCAGTAAATACGGATTCCTAAACTCCCATCTACAAAATTTTCAACTGGCTGTTACCCACCTGAGTGCGAAGTCGATTTTACAACCACGGCGGAAAGGAAGACTCTGTTCTTTATGGGTTACCTACTATTTCAAAATTTTGAAAAGTTCGGACAAATAGCTGGACATTTCTCAAAAAGTTTCATTTTTATCTATACAAATAAATTGAAGTGTCTGTTTGTAATGTCAAAATAACAGCTTTTTACTAAATTCATATGAAAGTATGTACGTTACATATAACAAAAAAACTGTATTAATTTTTTTTGTCTGTCTGTCTGTCTGTTTGTTCCGGGTAATCTCCGAAACGGCTGAACCGATTCTGACGGGACCTTCACTGGCAGATAGCTGTGGTTATAAGGAATAACTTAGGCTACTTTTATGACAGAAAAATAATTAGGGTTCTGCGCAAAAAAAATAAAACCCTTGAAATTCAACATATTTATTCTGTGTCAAGCAATTGTCTATGTCGAAGGACTCTAAATTTCTTTTAAATTAAACGCGGGTGAAACCGCGGGTCCCAGCTAGTTTCAAAATAAGCCCGGACATTTTAATCACAAAAGTAAGTAATTTAATGCGGAAATTTAACTAATGAATTTTGCCATCTGAGAAAAAAATCTGGGTAAATAAAAAAGCTCAGAATACCACCACCCCATTTCCTCCCGTGGGTGTCGTAAAAGTCGACTAAGGGATTAGCCAGATAGCCGGTGGATCAGCAGCGTCCTTCGAGCACATTAACAACTCAACTGCGATCGCCAACCCGTCTGCCAAGCGTGGCGATTATGGCAAAACCCCCGAATGAGCCCACAACACACACATATCGATCGTTGTGGAGATCTTTGGGGGAGGCCTGTGTCCAGCAGTGGACTTCATTCGGCCGAAATGACCGGAGTAAACCAGATGGATGGTAAGGGTGACGGACTGCCCCCAAGTCCGCCGCCCGTAGGTCGATAATCGTAGAGGCCGGAGATCTGCAAGCATCCTCCGGCGACTAGCGCTGCTACTGCGGAAGGGAGTGCCGAAGCTGCAGAAGGATGTTCGTCTTCCTTTCCTGTTCTGCTGCCACCTTTAGGTACAGCACCTCTGAGAGAGACCGAACCACGACTAGAAGCGATAAGGCACTAGTTTCGACCGCCGAGCTCACGGCACTGTCACACAAGCTGGTGTTTGTTACTCTTGTCTAGCAGCCGTTGGCATTACAAAATCTATGGCACGAATTCTGTCGATTCTTGTGTATAATAATATGTGGGCGGGCGCCTTTACCGAGGCCGAAGGAAGTCCACGAGGAATACCCCAGCAACAAAAAAAGGTCTAACAAACAGCATTTTATATTTTCTTGTTTAGAAAAAGAACGATAAGTATCCCCACTTAATATCATAAATGTGAATGTAAATATGTTTGTTACGCTTTCACACGAAAACTACTTAACCGATCATCATGAAACTGTGTACACATAAATTAAATAAATTAAATTAAACGTTTATTAGGAACAATTTGAGATTTACACAAGTTTTACAAAAGCGACGATGAGAGCTACAAAAGTATAATACTGCGGCGCAGCTATCAACGCCCAACTCAAAATACAATAAAAGACATTTGTTCCAGACAATCATAAAGAAAATTTACAAACATGGAATTTTAAGAATTACAATTAATCGTGCTATTGGTATATAAAGAAGTGTGTATATATGTCTGTGTTAGTGTATGTGTGTTTGAGTGTGCATGCGTGAATGCGCGTTTTGTGTGTGTGTGTTATTAATGGGGGGGGGGGGGGGTGCTAGCGTGTTATGTTTTTAATTTATGAACCCACAAGTTGTTCAGTTGCATCATAGGACATATATCTCCGCCATTCTGTAACTTTTTTTCTTAGCATATTCCTTGTTATATGGTAGATTTTTATTTTCACATTTATGCAATTATAAAGTTTAGAGCGAATGTACATATTCTTGGAGGTATTTATAAGCAGCATAGGACATTCTTTATTGAAAAAAAAGTTTTTTACGAAAGATAAAAGAATTGTTGCTATTGTAATGATCTCCGACACTTAATTAATGGCTTCAATGCGAGCGAAGCCATGGGTAAAATCTATTAGATAATAAATCATAGACAACGAGAACCATTACGGGATTTCAGGGATATTTCAAACTAATGACATCTCAATTAAATATTATTTAATTCAGTTTTACATAATAACAATAATTATCATCATAATTACATAAACAACGTAGGTATGTAAACATATCTCACTGATCTTTGGTATCTGAACTAACTCGATAACTATTTAGTTAATCCAGAGAACTTGTTAACAAGTCGTTCTAAATAAGATTCATGCACCGAGTCATAAACATAAAAATACAAAATCATAAACATGTACAGATTCCACGTTTAACATTTGAAAAACTAACTGAAAAATATAGAAATAGGTATAAGAATAAAATTGGGTAAATTTGGTTCGTTAATATGTCATAATTTTCAAACGTTAATTAATTACATTATTTTAAATCATGCTTAAAATTAATACAAAAACTTGTAAGGCTAACCGCGCACTATCGCGACCCCAGCAACTAAAACTGCAGCTTATTTGGTAGGGAATTATGTCGTACAGAGATTCGAGTGAATATCTGATGATATAGCAGACTAAATCTAAGTAAATAACTAACTTGGTTATCATATTGGCCACATTAATGATTACCAAGGCCGCAGTAGCACGCGTAATTCTTACTTCTATGGCACTAAATGGCATGCTATTACTATTCTTAAAATATTTGAGCAAATAGGAACGCACGTCGCTGTGCAAAGTTTCAGAGAATTTTAAGGAACGGTTTACATAGCCGCCGACTGTGAACAGAGTCACCGTGAGTCCCAGTGTGAAGTCCAACTACATCTTCCAACGCGTAGCGTAATAGCGTATTTTGTTCAGTGAGAACGTAAAGTTGAAAATGTATATGAAAAGTCAGCTGACCGCATAGCTTAACTAAATGTGTTCAATTCTTAATTTTTTCATGTGTAAACTGGAATACTACTCATGGGTAGGTATGTTGCAACTCTGTAACAAAGAAGTAGAGTAGAGTCTGAATGTCCTCGAGAGGTTCTTCCTTTCATAGTATTTTAGTTTTGGACTCTGTACGCCTATGATGTAAAAATGGTAGCCACAATTCTATTTCTGAAGAATTTTCTTTTAAGCTTGATAATATTCACAACAAAATAAATTATGAGAAATTAAATTCTAATAAAAAAATTGGTATGTATGAATCATACGAGGGAGTTTTAAAGGATTTATTCGTGGCATTAAAATTTAAGATATATTTAAGACAACAATATTTCGGACCACGGCTGTTGCTGACGAAGCGTATTTTGGGCGTTCAGCTTTAGCTCACTTTTTCGACCACTGCTGGTCGTATGGCCACGAAGAATGTTAGCTTCCAAGGCGTCAATTGTTGCAGATGTTAATGATGTATATAAGCTTTATGTAGCCCCCCAGAAAATAAGTGTGAGGTGTCAAATCGCAAGACCTTAGAAGCCAATTAACAGGTCCATTTCTCGAAGTGAACTCATCGTCAAATTTTGATTTTAATAAGCTGAAGGTGCCGTCGGCGTATATCACGTAGTCCTTCCTGTTGAAACCACATCTCGTCCGGATCAATGTCCTCTATATGTTCAAACAAAATCTATAACATTTCGACGGATGGTTCGATGAGAAGCACGATTACATGGGCTATAAAAATCATGAACTCGTCTGTAACGTGAATCGATGTCTGAAGTTATTTTGTATAGTTTTATTGCGTAGTTCAAGCTGATGATGACTTGAAAAAGAACTCCATCTGATGTAGTTTGAGAGTAAACTTAACTGAGCTGCAGTTTCATCATTTTTTTTTTTCATCATTTCGGCCGAATGAAGTCCACTGCTGGACACAGGCCTCCCCCAAAGATCACCACAACCACCGATATGGATGTGTTGTGAGCACATTGGGGGGTTTTGCCATAATCGCCACGCTTGGCAGGCGGGTTGGCGATCGCAGTTGAGTTGTTAATGTACTCGAAGGACGCTGCTGCCCATCCCCAGCTAATCCCTTAGTCGACTTTTACGACACCCATGGGAGGAAATGGGGTGGTGGCATTCTGAGCCGGCACCACACGGCAAGCAGGCACCACACGGCAAGCCGGCACCACACGGCAAGCCGGCACCACACGTAAATGTAAATTATACGTAAGCAAAATAAAAAAACACCAGTTTTTTATCTTTATAAAAACGTTGCCCCACAGTAGGATATCTCCTGTGTCGTGGGTGCGTTTACAAACACAAATTTCACACACAATACACCCAGACCCGGAACAACTACCTGCAGATCATACAAATATTTGTTCCGTGTGGGAATCGAACCCACGACCCGGTGCGCAGCAGCCGACTGTATCGGCCACTGCATCAACCGTGCTGTCAAATTTATGTGATCTCTGTTAAAATTCCGCGATAAGCAATAAGACATTAATAAGAGTAGGATTCATACAGAGCTGGAAGTCCACATAGGCTATAGGTGCACTGGCAACTTGTTCTAGAAACTGTCTAAATCATAATTCTAAAGCATTATTTTAGTTATACTTTTTTTACAATGTTTACCTTTAATGACGAATCGGAACAGTTTCCAATGCTAAGCCCTAAATCTATTATAATGTACGACAGCTTAGAGCGAACAGCTGCCTCATATACACGGTGGTACCTACTGGTACCGAGATTCATCACACAGCACTAATCACCTAAACCGCAGCACATCCACATACGAGCTTGCTTTACTATCACATTGGTCTCGTGAGGGACGTATTCGCTATGAAGGCGGTACGTATCGTGGAAACGCTCTCAGAATAATTTAGCTGTTCTCTCTAGGCTCCGGCTATACCAAGCTAAGGATCTGTACACTTAAAAGTTATTTCAAAATTCAACACAACGTAAGTGTCGATTATATAGGGTCTTACTTTAATAATGGAAAATATTTTAGGAGGTAAATCTATAGGTAGCAATGATGCGTTTTAGCAAAATAAATTAACGTAACATCAACCTTTATTTTATCAAATAGTACAGAGTAAGTAAAACTTTCGCTAGTCGAATGTTTGAATATTGATTTATTTACTATTAGTAAAACCGATACTTGATATTTGAAATGAATTCTATACCATTCATAGAGCCTAGCCTTAAAATATTTTCCATTATTAATGTAAGACCCTATATATGTATAGAGTAGGCAGTTGCTCCCGACTCACGCCTGTGTTGGCGGCAGCACTAGTCTGGCTGTGAGTTCGCGCCCTCTGTCGGCGACGGCCCCTAACATGCGACCCATCAGACCTCTTGGTAATTCTTCGACCAGTTTATCTTTAGCTGGAAAATTAAATTAATATAGTATCAGTTACTTAGATTGTTAGTATATAGCGCGAGATTTAAGGTTAACATTACATACATTGGATGTCGTAGAAGACTGCTACAGGGTTATAATACCAGGAAGGCACTACCTGAGACGTATTGAGTCTATCATACTCCAAAGATCTTCCTAAGCGAAGGACAGTCAAATGCTCCAGGAAATACTCGTATAGTCTGAACATTTTGAATATTGGGTCGGGCTATATTTTGTGAATGTGATATTGTATATTGATATGAAAGGTTCTCGAGTGTAGACCGCGCATCTGAAAACGCAGTGTGTGACGACCTCCAACGAGATGGACGGACGACCTGGTGAACGTCGCTGGGAGTGGTTGGATGCGGGCGGCATGTAGTCGGTCGTTATGGAAATTTATGGGGCCTCAACCCCTTTGTTCAGCAGTGGACGTCCTCTAGCTGATATGCTGATGACCTATGATTAAGGTTATCTTTTAAAGGAACTGTTTCCTTCTCGACCCACGGCTGTTAAATGCGACTAAGAGTTGATATCTAGACGATGGGCAGCAGTGGCCTCAACCCCTTTGTTCAGCAGTGGACGTCCTCTAGCTGATATGCCGATGACCTATCATTAAGGTTATCTTTTAAAGAAACTGTTTCCTTCTCGACACACGGCTGTTAAATGCGACTAAGAGTTGATATCTAGACGATGGGCAGCAGTATCCTCCAGAGTGCTAAGAACGACGTGAAGCGATCACCAATTCGCCTGCCAAGGGTGGTGATAGTGAACATTGGGAGGCCCATGGCATTGGACCGAAATATCGAAAAATCTCTACCTTGACACAGATTTTTAAGCATCTCGTAGTTTTATTTTACCTCAAATTATTTGTGAATAGTTACTTTACTCATTGATAAGTCTTTATTCTGTTAAAAACAAATGTTTTCAAGAAATACAATTTTTATTTAAATTTTTACTGTACAATTTTCTTATCGCAAAATTTTGTACTACTGTAAATCCGTAAGATTTTGCTGAACATATACTATGTTTTTTTGGTCGGTATTGACCCAAGCTCTCACCCCCTGCAGTATGTCGTGCTATTTACTGGACACCCTGTATACGAACTGTTACTTCGAAACGATTTATAATCAACATGTAAATTTGAGATTTTCAGTACCTCATTACGAGGTTCGGTGACTTTGGTAATGTAATTTATTGGGCGGTAAAATGGTGCATTTTTTGCCGCCCAAATAATCTCTAAAGTCACTTTGATAGAGATATGGACATCCAACTGCATTCAATCAGTTGCCATTGACAACTAAGGCATTAGCGTCATCTATGTCAGAACTTGCTTTACGGTTCTTTAATTCTTGTCTGCCGTGATGACTGATCGTTGAGAAGAATCTAACAACTCACCAATGAAAAAATCTAGCAGCACCTCTGTCAGCTCCTTGCTGCTGGGCTCAGGCTTGACAACTATTCGCAGGGTGGATGTGGTGCAATATTGTGCGCTGGCCACTAATTGTGCTGCACAATCCTCGTTGCCCACTAGTAATGCTGGGGCGCCAGTGCGGAGACCTCGCTTTACTTGCCACCAGGCGGCGCCTGAAAATGTGAAAGTAGTTGTATTGAGAGGCGATATGTCACGAACAAATATAGGTATATAAAAAGTTCGATATAGCAGTGCACCTCAAAGATGGATTAAACAACAGGACAAACTGGATTAGACTCAATATCCGATACTCAATATACGAGGATAATATCATGTTCAGTCGATCCGGTTACAAATTCATTGTTCTGCAATTCCAGAATTTATTTTTAAAATTGGTGCGCTAGTACTACTGAATCTAACCAAGCGAAAGCTACGAAGGTTTTGTCATCATCTATGCCTATGGTAGTCCACCGCTGGAAATACGCCTCTCTAAAAAAATCCACAGAAAAAGTAACCTGTCAACGTTTGGTAGGAAGCTGCAATAAATTGTTGTTTGCGGAGAGGTTACCGAATTATTATTTACCTCTAACGTAGTTGAGCGCTCCGGTCCAGTCGCACGCTCTCGAGCTAGCCCAGCGACCACCGTTGTCATTCACTTCACTCTCAGCTAACCAGCGCTCCGGAAAATGTGGCCACTGAAGCAAAAACAAGAACTTACTGACAGCTGCGAAGGAGAGGACTGTCAGGCATATTTTACGCAGTGCAGGAATTCAGCAAAATGACGCAAGAAAATTAACTTATTGGTACCTAATTATTACTGATCAAAATTTGGTGAGAGTTGATTGGCCTCAAACAGCTGTTTGAGGCCAATTAACTCAAATCTTAATGTTAGTATGCAACACTATTTGCAATAGTTCCTCCTCCACCTCCTCTCCTTATTGAAAGAAACCGTGTTATATAACACTAAACAGCAACCATAAGTAAAATGCGCCACCGTTAATAATGGTCAAAATAACAGCACTATTCGGGACATTAGCTAACTTAATCTTTTTTACAGACATATCAATGTTATGATATCTTATGAAAAGAACGTAAAATAGATCACCTAATAGGAAATTTACAATGTCTAGCTGGCCTTAAATATGTGACTATACAAACCTGTATAAAGTGCAGTGTCCGATGACAGAAAGCGGCGGGTGGGTACTGCCAGTAGAGATTTGGATGGGGAGCGCTGATGACTGCGAACTTGCTGATCATGGGACCGCGAGCGTGGACCATGTACCTATAACATAGATAGCCGTTGGGGTAGAAAGGTTCTCGAGTGGAGATCGCGACCCGGAAAATGCAGCATGGGATGACCTCCGTTGGATGCGGGTGGCATGTGACCGCTCGTTGTGGAAGTCTATAGGGGAGGCCTTTGTTCAGAATTGGACGTCCTTTGGCTGATATGATGATAGCGATGATATAATTATGAATATCTGTAGCATTACCTATTAGATAAGATAAAAATATTTTTATTCATGTAAAACCATATGCAGGCACTTATGAATAGTCAAGACTTTAGTTGCCGCGTTCCAAGATGTTGATTTCCTATGGAGAAGAACGGGCAAGAAACTCCATGGTTACTCTTTTTAAATCATAATAATTGTTACAGTACTTTTTATTACATTGTTCTCAAAATAAATAATGTGAGGACAATGTAGCAGAAAAAAGTAAACTTCTTAAAAAGTCCACACTAAACAAGCCTGATATTTAGAAAAACTTATGATTTTCTTTTTTTTCTTATATTATTGTTAAATGTATCACAGTTACCTATACAGCTAGATACATAGGTACTCTATCATGCCGTGTGGTGCCGGCTCAGAATGCCACCACCCCATTTCATCCCGTGGGTGTCGTAAAAGTCGACTAAGGGATTAGCCGGAGGATGGGCAGCAGCGTCCTTCGAGTACATTAACAACTCAACTGCGATCGCTAACCCGTCTGCCAAGCGTGGCGATTATGGCAAGACCCCCCAATGAGCACATAACACACCCATATCGGTCGTTGTGGTGATCTTTGGGGGAAGCCTGTGTCCAGCAGTGGACTTCTTTCAGCCTAAATGATGATGATATCATCATGTTAGCTAGCCAAGCCTCGACAGTTGTTAGTACCTAGATTATTGTATAAATTAAACTTAATGATTATCAGGATAATGATTAATCAACACATTGATTTCCATGACTCAACTAAAGGGCATCATGACATCATCTTCAGGAAAACAACAAAACAAATGATTAATTAAAAAACTCCTGATAATTCTCAGACGTCCGGGATACTAATGGCAGAAGTTTCGTAATCCAGCTACCGTATCTGATAGGGGATGAATGTTTGTTTATACGTTAACATTAATTAAGCGCCAAAAATATATACATCCGGAAATCCGTGAGAATAAACCAAATATACTGTAATCATCAATTCGTCTGCTAACTGCGGTGACATAGTCATAGCGATGACGCCATTGGGTTACGGAGTTTACTGCCTAATATCAATTGTGTTATGAAGTAACAAGGGGTAAAGGAAGATCCTTCAACCGAACGGGTGATACCATAGAAATATATCAATGTCTGTGGGTGACGGTTGTAAGTATACATTCAGTCTATACTAGATATTTTGTCATGGCTCTAGTGTGATCATACGAGGAGCCCCCCTTAGGTGCAAAAGATGACCGCCCCAGTGGGGTTAGCTGGTAGGAGTCCGGCATGCCCCTTCATCCTTTCCCCGGGGCGTAGGAGGTTCATGAAGAATTTCCAATGGGCCCAATAAAAAAAGATATATGGTCATTGGCTTGAGATTGGAACCAAGCTGATTAAACCAGCCACGTAGTGCGTAACCTCCCCATGATAACAGCTAATCTCGTCTTACTTTCTTCTCTGGTAAACTATTTTCAATGTGCCCGATCATTTAAAATTGCATGTTTTTCAGTAACGATAACTTTTTAACTTGCTTATCGTTGTTGATGAGCTATTAAAATTGTTTTAAGAATGAGGTTGATAACCTGGCATCGTAGGGATTATTGCAGATCTATTTAAACACAATAACAAGAATACAGCATCTAAGAAATTTCTCCGTGAACTGGTTAAGTCATTTTTTTTTAAAGAGATCACGTTTTTACTTTATGCGTTCAATATCAAAGCTCGGACAACCTAATAATTACACTAACAACCTAACATTCTTGCGTAATCAAGTTTTTATCTTTGTTGTCTGCAAGTCAAAAAGAAAGTCGGTTATGGTTCAACCAATAGTTATTAAAAGTTCTTACCATGTAAGCATTCCTCCTATACCAAAACCAATCAAAACTGCCTGCCTGCCTTCTGACACCCCAAGCGCCGTCATCAAAGCGGACAGCTCTTCTACCACCCTTGGAGGCGATAACTCTCTTCTGCATCCGCCTTCGCTGCCTCCCGTTCCCCTTAAATCAAGTGTGACAACATGGTGGTCTGTTTCTGCCAACCGCCGAACCACATTTGCCCAGTTTGGTCCCCACAGATTGCCCGAATCTGGAGCATCTTTGAGAATGAGGACTTTCTGTCCGGATCTTGGGCCTGTCTCGACGTAGTGGTATTTAACACCCTGAAAAACAAAAGAGAAAAGTTAAGTACAAAGCTCGCTACTTGCTTACGTTTAGGTGCTACTTGTATTGCTTCTCATTGGTGTAATTGTGGTAAAGCTGTCGACTGCCTCGGACACCATGGCCTATCGTGTAGTAGTGCAGGCCGCATAGCACGACATGCTATGCCGTGCTATGCGGCCTTAATATGTCATTAATACTATTAATTATGTCATTAATAATATTAATGACATAATTCGTCGAGCTCTTGTCACCTCCGGCGTGCCAGCTATATTAGAACCCAGTGGCTTGGCACGTGCTGATGGGAAGAAACCAGACGGTATGTCGCTATTGACATGGAAGTTGGGAAGGCCTCTGGCGTGGGATACAACTTGCTGTGGATACCCTTGCTCCTTCCCATCTTTCATGTTCCGCTGAACGGCCCGCTGGCTGTGCTGGTGCTACCGCTGCCGCTGCAGAGACGGCGGAAATATAATAACCTCATTGGAAGTTATGTGTTTGAGCCGTTTGGGGTCGAAACGCTCGGGTCATGGGGTCCGAGTGCACGTCTGCCTTTTAAAGATATTGCCAGACGTTTGGCCGACTCTTCCCGTGACCAGAGGGCAGACCTATTTTTTGGACAAAGAATTAGCATTGCCATTCAACGTGGCAATGCTGCCAATCTTCTGGGAACTTTACCAGTTGACAGCGATGAGGAGGAGCACTTTGACGCCTAACCGCCCCCTTTCTTATAGTGTTTATTTATATATTCGTTTGCTTTAGTTTCACAGTTGACATAGTAGTAGACGAGGTATGTTTAGTTTTAATGTGTATATGTACAGTATTAAGTTAATAAGTACATAGAAAATTATGATATCCGTCTTCAGTAACTAATCTGGAGTAATCCAGAAGTTATTGCATACAATTCCACGATGTTACTTATTTCGATGTTGTATAATGAGTATTGCCGTGAGGTGCCGGATTTGCCGTGTGGTGCCGGCTCAGAATGCCACCACCCCATCTCCTCCCGTGGGTGTCGTAAAAGTCGATTAAGGGATTAACCGGAGGATGGCCAGCGTCCTTCGAGTACATTAACAACTCAACTGCGATCGCCAACCCGTCTGCCAAGCGTGGCGAATATGGCAAAACCCCCCAATGAGCCCACAACACACCCATATCAGTCGTTGTGGTGATCTTTAGGGGAGGCCTGTGTCCACCAGTGGACTTCATTCGGCCGAAATGATGATGATGATAATGAGTATAAGGTCCGGGACAACGATTTTACGTGCCCTGCGAAGCACGAACGCGCTCAGTTTAAATACTACTATGCAGTCACCCATCCATAGACAGATCGTGCCGAGCGTTGCTTAACCTCGCAGATCTTTATTAGAACTGAAATCATGACAGATGTTTCATCAGATGTGTTCTTTTCCTAAACTGTGTAGGTAAATAGTGTTTACGAGCCAAAAGACAGACTGACTCAAAACGCTCGGTGGAAGAATCTATCACAAATATGATGAGCTGACTGCCCTGCACAGATGATTACATCATAATTATTATTATTAGTGATGGCCTGGTTTTAAGTTGAGCAATTCTCGTCCGATCTTATATGTTCTTAGAAGCATCAAGTTTTTCACGAGTTTCTCATGTAGTGTGTTTACAGACACAAATCTCATATGCACACAGACACTATCACATAAAACAATTATTTATCGAATAGAAAGGCTTTGCAAGGAGTTCGGACCCGCAACCAGTAGTGCAGAAATCTTTTGTTCAGGATTCTACTAGCTATCTCATCATTTCGGCCGAATGAAGTCCACTGCTGGACACAGGCCTCCCCCAAAGATCATCACAACCAGCGATATGGATGTGTTGTGGGCTCATTGGGGGGTTTTGCCATAATCGCCACGCTTGGCAGGCGGGTTGGCGATCGCAGTTAAGATGTTAATGTACTCGAAGGACGCTGCTGCCCATCCTCCGGCTAATCCCGTAGTCGACTTTTACGACACCCATGGGAGGAGATGGGGTGGTGGCATTCTGAGCCGGCACCACAAGGCTGATGCTGCCCATCCTCCGGCTAATCCCTTAGTCGACTTTTACGACACCCATGGGAGGAGATGGGGTGGTGGCATTCTGAGCCGGCATCACACTAGCTATCTACCCAGGGATAATCTGTTATCCTGGTCATAAATTTTACTGGTTTCTCATTGAAAGAGTCCAGCTAGGCAGGTACCACCGCAGTGCTAAATGTAGTGTGTTGAGTAGTGTCTAAACTTCAGAGTAGACTTTACTGTGTTCGGGTGTGAAGGGCACTGTAGCTATAGCGAAATGAGGGAGGCATACGAGACTAAATAAAGAATGTCTTGAGGTGACGAGCGCAGTGTGGCCACGTAGGACTTGTTCTGGGTAGGAATCCTAATCCTGCCCCCTGCCGACACTTCATGGTGGGGGGCCTCGGGGGTCGCGGGTGCGCAGATTGGGGAGTCTGCGTGCTCACACCGAGCGACCCCCGGGAAGACAGTGGCGCGCACGTGGTCACGCGCGCGCAGCACAGCGCAAAGCAAGGCTTGTGGGGAGAAGTGCCTGGGGGGAACCTTTTACAGTCGTCTTCCCTCCGCTAGAGCGGGTGACCGCTTTACAGTCATCCCTTCCAAGATGTGTCTAAAGGCGAGGCACCAATGGGCGGCTCTAGTGTGATCTTACGAGGACCTGGAGCCCCCGTTAGGCGCCGAAAATTACCGCTCCAGTGGTTTTAGCCGGTAGGCATACCTTTTCGCCCTTCCCCTGGGTGAAGGAAGTTCCATGTAGAATTTCCACTGGACATCAATAAAAAAAAAAGGAATCCTAACCCTAATCCCCAGGAAAAAACCTCTTATGAAACTCATAGAATTCGTAGGCTGTCTTATTTTCGTTTGTACATGCGGCTACATATCAAGCTATACATTTCCAGTATAACCTGATCTCGCATTGTATAGGCTTTCGGTATGATGAGAGATCAGCGTAAACTGGTTTTGTATCGCTTGACGAGTAGCCGTGTGTACGAGAGTCGTAATTTTTCTGTTACCTAAGTATTTGTTGCACGTATCTTCATAATAATAATATGTAATGAGTACTTATGACGTATTTGTAACTAAGTCCCTTGTTTATGAAAAGATAAATGTTCCCTATAAATTAATTTAATAACTTTTTATCGCTAGGTCTAATGGTCAAGTTAATGTCAATCAATAAAAATCAATTTACTGAAGTCAACTACCTGTTATCATGTTTGTTAACTCAGGGGTTATACACATAAGCAATAGATTCTCTGCTCAAGATCTGGGGTGCAATTCTCTTAGCTCAGACATTCATACATCCTTGAATACAGAATTGAAATAACGGTGAAAAACCAATTTGGTATTTTTGTTTGAGCTTAGAGAATTGCACCCCTGTTTGAATTGCACCTCCAAATCGACGTTGCAACAGCGGCGAGTTACATACAGTTACATTTACAGCAGTGGACTTCATTCGGCCGAAATGATGAATCAGACTAAATGCCGTTTGGTGCCGGCTACGAATATCACCAACCGATTTCATCCCGTAGGTATAGTAATAGGCAACTATGGGATTAACTGGAGGATGGGCAGCAGCGTCGTTTGTGTATATTAACAACTCAACTGCGATCGCCAATCCACCTGCCATGCGTGGCGATTATGGCAAAACCCCCCAATGAGCACACAACACTACAAGACACCAGTCGCCACGCTTGTCAGGCGGGTTGGCGATCGCAGTTTTTTTTTTAAACAACGCATCTGACGACTGTACCAACCACTGCACCAACCGTGTCGATGAATTGAGTTGTTAATGACTCGAAGGACGACAGGTTTATTATTGTTATTATAAATGAAAGGCAAAGAATCGTGTCTCGAGAAATCGCCGTCGATCAAGTCACCTTGACAGCTACCTCACCCGGGGTGTCAATAAACTTTGGCGGCATAGTTGGTGCAGTGGCTGAGACAGTCCGCTGCTGCGCTCCGGGTCGTGGGTTCGATTCCCGCACGGAACAAATATTTGTATGATCTGCAGGTACCTAGTTGTTCCGGGGTCTGGGTGTATTGTATATGAAATTTATGTCTGTAAACGCACCCACGACACAGGAGAAATCCAAATGTAGGGCAAGGATTTCTTTAAAAAGAAAAGAAAAAAAAACTACACCTAGTGCATGATTCTTAGCTTGGCGACACAACTTAAGAATAATGTAGTAGAATTGCGTGGCATATAAATTATGAATCGAGATGCCCGTTGAGACTCGAACTGATATTTTTTTGAATTCTTCCTGTCTTATTTTACATATGTGTCTATTGATTAATTAGTCTTATATTATCGGCAAAAGAAACTGCACTTACCGACATAGTTCACAGAGTAGGAAAATTATAGTAAATGTGGCTTCGCCATAGTGGTCATGTCTGTAAAATTACCTATTCAAGTAAGAGTAAATGTGTTTCAGTGGGATCTGCGACGACCAAGAGTAGCGCACCCGCAGACCAGAATAGCTTTAAGGCGGAAAGCGCGCCAACAGAGTTGTCTCCTCAAAGGACAGCGTTCAGTGTCCTCGTGTGATCCGTTTAGCCGCTCTATACTGCATACCGTGAATCTTAGCTCTGCAGCGCTAAGCGCCTGACAGTCGAGATGATCACACAGGTAACCCTTAGAGGGCCACGGACCACACGACTCCCCGTAGAGGTGGCGAATGACCTCTCTCGGTACCACGAGACTAGGCAGCAGCCGGTGCAAGTGAGGTGAACCCTTTCGACCCAGGGGACAAGGCGCTCGAAGTGCTCCTCGAAGCCCCATCGACTGTTCAGGCTGAGCCTCGTTGAGTACTTCATGTACTGGCCCACCATGATTTGCGAGTCACCAGCGCGTATCCACGAACTGGGAGGTTGCCTGTTCCGCGGCAGTGTGTGGAAACAGCGCCTCGGTTTTGTGAGGCACTATCCAGAAACCCAGAGCGTTGATTTTGGACACGAATATTGTTACTACTTGCTCGGCAAGCCGGATGGTTCCCTCGAAAGGCTGGCCCCTGGTGAACACAAGAGTATATCAGCGTAACAAACTAAGTTGACGCTAGCGGGGAGAACGATGCGCAGGGGTGCAATTCCTTAAGCACAAACATCCATACATCCTTAAATACAGAATCGAAATAACGATGTAAAACCAATTAACACAAAAAGTGGTTGTACACTATAATTGGATTGAATGATTCGATGAGTGGTAATAAGTAAATAAAACTAGTTCTTCAGTACTTACGGTTGTAATATTCAGTCACCGAATACTCATTCACATCAAAATCAGAAGGTATCAAAATACAGGAAGAATTATATTAAGCACATCACGGCAGAGTCAGTATATAAACGAAATACCAGCACAGATAGTCTTAAATAATTAACAGAGTAATTACATTTAGTAACAAGGGTCATATCTTTTTTTCCATCAAAATCTTTTTAGTCAGAAGGAACTTCAAAAATTATTTTTTCCTTTTTGTAATGGCTAGGTGAACCAAAAAGTATAAATACGTAAATATTTGTATAATGTGTATAGTGTTAGAAAAGGAGGTTTAGTGGTAAAGATTTAAGGATTGCCACAGACCATTATTAAGTTATCATTAATAGGCAACCTCTAATCGACGGGCTTTGATACATGGGGGTCCTACAGGACCTACTTGAGCCTGCCTAACTCCTTGGGAATTAAAGGCGTGATGATGAAATTCAGTTAAATGTTATCTTCACTCATTAATAATTTCTCAGTTCTAATAAACTACACAAACCAAAGATTAACAATATCAGGTAATAATAATTTCATGAAGAATAGATCATCACGTGTAGATAATGAAAATGATTAAGTATTTATTTGACTCGTAACTTACCATAACTTTGATGTAACAATGTGTGCCAATAGACGAGTCTACTGTAAGTTCTACCGGCGAAATATTCTTCACTTTTCTCCGGTGACCCTTCCACAAACTTTTCACTGAGATCTCTATTATTTGCAATATGCCAACGAACGCACATGTTAATATTAATTCTACGGCCTGCCATCCAGAAATCACTTGCAAAACCTTTATGTGGCGTGCACCCATCTCTAAAACGTTGTACGTTTGTAAAATTACGTTGAGCACTGAGAAACAGTCGTGCTAGGCTCAAAGGTCTAGTATAAATTGCTCCACTGGTGACGGATGACGCATTCTTATCAATTTTATCAAAGTTTTGTTCGAAGCCAGCGGATAACACGCGTGTTGGATAAGCGGTAAAAGATAAGCCCAGAAGGTCCACGCCATATGATGCTAATATAATTGTGAACGCACGAACGATACACCGTATACTATAGATACATAATCGCTAACGCGTTAGTGAAGCAGTTATTCCCAGAGGGCTGAGTGTGAGTTTCGTTTTGTAATCGAAACGTAAACGCGTGCGATGCGTTTACCGCGTTCGGTGCTCCAATTGGCTGAAGAGTTTGCACCGGCCGAATCACAGCGCCGAACGCACGCGTTTACGTTTCAATTTACAATATCACATTCGGCCTTCAGCAGTCTTATTCAGTAAGAACTCACGAGCAAACTCGCTTCGGAATTCGCAGTGAATAGTAGTATAAACAATATGAAATTAAACATTTCACCGTGGATTCAGAATTGAGCTATCTAGTGAAGCAAACTCACATAAGAATCCGCAGTGAAAAGTAGTAAAAACAGTACGATATTATAGATTTCACCGCGGATTAAGAAGTTAGTTTGCTAATGAGTTCTTACAGAATAGTCACGCAGGTTGTGGTTGTTAAACTGCAACTGAAATGCTAGTTAAAGTCATACCGTTCGCTAGAATTGTACTTACACTTAGAATTTTTCCTATATTGTGGGATGTTATGCAGACCATAATTTAATATTTATTCCATGCTTATATTTAACCAATAAACTTTCCATCTGGTGTCCGGATTAAGAATATAGCACCATTCCATCTCCCGTGGAGGTCGTAAAAGACGACTGGGGGACTCGAAACCAGAGGGATGGGCAGCAGCGGCCCTTCTGTGGTACGGCAGCTATTTTGCGCTCACCAACCCGCCTGCCAAACGTGATGAGTATTGGCATGCTCCCCCGAAAATTACGACACAGTTGTGGAAATCGTTGGCAGGCCTTTGTTCAGCAGTGGACGGCATTTGGCTGATATGATGATCATATATTTAGCCTGTGATTCTTAGTCAAGCTAATCGCTTAGCCCTTCAGCAAATTGGGTCCTCGAACGCCTATTTCTAGGTGGGCATTTGTTTTATTGTAAGGTGGACCTGTAAAACTTTGTACGGTTCATACCGCCGAGTACGGACAGGACACCAGCCTATCAATTACTATTCATAAATCGTGTGTTGTTAGGAGTAGGCCTCCTGGTCTTTTCTATTATATGGTAGCTATCTGTCAAAATGCGTTCATTATCTCTTCTCTGATTGAGTATTGTTGCATTAAATAGTTGTCTTGTTTGCACTTTTTAGTCGGGCGTTAAGCCGTCTCTTTCTTACTCGCATTGCTTGTTGTTTACATGGACAAAATAAATTCGGCTTACCTACATACCTTAAAATAAGTTCATGATCTTGTAGGTAGGTACAAGAGATCGATTTAGACTTCGTCGAAAACAATTGAAAACCGTACGACGTTGCCCACATATTTTATAGATATTTTTCATTTTTGAGAAATGTATTATGAATATTTATTAAGATTCATTATTCTAAACACCGTACGACGTTGCCTTATACTCGACATTGGTGAAATTGTGGAAGATACTCTACAGAAGCCATAATCTAAGAGAAGAAGAAGAGATCGATTTATTAATGCAAGTCAGCGGTAATCTGGGAGCAAAAACAGACAGTAATGTTCATTTGAATTAAATTTGGGACAAGCAGGTCTCATCGTAAAAGTCTGCGTGGTATCCGGATTAAGAATATAGCACCACTCCATCTCCCGTGGATGTCGTCAAAGGCGATTAGGGGACTCAACAAAGGGATGTGCAGCAGCGTCCCTTCTTTTGGAACAACAGTCATATTGCACTCACCATCCCGCCCGCCAAGCGTGGTGAGTACTGGCATACCCCACAAAATGACGACACAATTGCGGAAATCTATGGGGGAGGCCTTTGTTCAGCAGTGGACATCTCATGGGCGATATGATGATGATGAGGTCTCCATCTCGTAAAATATTTATACATATAATATATAGTACGAGTGTGTGGGAGCCGGGGAGAAAAGATTACTAATGTAATAGAACTATTTACCATTTAAAAATTACGCAACTCATAGGTCAGTGCGTCTCCTCAATAATATAAACAGTATCTACAAATACAATAATTGTACCTAAAGTAATGTAAACAAAGCAATCTAGTTTGATAAAGAATTAGTTCAGCGATTATTGAAAAGGATCAATGTTTACGAAACAATATCAGAATCAAACCTTTTTTTATTTTGTCTGGTCGACGAGACATCTACATAGGCATAAGGGTTTATTTTAAAAACAAATTAAGTGAGGTTCGAGACGGTAGGCACTCAACTCGGGTTTGAGAGGATAATGTCACGGACATATTTAGGCTACGATATGTTATAAATGCGTGGGTTTGGCACAGGTTTTACTGGAAAATGTTGAATACTTCTTTTGAAAAAAAATAAAAGACTTATTATGAACGTCATTTCAACCAAAAGCAAACATTAACAACAATTGACCGAAAAGTTCGAATGTTTGAAACGCTTTCATAATAAGTCCGATCTCGATTTGTTATTCATGATGCGCTTCTCGCACTTTTCCCGAGAGGTATATTGATGCTTAACCGGACAAAACAGTCCGAGTTCGAGTGCACGTCTCCTTTATAAATATATTGCTTGATACTTGGTCGACTTTTGCCGTAACTAGAGGGCTGGCTTATTCATTGGATAAAGAATATGCTTTGCCAGTGAATGTAGCAATGCTGCCAGCCTCTTGGGAGCATTGCCAGGAGACACCGATATGGAGGAATAGATGCCTAGGTGTCTTAATTTAATTTCTTTGTTTATATTCCATATTTTGTTCATAGTTTAATATATTTATAGGTAATAAAAATATAATAGTATAGTCAAAAGTAAAAAAAAAATATACATTATACTTGTCTATATATAAAATAATTATTACAAATTCGATTTGCTACAATAAACACCCACTGAAAGGTAGCAAGGTATTATACGTTCTCACAAGTAGCTGTAGGTTTATGCTTATTCAAATAAAATGTTGATAAAGCATAATATTTTCCTTTGAATTTGAATAATCAAAATTTCCTTACAACTTAAACCAGATATCATTATAATACGTATGACCTATACTGAATGATTTGTACACGCAAATCTACACGTACAAACGCTATAACTTTAAGCAGCTTACACAGAATAACTGATGAGGTCACATCGTGTAGCGTATAATAGATATATTCACGCTTAATGGGTAGCGAGAGGACTCGCAGAAATGGCCAGTCACCGTTGCTAACGACGGATAAAGGCCAGCCATAGTTATTGTGACGTTTAGTCTGCGTCCAGACTACCATTGAAAGGATAAAATTGATTTTCAATTTGATATTATGAGACGCCTTCGGTAATGTCAGGAGCAATGAGTTGCCGATGTGTATTATTATGCCTGCATTTGTTATCTTACATTGCGGTTATAATGAAGTGAAGCGGTAAGTATAATAATGTGAAGTGAATTGCGAAGTGCATTATAAAGTTCAGGTAATACTACAGAGACTGTGAGAAAAGTTGAGCATTACTCTAGTATTTGGTTAGGTCCCTACTGTGAGTACCTACATAAATCTGAGGTCGTACTCGTAAATAATAACTATGAATAGGTACTTATTTGTGACTGGTACCAAGGGTCGATAAGCAGTTGACCTTAGACAAAGTAGCAAGAATGGATCTTTGAAAATTTTTAAATGAGGCTGGCGATGTACGTAAGGATTGAGTGTCCCTATAAAAAATCGGAAAACTATTGTTAGCAATATTTAGTAAAAGTTATGAAAAAATTTGTAAAACAAATCCCGAAATTTGTAAAAGAAAGAAAAAAAAGATAGAATGGTCTTAAGGGTGTCCCTCAATCCTTATACCACGAAACCTGTATCTCATAAGCAGGATCAAGTAGGAGTTGTATGAGTGTATCAATATTTAGTAAAAAAATTGTTACACGTATTATCAAAAATTCAGCCGAATCAATAATTATATAAAAAAGTTACAGAGGTTTCCTATATGTCCCTCAATCCTTATTTGTAAGGATTGAGTGTCCCTCGAGATCGGCGAAATTACTAATTTAACAAAATATGTTTTTCTATTAAAATTTAGTAAAAAATGTCTCTTAATTTGTAAAAAGAGAATATTGTGGAAATTCACCACGGTTCTAAAGTAATACCGGTAAAAGCGGTGTCCCTCAATCCTTTGATCCACGAAGACATATTTGCTCATAACTTTCCAAGTATTTTTATAATTGCAGATTTATCAATGGTAAATTTTAGTAAAAAATGTTTACTAAAATTTAGAAATGCTATTTGGTTAATTTATTAATTATTTAACAAGATATAAATTTATAAACATTCCTAGAACTAACAACTGTATAGAGTGACCATAAATGAAACACGAATTGGGATAATGTAAAATCATTCTGATTTTAAAAACAAATAAATTAGACATTAAGATATGGCATATAAATAAAGCTCAATTAATTAATTGTATAAAAACAAGAGGAATTTCGTTACTCTACAAACACAAATTGGTCGAATTTCAACTAATTAATTACCGAGGAGTGAAATGAAACGTTTTACTCAAAAGGTACTGTGCCACAGATGCTGAATAAAAAAATATTGTGTGTATATTGCCGCTAAGGCAGTTAAAATAAAGTTTGGTTTTTGTATATAAAACGCTTTATTTAATTATCTGAAAGCCTTTTTCGTCACGTTGATGGCTGTATGAGCTAAAATCCCTTTGCATCTTTTGTACGGGGAATTGTTATGTACAAAGAAAAAGTTATTACAAATACAAAGCGTTTTTTCCATTTTTACATTACAAATACAATTGGTCAAGTTTCTACCACAGGAGGATAATAGTCATTATTTTACCTTGAAGGTAGCCTTAAAAACACTACCCCCAATAAATCTTGTCAAGTCTGTTGACCGTTTAATTAAAATTTTAGGAAGTCGATAATTGAAAAAATCATTGCAAATGTACCTAATTACTTAATTGTATTATTTCAAAATATATAATAGCCAAGATAATTCATAGTGAAGCTATTGAGTCTTGTGTTGGATATTCATTTTCTTTCAAGTGCAAAATAAATCCCTATTGCTAAATTTATTGTTAATTTTGGGTGTGTGAAACTAAATACTAGGAACTATAAAATATGAAAATAGTCTCAGTACGCCAAAATACACGCATAGCACGGCATGCTAATATTATGGACATTATTCGTCGTGCTCTTGTCCCTGCCGGCCAGCTGTTTTAAAACACAATAGCTTAACACGTAACAATACCAAAAGACCGGGCGGTATATCGTTACTGCCATGGAAGTTGGGTAGGTCTCTGGTGTGGGATGCAACTTGTGTCGACACACTTGCTCCATCCCATCTTCAAAACACGTCAGGCTGTGCGTTCACTGCCGTTTCTGAAGAAGAAGTTCTCAAACGGCGCAAATACA
Source organism: Diloba caeruleocephala (assembly GCA_947459985.1). Classification (NCBI taxonomy): domain Eukaryota; kingdom Metazoa; phylum Arthropoda; class Insecta; order Lepidoptera; family Noctuidae; genus Diloba; species Diloba caeruleocephala. The sequence goes on from OX381615.1 coordinate 25,601,376, forward strand.
ATAACCTCATTGGTAATTATTGTTTTGAGCCGTTCGGGGTCGAAACGCTTGGATGAACTAATGGGTTCCGAGTGCACGTTTGTTTCTCAACATTGCTTAACGGTTGGTTGACACTTCACGTAATCAGAGGGCTGGCCTTTCCTTTCGCCAAAGATCAAGTATTGCCATCCAACGAGGCAATGCTGCCCGTCTTCTGGGAACATTATCAGTTGACAGCGATGAAGAGGAGTTCTTTGATGCCTATATATACCTGTGCACCTTTTATATTTCTTCTTTTTGTTTTTATGTAGTTTAGTTTAATCGTAAATAGTGTGTAAATATTCAGTGTAAATGCGTATGTAAATATCATTTATTTTGTAATTATTAATGATTTATTAAATTATAAATAGATTATATATTATCCCAGTACGTGTTTCATTTATGGTCACTCTATACAGTTGTTAGTTCTAGGAATGTTTATAAATTTATATCTTGTTAAATAATTAATAAATTAACCAAATAGCATTTCTAAATTTTAGTAAACATTTTTTACTAAAATTTACCATTGATAAATCTGCAATTATAAAAATACTTGGAAAGTTATGAGCAAATATGTCTTCGTGGATCAAAGGATTGAGGGACACCGCTTTTACCGGTATTACTTTAGAACCGTGGTGAATTTCCACAATATTCTCTTTTTACAAATTAAGAGACATTTTTTACTAAATTTTAATAGAAAAACATATTTTGTAAAATTAGTAATTTCGCCGATCTCGAGGGACACTCAATCCTTACAAATAAGGATTGAGGGACATATAGGAAACCTCTGTAACTTTTTTATATAATTATTGATTCGGCTGAATTTTTGATAATACGTGTAACAATTTTTTTACTAAATATTGATACACTCATACAACTCCTACTTGATCCTGCTTATGAGATACAGGTTTCGTGGTATAAGGATTGAGGGACACCCTTAAGACCATTCTATCTTTTTTTTCTTTCTTTTACAAATTTCGGGATTTGTTTTACAAATTTTTTCATAACTTTTACTAAATATTGCTAACATCAGTTTTCCGATTTTTTATAGGGACACTCAATCCTTACGTACATGGCTGGCGTGGTATCCAAATTCTAGATCCTTATACCTATTGAAATAATATATGGATACGTGATTAATACAATGAATTCTCTTATTTCAATCTAGATATTTTTGTTTATACAAAGTTGTCAAACCATTCTGTTCCTATTTCATTTGTTAACGTACTTATCATGTCAGATTGTACCACTGAGGTTTGAACTAATTGAGATACATAATGGAAAGTCATTTCTAACAGTACCAACTTTCACATTTTAGATTAAAGTTTTTTTGGGCATATATTTATACTTACTTCAGAAATCCATCATTTAGGCAATTACAGACCATGGATATTGGCTTACAGAGTTGCACCTTCCACAGTCTCTCTCTACTCCGGTAATATACTTCAAGTCGTCATTCCATCTGACTGGGGATTAACCCACACTGCCTCTGCCGATCCAAGACTATCAGACAGCTTACTCATTCTGCAAACTATGTGAGAGACACAAAACTCTTATTATTGACCGAGGAACAAGCTCCGAACATAGCTCGCTTCTTCAGCTACTGAGTGACTTCGGCTTTGTGAAGTAGCTCAACTGTCTGCGTCTCGTAACCGTTTATCATGACCGGCAGCACTGGCAGAGATCTCGAAATCTGCTATGTGATAAACTCAACTTTTAGAGCGCTATTTATCTATTGCACTCATGGAGCATTTTTCAAGTAAAGTTTTGGCCGAAATAACATACCTGATTTTACTATTTTCTAAACCATTAAATATATTACAAACTGGATTTAACAGGCGTCCTCGAAAATACTGTAAAATAGCATTAAGAACCTATTTCAAACAAAAAACACATACCTAGCAGTTTTTGCAGTCGCAGTGACGCCATTTTGGAATAGCTCAACAAATTTTTGGACACTTATCTTATCTTTGTTTATTGTAGCATACAGCTTGTATGATAAATAAATATTTTTAAAAGCAGACCATTTTTATTTTTTAGTTTTTCTTATCTAAAGACTTCTCTGTCTACCTACTCACCTAAAACAGACAGTAACTAAGTAGGGGAAATACAGACAAATAATAACAAAATTACACATCGACCTTTTTTCGAAAGTGGTAGGATATCGTAAAATGTGGCTTTAGCTATGTTTGCAAATCTGTCAATCCATTGATTCAAGAAACCCTGGGTTTAAGAATAATGCTGTGTCTTACAGCCTATGACACAGACGAATGTCTTGGAAAAGACACAATTGAAGCCACTACCAAAAATAATTATAAGATCGGTCATTTCTAAGGATTCACACTTCCTTTTGAAACAGATTTGCACACATTTTATTTTTGGTACGATGTTATATCAATATCTAATATGTAAGTATGTATTACCATACCCTGTACCCAGTATGGACAAAATGGTTTTGCAAGAGATTTGGATAAGTCATACATACCTATATATTTGTATAATTCTGATATGATTATAAGGTTATGTAACTTAAAGCCAACGAACCAAAGACGATTACTGATAGCAGAGATTAATTGTAACTGCTTTAATTGAATATACCTATATGATTCAAAATAAAAATAGTATGCCATTATTTATTGCCGTATAGTAGACAGACTAATCAATAGTATACGAATTGAATATATCTCAGTATAAATCAAGAGATATATCTACGTATGAACGTGCACAAAAATGTTGAAGCCATCGCAGATAACTTTCCTGCTCAGTCGATAAGTATGAGTGTATACTCGAGAGGGTATTATAATAAGGGTGATTGCACAACGCCACACATACATGCATAGTGCTGTATTATGGTCAATTATGGTTGAGCGGAGCTATGCTGATGCATGGGTTATGCCCGTGAACTGAACTCTGTGGGGAGGGGTCAGACTTGAAATGCTATGGCAATAAAATAAAAATGGATTACATCGTGTATATTATAGATTTTTCGTTTTCCTGACGTAAACTTGTAGGGTAGATACTATAAAATTACTTTTTTAAATCTGTAACGACGCGTGTCACCGTAGTCATCCTGCGACCACGAATGCTGCAAACTGCAAAGTATTCGAAACGTCAGGAAAAACAAATATCGATCGAACTTTTTAAAATCTGTGATGACGCCTGGTCAACTAAGTCATCCTGCGACCCAAATTGATAAGGCCAAAAGAGAAAAACAAAAAGAGTATTATAAATTTATAACTAATCTATACTGCGACCACGAATGCTGTAAAGTGTTCGAAACGTTAGGCGAAACAAAAATCTATGATATTCGCAATGTAATCCGTTTAAAAGTGTTTTATTATAATGTGTAATAATCCCGAAAACCTAAGACATTAATAAGTAGGTAGGTAACAAATTTCTACTCTGTAGTAGTGGTTATGATTGAATTTAATTTTTTGTTGATTTAATACTAAGATTATGGTGAAGTAAAGTCAGGATTTCAGCTCGATCAGGAAGCAATCCGTTCCTTTTATTTCGTTGATATTGCCAGCCCCAGAAAATAGTCTTTCTCTATAGACAGTGCTAGCAGGACAACAGAGATATATTTTGGCAATACGAGCCTTTTCTGGGTATTTCGTATTATTCTGTCGCCATCGCTGTGAAAGGGTCTTCAGTTATATTTATTACAGGTGATGAACAATACACGTCAAGCTCATAAGCTGCATCATATTTATTACCTTGGTTAATATTTTCGATTCTTTTTGTTGCAATTTCCTGGTATCACGGGCAAAATTGCGATGAGGTCGTAAATTTAGAATTTCATGATTTAGAGCTTTTCAGAGTTCATCCGTATAGAAAATGCACAAACTATCAAGCAAAAATAAATAAAGAACAAGGGATCTCATACCATACGTGAATAACAAACTATTCAAATTATCTATAGAATAATATTCTCGAATTCTGTGTTTTTACACAGGCCAATCAAAGAAAAGAGACAACACAATTATTCTATCACAGGTGCGACAGTGACATCGAGTACACGTGTTGTCATTCTAGATAGGTGTCTCTTTTACTTTCGTAGTTTTCTTGTCTTCTTTCTTACAGCATAGATGTGCAGTTTTATAGTTTTATACATACCTACAGCGAGACTGAATTTTGCGCGCCATTTTATATGGACGTAACATATCTATGGTATAATATCATTGGCTGGCCTACATAGGTTGGTCTACAAAGAACAAGTTATTCTTCCTACAAGTACATGACTGAGATAGAATAGATTATATTTTTTGTGTCATAAATATAACACCATGTATAAGATAACCCTCCTAAGAGGTGGTGACTAGATGCGTCGTCACGTTTCCCGACCCTCACGACTGACACCTTTGTGTAACACCATGTATATAAGGGGAGAAGTACCTAACTCTGAAACAGACAATGTTATCTTACAGAAAAATACATCTTTTGTAGAGCTTTTGTACGATTCTTGAGTCTTATAAATGTGATTTTTTGTTCAATAGCATTTATATTTTGTCTGGATGCAACATTAGCAGTCTGTCTACTTATATTGGATTACTTAAACTGCGGCCGCCGCGAGAATGCGTTCCTGACATCTGTTAATAGGTCTACTATATTTTAAAAAGATACAATTTTATCTATACAAATAAATAAAATTGAAGGAACAAAAAACTATTTTTAATTTCTTTGTTTGTCTGTCAGCCTGTCGGTCTGTCTGTTTCATCCCGCTAATCTCCGAAACGGCGAGACCGATTTCTACGGGACTTTCACTGGCAGATAGCAGATGTTATAGTATAAGGAATAACTTAGGCTACTTTTATTTTAGTTAAAATTTACCGTGTGGTGCCGGCTACGAATAGCACCAACCCATCTCATCCCTTGGGTGTCGTAAAAGGCGACTTGGAATTGGAATGGGATTAACCTGAGGATGGGCAGCAACATCCTTCGAGTACATTATTTCGTGGTGAACAATGGCAACAACCCCCCAATGAGCACACAACACACCCAGACCAGTTGTTGTTGCGGTCTTTGGGGGAGGCTAGTGTCCAGCAGTGGGCTTTATTCGGCTGCAATGAAGATGAAGTAAAACCCATGAAATCCAATATTATACTCTATGTTAACTGTCTATGACGAAGTACTCCAAATTATTTATAAATAATCCGATTTCTTTTAAATTATAGTAAACGGTGGGTGAAACCGCGGGGCTCAACTAGACCAATTAACAGATGTCAGGAAAACATTCTGTCGGCGGCCGCACTGTAGTATTTTAGCTTACAAGAGAACATTTCTGCCAATTTGTTACATACTATCTCGTTTACGTAACTGTGTGTGTGTTTCCAACAAAGACCACCCCTCACTTCCCATGGGTGTCGTTAAAAGCGACAAAGAGTTGTTAAAGAGGGTAGGCAGCAGCATCATCCCGTGTGCTAATAACATCATACTTACTGCGATCACCAATCCTGCCAAGCGTGGTGATTATGGCAATATGAAAGACAGAAAGAAGAAAATGTGTTTATTGGCACAAAAAGAAAGAAATACACAAATATTACAATTAGTAAATGTTAGAAATATAGGCTACAAAAATAAATTAATCATTATAAGAACATTATAGTGCCAACGGGGCCGCAGCTCAGCATAATGTTAGGAGGCAGAAATACCGACCACCTAACGCTGGTTTTCAGCTGCAACCCACGAGTGCCATACGCTCGAAACTATTAAATATACCTAACTAGTTGGTTGTATTGTAAGGTGCCTAAGGCGCCCGTTATAACAAACACTTTAATTTAATATAAACATATTTACTTACAGCATCACAGAGTCATTCAGTGAGATAGTGATGAGCGTACATATAGCTATTATATATAATATAGTAAAATTTCGTTGAAAAATATAATGAATCAATAGCAAAAAATAGAACTTCATAAATAAAATTTCACATTATAACATCAAACATAAACAAATAGAATGAATTTGAATCTGACGCAATTCGCTGACATACAGTATCTATGAAATAAACAAGGGACTACACGAAACTTGTGCAATTAATCGCAATGTTGTCACCGCAACAACTGTTATCGCATAATATCCTTTATGACCGCTCATTGCAGTGATCAATGGAAGGTGCATGTTTAGCAGTGGGGGTTTACGAGCATAAGTGAATGTGTATGTGTTTAAAACATGTTGTCTGAACTCACTTTAACATCTATCGATTTATTATTGTTAGCAATCAAGTGATAATTACAGAAACCATTTGACTACTTGACTACCGTGCCGTACCTATTGCCGTGTGGTGCCGGCTCAGAATGCCACCACCCCATCTCCTCCCATGGGTGTCGTAAAAGTCGACTAAAGGATTAGCCGGAGGATGGGCAGCAGCGTCTTTCGAGTACATTAACAACTCAACTGCGATCGCCAACCCGCCTGCCAAGCGTGGCGATTATGGCAAAACCCCCCAATGAGCGAGAACACATCCATATCGGTGGTTGTGGTGATCTTTGGGTGAGGCCTGCGTCCAGCAGTGGACTTCACTCGGCCGAAATGATGACTTGACTACTACTGACAAAGATAAAGGCATACGATATAGGACCGTCCAATATGAGCCTCCTTAAATTCCTTGATATGCTGAAAGTAAAATAAGCAGGGGAGCAATTCTCTAAGCTCAAATATCCATACATCCTTAAATACAGAATTGAAATAACGATGATAAACCAATTTGGTATTCGCTAAGACCTCAGGCTTACCTTCTGCAACGTGTCCTGGAACAGCTTCAATCATGCCTCAGCAACCGAATTGGTTTTACACCGTTATTTCGAGTCTGTAGGAGTTCGAGCTTAAGGAATTGCACCCCGGATCTTATGTTGTTATGGCGCATAGATTACATTAGTCACTTTCCATCTGCGAAGCTGTGACATCTCATGAAAAAACTTGATTCACCAAATTGTGAAGTACCTATGTGGCAAGTTAGATGTCCAAC